>OV277873.1:10805000-12005000 GCA_922989275.2 Gari tellinella
AATGACCAATATTGACCAATGAAATCGATATCATCATTATAATGATGTCACGATGACGTCGCGAAGTAGGCAAATTTGGAGTTGACGTAGTCAAACAGCAAAAAATGAGAAATTTGAGTGGTATTTTTTATTTGCTGATGGTCTTCAGGTCCAACAACCGACACGATTTTTGACACATGCAAAGATAATATAAAAAACACTTAATTATCATACATGTAAGTATTGCACGGTTGGTCTTCCGGAACATTTTCAACCGAGCCGTTGTTTTCTGAAACTTTAGCCTTTTAACATCGTCAACGCTAAGTTTGTTTACTCCCTGACGTCATGATGACATTATCAAATGCATTGGTCATTATTGATAACTCAACTTTCTAATAGTTATTTGGGCAATAATTTACATCATTTATGGGTACTTTCATTTTTTCTAAACCAATAGGCAGTATACGCCTGAAAAGGGGTCCATCCATTTTAAAACATCGGAATTTTATCAATCAAAGGGACTATTATCTTTCGTCAAGGGAGTAAAACAAGAGTTGTCTAAGGACAATACAGCTCGATCGTGGGTGCGTTCTGCTGAACCAAAACACAGATTTTGAAACATAAACCCTTAAGGGACATAAGGTATGAGCATTTTTCCAAATTACTAACGCCCTTAAATGCAGATTTTGAAACTTAAACACAAGGTCTGAGGTCAAGGTTGAATGACTGTTTCCATACCAACATACATACCCAATTAGAAAGCAATACCTCAAGGAACTTAGAAGGTATTAGCATTTTGCAAAATTTGCTAATGCCAACGCCAGTGATTGGGCGACAACACTAGCTTTTCTGGACTAAAAGTCTGGTGAGCTAAAAATAGCTTAATAAGTATCATTCATTTAAAAATCTTAACTGAACAGCCATATAATAGATGAAAAAAGCATGTTCAATTACCTGGAATTCCCTCTTTGGAACGTTTGCCATGTCATGGCAACTTGTTTGATTTTTTCTTTTACCTTTGATCTGGAATAAACAACTTGATATATTGAATTCATTCATTCATTCTCACAATGAACTCTTCATATAATATCATGTGAAGTTTCGTTCTTTCAGAGTTTTTAATTGAAACTGATTACTCGGGCAAACCAGCAATTGAAATCGGTTGATTTTAAGCAAACTTATTAAATTCAATCATAAGGTATTTTTACCTAAGAGAAAATTACATGCGCACCGGCAACAGATCTTATATTTTCTCCGCTTTGCTGTAATTCACCGGTATAAAATTCCAACTTCTTAAGCATTGTATTTATTATAATCCGACCAATAGACCAATTGTATACTTTGCATTCAGAAGAGGGCGGAGAAAACAATCGATAAAGTAGTGAAAACAGAGGCCAAAGCTCTAGCTCAAATGGGTTTATCATTGGTCATTGGTGTGTTTACATCATTGAGAGCGAAGTCGATTTTCGTTTTTAAATTGATCAGACATTTTAAGTTTAAAAAGCGGATCATTGATTTGGTCTTCATTCTTTTATGATACCAAAGTATGCGAACTCCACTTACTTCATGTCGATTAGGCATACAGTATCTGTATTCCTAGTCGCATAATTTGAAATTGACATGGTAAATTATATCAGTATTTCAAAGCTCTTAAGACTAGGCATAAAGACACTGTATGCCTATTCGACCGGAAGTAAGAGGAGTTTGCATACTGTGGATAGAACCTCTCTAATATTCAAACTCTACTGTTCAATCTGAGAATTTAAGGCATTGCAAAGAAATATTTAGTTTTGAATAAAGTAAAGTAACCAAATAATTCAAATATTGTAGACTCTGGCAAGTTGCGTATTTTAATTAAAGACCCAATGAATAATTTCTTTAAATGTAGCAAACACAAGACTATACATGCTCAACATGTCAATAACGACATAGCTTTGATGAGAAAAATGACTGTTGTGGTTTCAAACCTAAAAATGATACATGAAACTGTGGAAGTGTCTCGTAAGAACATATTTTGAGCTTTACATACAGATAATCAAGCTAAATCTTAGGGCGCTCTACAGATTCGGGACTAAGGTACTGGTAGAACCGGGGTTTAGAACTTCAGAGTATATTTTCAATGAGAAACAACATGTGCATTTCTAAGTTTTATAATTATTTCATAATGAGATGAAGACAGACATGAGAATGGCTCAAAGGTTAAGCTGGTGGCAGATAGAAAACCAATTTCTATCAATATCAGTGACCTTTAGAATCATTTATGTAACTATGTGACCTCGCTACCTTTGATCTCCTCTTCCTGCTATCTTAATCCATGTTGTTATGAACGATCAATGTTTTCTAACTTAATTTCAGTCAAAATCAATCAAAACAGTTGTTTGACTTGTGGCACGATATTCTGCTTACCGATTTCAGCCACATATCGGCTTCAATTTAATAAGAAAGCGCCGAAAGTGTCATATTTTCTATCATATTTAGAAAACTTTTTGAAACCGGAAGAAAGGGTCGCCATCTTGCTTATCGCGAGATCTCACGTGGTTTCGCGTCGAGCAAGTAGTAATGGCGACCAAACTTTTCTGTCAATTTCCAGCGACAACAACAAATAAAAAAAAATAGCTGATTTCGTTGCCGATGCTCGAAAATCTTTATTTTTAACCTGAAATGAGAGCCGACAACTTTTTCTGATCGAATCTGATAAAATCTATTACTGGATTCTCAAATTGAACCAAAAATCGATCGAATAATTGAATGAATCGACGAAATTAACCCACAAATCGTGGCACGATGACATGAATACAACGAACTAACGAGAACACTGAAATCAAGTGATTAAACGAAGAGCTTGCAAAATTTCAACCACAACCTTTTTCCAAATCACTTCATGAACATACATGAACGTTACAGCGGCATCAAATACTCACTTACCTTCTATTTGAGCTTATTAAACTGTTACTATCCATGTTGTTGTAGCCTGGTTCAAAATGGCCGCTAGCATGTTATTAGACATTTGATTGGCTTCTAGGTAGGATATAAACCAATCGGCGATTAGCTAGCTATAGCCCATGCAATCACGTGGTTTACTGGTACCCTTTTCGCGGCGTAGGGGAGATATGCGCGTGAGACCGGGTTATAGATTTCTAAATAATGGAAATTTATGATCTCGGCCGTGCTGTCCGATTTGGCCGACTGTCCGAAAATTTGTGGGGTGTAAAAAAAAATCCAATACTTATGGGACAAATTGTCCAAATTTGTGAGTTTTTTGGGGTCACTTGTGGGGTGCAACCCACAAGTGTCAAATATCCTCACAAGTTCAGTCTGTACATGTAGGTATCATCACAAGTACCCTCCCATGAGAGCGGACAGACGGACAGACGGACAGACGTACTACGGACGGTGAGCGGTCACAATAGCTCACCTTGAGCCTTTGGCTCAGGTGAGCTAAAAAATTCATAAAATTAATGTTAGATTCAGATACAGTTAAGCCCTTCCTAACAACATCCTGTGAAATAGACACTCATGCTATTAGAACCAATATTCTTCAGTTGTGGGTTATTAGGTTCCGTTGTGGATCATTTTAGTCACCAAAACATGAACCAGTCTACTTGGAATACTGAGTAGATAATTAAATACCGATCAATCTAAATTGGCAAACAGTGTAGACCCTGATCAGCGGGCTACTATAGGAGCCCTCTGATCTGGGTCTATACTGCTTGCAAATGTCATACGGGTAAGTACATGGTGTTGAAAGAGTCAACAACAAAATAGTAATTGTAATATTTTCACAGGATCAAAACTACCACGAAACTTACTTGTTGCCATCAGTATCTCGACAGTTGGGACATGTGCAAGCCACTCGTCTCAAGCGTTTCCCAGGAGTTTCTGGGGATGTAGTAGGAGAGGCCAGGGAAGGGATTTGTAATGCTGTGCCTTGCTGAGGGGTAGAAACAACCTGCCACTTCGAGGGATCATTTGGATCTTGCTGGATTGGAATTTGTTGACCTATTGGCAAAACATATCATTTAGGGCTCCAGATAAGAGGGAGTAAATTGTACAAATCCAACATTTTTTCACTCATTTCATCACCAAAATCTTATATTGTCACTACTCATTAGAATCGTCTCTTCGAGACGATTCTAATGAGTAGTAACAACATAGGGTTTAATGCAGAAATAAAGAGTTTTTTTTTTTTAATACTCCTCCTATCTGGAGTCCTGATAATTATTAACCCTTTCCATGACGTTTCAACCCATTACCTAAAAGCCTGTTTCTGGTTTTTGAAGTCAGGTGGCCACTTAAGGCTCATATTATGCTTTACTTGCAACCTGCTTTCAGTGGGATCATGTCTTCAAAATTAGAAACAGGCTTTGGGGTAGACAGTTACTACAATGACATCCGTGATAATGTGATTACTTAGTGACCAATCGGAGAAGAAATATGACTTGTTCATATATACCAGAATATGCTATATTATGCCTTTAAATTATTTCTCCTCTGAAGAAATTTTTTCAAATTTATACAGTCATGAATATGTAAACTGAACAAATCCAAAATTTTCGCACTCATTTCAGCACCAAATCATATGGTGTTACTACTAATTACAATTGTTTCTTCAAGACGATTCAAATGAATAATAACACCATAGAGTTTAAAGCAGAAATTAAGATTTTAGTTTTTGAAATACTCCCCTTATCTGGAGCCCTAACATGGTCACTTTCTTTGAGGAAAATGAAAAACTTGGATAAGTACCTGTACCTGTAAGAAGCTGGGTGGCGTTGATACCTTGCTGTAACTGCTGTATTCCTGATGTGTTAAGTGTGACCCCTGCCAACGGCTGTGGACTGCTCTGGTTCCCAATAGCCCCTAGGGTTGCTATTCCACCTGCAGTACTCAAAGCCACGGCCCCAAGCCCCTGAATACCAGAGATAGGCTGGCCAAATATCTGCTGGATCTGGCCCTGCATTTGCTGTTGGTTTATTGCTTGTATGCCTGGAATGTTCTGAAAGCCTTGTATGCCCTGAAGAGTCTGTATACCTTGCACATTCTGTATCTGTAGTGGATACTGAGACCCCTTGATGTTGGCCAGGTTTAACCCCGACAGTATCTGGTTTGGGGCTGCCAGCAGCTGGTTCTGCCCAGCAATTTGAAGTTGTCCATTAACACCCTGTATTATCTGTGGAGTGTTGACAATGTTGGCCATATTGGTTTGCTGAGGGGATGTTACCGTAGACGTACTAGTTGTGCATGTTGTCGCAGCAGCTGTTCCTTGGGACATGGAGTTCACTGTGAGAATATTCTGTGCCCCAGCAAGGTTTGTGGGCTGAGAGGCGGGTACCATCGCCTGTAAGTAGTTACCTCCCCCTACTGGTATCAGCTGTACTTGTGGAATTATATTAGCGGCTGCAGCTGCTGCTGCTATAGTCTGCCCTTGCATGGGAGTGTTCTGAATCTGTCCCACTGACAGCACTGATGGTGATGAGATACTGGCTGTTGATGTTGAAGTATTGGTTGTTATCTGTGGTTTGGCACTTGTGGCTTGTACTGAAGCAGCCGATCCTAAAGACTTCATGTCAATAAGCTGTGGCATCTGCACACCACCTTGTGACGCTACCACTGTCACTGTCTGATTGTTCCCTACTGTTGATGAGGTGTTGGTGGCCTGGGAACTGCCATCTTGCTGTACAGCCTGGAACTGTGGGATCTGTACTGGCATGAGAGTTGTCTGACCATTGGCTGAGACAGGGATCTGTACAATGTTGGGGTATTGCTGTAGCTGTGGGGCCGCGGCCTGTTGTACCTGTACTGGTTGTATTATCCCACCAGGTCGTATAGCACCCAAAGTTTGAATGTTTCCCAGGTTTCCCAAGTTTCCCAAGTTAACCATGTTCCCACCCAGGCTCACCATGTTACCGCCCACATTAGCAAATGCCATGTTAGCTGGCATGATATTACCCATTGACATGTTAGGGACCTGGGTACGCAGAATCTGACCATTAGGGGTCATGATGGGGATTGCTTGTACTCCCTGAAGATTCTGTGCTTGTTGTCCAGCTAGAATCTGGCCCTGTATATTACTACTGTCTTGACCATCCAAACTGACAGCCTGAAACTGGGGGACAGCATTGTAGGTAATTGTTCCATTTGGTCCTGCCTGAGCTACAAGCTGGATACCTCCTTGTGCTTGTTGTAAAACCTGTGAAAACAAATCAGGCAAACTTATTACAGTTGAACTCATTTACCCCTAAAAACTTCAAATGGACAATTCCTGTTCCCAAATAAGTCTAGAATAGTCCATTTCTGACTGTTTAACCCATTACCCCATAGTCTGATTCTAGTTTTGAAGATAGAAGACCACTTCAACTATTTTCTTCAGTGGAGGAATAAATTAAAGGGACAATGGTCACTAGGGTTGAAAGTGTTAACATTTCTAGCATAAATGTACCTTGACTACTAGACTGTTTTCAGTTTTGAAGACAGGCGACCAAAGTAAAGCAAAACGCACCTTAATGCACTTTAAGCTAAAGTACAGTACCATAGATCAGTCAGTATAGAGACAATTGGCATATAATAAGCCAAAGGCCTTATAATATAATCAATCCCCTATTGAGACTGTTGCATGCATTATTGCACAGACATACATTTTTAGAACTGGTCATTTACCGAAACGTCCGTCACCCTATTTAGCACATTCTGCTTAACTTTGAAATGGCTTTAAGTCTAAGTGGTCACCAACTCTAAATGAAATTTGTATCTGTATCTAGATGGTGTCTATCTTCAAAATTAACCAATAAATAAATAAAAGTATACTTTATGCATAATTAAAATTAAGCAGTAGTCATGTTGGTGAAACACTTTGATTTATTTGTTTATGGTGGGCTACAGTAGCAAGTCTATCAAACCATATCACGCACCTGTCCGCCTCCTAAAGCAATAGCACCTGGAAGCTGATTCTGTTTGGCCGGGTCCATTACGGAAGGGATTTGGACCCACCCAGGGGGGATTACTTCGGCCTGCCCAGCGTTTATCACTCGCAGGCCTTGCTGGGTTTGTTGACCCGAACCGTCTTCGTTTCCGATTTTACTGCAAGTCTGGGCCAAAAGGGCGAGAGGACTTTGTTGTACATCCTGTAAAAACAAACACAAAACCGTAATATCGCCATATTTTGAGAAATATTTCGTTTACACCAATAACAAAGGGCGGGGTTATGAACGTGGGGTGGTGGTTTTGTTCTAAAAATAACCAGCCTTCTCGTAATCAAATGCACTTAATTTGCTGCGTTTTGTGTGAAATTTCTTACCTGACTCGACGACTCCGTCGGCATATTAGTTGAGAAGAATCATTTGCTGCGTTTGATATTAAAAATACGACTACTTCTCGGTTAATCTGACGATAATTTTCAGTGTATTCAAATTAACACGAACTGTTTCCGCTTTCCCACCGTCTTGACCTCGCCTTCAATTGACGTCATTACACCCCCTGTTAACTAATCAATGATATTCCTACGCGATTTTTTGTAAACATGCTAAATAGTAAATGCAACATAAACAATGAATAATCACGAAATAATTTTCATTTAAATACAAACTTATCATCTAGTACAATGAAATCAATACATTTCCAAAATTGAGACTCGATTACATATGCATCTATGGTGTAAGCGAGAACTACTTTTAACCTCTATAGATACTTCCCGGCTTAGCAGTTATGCGGCTGGTGTGGCGTATCTGTGTTTGATTGACGGGCGAGCTCGCATATAGCGCATGTATATATGCGTGTGGGATGTTCTCGAAACCATGGAAGGTTACACCGATAATTAACTGGGGGATAATCTAGGTTACGAGACACGCCCAGTCTGATAAAGAAGGTGTAACGCGGGCGTTGCGATTAACATCCATGCACTCAGAAAATACACGATATTTCGTAGATCTAGTAAAAAAAATAAAAACATTTGTATTAAAAATGTTTTGGGAAAATAATCAATGTAGAATCTAGAGCTAGAGACATATATATATAGGAGATGCAAAAATGTGATGCCCCTTAACTCTCTGCATGACAACTGACGTTAGCGGCGGATATATCTGCCAAAGTGATAACCTTTGCAAACAGTTTGGATCCTTATGAGACGTCGCGTATCGCGGTGTCTCATCAGGATCCAAACTGTTTGACACTCTGACCCTGTTTAGAAGAGCAATTTAATATTTTAGAACAGTTGCAGACGGCAGTTTTGCAGACGAAAAAAACCCGAGCATGCAAAGACGCGCTAATATGGTAGTGCAAACATCCTTCCTTCGAAACTGTTTTCTACAGCGTTCCCTCTCTACAACGGCCCTCCGAACAACGACTCCCTCCTTACAACGACATTCGCCGCTTTTCCCAAGAAAATTATGTTTTATGCTTGCACTGATGCATCATCGTCTACTTAAAATTGTTGTCTGCTGTTTTTCTTACATAAATGACATTTTGACAGAAAAAAACATAATGACAAATGACAAACAGCTTGAATCCAGATCAGACGCCGCGTTACGCGGCGTCTGATCTGGATTCAAGCTGTTTGCAAATGTTAAATAAGTTCCCTCTCTATAACGACTCCCTCCGAACAACGCACACAATGTTTGTCTCCCTTTGGGTGTCGTTGTAGAGAGGGAGCACTGTAGTTTGAAACTTGAAAGGCGCAGAAAAACTATTATGACGCCTATAACTATTCATTGAACAGTGAATCAACCCATTCACCACTGACCTTTTTAATGAAAAATTCCAATTTCCAATTGACTAGATCTATTTAGGGTTTCTTTCTTTCTTTTTTTGTGCAGCTGTCTGGATTGATTAGGCTTTAACAATATACAGTAAAACCCCTCTATAAACCGGAACCTCTAAATATCGGAATTCTCTCTAAACTGGACAAAAACTTTGGTCCCGTTTCCCACCCATTTTTACGCCTTTGATTTATTCCTTCACTGCAGAAAATATAGCCTATTCATGAACATATTTTATATCATCAGACATAATTTCTATATATTGCAGCAGATGACCTGCTTTAAGTGGTCAGCTACCTCCCAGACCAGAAAAAAGCTATGGGTTAAAACCCCTCTAAACCGGAAACCCCTCTAAACCGGATGTTTTTGTTGTCCGGTTTAGAGTGTTTTCACTGTAGTACAAAATGACAAACAATGTAGGCGTAGATCTACCTGGTCAGAGGCCTCCTGCAGGAACCCGCTGATCAGGTTCTACACTGTTTGCACAGGACAAGTGTACTCCTCACACCATGACATTCAACGGTTTGCTAATTGCGAGTGTACTCGTCGCTAGGATCGAATGTAGTAAAGATCCACAAGATGCATAACTCACTCATGGACATTCAAATGATCAATTCCAGCTCCAATTAGGCCTTTAGAAGTCTAATTCACTTTTAGCGTATCAGGGGTTTAGATTTGATTGAGCAATTTGATAATAAAAAAAATGTACGTAGGCCTATTTAACAAGCACAGCTGTAAATATATACATATGTACATGTGCACTCTGACCCTGTTTGGAAAATAATTTTTTGAAAATTCTGTTTTTAGAAAAGTAGCAGACGATAATTATTTTTGCAGACGGAAAAAACCCCATCATGCAAAGAGTTAAACCAAACTGTATTGTCTACATTGTGAATGTCTAGTAATTCCGACATACTAATATGATGAGATTGTTTTTATTTCAGTTTCATCATGGTGCAAAATATTTACCTGTAGATCTACATTAAATCATAACATTACACTTATAAAATTGATACTTTTATTGATAAGATCCTGTTAATTTATCATTATAACGGAACTAGATTTAGTTTCTCAAAGCAAACACATTAACCCCTACGAGAGACAACTCCTAGTATAGCGTTTGTAAATTTATGTGAGAGTTGTATCCCTTGACTCGGACAATAAAATATTTTTTTTTCTTATCACAGTTGAGAATTGGTTTGTTTGTTAACATCCGTTTCTGCCATCTAACTGGACGCCTAAGAAAGAGAATAGTGGATATGTTACAGTCATTTCGTGACATTTTCATTACATGCACTTTTTCAATAGTGTAGTTTGTAATTATTAAAGGGACTCGCAACCGGATGGTGTACTTGTCAAAATAAAATAAAATACTCAAATAAAAGCAAATTTGTGGCATTATTTGGCTTCTGACATTAAAAAAATATGATCAGTCCAAAAAAAGTTTCAAGAATCGTCACCGAATCTTAGATTTTTAGATATTTTCCATCGTTTTTCTATACCGACTAGTAGACGGTATAGTTGTTGTTGTTGCTTCTCTACACGGGCTCAGACATAAACCCGAGCCGAATCACGAAGTTGTATGCACTTTCGAACGCCACACATTGAAATACGTTAAATCGATCCGAGATAAACGGATAGTTCCGTGGTCCATTGGTCTAAGCGGTTTCCCCTATTTTGCCTTCTGTCCGCCAATGCCGGGCCCCGGATTCGAATCCCACCAGAGACCAGTATTTTTTTTTTTATTGAAATACATTTTTTTAAACAGAATTTCTTATCCTAAACTAATTCTTTACCATTTATTTAAGCGTTTGACACATATTTACAAATTACTATTTTTAATGCACCATCTGGTTGCGAGTCGCTTTAAGATATAGAGGATAACTGTTTTTTTCAGTGTAAGATCGAAATTTAATCCATTGAGTGAACATCAGACGTTATATTTTCACGAGTGGCGAAGCCACGAGTGAAAATATAACAGTCTGATGTTCACGAAATGGATTAAAGTCGATCTTACACTGAAAAAACACAGTTATTCTATTTATTTATGCTTTTAAGCCACTTTTTAAACGAAATTGTTTAAAAATTGAAAGCCAACGTACATTATTTATCCCGTGTTGAGCCCCACGTTTTATGTCGAACACATGCGCGTGACAGTTGGCGGTATAATGACGTCACTCGTTGCTCCCGAGTTTGGATTCGTGCTCTTCCGGTGAGTAGTTCGCGACAAATCGGACTGCCGGAATTTAACGATAAGACACGATTGACTACGATTCTTGGGGAGCCCTACGGGGAAAATTCATAATAAAAAGCGATTGGTGATAATCCACTGCAGTGGATTACCAAGTGTTCATCCACTGCTATTTCGTGGTAATCCACCGAAAAGCATAAATAAATTGTTATCATACCACTTGCATACATAAGCTAAAGTCGATTTAGTCATTTCATGAAATGATTGAAGGTGTTTTTCAGGCATTTCGTGAAATGACTAAGCGAAACAATCATTTCACGAAATGACTAAAATTTCCAGTCATTTCATGAAATGACTGATTACACAGATTGACTGTAACAGATACAGAAAAACCGGGCGCTTACAGTGGAGAATCTGTTATTCTTTCCCAATAAACGCGTTTACGCTAAAACTATTATTTGCAGTGCAAACAGTTTGGAGCCAGATCAGACGCCGGGTAACCCGGCGTCTGATCAGGCTCCAAACTGTTTGCCACCAAGATAAACAAGAATTATCAGAATCGTCCAAAAGTTGTACTTTTTTACGTTTTAGTGCTTTGCGTTTGCGTACGTTTGCGTTTAAACGGGAAAGAATAACAGATTCTCCACTGTACCCGGTGGGGGATCGACCTCATGATCGTAGTCGAACGCATTACCACTAGACCATGCACGTGCTCCTGTCACTGCAACCTTGACATTGACCTCAGTTAAGGGGGTAAGTGCACATTTGGAAAGTAATTACCAAATTCTTCAAACTTTGCATACAGACAGTAAAATTAGTTTCTATGTCAAAACTGGTGAAAAAAAGTTGGGGTACCGGACCTTTCTTTTTAGTTTTTCACAATTTGAGATTTTTCAAGGCTACCCCCCTAAAATTGAAGCTTCACAAAAACTCCTACTTTTATGTACTACGGTTTTTCAATCTTTATTTAAAAAAACTATTTGTACAAAAAGTAACCTAATTTATATAACCATAGTAAGAATTAACCCTGAAAATAATGTTTTGTCAAGATCCAAAATAAAAATGTTTGATTTCACTGGAAAGGAGTAAAATTTACAACACCCACTTTTTATATTGGGAGATTAAGGCACAGCGAAAATTGCCCTTCAAATTGTAGCAAACTAATTACCAAATTTTTTATTTGTTGTTTTTAGCCTTGCAAACATTAAGTTTTATCGAAATAGCAAATAAAAACACAGGGTCTCGGATCTTATAAAAAAAAAGATATAGATCATTTTATTTAAAAAATCAATTTTTTCTCATATTGGTGTTATTTTAACAAAATGTAGATATTTTTTTAAATTTTGGTCTATTGAATTATCTATAATTTATAATAAATTGTACATCCATGAACAATTTCATGCCTATATTCTGAGAAATTGAAATTAAATCGGATGTAACAAAGTGCAACCTACCTATGAAAACGGTGTATGCTGTAAACTACGAATAGGACATAAAACTTAAAAAGTCCCTGCATGAACGACAGCCCATTTTTTCCCACGAAAATAGTATTTTTTGACTGTATACATTCACCAAAAATGAGTTCTTAACATTTTTCGGAAAATGAGTTAGTAATTTTTTTTCGGAAATTTAATCATGCTAAAAATCCTTGAAGACATTTCCTGACCTACTTTCGGTGGTAACATCAAACCAGGTATAAAAAACATGCAGCCCTGTGCAAGTTGCGCAATTACGTGTACTGTTATATTGTCTAGAGATATACTAATTGAAGCGTCTCATGTGAGGCCCGTCTTGAAAAACCCATTGAAAGAAAAACCTGTGAGTGTGAGTATTTCAGGGCCTCTCTAGACAACTTGAGATTAGTGGCATTGGCTAAACACACTATACTCCTGCTTTACCTGTATTTTCACGCCTAGTGAGAACAATGGGGGTTCCATCAAAGGACTGGGGAAATGTTTTAACGACGCTGATCGTCAACAATACAGTGTTGAATAGACTCTGATCAGACGGCATAATTTGCGACAACTCATCATGGTCTGCACTATTTATTTTATTACTACATGTACAGTCGAAATCCGATACTACGAACTCGTTTAAATCGTGTTTACTGGTATTTCGTAAGTTGAATTTTGACAAGTCGATCTCCGAACATACCCGTTTTTCAAAGTTAAAACGTGGCTAAGCCACGTTTTAACTTTGAAATATGGGTTTGTTCGGACAAACGCGAGTTCGTAAGATCGAGTTTTTACTGTCATTTCGTATGAAATGTGTTGCTGTATGGACAAACATTGCATTACAGTACTCCCTCCCTACAACTACTCTCCGAACAACGATTCCCTTCTTACAACAACGTTTGCAGCTGTTCCTCAAACAAGACTAACGCTTTCACTGATGCAATACCGTCTGCTTAATATTGTCGTCTGGTGTTTTTCTCAAAGTAACATATTAGTGGACATTTTGACAGAAGAAATATAATGACGAGTGACAAACTGCTTGCTTCCAGATCAGACGCCGCGTGACGCGGCGTATGATATTGATTCAAACTGTTTGCAAATGTTAGCCAAGTATTAATGTACCCTCCCTATAACAACCCCATCTGAGCAACACATACACTCATTGTCTCCCGTTGGGTGTTGTTGTAGAGAGAGAGATCACTGTATATTTAGGTTACCATTGTATATATGTAGTGAAATATTCCAGCAACCAAATAGGGAGAGTGTATTGTAATAGCCAGACCTAAATGGGCTTAACCCTTTACCCCATAGCCCGTTTCTAGTTTAGAAAATAGGTGACTACTTAAAGCAGGTTGAAAGTAAAGCAGAATGTGCCTTAAGGCACATTCTGCTTTACGTCCAGCCTGCTTCAAGCTACCACCTGCTGGAATAAAGAAAATATTTCCTACGAAACATATGTATAACTGTATAAACTGGAACTATTTTCTTCAGCGGAGGAATAAATTGAATGCGCTAAAAAAGACGCTTCTATTGGGGAAAGGGTTAAACAACTCATGTCTATGGAAATTGATAATATCGTTCTGATTATCATTCATGATAGAAATGGATGGGTGGATGGAGGAGTTGGGGTTTACGGAACTGCGATACAAATAAGGCTTAATAGAAAATCAATTTCGTTAGTCGATCGATGTTGATTGAACAATATTCGATTATAAAGAAATCTTAAAGCTGCTAAAAGCAGGATGAAAGATAGCCGGAGCTCGAAAAGAAAAAACACACAAAAAACGAGCTCAAACATTTTCTGCTTTTATATCTATACTTTCTGACTTTGACCCATTTGCGCACAGTACGAGCTTTATATATATACATGTGTATTGGAATTGTCCATTTATTTATCTAATGGGTGTCTGGTCTCAATTTTAATTAAATTCGTTTTGTATTACATGTATACTGAACTTCCTATCAGCAAACTGTGTAGACTCTGATCAGACGCCGCATTATGATCACTGATCAGTGTGCACATTGTTTGCATATGTCCAATATATGGAATTATTGGGTTAATAACTTAATATCCTATATCAATATCCTTTTAGTTGTACCCTAATTATCAGAGTATAGATTTGAATTGAACCTAATGTACTTGATGTGTTTACATTAACTATCGATATTTAATCGATTATCAGTTGACAGAGGGGTTCGATTATCGACAATTATCGTTATATTTAGGTTCTCTTCGCTATATTACGTAGTACCGTCTATGTCCTCGCCTATAGGGCATCTTTGTTAATAGGAAGTTCCTTCCATCACCACTCATGCTTATTGGCTCCGTCGATTATTGAAGGTTATTCTGGTGCCATACTGTTTGCAGTGAATAGTATTGCTTTGGCATTAACATGTTTATTGGGAGAGAACTACATGTATACTCGTTTAACGTCTTCTTCACTGTATTACTTTGCCGATGTTGCTTGCATTAACCCTCTACCCCATAGATGACTACTTAAAGCAGGTTGGAAGTAAAAGCAGAATGCGCCTTAAGGCGCATTCTGCTTTACTTTCAGCCTGCTTTAAGCTACCATCTCCTAGAATAAATAAAATACTCATTGTGATACATATTCATGACTGTTTCAATTGGAACTATTTTCTTCAGCGTATGAATAAGTGAATGCGCTTAAAGGCGCTCCTATTAGGGAAAGGGTTAAGCAGGATATGTACTGTAGATTTGAGATAATTTTGGAACATTAGCTGTATCTGTTTCTCGCTTAACTCTTTCAACACTAAGTAAATACACTAAGTAAATATTGTGGGATTTTATGTTCCGGCCCTTGTGGATCATTTAAGTTACCAAACTAATGGAAATATGAATCAGTCTACTTTTAATTCTGGGTAGTTTGATAAGCAAACAGCATATACATAGACCAGAGGGCTCCTAGAGTAGCCATCTGATCTGGGTATACATGTATAATGTTTGCACAATTAATGTAATAAGTATATTTCAAACAGATCCTTGCCTGGTGTAGAAAGAGTTAAATGAAACAGACACAAATATAGTACAATTATAAATGTTAAGAATGACAAATTTGTTTTGAAAATGTTTTAGTTTTAATCTGAATATTAAACAATATGGAGCCTGGTTACACGTCGGGATACCGATTTCTGATCTGACTGTAAACCGTTTGCAATGGCAAAGAGCGTGTGGGTATATAAAATCTAGTTGCTTAGCGGAAAAATCGTTACTTGGTGCATTAAAGCATACTACTTTGTATACTGGTTGCATTGGCAGTATATAATCATAATTATTTATCATAATGATTTTACAAACTTATTACATGTATAACAATTTTATAATCTTGGTAACAATATTGAAAGAATTTCAGGTTTCCATGCATCTCAATATTGTATCAAGTTTATTGTGAATGTAGTTATTTGTCTTTCTCGCTTTGTAGGTACATTTATATAACTTCATGTGAAGCGCTTTTGAACGCACAACTCCTGTGTGAAAAGAGCGCTATATAAATCGGGTATAATAATAATAATAATAATAATTGGGGATGTCCGACCTGACAGTCCTATTTCGGTCAAAATCCAAAATGGCGTCCAAAATGGCAACCATAAAACAAAATGGTTTGATTAACACCCTTATTTGTTACATTTTCCTGATTAAAATTGTCCATAAATATGTAAACTGAACAGAAAGATTGCACTGTGATACAGTTTGACCCATTGGTAGCATTGAATTGATTTTTTAATATAATAATAACTTAAAATCTTAAATCTGAATAGAACAGACTAGCACATAAATTGTTATTTACTAATTCGCTAAATTGGTTGGTTGCAAAAGGTCGTATCTGACATTTTGTCAGAAAACGAGTGCTATTTTGTCTGTAGAAACTTATTTGAAAATATTTAGCTTATTTTCAAATATACTTTTAAGATATTGATAAAAGATCTAAGGTCTCATCTACAAATATAAAAATACTTTGTGGTAAAAGGCCGCATCTGCCAAATACGACCTTTTCTTTTTAACGAATTGATTCAAAACCCTTACAGTTCAGAATGAAAAGGTCGTATATGACAGACAAGACCTCTACACAGTTTTGTACAATGTATTAAACACAACTTTGGATAAAAAAGAGCAAGGTGTATTTCAAGGTCAATATGGTAGAGAACGAGCGGTCCCCTCAACAATTGATTGATTGTGTTGGGTTTTACGGCAATACGTAAAATGTTCATTTGGCCACGAGTTCCTCAATTAAAGTATTAAGGTATGGACATTGCCATTTCTTTTGTTTCAAATTAAAGAATCATATGTAATTACTGGATGAAGATAAATAAATTCTAATATTAGCTAAAACTAACTCGAGTTTGTAAATTTAAAGACACATCTTCACCGTAAAAGTTGATTGTTGGTGCATGCACTTTGCAAGAAATTAGTTTCTATATTGATAAATATAAATTATGTGACTCTAATCTTCTTTAAGTGTCAAAAGTTTAAACTATTAGTAGAAACAGAAATGCATTTTTCATTTGTTAGGAACCAGATGTAGCTTCAGAATGGTTATCAGGTGATGAACTATACACGCTTAATAAGTGAACACTTTAATAATGATTAGTAAGATTATTAATAAAAAAAATATTTAAATCGCTTCTAAATGAGAAAAAGCAACAGGTGAGAAGATTATTGAGATATATGGGATGATAGTTTTCTTGGTGAATCGTACAACAAGTAAGAAGGTATTCAAATATCTCGAATGCTAGTTTTCTTGATGAGTCGTACAACCCAGATAAAGACTGTCAATTCTATTTGTTCTGAGGACAGACAAATACCACCAATAACTGTTGTATCTTAATTGTGTTTTGTTTTATTATAACCATCTGACAAACTCGACACATATTGATATAATGCAGACATTTTTCTCAATCTGGGATTGTGTACTGCATAATCAGGTTTAACAAATTATCATGATTTTTTAAACATGTATTTTAGTCATTTTTGTTGATTTTGTATTAACAGTTCAAAAACTGTTAAAATGCACCTAAATGAAGGTATTTGTATAATACCAGTACTTTATCGTATGAATGGGCATACTTGTTTTTGTTTTTTAAAGTTGGTGGCCACTTTATATAAAAGTAGTGAAATCAAATTTCAAGATTCGTTGTACTTCAGAATTTATTATTTAAATACCACACAGAGATTAAGAATAACAGGACAACATTAAATATTTTAGATGTCTTGTTTATCTCAAATATATATATATCCATGAAAAGGCGAAGGTGTCTGGTTAATTATTCATCGAAGAGTCTTTGCTATTTATTTGCATTCTTTGACATTAAAATGTTACGAAAAATGTTGTATTTACCAAAATATATCCTTGTACATTTATAAATCTTTAAACTTATTTTTCTCGAAAGTTTAAAAACTACATATACCACCTATGACCACTTATGTGGCAAAATAGACAGACAAACAAAAAATAGAAACAACCAGATACGAGTACAGACTCGTGTCAGGCAGATTCCGTGAGAAAATAATGAAGAATACTGATCAGATTCAAGATATTCAATGTTCAATGTTCAAGATTTTACAGAAAATTGTTTGGCTATTTTTTAAAATAGGAAAGTGTAATGGCTTTCCAGGTTCCACATAACTGATCGTCTCTCACACAATTATCATCAAAATGTATAAACGTATGTTGGCATTTTCTCAGGCTTTGAAAACAAATAGGGAATGCAAATTCTAATAACTGCACCATTTGCTGTTGTTTAATCATGTATGGTCTTAGCTATTTGAAGAAATATGTTACAAGCGAACTTATTGAAGAATTTGTACATGTATGAGTAACATCTGCAGAGACAATTACGGACGTTTTGTTTCGTGGTTTGTAGATTTATGTAGACACAATATTTTCCCGTTTAAAACAAACTAAACGCCAACAAAATGCAATGGAATTTACAGAATGAAACTTATTTGCAAATGTTACAAGGTGTGTATACATACATTGCTACAGTGGAGAATGTGTTATTCTTTCCCGATAAACGCGTTTACGCTAAAACTATTTTTTCTTTTACAAACAGTTTGGAGCCAGATCAGACGCCGGGTAACCCGGCGTCTGATCAGGCTCCAAACTGTTTGCCACCAAGATAAACATGAAATATCAGAATTGTCCAAAAGTTGTTCTTTTCTACGTTTTAGTGCTTTGCGTTTGCGTACGTTTGCGTTTAAACGGGAAAGAATAACAGATTCTCCACTGTATATCTATCACATAAACGTAAACCCTATCTCGACAAAACTAGGCATATCATGAATATATATTGATGAACCGACACTTTTGTTGCATTTCTGTCTAGCTAATATAATACCCTTTCATTAATACATAACATAAAACCATCTGTAAGCATGCACTTTCAACAGTAACTGCGTTTACTCACTGAAATCAACGACTTTTGGAAAATGGGTCAGGGGTTCGTTCACAGCCGACACAGCATTGACCACTATTGTACGGTTGTTTAGACAGTAATATCGAGCTTGACAGTCATACATTTCAATAGATATCCATTTTTTGGCACCAATCAAAGCTGATTTATACTTAAATCATTGCAATACCACTAACAAATTCGCATGTTTCATCGGCAGTAAAGCTATTCTTGAACATGTAAGCTTTTTTTAAACGGCAATGATTTGAAAATAATTCAGCTTTGATCTGTGTCAAAAATGTATATCTATGGAACTGTATGACTGTCATGCTCTATATTACCGCCTAAACAAGCGTACAAGTGGCCAATCACTGTAATGCTCGATACGCGTACAATAGTGGTAAATGCTGTGTCGGCTGTGAACCAACCCCTGTCCCATTTTCCAAAAATCGTTGATTTCAGTGAGTAGACGCAGTAACTGTTAAAAGTGAATGCTTACAGATGGTTTTATGTTATGTTTTTAAGGAAGGGCTCTGAGGCCTATTAAGTATGTATACGTTGGCCGCCATTTTGAATTTTCCAAAAAGTAGGTCATATTGCCCGGGCACCTATACGTCATTTGATTCTACAGGTGTTATACCAAACATGTGAGAAGTTTGGTGCTTTAATCCACTCTGTAACGATTTGGCAAACATGGACATAAGCAACTAGACTATAATAATACTTTGAAATATTACGTTGTCCCTACTGTACTGGGGCCCGTTTCATAAAACTTCTTACGACAAATGTTGTCGTAAGTCAGATTATAAAAGTATCAATTTCTTTTTATTTCTCCATCAAATCCTGTCTTGTGACATCTTTTTGGAATCGTCTTGAAAAGACGATTCCAAAAAGATGTCACAAGACAGGATAGGATAGAGAAATCACAGATTAAATGTATTTTAATGTTTTGACTTACGACAACATTTGTCGTAAGAAGTTTTATGAAACGGGCCCCTGCTTTGCTACCATGGATAGGCTACGGCCATGCTTTCTGTGTGTTCTGTTCTGTGCTGTTTCTGTGTGCATGGGTCTACTTTCTTTAGCGTAGAAATAATTGGAGGCGTAAAAAGTGTTTTTGTGGACTAATGGGATAAATAGACAGTACTCATTATGAGTTGAATGACTCTTTTAATGTTACACATATGCATTTATAATACAGTGTACATTTAACCCAATCACTGCCGTTCCCCGAGTACAATGGTTCTTTACAAACAGCTTGGATCATGATCAGACGACGCGTCCCGCGGTGTCTGATCAGGATCCAAACTGTTTGATACTCATTGTTATGTTTGTGAAGTCAAATCCCTAAAATAAAAGCAGACAACAATTGTTTAAAACTAATGACGGCATGGCAGTGGAGGGGTTTATAGTTATCTGAATATACAATATAGATCTCCGTATCTTGAAGACATAAACAAACTGCATGTACTTCTTTGCACGCTGGTAGTGCATATTAAAAAATAAAACCTCTCTATTACGACCACTAAGAAAGATAGCTTATTGGAAGCTCCAAAGACATATGGCAGCTTAAAGCAATGTGAAAGTACAACAAAGAGGAGCTTTCTGCTTCACTTTCATCTTGCTTTAAGCAGCTACATGTCATAAAAAGATACCAAATTATCATGATTCAGTAATCGTAATAGAAAGGTTTACTGTATTTCATAACAAGTACAGTTCATGTACGTGTTTCTCGGATGATTTCTGGTAGTTAGTACACACGTTTGGTTTCTATATGAGATCGTCATTATCCTCAAATCTACAGTACGCATAGGGTGCCACGTCTATGCCCTTGCAGACATTCAAACCGTCCATAAGAGCCCATTGGCAGCTGTTCTTATCCTTCACAACCAGTCTGATAGACTGCTGACCGCCCACCCAACCGCATCTACAATGGAAAACAATTTGAAAATTAGAATGGCAAGGCTGCCATTTCTCCGGATTTTTCAAAATCTTCGGATTTTTTTCTTGTACATGATAGCGTAAAGCAGGCTGAAAGTAAAGCAGAATGCGCCTTAAGGCACAGTCTGCTTTACTTTCAGCCTGCTTTAAGCAGCAAAGGGTCAACAAAACTAGAAACAGGCGATGGGGAAAAGGTACGATTAGTAAAATCGAACTTGAAAAATGCAATTTGGAAATCTTAGGATTTTTTATGTCAACTTATGGCAGCCCTAGAATGGACGATTCCAGATTCTATCATAAATCTACACCAGAATAATGTCTGCAACAATGCCTTATGTATCCTAATATAAGCATGTATAAGAAACAAATATTTGTTTGAGATAATTGACTACATGGTATTTCTCTTATTCTAAAAACAGATTTCAAAATGGTGACTATGGTGACCATATTTGTTATAAAATTACACGTAAATATGAATATTCAATCAAACAAAGTATGGTGATACAATGTACTTATCACCACTACCAAGATTAAACAAAATTGGTCAAATGGAATTTGAGTATAACGTTTTAAAGATGGCCACCACGGCAACACTAAGTGCTCCCTCCATTTCGGTAACACATCCTATGGTGTTATTACTCTTTAGAATTGTCTCTTATAGGCGTTAATGCAGAAATAGATATTTAATTTTTTTGTAATACTCCATTTATCTGGAGCAGATACAAGCAGATTATATAATGTGATAATACAGGGAAAATAGATTTAATGATTTATTTTAACAAAAGAATGTTCAATAACAAGGCAATCTGTTAGTCAAAAACATACATGTTTATACAGCCAGCCATGTCAATAAACACAAAAACGATAACCCAAAAAAAAAGTAAGAAATACTCCTATATCCATTCTGGTCCTTAATATATAGCATTGTATGACATAGGAAGGTATCACAATCACAATCAAAATCACAGCATGTTACTGAAATAAAACTCTAGATAAAATTAATGTTTAAATCATATTTAAAAGGTTTAAGATGAGAATTAAATGTCAAAACGTACATTACTACCACATAATTATTAGATATCAAATGCTGTATTAAAATACTTCTAGCTATAACTCAATTAAAAGTTAAAGAGTGTTGACCTTGTACTACACTGTAGTTTGACCAACCAAGATACATGCTCTATTTATACAATCCAACTTCGATATCTCGAACTCGCTTACCTCGAACTAATCGATATTTCGATACACGAATAACATTACTTCATGCTCGGTTAAGTCGAGCATACCTATGTTTTAAAGTTAATACGTGGCTAAGCCACGTTTTAAATTTGAAATACGGGTATCTCGACATAACCGAGTTCGAAATATCGAAGTTCGACTGTATATTTTACCTTTGTCAACATTATGAAAAGAGCGATAAATTGCAATGCTAAGAATGCATTAAATCATGCATGTAACAGTAAAGCTCAAATTGATGATAAATAGTGTTCTTTAACTTTAAATTTAAAAAAAGAAATATAAGTGGTATATCTCACATCTTGTGGCAAACTGTTTTATAGGTACAGTGGAGAATCTGTTATTCCTTCCCGATAAACGCGTTTACGCTAAAACTAGTTTTTCTTTTACAAACAGTTTGGAGCCAGATCAGACGCCGGGTAACCCGGCGTCTGATCTGGCTCCAAACTGTTTGTCACCAATATAAACATGAATTATCAGAATTGTCCAAAAGTTGTACTTTTTTACGTTTTAGTACTTTGCGTTTGCGTTTCGTTTGCGTTTCGTTTGCGTTTAAACGGGAAAGAATAACAGATTCTCCACTGTAACACCCTTTGTAAACAAATGTAAGAATATCGACAAAACCCATCAAATTGTAGCCGCGACGTTACTAAAACTTGCAATTATAATGAATTCAGATCATACCTTGCGTGACGCTAGTCTCCATATTTAAATTAAAAAAAAATCTCAAATGGCATCAAAATAAAGTTTATAAATTAACTGAAGACAACTGTAAAACAAAAATAACTTCGTGCTGTATTCTCACACGATTCTATTACTATTATTAATATTTCGCTTTGGAATTCTAGTTTATCTATGCATAGTTTAACCATATCTTGATATTTAGAATATTAATTGTAGCACCATAATGCATTGTAAATTACCATCCGCTCTCGAATGTAAAACATCTATGGTAAGGAGGGGATCTTAAATAAGCTTATACTTTCGATCTCATCCTTTTTGACATTGTTATATGTAACTGATAAATGTTATGATCTATTGAGAAATAAAATATGTTTAAACTAAATACTGTAACAGACGAATACTAGCAGTTCCCTCTTAGCATGCTAGCGGTGATATAATGATAACCTTTGCAAACAGTTTTGATCCTGATGTGAAACCGCGTAAAACGGCGTATCATCAGGATTCAAACTGTTTAACACTCTGATCCTTTTTTAAAAAGACAATTAGAAAATAACATTTTTAGAACAGGGACAGGCGACAATTATTGTCGCTGACGAAAACATTACCGAGCATGGACAAACATAATTTAATCCTTTACCCCGTAACCTTTTTCGGCGGAGCTGTCTGTTATCTATTTAGTCACATATTTCTATTTAGACAAACATTTGAACCAATCATATTTGATCAGAAATTTAGAATTAAGAGCACCTGTTGAAACTGACTTGTCTGATTGGATAGTAGCCAGGGCTCCAGATAAGAGAATTATTTCAAAACTTAAAAACTTTATTTGTGCATTAAACCCTATGGTGTCCAACTCATATGATTTGTCTCTTCGAGACGATAAAAATGAGTGGTAACACCATAGGGTTTGGTGCTGAAATGAGTGAGAAAATGTTAGATTTGTTCAATTTACTCCCCTCTTATCTGGAGCCCTGAAACAGTAGCCTAGCTGTTTATGCACTGATGTGAGTGTAAAATTAGACACAGCCAGTGTGTAATACTGAGCTTCTATTTTAAGATATGCTAGCAGAATCTGATGTGTATTTATAGATAGACAGTGGCAGCTAGGTATTTTGTTTAATAATGGTTTACTTCCAATTTATTTTAATTGTTAACTATTAATTTTGTACAAATTTACCATACATTGATAGCAATATAATAAATGGCCTCAAGTGAGTTAAACACAATTGTGTTGTTTCATCATTTATTTACAAGAGTGAGGTGTTATAGACCTTGTAAAGCAGGACAGACTGTTCTGTATGGGCCTGCACAGTTTATCTAGTTATAGTTTGTTTCAAGAAACTCCACATGAATGAAGTTTGATATACAGAACAATATAATTTAATCTGAGGATCTCCTACCAGTAGCTAGGATATGTTTTGCATTTCTGTACATTTATAGTTTTTTAGTCAGAGTTATGCTATATCGTTGAATGTGTATTTTTTGCTTTTCAATCCAAGATATTACAATTCTTTGAAAACCTCCAATTTCGTACAATTTTGCACACCCATCAACAGCATGAATTTCACCAACCATTCCGCCGAATATCTTTTTTAAAGATATTTCTTGTTTCTAATTTGAATTCATGTGCTCACTTATAACAGATTGAAAGTAAAGCAGAATGCGCCTTAAGGCGCATTCTGATTTACTTTCAGCCTGTTTTAAGCGACCATCTGCTAGAATATAGAACATATTTCTTATTTACTCATGACTATAAATTAAAGTTTTTTCTTCAGTGTTGGAATAAACTAAATGCGCTAAAAGGCGCTTCTATGGGGGGTAGCATTGTTAGCATTGTATGATTACCTGCACATGTCGTAAATGTTATCCGTGCTAATAGCGTACATCTCTAGTACAGTGGTCAATCGTCCCCCAAGGCTTTCACATAGACTTATGGCACTGGCATGATCCATAAGGCTGTTGTCAGGGCGATGAGCATTCAACACTGAAACATTAAAACGAAAACGCTTGATTTAGATAACATTAACTTGACCGTGTCTATCGTCCCATAAATTGGACAAAGGCAAACAACGCAGACTCAGATCATAATGCATAATGCGGCGTCTGACCTGATTCAACACTGTTTGCTAACAGGAATTTCTATAAAAATAAAACGAAAATGACAAATTATCTAGGACATACTTTGAATGAAGAAAATATAATATATGACAAGTATTGAAGAATCCACTTGGCATAGATGGGCTAACCACTAAATGTTCAAATGGACACTTCCAAACTTCATTTCTTTTAAAAAGTTCACTCCATTTTACTATATTTATTTTTGTTGTTAGCAACCTATTGCAAAATGTGAATATAAAGTTCTTATTTCACTAATACTATTTTTTTCCTTCTTTGACATATTGGAATCCGAAAGATGCTCCATTAAATGATTTTAGGTGATCGTTGGTTTGGACTCTCATAAAAATAGTAAAAAAACGAAAGTAAAAGAAGAGAAGAAAGGAAACACTGAACTTTTGCTGTACAGTGCTGGAGGCGGTATTCTTTAAATCAAACGCAAGATACAAAAATATAGAAAATGACATTTTCTTTAATATGTTGACAAACTTTTTTAATATGAGTGGCAAATAACTTGGGACCTGTTCAGACGCCGGGTTATCAGGCGTCATATCTGGCTCTAAACTATTTACAGTAGAAATAATAGTTTTAGAAAAAACATATTTATTTGGAAAGAAAAATGTTTGCTCCAGTACATGTTAATTCTTCAAAGGACCCCATCTGAGTAAAACTGATGGACATGCACCATACTTACTAGGTATACTAGAGTGGCGCCAAATCTTGTCCGGATTTTCCGCATGGACAACGGTCAGAGTCCACCAGTTATAAAACTTGCATTCCTTGGTGACTTTATTGTAGCAAATGACGTCACAAGCAGAAAAGTCCTCACATCTCCGAATACAGTCCAAACTGGAAACTGCGTTTTCCGAAGATTCAAATGCCTCGCCCTCACATATTCCATTTTTTATTGCACTGAAATACATAAATTTCTTCAAACTAGTTATTGTGTCTGCACATAATAGCATGCAAAACAACAGAATCTTAATGAATGTCGATATTCTAAGAAACCAATGAACCATTTTCGTTTAAATTTCTGAAACAATTGTAACCGTGATTCTTATTTTGCTTCCAAGCTATCTTAAAATGACACATCACGATTTCCTGTATCAATTTTCAAAATGTTATCAAAATATCATACTGTTTACATTTACCGATGTTTTGATTGATTTTGATCGATTTTGAACCTTTGCTACGACGAAAAACTAATCGCCAATTACAGGACAGGATATAGTGTCAATAAATCACAATGCTCGCGTCTTATGATAACCGTTCCGTGTCAAGAAGACGCTCTAAAATTAACAAACCCCTTCACTGCCTTACACCGAGTTTAACGGCTATCTGCAAATAGTTTGAATCCTGATCAGACGCCGCGTAACGCGGCGTCTGATCAGGATCCAAACTGTTTGACACTCATATCAGTGTTTCTCAAGTCAAAGTACTTAAAACTTATATTTGATAAATAAAAGCAGACGACAATTGTTTGAAGTAATTGGCTTCATGGCAGAAGGGGTTAACTTAATTAATCACACTCAGCCTGTTTTCATGAGCAAGGTTCAGCAACAATCGCGCAGTAATTAAATTTGTCCCTGCCAGAATCAATTATAATCACGGAAGTGTATGTTTGCTCATGCGCACAATGCATTTTGTGTCATACGTTCACAGCAATAAATGTTTCGACTAGGTCTTAAACCGTTAAAATTACAACCGAATCTATTGTCTACTTTCATACTGTTGTCTGCACCGTTTTACTAAAAATAAGATTCAAACCATGTTCACTGAAAAAATATGGACACGAGTGTTAAACAGTTTTGGCCTGATCGCACGAGAAAGTTATTTGGTGTCTGATTAGAATCCAAAATGTTAGAATGAAGGTTACACTCGCGCCTACCAATGT
This sequence comes from Gari tellinella, assembly GCA_922989275.2. Lineage (NCBI taxonomy): Eukaryota > Metazoa > Mollusca > Bivalvia > Cardiida > Psammobiidae > Gari > Gari tellinella. The sequence continues at coordinate 10,831,656 of OV277873.1, forward strand.
CCGTGTACTACACCATTTTATTTAGTGTGCAGTTGATATATACGAGGGTTGTTCAAACAGTAATGATACTTGATCAATGACTTCAATATAATAAGTGCAAAATGCATGTGTGATATATCATTTAAAAGAGCAATTTTTCGCCTACACGATATTATAATGCACAATAATATTTTTTGAAATTATATCCGTTTATATCTACATTTTAATGTAAATGAAATTCTTTTTCAATTGAAAGGGTAATCTTCAAAAATAACATTTCTTATTTTGCTCATGACGAAATCAGAATTTTGGTCCGAATGCTATCATAATGTTCTAGATCAGTATATCTACATTTTGATTTTAAAACATGAAACTCTACTTCAATGGCTTCAATTATAGTATGGTTTCCCGGACAAATTTAATACATAACAGTATATCATTTTTTGAAAAATATATTTTCAGTACATGTTAAAAATAGCCCTATTCTTTATATTTTATATATTAATAACATTTAAAATGTAGTGTTTACATAATTGTCTTATTCTATTTGACAGAAAATTTCGTAGAAGTATTCAAAACAATAAAGCCGTGATAATAATTATAGTATCAAATTGTGTTCAGAATTCACATTCAACCCTAGCGACGAGTATACTCGTCATTAACATCTCATATACCTGTCAAAAGTACACTTGTCCTTTGCAAACAGTGTAGACCCTGTTCAGGGGTCTCCTTAAGGAGCCCTCTGATTAGGGTCTTAACTGCTATTTTGTAAAATATTGTTAAAATTCACCCTAATTATCTAAATAGACTAGATTTAATTGAAAATTAAAATGTCCATTTAAAGTTTCAGGGGTCCTGCTTTACCAGATTACAGTCTGTTATCCTTAATTTGCCGAATCGAAGAGCGTGGAAAATGCACACGCCAATTACAAAAGTCAAGCACAACACAACAAACACCAATAATTGTTTAACTTATTGTTTGAACAAGGGTATCATAAATTATATTTACCAAATGATTTCCTCCACTTTTGTAGTGAAGTTCCGCCATTACTTCCCCTAAAAAGGCTTGCGTTATTATGTTTAAAGATGGATATTAAACAGAAAGCTCCTAATTTGGCCATGCATTCACTAAAGGAGCCTTCGAGGATTCACTAAAGGAGCTTTCGGCTTTACTTTCATCTTGCTTAAGGCTGAACACAATCAGTGAATCTTCGTTTATGTACCTGTTACAGGGATGTAACGTGTAATCAGGCAATACGTGCAATCACTAAAAAATCACGAAAACCCTAGTTCTCCCAGGGAAAAACGTAATTTTGAAGCTTTTCGTTGATATTTTATATATAAATATTTGGCAGTTACTTTTGATTAAAGAAATAAATCTTACCTTGTTTAGTTCATTAAGTTCAAAGGCAAGTGTATATCATGCTATGAAATATTATGTTAACCTTATTAACAAGACAGATGTCTTGATGTTTCAATTGTCCCGGCTTATATGCACACTGTTCACTTATTTTTATTCACTTGTACGAGAAACTTTGTGTGACCGTTCATTAGGCCATGATATTTCAAGAAAGCATGATGTTTTAACCAAAATAAATGTCATGATAATAAGGGATTTTTCGTAAATTCCGTAAAACGCCAAGTGATTACTCATAATCCATAAAAAAATTCCAGGGATTACGCGTAGTCCCTGATTACACGTTATCCCTGTAACATATCCATAGCTGTAGACATTTGCCAAAGTACAGTGGAGAATCTGTTATTCTTTCCCGTTTAAACGCAAACGTACGCAAACGCAAAACACTAAAACGTAGAAAAGAACAACTTTTGGACAATTCTGATATTTCATGTTTATCTTGGTGGTAAACAGTTTGGAGCCTGATCAGACGCCGGGTTACCCGGCGTCTGATCTGGCTCCAAACTGTTTGTAAAAGAGAAAATAGTTTTAGCGTAAACGCGTTTATCGGGAAAGAATAACAGATTCTCCACTGTAAGATGATAAGCTCAACCTACTACCATAATTTTAATACAAATTGTTTGAAAAAACTATTAAAATATACAATAGAGATAAACAATAAATATTCCAAAAAAAAGAAGAAAAGAAATTAAGATAGATCTAGTAAAATATTATTGAATTGCCCTTCGAGGGAGATAAGATAATATACAATTATTACATTTATCAAAAGCAGACGGACATACACGAACATTTATATACATACCATACGTCCCTAGCGTTAATACAAGCTGTTTGAAAAGCCATTAAACTATACTATGAAAATAGAAAATATTCCGAATAAAGAATTAAGACTGAATAAATTATCAAATTGTCACTCGACAGAAATAATGTGGTATAAAGTAATTACATTTATAAAGAAAAGGGAAAATTAAAAGATTAGACTATATTTACCAAATGATTTCCGTCTCCACATTATTCTACAGTAAACAATTAAAGTTCTGTTAGTATGTCCTCACAAATGAAGGCTATTTTCGATGGGTAAAGAACGTGTTTGCTCAAGATGAGAGTAAAGCTAAAAGCTCCTGTTTTGCTTTCTGCTTGACTTTCATCATGTTTAAAGGTGACCACCAGAAGAGGGTCTTTGTTTAAATGATCATAAATGTGCTACTTCACTGTGAAATAGATTATTGCCATCTGAAGGCATTAATTAGTGAGATTAGCGAATCACACTTTCTTCCTGACACTAACAGAACATGCAGTAATCCAAAAGTCATAAAAAACTTTCCAGGTTGTGTTCTAACAAGCGACTACAGTGTGCATGACCGCTTGCATGAACATTACCTGTTGCACACGCGTGCACATCCTAATTAGGCAAATTCGTTGATAAGTCGTATATGTAGAAAATGCCAACTCCAGGTCATGTAAAACATGCGTGGAACATTTACTCGACGTGTATTTTCGCTCAAATTACTTATTCTCACTTGTCAGTATATAGACTTTCTTATGTCAAGACCTCACGAAATGTGTCGCATGCATTGCGTAATCTCAAACCCCTGCAAAATTGGAGAGATCTAACAACTTTGAAGTCTGTAATTACATTTCCACATTATGTAGACTGGTAATGTCCGACGGCAACTAAACATCGTCCAATTTTTTTGTGAAATCAGCGTTGTTCGTTGTTTTTTACCGATTGGTTACCTTGCTATATAAGCGCTGGAGGCCAACACAATTTCGCAGTTGATTTATTCCTACGATTTAGGATATAGTTCCAGTGCTGCGAAAACAGAAAGGTAAGACAGAGAAGGAGATGTTGAAGTTTTCAAGTTTTCATTTTTTTGAAGTTGAATAGTTGGGCCATGCATTAGCACAGGCATTTAGCACAAATTCTTTTTTTCTAAATACCATTTAGATTCACCTAATTAAATTCAGTGGTAAGAACATTATTCTTTCTTTATTAAACGTATCTCATTGGACTATAGTGTTGACATTAGCATTTGTTTTTAAAATGTTGACGACATTTTAATCTGAATATATCAAAACAGTTGGATCATGACCAGACACCAAGATACCCGAATTATTATTTGGCTCTAAACTGTTTGCCAAAAAACGCCTGTTACTCGTTATTACAATTTCTTTACGTTTGAGCCATACATTGTTGGCTTAACTCATAAATCCCTGAAAATGGGTAAAGAGAACTCCAGTTATCTATTAAGCATAGTCCATTTTTAACAATTTAGCTTTGATTTAAGAAATGTATTGCAAAATGGCAAACAGCACAGACCATGATCACAGGGTTCCTGCATGATCCCTCTGATCAGGGTCTACACTGTTTGTACAGGACACGTTCACTGATCACATGTTATTTGTTAATGGTGAGTATTCTTATTGTGCGCTAGGGTTGAATGTGTTTACCATTTTACCCCCGTTACCGATTAAAAGCGACGTTACAAACATTTTGTAACACTGCCTGTGACTAGAATCTAAACTGCTTGATACTCCATTCGATAATCTTTCAATCAAACTTTTCTTTTTTCTTACTTTAAAATAACAGTTTGGCAACATATTCTATGCAGGTTCTTGAGCAGGTTCTTGATTTACTCGTAGGCGATAAATAAATGGCCAACATTTAAAAACTGTAATATTCTATATCCGATTGCACTGTGTTTGCCTTCAGTTTCGTTTAACCCATTACCCAGTTGCCTGTTTCTAGTTTTAAAGAAATATGATGATTTAAAGCAGGTTGGAAGTAAAGCAGAATGTGCCTAAAGGCGCATTCTGCTTTACTTTCAGCATGCTTTAACCTTTTATCTGCTAGAATATAGAAAATATTTCTTATGATTCTTATTTGTGACAGTATAAATTGGAACTATTTTCTTCAGGGGAGGAATAATTTAAAGGCGTAAACTGTGTATTTATGGGGTAATGGGTAAAATGAGAAATAGTAAGATTGGTTCATTGTATCAGTATAGTAAGTTAGGTTAGTATACTAGCTTCAAGCTGAAGTACTATACGTTCGTCCTTACAGACATTTTAAGTAAAGTTAAAATACGAGTGTTTGCAAATAGACGTACATCTATCAATTCGTTGTCCACATTTGAAACTAATAATGAATTTCATGAAACAAGAAAGCTGGAGGTACAATGAAACACAAGAATCATTTATGATACGGACACATTCTGCAAAGTGCCTGAAATACTGTTTGATTTTTCTAGAGTAACCAATTCAATGCCGTAGAGTCAACGTTCACTACCATGCTGTTATATGCTTAAAGCAGTTTCCGTCTGTTTTTATTTCTGATTTAGATACCTTAAGTAAACTGACTAAAACTATATCGTGATGAGTGCCAAACAGTTTGGGTCCTGATCAGACGCCGCATTTCGCGGCGTCTGATCAGGACCAAAACTGTTTGCAAATGACCACCGCAGCCGAGATTACCTTAAACGATTCAAAGACATAATCGGTTCTAAACAGGATACCGATATCTATTCCCAAAGATATATTCGAGTATAAACACTGTTTCTTGCCATTTCCCTATAGGTGGCTATCGGAAAACTTGTGATAACGTTGGCAAAACGTTCTTCTCTCCTATTTTAAACGCATTTGTGCCGACTAATCGTATTCATTGCCCTCAGTTTGGAGCCAAATCAGACGCACTGTTTTTGGCGTCTGGTCTGGCTTTCAATTATCTGTCACTCTAAAGGAAATAAATGGTCTAGATTTCCCAAAACTCGTGTCGTTTTCTACATTTCATGGCATTGTGTTAGTGTAAAGTTTCGTTTATCTCATTTACCCCAGTGATGTCAAAATGGCAATTTCAGTTTCCAATTAAGTCTCGTCTAGTTTAAATATTAAGAGTTATACATGCTTTTAGTAAGATAATGCTATATGAAAAACAGTACAGATCCTGATCAGAGGTCCCTCTGATTAGGATCTGCACTGCTTACATTATGCACGTGTACTTTTTACGGGTACACTGTTTGTAAATAACGAATAAACTCGTCGGTTTGGTTGACAATGTTAAACCTTAAAAATAACGTCTTACCTAAGGTAACTGTGTTAAGTACATTAACCCTTAGCCTGCCACTCACAACTATAGCTCCATATGCAAACAGCTTGGATCCGGATGAGACGCCGAGTAACTCGGCGTCTCATCCGGATCCAAGCTGTTTGACACTCGGACAACATTTTCAGCAATTTTGAGCAACTTTGAAGCACTTTGAAACTTGAAGCAGACGAGAAATATAGCAGACGACAATTTATTTGGCGGGCTAAGGGTTAAAACCTCTCTACTACGGTCACTAAAATGAAGGCTAATTGATTGTACAAGCAACAGGTGGCAGCTTAAAGCAAGGTGACGGTAAAACTGAAAGCTCCTAAAGGAGCGTTCTGTTTTACTGTCACGTTGCGTTTAGCAGTGACCAGGGGCCCGTTTCATAAAACTTCGTACGACCAAAAACGGTCGTAAGTCAAAACTTTAAAACTCATTTAATTTCTGAACTCTCTATCTAATCCTGTATTGTGACACCTCTTTGTAATTGTCTTTTCAAGACAATTCAAAAGAGAGGTCACACAAGAAATGATTAGAGAGAAATAAATAATAATTGAGACTTTAATAATCTGACTTACGACATCATTTGTCGTAAGCAGCTAATGATTAACCCATTTGTGCTTACGATCCCATATATGGGACATAGGCAAACAGTATAGGCGCGTTATGCGGCGTCTGATCAGAGTCTACACTGTTTGATAATATGAACTTCAATAGAAAACAAAATGAAAATGAAAAATTTGACCAGGCATCCCTTTGATAAAAAATGGACTAATCCAATATAAAACATGGAAGAATCCACTGGGCGTAAATGGGTTAAAATACAGGTTTGTGGATGTACTAGAGAGGTGATTACAGTATTGACACTGTGCTATATTTGACAGGACTCCACCATGAACTCCGTACCATCTCGACTGACCATGCTCCCTTTGGCAATCCTTCTCATCCTTGCACCAAGGACAGCTCTCGGAACAGGAAACAAAAACAGTAAGTAACTCAGTACTCAAACCTTTTTCTGACAAAACATAATGAATTTTGGCTTTAACTCATTATCCCCTGAAACTTCCAACGGACAATTCCTGTTTGCAAGAAAAGCTAGCCCATTTTTTGACTATTCAGGGTTGATTCTTATACTATTTTACAAAATGATCAGGGACTTCACTGTTTGCATAGGAAAAGAGTACTCTTCATATGTACACATTTGGTAAAAGACGCATATATGCGTCTATAGGGCTCGATGAGTAAAGGTTGTTTAACCTTTTCACTGCCAACTTTTTCGAGATATTTTTACCCCTTTACCGTTCAATTTCGTTGCTTGCAAGATCGTTTCAAAGTAAGATTCAATGTAGCATGACTTAAATCATATCGATACGAGTGCCAAAATGTTTGGATCCTGACGCGGCGTCTGATCAGGACCCAAACTGTTTGCAGACGCACTTTCAGGTGTCATTGAGAGTGAAAAGGTTAAACGCATTACTCAAACACGCTTTTTACGCCTTTCATTTATTCCCCCACTGTTGTTTACATAGTCATGAATACTGATATGTACGATAAGAAAATTTCCTATATAGAAACAGATAGTAACTTAAATCAAGCAGAAATGTAATCCATAACGCACCTTAAGGCGCATTCTTCTTTACTTTCAACCTAAGCGACCACCTGTCTTCAAAACAAGATACAGTTTATGGCGTAATGGGTTAAATAAAGAACCATAAATGTTAGTTACTCATAATTTGGTTCTGTTCATAGAAAATCGCTATTAGTTATTGCATTTTAATTTGCTTTTGGCTGTTATCACTTTTGTAATATTCACGATATTATATAGATACAGAAGCTTAAAATCACTAAACTCCTCAGCGCTGTGGGTTCGATTCCCTGTTTGCATGGCACTTCGGAATTTTCATTAATGGAAGCCTTCTACCTTGCTTGTGGAAGGTCGGTGGTTCTACCCAGTTGCCGAATTGTGCCTGAAACAGTGCATAAAGGGCTTCCAGGGTCTTCTCCGACCTGTAATTACTTTAGCGGGGATACCATTAACACTACTACCTAACCTTCACGATCGCCTGAACGGTCATCTTTATTACAACGTCACTCGTACGCATTGTCTCAGGTGTATACCTTTGAACTCTTAACCCATTACCCCATCGACTGTAATTTAACAGACCCTATTTGACCTCTCTATTATGGCCACTAAAACGAAGAGTAATTCGTTGTAAAACTACAGGTGTCAGCTTAAAGCAAGGTAACAGTAAAACAGAAAGCTCCTATAGGAGCTTTCTGTTTTTCTGTCACATTGCTTTAAGCAGTCACCTGTCATAAACACCTAATAATTAACATAATTTAATGGCCGTATTAAAGTTATATATTCCATTCACGTATATTTCAGTGGGAATGATGAATAATGGGATGATGATGATGCCCGATAAACCTATGATGATGATGGGGAAACCAATGATGATGGATCCCAAGGACTGTCCACCTGGAGGAATGCCAATGAAAATGATGGATATGCCAATGAAAATGGAAATGCCCAAAATGATGCCGATGAAAATGGAAATGCCCATGCCAAAAATGATGCCAATGAAAATGGACATGCCTATGATGATGCCAATGAAAATGTCCATGCCAAAAATGATGCCAATGAAAATGGACATGCCTATGATGATGCCAATGAAAATGGATATGCCTAAAATGATGCCAATGAAAATGGACACGCCTAAAATGATGCCAATGAAAATGGACATGCCTATGATGATGCCAATGAAAATGCCCATGCCAAAAATGATGCCAATGAAAATGGACATGCCTAAAATGATGCCAATGAAAATGGGCATGCCTATGATGATGCCAATGAAAATGGAAATGCCAAAACCAATGCCTATGATGATGCCGATGAAAATGGACATGCCCAAAATGATGCCTATGAAAATGGACATGCCCAAAATGATGCCAATGAAAATGGACATGCCTAAAATGATGCCAATGAAAATGGACATGCCAATGCCGATGCCAATGAAGATGGAAATGAAAATGGACATGCCAAAAATGATGCCAATGAAGATGGATAAGCCAATGGCAATGCCAATGCCAAAACCTGACATGCCCATGATGATGAAAATGAATGGAGGTGATATGAAAATGATGCCAATGATGGGAGGAGGAATGAACATGATGGGCATGGGTATGGATATGAACAAAATGGGCGGAGACATGAAAATGATGCCAATGATGATGAATAAAATGGGCGGAGACATGAAAATGATGCCAATGATGATGAATAAAATGGGCGGAGACATGAAAATGATGCCAATGATGATGAACAAAATGGGCGGTGACATGAAAATGATGGGAATGAACATGAACAAAATGGGAGGAGGTATGAACATGATGCCAATGGGTATGAACATGATGCCAATGGGTATGAACAAAATGGGAGACATGAAAATGATGATGAACAAAATGGGAGGAGGTATGAACATGATGCCAATGGGTATGGGTATGAATAAAATGGGCGGAGACATGAAAATGATGGGTATGAATAAAATGGGCGGAGACATGAAAATGATGCCAATGATGATGAACAAAATGGGAGGAGGTATGAACATGATGCCAATGGGTATGGGTATGAATAAAATGGGCGGAGACATGAAAATGATGGATATGAACAAAATGGGCGGAGACATGAAAATGATGGGTATGAACAAAATGGGTGGTGACATGAAAATGATGGGAATGAACATGAACAAAATGGGAGGAGGTATGAACATGATGCCAATGGGTATGGGTATGAATAAAATGGGCGGAGACATGAAAATGATGGATATGAACAAAATGGGCGGAGACATGAAAATGATGGGTATGGACAAAATGGGTATGAACATGAACATGAATGGTGGTGGCATGAAGAAGGGGAAATACTAGTATGCCCTTTCTCTAGATGTAATTTATTTTCGACTTGTACCATCTGTTACTGTACATACGTTTTAGTATTTCAATAAAGAATACAGCACTGGACGCAAACGTTTGTTCAATTTGTATCATGATTTTTTTGTTAATAACAATGACCAAAACAACATTATATAAATACAGTCGAAACTCGATACTTCGAACTCGCTTTATTTCGAATAATCCCATATTTCAAAGTCCGGGAATGTTCGCGTTTTTAAAATTCAATTTATTTAATTCTGGTACGTTCGATTTAAGCGAATTGAAGTACACATGTATAGAGTTTCGACTGTAACTCAATCTTGCTTAAGTCGAAGTTATCCGTATTTTATAGTTGAAATATACATTGTCAAAGTCGGTTTTAAGAAAAAAATAATATTGAAAGGCTATTTAGCTACGTTTTGACTTTAAAAAGGTCAAAGTCAAGTTGGCTTGAGCTGGTTATAGTAAGCTATGTTTTATCTTCGAAATGCTGAAATATTTGACTAACTCGAGTTTGATTTGGACTTGTATGTTGCCAATCGCAAAAGCATACTTATTTGTTGAACCGGCATTGCTTTAAAACAATATCAACTCTTTCAAACAACGACTTTTAACCCATTACCCCATAGATACGTCTTTTACACTTTTAATTTATTCCGCCACTGAAGCATTATAGTTCCAATTTATACAAACATAGATACGTAGCATAAGAAATATTTTCTATATTGTAACAGATGGCAGCTTAAAGCAGGATGAAAGTAAAACAGAATGCGCCTTAAGGCGCATTCTGCTTTACTTTCAACCTGCTTTAAGTGGTCACATATCTTCAATACTAGAAACAGGCCATGGGGTAATGGGTTAAATTCATTAAATCCACTTGGATAATTAAAGCAGGCGACAATTAACAAGAAACACGGACCAGGTGGAAGATGGACAGGGTCTGGACCCAACTCCTCCTCGGAAAATCAAAAAAGGGAAATAATGGAAGATTGAAACATTGAATATATGTTGAACACAGTACAGCCCCTCTATTACAGCTGATTATAATAGCTGTTCCTTTAAAAACAGATGACAGCTTCAAGCCAGATGAAAGTAAAGCAGAAAGGAGCTTTTTACTTTACTTCCATCTTGCTGTAAGCAATCGCCTGTCTTAAAACACTGAAAACTTTACCGGTCTTAATAGTGAGGCTTACTGGTTATGATTCAGTCGAAACTCAACACTTTGAACTTGTTTATAGCGATCGTACCAGTATTTCATACGTTGAATTTCCATAATACGACCTCGCTTATGTCGAACATACCCGTCTTTTAATGTTAAAATGTAGATGAGCCAAGTTTTAACCTGAAAAATATTGGTATAATCGAACTAACGCGACTTCGAAATTTTGAGTTTCAATTGTACATTTGAAGCTTCTCGGTAGATGGATTGCCTCTGGAATTATCGCTTGATCCACACGTGAATAAGCTGATATCTAGATCCAAACAGTTTGTACCAGATGTCCCAAAATAGCCCGCATGGGACAGAGGTTCTTCGGAAAACAGGTTTTATGTTCAGATCTGAATCGCGCCGTTTCCATTGCAGTATTATAAAAGAATGTTGCACTTTTTGTTTCAAAAGGTTATTCAGTTTATTGCTCTGCAACAGGGTTACATTTCTTACCCATGCTTTCAAATTATGCAATGATCGATAAATATTGTACCAGTATTTGGCTCGACACCTCTAACATATCCAAACAGTTGCAGGGCTGCCATTTCTCCGGATGTTTCCTAAATCTTCGGATTTTTTTCTAGTATATAGTAGCTTAAAGCATGCTGAAAGTAAAGCAGAATGCGCCTTAAGGTGCATTCTGCTTTACTTCAAGCCTGCTTTAAGCAGCCACGTGTCAACAAAACTAGAAACAGGCTATGGGGTAAAGGTACGATTCGTAAAATCGCACTTGAAAAGTGCAAATTTGGAAATCTTAGGATTTTTCATGTCAACTTATGGCAGCCCTGCAGTTGGTATCCAGAACAGAAACGCGGCTTCTGATCTCAATCCAAACATTTTGAAGCTCAGATTCAACTTTTCTTCAGTTTACGTTACGCAGAATAGTGGACACGCAGGTGGCCCACTTGCTCTCATTTTCGAGCATTAAAATAAGAAGGGCATTTTTACATAACTTGTAATAACTTTTTTTTCTGGACAGATATCGTTCCTGTGCAAACGGCCTGTGTTAGCTTAAACATTTTCCTTTATGATGGAATTGTTTTGAAAAAATAGTTTAATAAGATTTTGGTCCTTTTTTAAGTTTAAAAAGACACCTCTAAATCACATTAAACAAAGAGTAAAATGCTGAAAATAAGCCTCGACACGGATAATATAACACGACCTTGTGCATTTATACAAATCGATATCAATTCTGTGCAAACGGGCTCGTATACTTGACTATTTGTTCTTTCTTTTGATATAAATTTAAGAATTGTAAGTTAATGTTAATTTGGTCCTTTTTCAAATTGAAAATAAAATTAATATGTTCAAAGAGTCGTCGGGAGTTTCCGTAAATACCGAGCGGTAAGAGCCGAACATTGACGGGCACGCAAGCTAGCGTAGGACAGTTTATCGATAATCTATCGGTGTCCACTATTCTGCCTAACGAAAAGCATAAAACAACCCGTTTTTCACAGACGATATTATTATTTGAATCAGACGGCAATCAACTCTTTGAACGCTAAGATCCGTTTCGTCTGCTACAATTGTCGTCTGTTATTGTTCTCAAATCATATTTTTCAAAAACAAATCTAAATGACCCATGTCATGAGGAAACATGCCTTATTGCAATGCTAACTGTAGATCAAGACTAGCCGCCGCGTCTTTAACATCCGCAAACATCTAAAGCAATTTATGTAGCTGTATTATATACGGTATTTGGTAGTGTAGACCAAACTCTGATACAGAACATGTGATGGCAACGGTGCTTGGTCTGTGAAATGTTGCAATGCTATAAGGCAGGTTTTGTAACGGCATGGCTGAAATGTAATAGGGTTACAAACATTAGATCCCACCTAACGCAAATAATCGTCTATCGGATGCAAACTATTTGCAAAGGTTATCCGTGTGCACAACATAAAATAAAACCAATTTAGCTCTTTGTGCTACAGTGGAGAATCTGTTATTCTTTCCCGTTTAAACGCAAACGTACGCAAACGCAAATCACTAAAACGTAGAAAAGAACAACTTTTGGACAATTCTGATATATCTTGTTTGTCTTGGTGGCAAACAGTTTGGAGCCTGATCAGACGCCGGGTTACCCGGCGTCTGATCTGGCTCCAAACTATTTGCACTGCAAATAATAGTTTTAGCGTAAACGCGTTTATTGGGAAAGAATAACGTTTTCTCCACTGTACCATAAGTTGCTCATAAAACATCCTAAGATTTTCAAATTTCAAGCGTGATTTTAGAAAAGTTAACCCTTTCGCTGCCAGGGGCCCGTTTCATAAAACTTCTTACGACAAATGTTGTCGTAAGTCAGATTATAAAAGTCTCAATAATTATTTATTTCTCCATCTAATCCTGTCTTGTGACACCTTTTTGGAATCGTCTTGAAAAGACGATTCCAAAAAGATGTCACAAGACAGGATTTGATAGAGAAATCACAATTTAAATGTATTTTAAAGTTTTGACTTACGACAACATTTGTCGTAAGAAGTTTTATTAAACACAATTATGCAACAATTTGGTCAATGTCAGACGCCGCAAAACGCTGTGTCTGATCTGGATCTACACTGTTGACATCCATATCAATGTTTCCTATGTAAAAAACCGCATAAACATCAACATTTTAAAAGTTATAGCAAGAATCCGTAGATTCGGGAAAATTCCAAAGGTCCGGAGGAATCCAGAAAAATCCGAAGCCTTACCTCCTATAAATGCGATCTGACTGGAAATATGCAAATTCAAAACTTTGTTTGTTCTGAAAATGATACATACTGTTTGTCGTTCAATTCAAGGTTCCTTCAGTTGAAATAACATTTATATTAATAATTGAACTTGAAAGAAGTTTATTATACCGAAGACGTTATTCTTTTGCTACCAATCGCATTTATTGCTTAAAACAATTATTTCTATTGCAAAAAGCTTAAAATTATGCGCAACTCAGATTATTAAGACTTTGAAACTTTATTAAAGTATATATGTACTTTGGAACTTTATTGAAATATATCTGTATAAGGTCCACTACATGTAGCATATCGCCTGACAGTTTAGATCGTGATCAGGCCCAAGGTAACTCGGCCTCTGATCATAGTCTATGCTGCCTCGAATTCACAATTTGTATATTGATTTGTCATAATCCGAAACGACCGGTAATATTTTCAAGAATTTGAAATGTTATACATTTTGGTGCATTGCGTTCGCGTTTCGCTTCGTTTGAACGGGGAGAAAGATTTTCATCTTCACTGTATCAACACCAGTTTTAGGATATATACAGTGGAGAAAACGTTATTCTTTCCCAATAAACGCGTTTACGCTAAAACTATTATTTGCAGTGCAAACAGTTTGGAGCCAGATCAGACGCCGGGTAACCCGGCGTCTGATCAGGCTCCAAACTGTTTGCCACCAAGATAAACATGAATTAACAGAATTGTCCAAAAGTTGTACTTTTCTACGTTTTAGTGCTTTGCGTTTGCGTACGTTTGCGTTTAAACGGGAAATAATAACAGATTCTCCACTGTACATATTGGTATAGCGGAGGCGTTACTTTTTCCCGTTTGAACGAAGCGAAACGCACACACAAATTGTGGAGACGTTTTTAGATGGTTAATGAACAGCCAACATATTGGAGCCTGATCAGACGCCGGGTAACCCGGTGGTTGATCGGGTTCCAAACTGTTTGCAAAATTGAAATAGGCATCATTGTTTATAATTAACACACTTTTAATTGGAACGAATAACATCTTCATTGTTACATAGACCTTTTGTCTTGTAATAGTGCTCGCATATAATATAGCAATATCTGGCTTCCTAAACAAAATAGATACGATTTCTAAGTGCAATTAGTGTCCCTGTTTGGCGTCATTTGACATCCCATTTTACCAAAATCTACTACACTTGTAATGTTCGTTAAACACCCATGTCAAACATAGCACGTGCGCGACAGTGGTCGGGCTAAAACACGGTTTCCGAGATTGTAACATCGTCTTTTATTTTTAATTTTTGTGATTCCCCCGGGGGTTACCTAAAAGGAAAGAGATCAGAAAAAGTACAGTCAATCTTGAATTAGGCGACAATTGACAGAATAAGCGTAATTATTTGTAAAAACAGGTGGCTGCTTAATGGATAATATAAATAATGCAGAACGCTCCTATGAACGTTTTCAGCTGTTTTTATAATATTACACTAGGCAACCACCCTTATTTTAGACTACGAGTTGATCTATGCCTTCTATTAAAATACAACAATGACTGTAACTGACAAAGAACCTGTTCTATTCTGACTACATGAATATTGCTGTTATGACCATTGGAAACGAGATGTTATTGGCGGGATTGAAGCAATGTGACTGCGTTCGGCATGGTGAAAGTTAAACAGAAATTTCTTGTATGAGCTTTGTACTTAACCGTCATTCTGCTTTAAACAGCCATCTGTCTAACATCATCAAATAACATGTAAGTAGTCGGAATAGCTGGGTTTATTATGTTTTTAAAAGTGCAGAAACATATACATTCATCAGCAAACAACAGGCTATATAGTTCAACGTAATACACGTTAATTTCAAACTGTTTACGTGCGATACAGGACATTTTGAAGACCGTATACATGATATAAGCATAAAGAAGAAAACAATTTGTTTTCTAAAAATAATCTATATATTGGTTGCTTAACGTGAGACAAAATTAATATAAAACAAAAGACTGACAACTGAGTGCAAACTTGGCCTAAATAAAAAACATGCATATCTTCAAATTAGGCTACACAAACAAAAAGGTTAACAGATATATAATATAAGTCACTGAACCATAAAACCTAGGCCATAGTTACTTATATATTCATATATGTAATGCTAGCCTAATTACAACTCAACATGTAAAATTTGGACGCTGGAGGTCTTCAACTTTGGCCATAAATAACACATACGAAAAGGTAGATCAAGAATCATCTCTAAGTCACCGAACTATAAAATCTAGGTCACATAGACATGTATTCATGACATGTAAAATGCTGACCTAATTAAAACTCAACATGTAAACTTTGCATGCTGCATGTCTTCTACTTTAGCCATAACTAACACAAAAGTAAAGAACTTCTCTGAGTCAATGAATGCCATAATGACCAAGTTACCCATATAGGCTAATAGCATGTTATGCTGGCCTCACTTACTTCACATGCCAATTTTTGTTGCTATGCTGTAGGCTTGCTTCTTTAGCAACAACTAACATAAGCAAAAAAGGTAAAACCAAAATGTCTGACGAACTGACGAGCGCGACCAATATCATAAGCCGCATTTGCTTCGAAAGAAAACTGATATTATTGCGCAGAGGCATTGGCATTTTGGTTATTTAAATATAAATAAGTTCAAGAAACACACAAGGATTGTATTCATTTTGAATTAATCACAGTTTTCTAATCCATAAGCGAACCTAACTCATCCACTTCAATCTTGGGAATTGAAGCAGCGTTGACCAAACGGACTAGCCAACATTTGTGATGTAGGTTTTCCTTTGTTCACGGGTTCAAATCCCAACCATAACAAATGTTCTTCATTGGATTGAAGACGCAGAATAAGTCGCATTTTAACAGGATCTTAAATTTGTACCACTCGCATCGATGGCCAAACACTAACGGACAATTTTAAGTAGACATCAACATAAGTGAAGAAATTTAATCAATTTATGCCAAGGGGGTTCTTTAATGTTTATACTGGATGCGTACATTTACCATTAAACATGTATCTGGTCTAATTTTATATTTTCATTTCATTTATGATAAAATAACTGTTAGCAAACAGTGTTGACTCAGATCAGACGATCTGAGTATACACTGTTTGCCAATATCGCATACATGGGACGCTAGACACAATGTGCTAAACATATATCAAGGGTCAACTGAATAAATTTGGATGCAACAACACGCGCTCCTGATAAGCTTAGTACATGTATTTCAGTATGAAGGCAATTTACAACAAGTGACGCGTTTTTATAAGTAATGTACATTGGAGAAATTGTTATTCTTTCCCCGTTTAAACGCAAACGAAACGCAAACGCAGTGCATTAAAGTGGGTAAAATGACATTTTTTGACAACTTAGACGGCTCGTTTTAAAGTGAATGGCAAACAATTTGAAGCCTGATCAGACGCCGGCGTCTGATCTGGCTCCAAATGATTTGCAATGGAAATAAACCTTTATAGCGAAAACGCGTCTATTGGGAAATAATACCGTTTTCTCCACTGTAACTGTGGAAACTTTATGATTCCCATGTATAAAGTGTAGGCCCTGCTGAAATAGAAGCCTTCTGATCAGGATTTTGACTGTTTGTCATTTTGTAATATATTGTGAAGTCGATCCCGTGATCCAATTGTATGAAACGTTTGAATCGAGTCTGATGTCGTTCTCAAGAATTTGATTGGTCCGATTTGAGCTGTTGCTCCAATCTGACCAATCACAATCTGACCAATCAGATGCTTGATAACGATCTCATACTCAGCTCAAACACTTCATAAAAATTGACTTACCTTAAAACTGGAAGATGCGATTGGATACTTGCATTAACCATTTGCTTCTTTCAGAGGTCACTCACACACTCAAACAAAGATTCGTTCATGATGTCACTGATAGTTAACAGTTAACCCTTTACCCCATAGAAGCGCCTTTTAGCGAATATGATATATTCCTCCGCTGAAGAAAAAAGTTCCAATTCAATCAGTCATGAAAATATATTATTGGGAATAGTTTCTAGATTCAAGCACTTGATAGCTTAAAGCAGGCTGAAAGTAAAGCAGAATGCGCCTCAAGGCGCATTCTGTTTTACTTTCAACCTGCTTTAAGTAGTCATCTATGTTCAATACAAGAAATAAGCTATCAGGTAAAGGGTTAAATAAGAAAATAATTTATATTTAATTGGCTTGCACATAGTAATTCATCATACAATATACCACATATAATACACATAATAGCATACAGTATATTCATATCATATTAAAGATATAACAGTTGAAACAGTCACACTATATTCTATAAACCTATGCATATAGAGCATACATTCAGCAAGATAAAACGAAATGAGAATGCAGCTCTTAAATAGTCTGCAATGTTAAAGAGAGGTAAACATTTGTTTTATACATTTCAACATACTGAATCTGATAACAAAGTGGTATTTCATATTTATTTCTGATTTCTAGAATACAGGGATGTATAATTATACAATGGTAATACAGTGGAGAATGTGTTATTCTTTCCCAATAAACGCGTTTACGCTAAAACTATTATTTGCAGTGCAAACAGTTTGGAGCCAGATCAGACGCCGGGTAACCCGGCGTCTGATCAGGCTCCAAACTATTTGCACCAAGATAAACATGAAATATCAGAATTGTCCAAAAGTTGTTCTTTTCTACGTTTTAGTGCTTTGCGTTTGCGTACGTTTGCGTTTAAACGGGCAAGAATAACAGATTCTCCACTGTAACCTTCCATTGCAGTACAGCACTCCCTCTCTACAAAGACACTCAATAAGAGAAAACAAAAATGTGCGTTGTTCGGAGGGAGTCGTTGTAACATTTGCAAACAGCTCGAATCCAGATCAGACGCCGCGTAACGCGGCGTCTGATCTGGATTTAAGCTGTTTTTCATTTTTCATTAATTTTTTTCTGTAAAATGTCATTTTTGTAAGAAGAACAGCAGACAACAATTTTAAGTAGATAATGATGCATCAGTGCAAGCATAAAACATAATTATCGTGGGAACAGCGGCGAATGTCGTTGTAAGGAGAGGGTCGTTGTTCGGAGGGCCGTTGATATACACAGTATCTCTCCACCCCTGGAATTATACCTCCCATAACTCACTGGTTGTACAGTGGAGAATCTGTTATTATTTCACAATAAACGCGTTTACGCTAAAATTATTATTTGCAGTGCAAACAGTTTGGAGCCAGATCAGACGCCGGGTAACCCGGCGTCTGATCAGGCTCCAAACTGTTTGCCACCAAGATAAACAAGAATTATCAGAATTGTCCAAAAGTTGTACTTTTCTACGTGTTAGTGCTTTGCGTTTGCGTACGTTTGTGTTTAAACGGGAAAGAATAACAGATTCTCCACTGTATATACAATGAATACGCAGCCAGACTATTTTTACACATAATTATGATTTCTTAGATCAAATGGCAATATGTCTTTTAACCCTCTCATAATCAAATTATTCGGGAGATTTTACCCCTTCACCGCTTTATTGTCGTCTGCTTCAGTATTGTTGTCTGCAAGACACGTTTCAAAGTAGATTTCAGGTTGTGTGACTTAATAAACATCGATAAGAGTGTCAAACCGTTTGGGTCCCGATTAGACGCCGCGTTACTCGGCGTCTGATCAGGGCACAAACTGTTGGCAAACGCGTTTTAAAGCGTCATTGAGAATAAAGGGGTTAAAGCCGGATAGGGAAATAAGTTGGCGTTTGACCAGTCTCCAAACTCTGTGAAACCCGAATTTCAAAATTTAATTGCATTGTGTTATTCTTTCTCGTTTAAACGCAAACGTACGCAAACGCAAAGCACTAAAACGTAGAAAAGAACAACTTTTGGACAATTCTGATATTTCATGTTTATCTTGGTGGCAAACAGTTTGGAGCCTGATTAGACGACGGGTTACCCGGCGTCTGATCTGGCTCCAAACTGTTTGCACTGCGAATAATAGTTTTAGAGTAAACGCGTTTATTGGGAAATAATAACACATTCTCCACTGTACGTTCCGTTGGCCTAAAACACCCCAATTCTTCAATTCTTAATTAAATCTAGTCATATTTTGGAATAATAAGGGGTTGTGTTTTCCCCAATATATTACTAGCTGACAAACAGTGTAGTACCTGCACAGTATTATTCTGTAGGAGCTTTCTGATTTGGATACACATAGTTTGCATAGGACACAGTAGGGGTAAATGACTAAACGGTTAAGAACAACAATTTCTCCATTTTCGCCCATGTGGGATAGAGATATTCCCCATGTGGAATCACTCTATCCTCCATACCACGTGACGTCTTTTACTGTTTACCCAGCTTAACCATAAACGCTGTATGACGCGGGTAACTAAATGACGTAATTTCGGACGACGTCACTATAAACAACTTCATGTTTGGCGGAAAAAGTGCACAGAAACTGCAATTGTTTCCTTATTTACATCATGTTTTAATAATTTAAATGGGAGAAAAAAATCCACCATTCGTTTTGTTGATGTAGGATAGGAATTGTCTCCCCCTCGGGTCAGAACATTCCTATCCTACATCAACACTCATGGTGGATTCTTATATTCTCACATATAATCCACTTCCATCACACTGTGCTTGTATTTTACTGCAGATTATACTGTTATGCGAGCTATATCATAACGAGCACTCAATAAACTACACATTACTGTTGTTTTCACTCGTTGAACACTGGTGACGCTCATACGTGTCTTTCACAAACGGTACATCTGACAAACGGTATACAGTCGAAACGCGATAGTTCAAACTCGCATAGTTCGAACATACCCATACTCAAACTCGCGTTAATTCGAACACACCCATATTTCAAAGTTAAAACGTGACTTAGCCACGTTTTAACTTTGAAATATGGGTATGTTCGACTGAAGCGAGATCGGGTTTTTGAAATTCAACTATGAAATACTGGTAAGGTTGATTTAAGCGAGTTCGAAGAATCAAGTTTCGATTGTATATGCACACAGTGGATACCCTGATCAGAGGGTTGAAGAAAAGGTCAAAATTCAACTATATTTAAATGAAAACTAGAATCATCCAATATGAATTTCAAAAATTAACAGGTTAACACGGATGTAGCGTTTAACAAGATGACAATAAAATAGAAAGCTCATTTATGAACTTTCTGTTTTATCAACAAATTGCTAAAATGAACGACATGTTGTACCCTTCGAAAACGGCCCTTATCAGTGTAGACAATGGCAAGTTGTTATTGCTAAACTACTAATTGGAAGTGTCATCCAAGAGAAGCATTCAACACTTTAACCCTTTTAACGCCAGTTGATATAGCTGGTGTGTTTCTGGTGGAATTCCCTCCCTTTAGAAATGTCACATTCGAGTCCACAGGCATATTACCCTCAGTACTTGCCATATCAACTCCGTTTACCCATCGCTGGTCTACACGACGACCGCCAAGCCAATTAGTAAATGTCTGATCATTACTGAGGTCAACATTTGCAACTGTTCCGGATCTTCCGAACGTTCCCGAGTCTACTTTATCATTAACTTCTCTTGCTTTAGTTGTATCAGTTGTGACACTCAATTCATCAAGAGTTTTCGATGCTGTATTAATGTCTTGTAGGTTATTCCTGAGTAGTTTCATTAACACGACGGGCAGCTCTAGCTGAGAGCTTGATAGATCTACAGCATGGATATTCACACCCCTGAAACCTAAGAAACTGGAAATATCGTGTATCATTTTAAGGTTTCCACTATCAGTCATACCTAGAAATATGCCCAATTCAAAAGGTTGTCTGTCATGATCTATGGCGCCTTTGTTTATGCGTTGATTTTCAGATCCAACGAAAGCGTTGAAGTCATCTTTAACTGGTTGAGAATCAGTAGTTGTTCTAGTTGTCATAAAACCACGGGTGATTCCTGGAGAAATAACTTCTCCCGGATTCAGCATACTAGCGTTTGTATCGGACATTTGTGGCATTGTTATATCGCTAAATGCTGCACTAGGAAGATCAGTAACATTTATATTAACGTTATCTTCAGTAACGTTTGCGGTCGAAGCATTTTCAACAATTGAAACGTTTACAGGAAGTAACACATTAGAAACTCCGTTTCTAGTGACCACGTCGCCTATATACTGTAAAGTTAGGTTATCACCTTTCTTCAATGTTATATCTCCAACATATTTTACTACAACACCTTTTCCATCACCAACTTTCTGTTCTATACTTATTGGTCTGCCTCTCTCAGCTCTCGGGTGAAATCTATCAGTGACAACTGGTAGAAGCTCATTCTGGCGTATTCCAAGTGTCTGTATCAGATCGCCGACGAGCTGGTCATTGTAATTTTGTGGTACTACTCCGTGCTGTGTCACAATATCACTGACACGTTGAAGAACAAAGTCATACACAGGTAAATCAACACTATCAGCTACCACATTTACATCAATTATGTTATTTCCTGAAGCATTGCTAGACATTGTTCGATTTTGCAAGGTTGTTTCTCGCTGTTGGGCATTATCTGGAATTTCGTTTCTTAAAATAGATCCGAGTACTGAGTTTCCTGTATTCCTCGGCATAAACGCGACAGGATTTAAAGTATTAGCTGTTAAAAAACGTCCTGGGTCGGAAGTTTTTGCTGTCACTACGCCACTAGTATGTCTAGTAGGAGAAATACTCTTTGATTCAATAAAATCAGTTATTGAACTGTTGCTTAGTAACGTATTTGGTCTTCCTGAATCATCAGACAAAAAGTTACCGCTGATATTCTCAGCAATAATGGAGTTATTTGTATTTTCTGTATTGACCGGCAATGTCTTTCTTGGTCCTAACTGTCTCGTGTTGGTTTGTATACCGTTTCTTGTTGATTCAATGTGGGTTGGGACAGTAGTTCCCCAAACAAACGTTTTATTCACTTCATTATTTCCCGATTCCGTAGTAGAGAATAATCCAAGATCAGTTATATTTGCAATGACAAGTGGTACAGTCATTCTCTCTCTTATTCCTCCAGCTACTGCTTCACGAACCGGTTCCGTCGTGTCTGTTATAGTGACTTGATTTCGTGTTAGATTGTTCATACCATTTGTAACTGTATTTTGTAGTGTGTTTGGATTTGATAACACTGAGTTTGCGTTAGTTCTATTATCGCTCTTAGACGAAGAGTCGATAGTTTCATCACTGTCATTTAATAAACGCCTGTTAGCCGTCTCTAACCTCTCTCTAGTTATTGCACTTGCTCTTTGATGTACCCAAGGTCTAGATAGAGACCTAAACTGATTTGTAGATGGATTTGCACTAAATTGGCTAGTTCGTGGCGATAGAATGCTATTAGTTCCGTTGCTGTTGGTCAGTGTTGGCACGCGGTTCGAAACTCCTGGTGAGAGAGCGATTGAATTAGGAATAAGTCCACGTGCCACCGCCATTGTATGCCAAATGTTGAACATATTGAATAATGGATTTCTTGACCTGCCAACTGTTCGAAAATGGTTCAACAGCTGCATTGGGGTATTGACAGTGTGGCGGAGTTGACTGAAGTCATTCAGGGTGTTTGGATCGCCTCTGCGTAGGGACTGTAAGAAAAAGCTATCGCCGATATTGATTACACTGTTGTTGGTATTAGATGTTCCGAGGCTGGCAGTGGTTGTAGATCCAGTTGAGACCCGGTCGGTTGTGGGATGTTGAGAAAGTACTTGATGTGGAAACAACCACGTGATCGTCACAAGGAGAAGTAGGAGCGGTGTCATGATAGGGGTTTACTTGTTTCACTGAAATAATGATGAAACGTACCAGTTTTAACCCATCTAAGCATAGTATCTATTCAAAGGGAATATTGGCAAACAGTGTAGACTCTGGTGGATCAGGGTCTGCACTGTTTGCTAAACGATGAATATAAGCAGTAGTTGTGTATTGTTGTTTGTTGTTGTTGTTTTTGAAAAATGCCATTTGTTACATGTTGTTTTCATTGCGTTTGCGTCTCCTGTCGTTTAAACGATAAAGAATAACATCTCCACTGTACCCGCAAGATTCTCTGAATTTATATATCAAATCAGAGATTCACGGATGTAGCCATGATGTGATATGTCATAGATTTATGCTCTCTTAAAACTCTTCGTTGCTATCAAGACGATCTCATATCACGTGTAGTCTGTTTTTCATACATAGAATGCCACCCAATAAGAGGTAATAAACTGAACAAATCCAATATTTTCTCATTTATTTCAGTACCAATTCCTATGGTGTCACTACTCATTAGAATCGTCTTGAAAAGACGATTCGAATGAATAGTAACACCATAGGGTTTAATGAAGAAATAAAGAGTTTAGATATGTTTTAGATATCTACTGCTCTGACATAAGCTGCCTTGTTGTGCATGTACAGTGGAGAATGTGTTATTCTTTCCCAATAAACGCGTTTACGCTAAAACTATTATTTCCAGTGCAAACAGTTTGGAGCCAGATCAGACGCCGGGTAACCCGGCGTCTGATCTGGCTCCAAACCTGTTTGCAACCAAGATAAACATGAAATATCAGAATTGTCCAAAAGTTGTTCTTTTCTACGTTTTAGTGCTTTGCGTTTGCGTACGTTTGCATTTAAACGGGAAAGAATAACAGATTCTCCACTGTAATCCTGATACCACTTATATACAGTCAGTTTTGAACCAGACCAGACACAGTGTTACTTTGCGCCTGTTCTAGCTCCAAACTGTGGCATTTCAATTTGATAAACGACCAATCTTCCAAACTAAAAACTTTATTATAAAATGACACATCCTTTACGCCTTTAATTTTAATAAGACACCGATGAAAATAGTTTCACTTTATACTGTAGTGCATATGCTTCATTAGAAATAGTTCAGCCTACGTCGTAGCAGATGGTAGCTTAAAGCAGACTGAAATTAAAGCAGATTGCTCCTGCAGGAGCATTCGGCTTTACTTTCAATCTGTTTTAGTCAGTCATCTGTATCTAATACTGAACGCAAAGTACGGGGATACATGGTTAAACGGGAAAGAAAACGAAGGCTTACCTTAAGCAACCGTCGCCTTTAGAAGATTGTTGAAAGATCAACAACGGTGATCGCCACCTATAACTGACCCATCTGGCTGATGGCTCGTGGTTATTCACAAGGTGTTGGTATTCAAAAACAGTGGAAATACGTCATTCTTTCACAATAAACGCGTTTGTGCTAAAATTATAATTTCTGATGCAAAAAAGTTAGAGCCAGATCAGACGCCGGGTTTCCCGGCGTCTGATCAGGCTCCAACTTGTTTGCCACTCATATAGAAATAAATCGCCAAAATACTAAAAAAGTGTCATTTTTTATAAATGGTTGCATTGCGGTTGCGTTTAGTTTCGTTTAAACGGGAAAGAATAACGCCGTGTCCTCTGTATTTGCTTGTCATACAATGTACTTAACTCGGAGGACAGCCAGATATGTCGAATCTGGAGTTTATTAGGTTGTAAAACAAGCTAAACATTTGAAACATCACAGAAATAATACCAAGGCGTAGCGCCATTAACCTTCCGGACAAGATGAATCGCCCGATGCTGCTTTACATCTTCAGTTATTGCAATAGGCTATGTATTTTGCTATAGTGTGGGAAACGCTATTTTAACCTATCTTCCTGGATATTGCTATGAACTTTCCCTATTGGCCTGCTGGAATATTTCATTATATAAATACATGGGCGAATTTATACATGGGCGATTTTATCCGATCCATGCCTGGGTATTGTATGTGCTTTCTTGAATATATAAATATACGAGGGCGATGTTAACAGATTTATACCTAGGTATTGCAATGAACTTCCCGTATGTGCTTTCTTGCATAGTTGATTATAGATATACAAGGGTAATAGAAAGTATATTAAGTCGGTAAGACTTCCTGCTGATAATAAATGGTCGAAGATTTTTCCTGAAATGTGAAATAAATTACAAGAAGGGTCACGAGTTTTAAACAACCTTGTAAACAATTGTTGGTTGAAAAAGAACAGACCTCGACGGATTCAAATAAGATGAATCATTGTATGTTGTTTATAAAGATATTAACATTCTTAACCAATTTCTTAACATGGTTAATGAATATTTAACACGCCCTCCTTAATCCACACGAATATGCTTATCACCTACTTATTAACTGATTCAAGAGTTCTGTCACATGTTGTTTAGTCCGATACGATATATTCTGTTCTATTACCAGTTTGAAGACAAACGACCACTTAAAGCAGGCTGACTAAAGAGTAACCTATCGTATGGTTGTTTAACGCAAGGTTAATACAGGTGACATCATAATTCAGGATAAAAGTCACAAAGAGAGCTCATTTAGGAGTTTACTGTATTACTTATGATCTGCATTGGGAAACTTCCTATGGAAGACTGGTCAAAGAATATTCTATCGTATAGTACAAATTCAAGACTGATTGTACAGTAGAACCTCTCTATTACGACCACTAAATTGTGTAAAATATCAGTCGTTTAAGACAGGTGACTGCTTAGAGCAATGTGAAAGTGAAACAGAAAGCTCCTATGGGAGCTTTCTGTTTCACTTTCACATTGCTCTAAGCTCTCACCTGTCTTGTATACAGACAATTAGCCTTCTTTTTTTTAGTGGTCGTAATAGAGAGGTTCTACTGTACATATATATCTAGATACAGTTCAGGTTAAAAGTGACAAATTATATCTGACTTGCGTAAATTAATTCTCTAAAGACAGATGACTGCACAACGGAAGATAAATGTTATTTAGAAAGCTAATTCAGAAGTTGTGTGTGTTATTTCTAATCTGAACTATGCAACATATTGTATGGAATACTAACTAAATAGATTTCTTATATATGATTGTTTACTGCAACATTGACATATATCTAAAGACAAGTGCCTGCACAGCCCAGTATAACCGTTATGCAGAAAGTTTATTCAGAAACGATCTCTGTTATTTTTTACCTGCACTATGCATCTTCCAATATGACCTACTTAATTAACAATGCGTTTACGCGGCATCTGATTTTGAGGCAAACTATTTCAATGTGTGTATACTAGTGTAGTCGAGTTGAAAAAGTTTACTCTTAATAGGTACACTGTTGTAATGAATAATATACTCATCTTTAGGATTCAATGTCTTAAATGATTACTTTTTACAGGAAAGACAAACAAATATACGAATCACTCAGTTCATTTTAATTATGAAACCTCTAACAAAATATTCAGAACCGATCAGAAAAGGTATTTTTTATATACATATCGATGATTTATAGAGATTTCTCAGTAAGATAAATTTGATATCGTCACTTTTGATATCACTACATGTAGTGACGATATCACTTTTTGTGACGCCGCGTCATAATTAGTTTAGTGACGTCGCGGTAATCAAGTATGTGTGTGGTTTTTTTCTGTAAAAACGTCATTAAAATATATATCATAAATAGAATAATAAATTCCTTTGAATAGATATGAAAAATATATCACTCGAATGGGTTGTTATCTGGTTAAAAAGCTCGACATTCGGACTCGTTTTTTTAACCAGATAACAACCCATTCTCGTGATATATTTTTCATATCAATCCAAAGAGATTGATTATCCTAGATATTTATCTGTTCTTTTAATAAACAAGAAATATCTTTAAAAAAGATATTCAGCGGAATGAGTGGTTGAACTAATGCTATAGATGGGTGTGCAAAATTGAATGAAATTGAGGTTTTCAAAGAATTGTAATATCTTGGATTGAAAAGCAAAAAATACAAGTATACAAAAAAAAAGTGACAATGGAAACAGTAACTTTTATTTAAAATGCAAAACTATCATGTACAGAAATGAAAAACAAAACAATAATTTAACTCATACCCTAGCTACTGGTAGGAGATCCTTACATTACTTACATTAATCTACTGTTCTATTCATCAAACTTCATTCATAGAGTTTCTTGAAACAAACTATAACTAAATAAACTACTGTGTACAGTCTGCTGTAGATTCTCTTACACTTCACTCTTGTAAATAATGATGAAACAACACAATTGTTTTTAACTTACTTAAGGCCATTTATTATATTGCTATAATATTAATGTACGGTAAATATGTACAAATAGATAGTTAACAATTAAAACAAATTTGTAGTAAACAATAACACCTAGCTTCCTCTGTATATCTATAAAAAAGATTTCAGTTGTCATATCTTAAAATAGGAGCATGATTGCATCAGTAGTAAATTGCAGTCTGTGTCTCTAAATTTTACACTCACACTTGGTATCTGGTAAAACTCTAATCATGCATAGACCAGCCTACAGGGCTCCAGATAAGAGCGACTAAACTGAACAAATCACATTTTCTCACTCATTTCAGCACCAAACCCTATGATGTTACTACTCATTTTGATCGTCTCGAAGAGACGATTCAAATGAGTAGGACACCATACGGTTTAATGCAGAAATAAAGATTTTGAGTTTTGCAATACGCCCGTTATCTGGAGCCCTGGTTACTATCCAATCAGACAATTCAGTTTTCAACAGGTGCTCTTGATTCTAAATTTCTGATCAAATATGATTGGTTGAATATGTATGTCTAAATAGAAACAATTCAGCTCCGCTGAAAAAATATTCAAAACACAGGCAGGATGTGAATCGGCTATGGTATGCTTTCTTTCCTACGACATGAAACTGGCTTGGTGTCAGATTAGACGCAGAATTACTGGACGTCTGATCTGGTTCAAAGTAAATGTATTTGTCACTGTTTGAATTAAATATATAATGGTCATGTCATTTTCTATATGTTTACATAGTGCTCAATTTGGATCCGTATAACTCTCTTCGGACTCTAGTGGCAAAACGTTGTTCAATTCCTTTGCAAGCAGCTGGATCCTAATGAGAGGCCACATAACACGACGTCCCATAAGAATACAAACTGTTCAAGACACTCGAAACATGTTTCGGAAAGAGATAACCACTTTGAACAGTGTCGTGACGTTAGCTGCCCTTTATTATTGTCGTCCGCTTATTTCTCAAATTTATTTTTTGTTGATAACTATCGTAATGAGTGACAAACAGTTTGGACCCTGATCAAATATTGCGCTCCGCGACGTCTCATCAAGGTCCAAATTGGCATAACGTTTAGAAAAGAGCACCGTATACGGGTCCACTGCATCTCTGTCTGTGAAAATCAGTGAATTATTCAGAAAAATGAGTTCAAACGTTACGGTCAAGGTCAACTGGTAAACTATATTGGTATTTCTGGATAAGACTTATCAAATTGAACACGCATACAACAAAATCAAGGTTGTAGATGTAAAATTGCAGAAGTTATGGGCAACGTTATGAGTTCGGAGGACAAACCGGACACCGGAGTGACGACAATAGCTCGTTTTTCATATTCTTCAAATAGAAAACAACAGAAGAGCTAATAACCAATATACAAAAGTTACAACATTTTGGTATTTCAGCCACTGCACGAAATATTAAAAAGGTGACTTTTTATATATTTGTGTTGTTTTGGGTTTTTATCATTCCCAGCGAAATTATTTTTTGTACAAATTTTAATGCATGCGTTTAGTATCCCCAATTAAACCTTGTTTTGATTTTTCTGAATAACAATTCATTTAGAGGTTTAAAGTATGCTTGTAGAGAAAGTCTGAGTCTTTCAGAGATAGTGGGATGTTCTCTTCCTTTGTTTTCACCCAAACATAGTTCCGTTTTGCCTTTTGAATAAAAACATGGTTTGTCTTTAGTTTTGTTGAACCAAAACATATTTTCTTTAAAGAATGGCTTAACATTTAAAAACTGTTCAACTCTCTGAAGTTCTGAGACTGGTTCAACTTCGAATTTATGACCATCAATAAAGAGAATTTGTTCCAGTCCAAACTGGTTGATCCATGGATCAATGAACTTCACGTAAGACGATCGTTCCAAAATACCACACTTATGGTTGACTTCGCCACACGAGTTTGTCACTGTCTCCTCGAATGTTGGATAGTTTGTCTTATACTTGTCTGCAATCATCGCGTGATTTGATAGCGCTCTATCTATAGGATCTTTTATAATGAAAATAATTTTTGTTCTTGGGTCCATTTGCTTAATTCTACTTGCGCTTTTTACATTATAGAAATAAGGAGGATCCTTTTCAATAGTTACCTGGTTAGTAAAACTACATGGCATTTTACTGCGATACCAATCTAACCCTTTGTTGTATTTCATAGAAAAGAACTTCAGTTCTATAGGAACATTTTCGTCAGGAAAATCTGGATTCAATACGGCTGCTATTTTAGGATGAAGGTTCAAGAACACCGTTAATGCTCCAGTTCCGCATTTCTGAATTCCCGCCACGATTGCTCCCGGAAGTCGCCTTTGACATGTTTCACTTGTTTCCCCATAAAATGAGCGATTTGAACTGTATTTCCAGATTTCATCACTATCATTTTTAAGCCCGATATTATTTCTCTTGTGCATATAAAGAGGCGAATATCCGTATTGAGCGGTTTTGTCATCAGAAATTCCAACCAAGAACATAAGTAAACACACGAGTATCACTGCTGCAAGGCCACGGAAGAACTCCGATTTAAAACGGTCGCTAGTTATATTCATTTGTCCAATGTTAAGGCTCTGTCTGTGTGGCACTAATGAATCGCTGGTTCAGCTACCACTGTATTTGCTGGTTCACGACCTGTAAAGCGAGAACGAGAGTATTTAGTAATGTCCAAACCTGACAGACAAATACGAAATGGGAAAGTGCTTGGTTAGAACGACACAGAGATCCAGCTAAAGAGAGTACATCTTTCCCTCCCTACTACAATCCTCCCTACAACGGTCCTCCCAACAACGACTCCCTTATTACAACGACCCTTGCCACAGTTCCCTGATAGTGGCAATTATGTCAAACACCTTTACTGCTGCAATATCGTCTACTTAAAAGTGTCGTCTGCTTTTTTCTCAAATAACATAGAATTTGACAATTTTATAGAATACATATAGTGACGAGTGACAAACAGCTTGAATCCAGAATAGATGACGCGTTACGCGGCGTCTAATCTCGATTCAAGCTGTTTGCAAATGTAAGCAAGTCTTAATTTTCTCTCCGTTTATAAACTTTCTCTGAGCAACACACAGAGTATGTGTCTCCCATTGGATGTCGTTGTAGAGAGGGAACACTGTACTTCAAATACTATACTCTATATATCCCCACCAAACTGTAAGAAACCATTAACATCGTCACTTACTAATACCGATATAACGTGAATTCACATTTGATAAAATAGCGATTTGGCGTATATTTACTCTTAACAGTAGTATGTTTACAGCCACTCCGTTGTGTTTGGAATTTTTTTGGCTTTGTAAAACAGCAAAATAGACGCCAGACAATTAAAGTGAGGAAACATTTTATATGAATGCCATAATGTTTGGATCAGAATCAGACAGCACTGTATACGACGTCCATTTTCAGTTCAAACTAAATGGTTAAACCATATTTCCAGAAAAAAGTTGAACAAATGCACATTCATACTAACATCCATTAACATAAGTTTGCACGGAAATTAATCGAAGAAATCTTATTGAGATCAATCAGGCTTTTAACTCGTTCAACCCTGAAACTTCAAATGGTCAGTTCTAGTTTTTTAATCAAATCTAGGTCATAGTTTACTATATAGGGTTGTTATAAAAAGTCTATTGCAAAATGACAAGCAATGCAGACCCTGGCCTGAAGGATCCCTCTCATTAGATTTACACTGTTTGCTTAAGATAAATGTACTCTTAATTTTTTTATTATTTATAAAGAACGAGAACAATCGTAGTTAGGGTCCAACGGCTTAATGTTTTTTATAGATTATCAGGACTCCAATTCAGAAGGAGTAAACTGAAGAAAACCAACATTTTCTCATTCATTTCAGCACCGAATCCTACGGTGTAATTACTCAATAGAATCGTCTTGAAGGAACGATTCTAATAAGCAGTGTTTTCATAATAATTTTTTTAGTTCTTGCTTCTAGTTTTTGAAATACTCCCCTTAACCGGAGCTCAGGTTATATAGTACTACCTTGCTTAAGTTAAACCATTACCATAGTTTTCAGTTTAATCTAATAAAGCGAGTTCGCTAAAGTCGAACTTACACATACTTCAAAGTAAAGGCGTGGCAAAGCAATGCTATAACTTTAGAAAACGAGTATAATCGACTTTACACATTCTCCCCATCAACAACAAATGGACAATTCCAGTTTCCAATTAAGTTTAATCCGACTCTTTTACTATTTAGAGATGTTCTTAACAATACATTACAAAACTACAAGCAGTGTAGACCCTGGTCAAAGGATTTATTTTCTGATCTGGGTATTTACTGTTGGCATATGACAAGTGTACTCTTCACTAGTGAATTATCTAGAAGTGACGCATATACAAGTATGCATTAATGAATTATTTAGTTGCATTTATCGAATGTAGCATATTTCAAGTATTGAATATAAGTGACCATATAAAGCGGTTGATAGTAAAACAGAACTGTTTTAAGCTATCATCTACTAAAGCACATGCATAGAAAATACTTCTCATGATACATGTTCACGACTGTATCAATTGAAACTCTCTGTTCCGTTGAGGAATAAATACAATGCATTAAAATCAGTATCTATGGAGAAAAGGATAAAATGAGTTCTCCTTGCTAAAACCATTAACCTCGTAATGGACACAGACAGAAGTTCACAGAGGGGGGACTTGTTGATCTTTCCCTATAAACGCGTTTGACCAAAACAATTATGCCAATTGCAAACAGCTTGTAGCCTGACCAGACGCCGGGTTACCCGGCGTCTGGTCAGGCTCCACACTGTTTGTTACTCAAATTTGAAAAACGTTTTCAATTGCTATTGTTTACTACATTTTATTACAATGTTTGTGTTTGCGTTTTGTTCCTCGTTAACGGGATATAATAACATCTCCTCAACTACTTACTATGCTATATGTACACGTAGATCTTTATAGCTGGTAATCCACTCGCCAGTAAAAATAAAATCCACAAATGACAATTACAGCCAAACTTCCATTATTCGACCTCGACTTGATACTTTTTAATCCTGATCACACACTACGATATTGAAGTCATTGGCTTCTATTTTAGCTACAACATGTTTACAAATTGCTAGTCAAACAACGATTGTTTCACTATTACAGCATTCATTAACTGACACAACATTTGCTATTTAAGTAAAACCTCTCTATGACGACCACAAGAAGAAGGCTAATTGATTGAATAAAAGTCAGGTGATAGCTTCGAGCTAGGTGACAGTAAAGCAGAAAGCTCCTAAAGGAGCTTTCTGTTTTACTGTCACCTTGCTTTAAGCAGTCACCTGTCTTAAGCACCCAATTATTCACAAAATTTAGTAGTCGTAATAGAGAGGTTTTATTGTAATATTTAACAGCATTCTATGTATAATTGATTTAGCAAAGAACAATTAACCCTTTCACTGCGTTGTCTCGAGGACAATGGTTATTCTTTCAAAATGTTTGGACCCTAATCAAACGTCGCATAACGCGGCGTCTGATCAGTATTCAAACT
Organism: Gari tellinella; assembly: GCA_922989275.2. Lineage (NCBI taxonomy): Eukaryota > Metazoa > Mollusca > Bivalvia > Cardiida > Psammobiidae > Gari > Gari tellinella. Next base: position 10,864,471 of record OV277873.1, read on the forward strand.
GTTTGACAATATAAATGTAATATTTCATAAGCCCAAATACAAAAAAAGAGAAATAAAAGCAGACGATAATTGTTTCGTGCTGATGACATTTTTGCAGTGAAGGCGTTACGCTAGTATCTTGATATGATCATGATCTACATTACTCACTCAATAAAACTTCCACCGTACGACCAGTCTAAACAAAGCTTGTTTCCCTGCGGATAGACAGAAGAAACAGCAAGTAAGATAAAAGTAAGACAAAAAATCTCAAAGTGTTTTCTGCTTAAACGTATAAATTGCTTGGATATTATCTAGTCTGTCATATATAAACGACAAAACGATCTCTTATGGGTAGTCGTTATAGAGGGTTTTACTGTACGTTTTGATATTATCAAGAAAACTGACAATGTTTTAATGAACTTGCCAACGGCAAAACGAAAGCAACTTCGATCGACGACCCCAGTTACCATAGTCCAACAAAGCTTCAGGCAAAATAACTTTATTTATATTCTGCAAGCTATGTAATTCACTAATAATTGTCGACTGCAAAGCACAAAGCATCAAAGTGAGTTTTAAGGCAATTTCTTTCAGAAAATATAATCAGAGTTTAAAACAGTTTGGATCCAGGTGAGACGCCGAGTTACTCGGTGTCAGTTATCTGGATCCAAACTGTTTGCAACAGCTATCGCAAATTCACCCACATTGTGTAGAAAAATCTTAATTTTCCCTCCCTGTAACGACTTCGGCTGAACAACACACATAATCTGTGTCTCCCATCGGATGTCGTTGCAGAGAGGAAGCACTGTGCGTACATACAAACATACGAACAGACAGCAGACTAGCCTTTCACGTAATCTAGGAACGTCAATGTTATGCAACGAATGTTATTCGTTCTATCCAAACACTAATGAGCTGTCATAAAAACAAGGTTTCGTAAACTGTGATAATTGTGTGTACTTTAAATAATAGCTACAGTGGAGGAAACGTTATTCTTTCCCGTTTAAACGCAAACGAACGTAAACGCATCGCAATACAATTAAGAAAATAACAATTTTTTGACAGCTCTAACCATTTATTTTAACCGGAGTGGCAAACAGTTTGGAGCCTTATCAGACGCCGGGTAACCCGGCGTCTGATCTGGCTCCAAATTGTTTGCACTGCAAATACCATTTTTAGCGTAAACGCGTTTATTGGGAAAGAATAACGTTTTTTCCATTGTAAGAATGTTTCGATCTAACCCAATCATAAATGACCAAGATATCTAACAGATTCAGAGCGAGATTCCATGCACCCCTAAACTTGTAATGGACAACTCCAGTTTCAAATTAAGTCTAGTCCATGTTTACTACTATAAGTGTGTGTGGTTTTATATTACAATGTTTTTTTGTTTTTGTCTCTTTTGCAGACCTGGTCAGGGGGAAGCACTCTGATCTTGGTCTACACTGTTTGAATTAGGCAAATGTACTATTTACAGGTACACTATTTGAAAGTGACGTATGTACTCTTTGCTTGTGTCGATTGGTTTACTTATAACTGCTCTCCTGCTATATGTATTAGCGTATATTGACATAAATGAATCTGCATACTTTCCTGATTAAAAGTTTTCCTTGCAATGTAATAGTTCAGATGACAAATACTCATATAGTGGTCGTGGTTTCGTACATGATCATTCAGAGTCAAAGGTGTTATATGTTCAACGACGCCCGTCAAAAAAACTTCCTTGCACGTGAAATGACACCTAAATGTGAACGTATCTACTGCAAAGCGCATATTTCACATGGAAGCCAAACTAACGAAGTTTCAGTGATTAAAAAAAAATCGTGCATACAGTAAAACCTCTCTAATACAACCAGTAAAATGAAGACTAATTGGTTGTTTAAAACTAGGTGACAGCTTAAAGCAAGATGACAGTAAAACAGAAAGCTCCTAAAGGAGCTTTCTGTTTTACTGTCACCTTTCTTTAAGCAGTCACCCTTCTTAAACACCTTATAATTCATACAATTTAGTGATTGTAATAGAGAAGTTTTCCTGTACTTAAAGTCCATTTAAAACAGCACGGAACAACTAAATTTGATCATATGGCAATAGTATCAACGGACAGGACTAAGCATAGAAAGGTATGTAAAACTATTTTTGAAGATGATTCTCTCTTTTTTTAACCCTTTACCTGATAGCATTGTTTCTAGTATTGAAGATATGTGACTACTTAAAGCAGGCTGAAAGTAAAGCAGAATGCGCCCTAAGGCGCATTCTGCTTTACTTTCAGCCTGCTTTAAGCTATTAACTGCTAGAATAAGGAAAGTATTAAATATGACATATATTCATTACGGTATAATTTGGAACTATTTTCTTCAGCGGATGAATAAAATGAATGTGCTAAAAGTCGCTTCTATAAGGGAAAGGGTTAAACCTTGATAGTTCAGTCGGTCAAAGTGTTTGCATAGTAAGTTAATGATCTAAGATTTTGCATCCGTTTCTTCATTATGTCTGTTAGTATTTACTTCATTGATATGAGTGGCATTGCTCAGGATCCTGATTTGAAAACAGTTTGGAGCCACATCAGACGCCGGGTAGCCCGGCGTCTGACCAGGCTCCAAACTGTTTCCACTCAGATTAAAAATCGATAATAAGAAAAGTCAAAAAGGTAATTTCCTACATTTTTAACGATTTACGTTTGCGTTTCGCTTGCGTTTCGTTTGCGTTTAAACGGGAAAGAATAACGTTTTCTCCACTGTACATGTTTTATCATATCAACAGTGATCGTTTGACTCCTTCACTGCCTTACCACGAGTAGATACTGTGGACAATCTGTTATTCTTTCCCAATAAACGCGTTTACGCTAAAACTATTAGGTGCAGTGCAAACAGTTTGGAGCCAGATCAGACGCCGGGTAACCCGGCGTCTGATCAGGCTCCAAACTGTTTGCCACCAAGATAAACAAGAATTATCAGAATTGTCCAAAAGTTGTTCTTTTCTACGTTTTAGTGCTTTGCGTTTGCGTACGTTTGCGTTTAAACGGGAAAGAATAACAGATTCTCCCCTGTATATACAATGGTCATTTACCCCTTCATGTACCTTTCTCTCTCATTTCTAAGATAAGTATAGCCTTCTGCTAATGAAACATCTAATGATGGATATTCATTACAGTAGGATATCGTAATGTTATTTATTGTATTGTCTATGTATATTGACAATATTAATGTTTGTCTGTGTTTATTTATATTTGTATGTTTTTGTGCTCTCCTAAAAAGGAGGAAATAAAAGTATCTGTTTGACACTCGTATTGATAATTTACAGTAGAAAATGTCTGAAATCTAAATTTGAGAAATAAAAGCAAACGAAAAAAGCTTAAAACCGTTTCGATTTACAGTCCGGTGTATGCTTTTTCTATTCAATTCAATTCAAATCAATTTATACGGTGTAATGTAGGCCGTCGGCTCAGAATACACTCACAGTACTATAAATCATGTTATAATGCATATTCATTAAACAACAATATATAATTAGCAAAAAATGTTTGTTAACCCTTTGAACCCTAGTCCCGCATATTGGCGTCCTTTGCAAACAGTGTACACATGAATAGTACACTTGTCCTATGCAAACAGTGAAGACCCAGATCAGAGGGCTCCTAGGAGCCCTCTGATCAGGGTCTTCACTGTTTGTCATAATGCCAAACATTGACAAAAATAACCCTTAAAAGTCAGAAATGGACTAGACTTAAATGGAAACTGGAATTGTCCATTTAAAGATTCAGGGAGGAAAGAGTTAATGTTACAGATAACAACATACAAATAGAAAGAACACTCTGACTATGGATATGAATTCTGATAGTTAACGCAAACATGGCTTTTTCACTGCCATCTTGTTTACGTTAGCTTATACAGTTGATCTAGTATTATGCGATCAAATAAGCGAATGTCATTGGTGTATTGTAGACAGAATCGACTTCTCAATGCAGCACGGAAATGATACAGAAAGATTCTGTATTAAACCTATGCCGCTAAAAAGAAATCACATGTTTTAGCGACATGCATTATTATAGTGTTCACCTGATTTACAAAGTTATATTTTCAAACAGTTAATGACTCTGTATTGGCTCTTCTCTGAGTTTCATTGACTTGTATATAAAGTTCGAGAGTGCATAGATGCTTATTCAATCCCAAAATTGTTCTCCACTCAGATTAAAATGAATCGTCAATACTGTCAAGCTATTATGTAGACATGTTTTGTTAAAGCATTGCTAATTAATTTTCCCTCCAACATGAAATATTACTTTAAATCCACTGTAAGCGGACGTCAGACAGTCTCTGATTCGAGAACGGGTTCATTCCGTCGTTCAGAAGGGAAATTAACCTACTACTCAATAGAAAATTTACGTACTTATTTTATTCCCCCACTGAAGAAAATAGTTGCCTTATATACAGCCATGAATATGTGTCGTAAGAAATATTTTTATATACAAGCAGATGGTAGCTTAAGTAGGCTTAAAGTAAAGCAGAATGTGCCTGAAAGGCACATTCTGCTTTACTTTAACCTGCTTTTAGTGGTCAAGTTTTTAAATAAAACTGGCTATGGAGAAAAGGGTTGGAATGAGCCGAGACCCTGTTCTATAAGTGCAAAATGCATGTGTGATATATCATTTTATAGAACAATTCTTTGCTTATACGGTGGTATATAGTGCACGATAACATCGCATTACATACTCAGCCCCAACATGAACTAAATGACCCCTCATCGCGAACACTGGACCTTATTGTGTATTGTTGAGTTTATTTTCTGAACACAATTTGATACTATAATTGTTATAAAGGCTTTATTATTTTGAATATGTTTATGAAATTTTCTGTCAAATAAATTCAGACATTTAAACAAACCCTACACATATTTAAATATTATTATACCATCGTGTAGGCGAAAAATTGCTCCTCAAAATGATATGTCACACATACATTTTGCGCTTATTATCATCGAAGTTATTGATCCAGTATCAAAACTATTTGAACAACCCTCGTATGACCACTGCAGGGCTGCCTTTTCCCCTGATTTTCCAAAATCTTCAGATTTTTATTCTAGCAGATGGTTGCATAAAACAGGCTGAAAGTAAAACAGAATGCCTTTAATGAGCATTCTGCTTTACTTTCAACGTGCTTTATGTAATAGAAACTTTGGATATCTTAGGAGTTTTCAAGATCAATTTTACGGCATCCCTGCTACTGAGGCACAAAACACTTATAGCAGCTTAAATCCGTTCTTTTGCAATATTATCATGTTTATTAATCATTTCTCATACATGACTTGTACATGTATTTAAATTTGACCAAAAATAAAACACCGATATGCGCAAAAACCCTTTCAACCTTGGAAACGCTTTTTAGCGAATTTCATTTATTCCCCAACAGAACAAAATAGTTCCAATTTATACAGTCATACACATACAATTATACGAACAGAAACATTTTCTATATATCCTAGCGGATGGTAGCTTTAAGCAGGCTGAAAGTAAAGTAGACTTCGCCTTAATGCTGCTTAAAGTAATCGCATGTCTTCAAACTAGAAACGGGCTATTGAGTAAAGGGAGTTTCTCTCTGGATTAGGTGCCAGATTACTGTTTAAACTTGTGAATTTGTATCCAGATCAAACCCAACAAGATACTAAACCTTTTTAGGCCGTTACCACCAACGCTGACAGTTTTGATCCTGATCGGACGCCTCAAACAACACTTTCCTAAGACAAGAATGCATAAAATGTCATATTCTAGGTAAAATCGGGCGAAAAATGTTAGCAAACAATAAAATGGAAACGCCTTAGTTAGACAAGTTGGCAGTGAATGGGTTAAGCCTCTTCGTGCTAAACACGACCTGGTAAACATTTGCAAACAGTTTGAATCCAGATCAGACGACGCGTAACGCATCGTCTGATCTGGTTCCAAATTCTGTCACTCGAAAAGAAATAATAAAAATGTGTTTTCTTGTTACTACAATCCGTTTATAAGATGAATAACGTCTTCTCCACACCCACAGTACAAACATAAGAACTGAAAAAAATATTTTAGATGAAAACATTTTAGTAGTCCTTATTTGTTTAGTACTACGGTGCACACTCCCTACAACGCCCCTCTCAACAACGACTCCCTCCTTACAACGACCCTTGCCGCAGTTCCCTATAAGCGCAAATATGTATAACGATTTTACTGCTACAATATCGTCCGATTAAAGCTGTCGTCTGGATTTTCTTAAAGTTAGATAATGGACATTTTGAAAAAAATAACTTAATGAAGATTGACAAACAGCTTGAATCGAGCTCAGACGCCATTATGCGGCGTCTGGTCTGAATTCAAGCTGTTATCAAATGAAAGCCAATTTTCCTCCCTATAACGAATCCCTTCGAACAACGCACACAATTTTTGTCTCCCATTGTTGTCGCTGTAGAGAGGGAGCGCTGTAATCACAACCCAAGTTGACTGTTCCTTTATCTATATTTTCCAGGCTGACACCAGAGCTTTTACAATTTCTTTCAAAGTTGTAAAAACAGAATACTCCGTCAGATCTCACAGCAGAGCAGTTTGAAAATCAACCAATAATGAGGCAAAGACTTTCGGAGAATTTCAGTCGCCTAGCAACAGGAGTGCTATTTAGCATGCTTGTACTGATGTCCACGTATTACATCGCTGAAGTTCAGCAGTCACAGTACCAGATGTATATGACTAGACAGGCGGATACATATACCGATCTTTTCAACGACACTAATGCAATCTCAGAACACAGTCCAAACCGCATACCTATTGGAAAACCAAATGAACAATGTCATAAGCGACTTCCGGGTGCAATCATAGCGGGGATTGAAAAATGCGGAACGGCGGCGTTACTTGTGTTCTTAAATCTCCATCCTCAAATTGCAGCCGCAGTTAATCCATACTTTCCTGATGGACACGTTGCTATAGAACAGAAGTTTTTCAATAAGCAGTACAACAAAGGGTTGGGTTGGTATCGTAATAACATGCCATGCAGTTTTTCCAATCAGACAACCATTGAAAAGGATCCGCCGTACTTTTATTATCCACCAAGCGCTCGTAGAATAAAGGATATGGATCCAGCAACCAAAATTATTTTCATCGTGAAAGAGCCAATAGAGAGGGCGCTATCAAAACACGCTATGGCATCCGCCATGCATTCTGCTGGCGTCCCATCATTCGAGGAGAAAGTAGCACTAGCGGGTGGGGAAGTAAACAAACAATGTCGTTATATACGTCATTCTGCGTATGTCAATTACATCGATCCATGGATCGGACAGTTCGGTCTGGAGCAGATCCATTTCATTGACGGTCATAGTTTCGAGGGCAATCCAGCCCAAGAACTTCAAAAAGTTGAACGGTTTTTAAACATCGAGCCGTTCTTTGAAGAACGAATGTTTGTGTTTAATACGACGAAAGGAAAGCCATGTTATAACTCTGGTGACAATACATCATTTTGTTTGAATGAAACTAAAGGGAGAAAACACGCGGACATCTCTAAGAGTCTTAGACATTCACTCCAAACATACTTTAAACCCCTCAACGAACTGTTTTTCAAAACAATTAAGATGCGTTTTTCTTGGGGATACTGAAAACTTGAAAAGGTTACCACATTCACTGCCAAGTTTGGCTGCTTCGGGTTTTCAAGCAGTCTGGTTCCTGATCAAATGTTGCATTGTCTGATCAGGAACCAGACTGTCAATCAAAATTCCGAAAAGTTCTAAACTTTAGATATTTTACTCATTGTCCCCTGAATGTTCCAATGGACAATTCCAGTTTGCAATTAAGATTGGTCCATTTTAGACTATTTAGGGTTGTTTTTGTAATAAATTGCAAAATGACAAACAGTGATGTCCCTGATCAGAAGGCTCCTGCAGGAGCCCTCTGATCAGGGGCTTCACTGTTTGCATAGGACAAATGTACTCCTCACGGGTACACATTTAGTAAATGACGCATATATGCGTCACTAGGGCTCAATGAGTTTAAAGCAGTCGATTGTTTTGCTAGCAGATGTCATTACGCACGTGTAAGAAGGGCTATGATGTCAAAATGACAGTGACATAGTTACTCTTTGTTGATTTGTTAATTTTGTTGAACTTATCTAAATGTGCATGTATTTTTTGGATGAATAAACATAAACTGAACATAATCATATATTCATTGCATCTGCAACGCCCAACTCACATGTTTCAATTAAACAATTCGCGCCAAGTGTATTTTTCCATGCATCTAAGTGGTCTAAATTTTAATTTTAATTTTGTTTTATATTGAAATTCCCATCAGCAAACATTGTAGACTCTGATCAGACGCCGCCGCATTATGTGGCGTCTGATCAGTCTACACTATTTGCATAACTATGTCCCGTTTATGGGATGCCAGGCACAAGAGGGTTAATTGTAGAATATTTTACCACAAGGGAAACTCAATCAAATAGCAATAAAATGGAGAAAGTCAGCTTTATTTGCAATTCTGATTGATTTTGATAAGAGTCACAAACGTTTTACCCGGGGTCCTTTTGCACGGGTGGGTCATTCTACTGCGTTACACTGTAACGCAGTAGAATGACCCATCCCTGCTAAAATGACCCATGGGTCATATCACTACGTAGAACAGTGACCCGGGTCATTTTACTACGTAGAAAAATGACTCCAGACCATACAAAAGGACCACATCGACTCGTAGTAGACAGACCCCCTCACGGTCTGGGGTCATTTCTCTACGTAGTCTAAAGACCCGGGGTTATTTTGCACGGGTGGGTCATTCTACTGCGTTACACCGGCCTAACCTTAAATATCACACTGCTTTTACAGTGGAGAAGACGTAATTCTTTCTCAATAAACGCGTTTATGCAAATACAATTACATGTACATATATATGTCTATTGCAAACAGTTTAGAGCCTGATCAGACGCCAACGTATGATCAGACTCTCAACTGTTTCCACTCAAAAATAAACAAAATCTTGAAAATCCTCATACAAGTCATTTTCGTCATTTCAGTGTTTTGCGTTTCATTTGCATTTAACCCTTCACTGCCTTACCCCGAGTGCAAAAGTAATTTGCAAACAGTTTGAATCCTGATCAGACGCCGCGTAACGCGGCGTCTGATCAGGATCCAAGCTGTTTGCCACTCATTTAAAAAAATTTGATATCAAAATACCAAAAAGTTAAATTTTAGAAACAAAAGCAGACGACAATTGTTTTAATTGATGACGTCATGGCAGTGAAGGGGTTAAAAGGGACAATGTAGTCACTACTGTAAAAGACGGGTATATGCGTTACTAGAATCCAGTTTGTCAATGTTTAATTAAAGCAATCGTCTTTTACTTTTTTAGTTACAGTGGAGAATCTGTTATTCTTTCCCGTTTAAACGCAAACGTACGCAAACGCAAAGCACTAAAACGTAGAAAAGTACAACTTTTGGACAATTCTGATAATTCATGTTTTATCTTGGTGGCAAACAGTTTGGAGCCTGATCAGACGCCGGGTTACCCGGCGTCTGATCTGGCTCCAAACTGTTTGCATTTGAAATAATAGTTTTAGCGTAAACGCGTTTATTGGAAAAGAATAAGGTTTTCTCCACTGTATACTAGTATTTTTTATTGTTCATATGTAGATCTATGACTACATGAATTGGAACTATTTCTTCAGTGGAGGAATAAGTTAGAAGCGGAAAAAGGCATATTCATGGAGAAATAGGTTCATGAATATTAGTGTTGAACAATAAATGTTCAGATGAGAGGCATCCCGTACTGTAGTTTTAAACTGGACTAAGTGATGATAAAGTGACGCATAACGTAAGAGTTTCTTTATCTTCAGGGAAGATAATACCTGCAGGTTACAAATAGTTTGAGATGAATCTGAAGTCTTTTTCAAGCTTTGGATTCTTCAGATTTGAACAAAAGCTCAAATCTGACCAATCAAATGCTTGAGAACAATCTCAGACTCAACTCAAATACTTTATAACCTTGGTCCAAGGGCGATTGAACATTTACTATACATATCACAGTGCCCTTCTTAACCTTTTCACTCCAAGCTTTAATCATCCGACTTAACCCATTAGCCCACAAATACGCATTTTTACGCCTTAAGTGTAATCCTCCACTGAAGAAAATACTTTACATTTATACGGTCATGAATATACACCATAAGAAATATGTTTTATATTCTAGCAAATTGTAGCTTAAAGCAGGCTGAAAGTAAAGCAGAATGCACCCTAAGGTGCATTCTGCTTTACTTTCAGTCTGCTCTAAGTGGTCACCTATTTTCAATACTAGAAACAGTCTATGGGGTTAAAGGCTTTACCCTTCCTCAGACAAAATATCGTCTGTTAAAATGTATGTCAAATTTATACATTAAAAGATTTGGCTATAGAAAAGTTGATGCATGCAAATATGTTTGGATCTAGATCAGACGTGGCGTGAACCGACGTCTGATCTATATCGAAACAGTTTCCAAAGCCGACTGAAATCGCATAGGATTGTTAAGAGTTTAAAACGATGTAATGTGCTCTAAACAATATGTCTAATTTTGATAACGTTTTCAACCTGCCTGATATTGAACTGTTTTTCCCTATCGCCAATTTTAAAATTGTTGCAGACGAAAACTTTACCCAGCATGCAAAGAGAATGCAAACGACATGTATCTACACACACCGGTTCATTGCACCTTTTGTGAGGAGAGTTGTACCAAAATAATTGTAACCCAAAGTCTGAAAAAGAAATTACATCTCAACTTATGTTCACTTGTAAGTCGTTTCGATCCAGAAACTAACGCTTTGTTAAACAAACATGAGAAATGTTGTGAAATAAATTTTCAATGATCCCTCATACCATTCTAAAATAAATTTCCCTTTTAGAACTTACACTATTCTTTTTTTAGAAAAAAAAAGCTACAATTTTAGCAGACTGTTCCAGATATTTGGTTGGATGAGTGAAGATAAAATACCAAACCAGAAATACACATGATCTTGCTACTTCACCTTCAAATGCCATGTCATCACCCTTATTTGGATTTTGTTAACACGCATGTAGATAGCAGTGATGAGTTCGGTAAAGAAATCGATGGCCGTCGGTGGCCATCGATTGCGAGTTGGCTACCGTTCTGAAATACAGTGAAGAAAATGTTATTCTTCAGTTTAAACGCAAACGCATTGCAATGAAATATAGAAAATAAAAACATTTTGACAATTCCGACAACCAGTTTTAATTTGAATAGCAAACAGTTTGAAGCCCCTGATAAGACGCCGGTTTTAGCGTATGAGTTTCCACATCCATCAAACAAGCTGCATGTAATACGATTTTGTTCGTTGGACCAGCATTTCAGCTTAACCAACTTAATAATTCATCTTAGAGACTCATGTAGCCCTGAACATTTTACCGTGTCTATACTTTTTATCATCAAAATATAAATGAACACACATAACAGAATGGAGAAATAACGACACACGAAGTTTACCTTACACACGAGTGGTTATTATACCGCATGACCCAGCACAAAGAATGCACGGTATGCTCGTGACAGTTGAAAAAAGACCAAGGAAAATAAGAATTGGTGTACTAGTGTAGCCGGGTGTTCTTATAAAGAAACACTCGCTCCGACCCGGGTTTGAACCCGGGTCGCCAGGTTCGCAGTCATGCACTCTACCACGTCGCCATAAAAGCGCGCTTGTACAGCGAGGCCGTACAAGTCATGATAAACCTACACACTGTGACATACTCCCCCGACAACTTGAAATTAGTCCCGAATTTCTATATGGGTATGAGAACGACTGGGGGTCGAACTCGGAGCATATACAGTCACATAAACCACGTTGGACGCCAAATGTAGCCGGGTGTTCTTATAAAGAAACACTCGCTCCGACCCGGGTTTGAACCCGGGTCGCCAGGTTCGCAGTCATGCACTCTACCACGTCGCCATAAAAGCGCGCTTGTACAGCGAGGCCGTAAAAGTCATGATAAACCTACACACTGTGACACTAGTATGTGTGTTTCAATATTTCAGATACCGGCGGTACCGGCGGTAGTGGCCCAATGGATTACACCATTGGACTATGGTACCAGGGGTCGTGTGTTCGATCCCCCGCCGGACCAGCGGTCTGACTAGGGGACTTTTTTCTAAATCCCCGATGATGTACAGGAATGTCCTTGAGCAAGACATGTACCGCGAATTGCCCCTCTCCACCCAGCGGTTAAAATGGGTACAGTACTGAACCTTATTAAATTAAATTGATAATCGCAAGCGAATTGCCATCGAATTGCCATCGAATCGGGCGCTTCAAAAAACAAATCCTACGTTTGAATGTTTTAACCCGAATTTTCCGAAGCGGTTGTGACATAAATGGAATCAAAACAATTAACGAAGACATATTTGCGAACATTTGTGAGCTTAACCATTCAAGAAAACTTACCCGAGGGTAAGTATTTTGAATCGCAAGCGAATTGCCATCGAATTGCAAGCGAATCGCAAAAATTGTTAATTTAATAAGGTTCAGTACTGTACATGTGAAGGGTCTGAGTCGGTACCGCGGCTGCATTTGACTGCGCCATATGTTAGCAGTGCTCAATATTGTAGGCAAGATGGCTCAATGATCAGGGGAGTATATGTACAGTCGGCTGAGCGGTCATTCGGACTGAAAGTAGACTTTAACTTGGTATATTACTTATATATGGATGCATTAATTTGATATAAGTAAATGATCACAATCTCTATTAACTCAGTGTTATATTTTTTAATACAAATCTTCGTATACGTCAAATACAGTTACTCGTTTGCTTCAAAGGTGTCCAGTAAGAACGGTAAGAAGACTGTGTCACTCGGACGAACAACACATATGTTTTACTGTTTATCCTCGCAGAACCGTGTACTTGCCGTTGTTACTGGACACTTTTGGATCGAAACCTCGGACTATCTATTACGTATTCAGCTAGTAAGGTAAGTCTTGTATTGGTACTAATTATGGTGACTTTGTAAGTATTTTGTTTTAAGTCCCAAACATAATGACATGTGCAAACAGTTTGGATCCTGATGAAACGCCGGGTTACTCAGAGGCTGACCAGGATTCAAACTGTGTAAAATGCTCCCTCTCTTAGTCTCTTCAAGAACATCAATTGGGAGACATTGTGTGTGTGCTGTTCGGAGGGAATTGTTATGGGGAGGGAAATTGTTTTTAAAATTATATTTGCAAACAGCTTGAATCCAGATCTGCCGCCTCGTAATTCTCTTTTTCGATCCCGTTCTAATGAAACTTATGAAGTTATGTCTAAACTAACAGAGTTCTCATCGAACAGGCAAAAAAATTGCATCGGTTACTATTCTCTGTCATTAGCAATGCCAAAGGATTTTTTTTTAAAAAACAATTTCTGGGATATTTTGTGGTTAATGGGTAGATCTTGACATAAACATGTATAAAAGAAACAAAAAATGATGTTAAAGTACAACACTTAAACATAAAAGGAAAAAATAAAATGACCCAGTTTGTGCCTCAGAAATCGTTTTTTTCAATACTCTGTATTATATATAAAAGTCGCATTTTCCCTTTTTTCCCCGTCAGTCTTTAAGTATTGAAAACTTCAAGTGGCCTCATGGTAAACTTATGTCCAGTTTATTTAATCATTCAGAATGCTATTTCTTGTGGATTGATCTCGGTCTCGCTATAAATAAAGGGTGTTTAAGCCCCCAATAAAATGCGTGTATTGTTGGTTTGGAAGCCATTGAGTCATGCATATTAATGAGATCCCCGAAGGCCACGCCCCCTTTCGGCGTTTGGCATTGCTACTGTCATGTTGTCTTCTATTTGAAAATTGCTTGATCTTGATCAAAACTGTTTGCTAATACTCGGTAATCCTTTCACTGCCAAACTTTTCGTAACTTTTTTACCCCTCCCCCGTTTCATTTTCGTCTGCTACATTAATGTTGTCTGCAAGACACATTTTAACGTTAGATTTAATGTTGTACGACTTAATAGATATCGACAATAGTCAATAGTGTCAAACAGTTTGGATCCTGATCAGACGCCGCGTTACAAGGCGTCTGATAAGGATCCATACTTTTTTCAAACGCGTCTGCAAGACACCTTTCAAAGTTAGATTCAAGGTAGCTCGCGGGTGAGCGTACTTCTCATGAAAGGTGTATGGAACTTTGCTTGAAGATAATACTAGTCTTACAACATGTAGGCAAAATTTATTGTTTGGTTTGTCTTTAAGATCACTCTTTTAAGAAAAAACCCGGAATTTCGATGAGAAAGTATTTCTCAAAATTAAATGAAGCTAATTACTCTAAGTCTCGTGCAATAAGTTGTTCATAACATTCCTTTCTTTCTATCTATCTTTCTATATATACTGCTACACACCCCTTTCGGGTATTACGAGTAGGAAAATATTACAAGAAAATCAAAACACATTTTGAATAAATGTGTCAAGAAAGATGTAATCTGCTATTTAAATTTTGTAAAATGCTTATTCGACTGATGCGTGTTATCACGTTTCAAGTGCATTCCGATGAACACCCTTCTAGCTAATAGTAAAGACCGATTTTATTGACCTAGCACTCGATGACAGGATCGAGTGCCTGTGACCTAGCAGGGCGGAGTTTCGATGAGGACCATTGCATGTTAGTGGACATTTTGACAAAAGGAATATAATGGCGAGTGACAAACAGATTGAATCCAGATCAGACGCTGCATTACGCGGTGTCTGATCTGGATTCAAGCTGTTTGCAAATGTAAGCCATGTCTTAATTTTCCCTCCCTCTATAAAATCTCCCTCCGAACAACACGAGCAATGTTTGTATCCCTTTGAGTATTGTTGTAGAGAGGTAACACTGTATATACCTTTTCACGTTGATACGGCTGCATACATAAATTGTGTTTCTCCATGTTGAAAGTATCGGACAATGCAATGTTTAGGGGTCAGTATACTGAAAGCAGAAGTTAGTTGCACCCATGCTCAACCTTGCAAATATGAATACATATAACAAGTACGTGTAATAAATATGTTGATAACTATTTGGGAACAAAACATTTGGCATTCGGGTGACTAGGGCGGTAACCATGGAAACGTAACTATACACTTTTAAATGTTTTGATTGCTTATGTGACTGAGCTGTCTTGCTTAAAATGTACTAAGGTCACTCTTTAATGGCTATAATTGTTTATAGTAGTGCTGCATAGTAGTGCTTTAAAAATAAAATCAGAAGACATTACATGCACGTTACTTGGTTACTTTAGTGACACCTACCAAAAGAATGCGTATTACTGAAAATGTGTTAAAAAATTGGAAGGCAAAATACAGTAAACTATCAAACAATTGCACAATTACAATTACAACCGCGCTAGCGATTTATGGTAAATTTGCCAATAAATACACATTACCGGTTGACAGTGCGATACAGAGTGATATATTTAGCTCGAGACGTTTTTGGCGGAAATAGCCGATCTGACGAGCGCCTTGGCGCGAATCTGATCGGTTGTTTCCGCCAAACACGTCGAGAGCTAAATGCAACACTCTGTTGCGCACTGCCAACTGGTGATGTGTTTATTATATGCCTTGAATACAAACAAGAAAAAACTAAATAGTCGTTTAAATCATTTTATATCCAAAATGTGTTAGTTATTTGAAGCAGAACAAGATTTTTTGTATGCCACAAAGAATAACGCGGCACTCGTACATGTACGTAAATGACGTCACGTCAAATCGAAAGCGAGGTCAGAGTAAAATACAAAGTGGCTGATACAAGGTGGCTGATACAGACTCTTTATTTTACTCTGCAAATACACGCGGAAACGTTCGATATCACTCGAAGGCATATAATAATATTCGATACACACACAATCCATGGCATAGGTGTTTCCAATATTAAAATGGTATAATGGGTCTACATGTCTGGGCATACTTTTGCAAAGGTCAAGGTCACAGAGGTCAAACAGTCGTTATTTAAAATTACAATAACCTTTGGTCCTCAAAAGACAGTAAATAATGGCGCCAAAAGGCGCATTTGCAACCCGTTTGGATCTTTATCAGACGACGCATAAAGCGACGTCTGATCAGAATGCAAACTGTTTGATCAGTCATACTACATTAGTTATAACTTTGAAACGATATTGCAGACAACAAAATTGAAGCAGACGACAATATGGCGTATAATGCAGTAAAACAATCACGAAACAAATGACCATGAAGGTGTTACACGAGAAAGAATAACTTGTTCTCTTCTGTAAGCGGACACCAAATAGTTTCTGAATGTATACCGGATTGTGGAATTCGTGACCGAATGGTTACAGTCACTGTGAGTAAAAATCGCTGTATCTCTTCGCCACTATGGACCCGAACCCCGGTCTGGATACCGCGGCATTTTTTTATATGGGAAAGCCTCCCTGCTGGCTCGCGAAATGTCGGTGTTGCTGAAGCAGAGCATGAAGGGCATCTTTAGATAGATGTTTCTTCGCCTGTAATTAGCTTGACGTTGCGACATCATTCATCACTAAATACTGTTAAACAACGTAAAATCATAACAACTCACATGAAATCGACACTGGTTCCGTGCGGTCTTTCGGAAGGAACAATTACTAGTAATCCATTTGTGCGCAGTGTCTTATATAACAGTGAAGACTCTGATTAAACGCCCCATATAAGTTACACAGTTTTCAGGTGACCTAATATGGAATATACACTGCCATTAAATTCCTTATGGGACGAGAGCGTAGCTCGAGTCCCATATGGAATTTACTGGCAGTGTATATTCCATATAAGGTCACCTGAACACTGTGTAAAGTTTTTATCCTACCGACTACCTTTTATTCTTGACGAAATAGATTAAAGGCGGTCACTGTCATATAATATGAAAACATGACGTCATAAATCACTATCTAATCATAAGTGCGTGACGTCATGTTTAGTTGTTTACTGCCCAAATACTATTTACATCTTAATCAGCAACCGGTTTAATGACTTGTTTATTGTATTGTGGAGAAAATGTTATTCTTTCCCGTTTAAATGCAAACGAAACGCAAACGCATCGTAATAAAATGTACAAAAAAAACAATTTTTTGACAACTCTGACTATTCATTTTTGTACAAGTGGCAAACAGTTTGGAGCCTGATCAGACGCCGGGTCAACAGGCGTATGATCTGGCTCCAAACTGTTTGAAATGGAAATATTAGTTGTAGCGTAAACGCATTTATTGGGAAAGAATAACGTTTTCTCCACTGTACCTGGTTCAAAATCAACGAATATGTAAATGGTTTGAATGTTTACATAAACGCGGCCGTTATAGAAACCAAATGACGTCATCTTCATCGAACGTTGGTCATTTTGAACGTTACGTTGCTAACGTTTTCACGTGCATAAGATCTGTCGCCCCCGGGACAATATTAGGTTGCTGAAAGCAGTGGATGGAAAATACACGACTTTCACGTGACCCCAATTTACCAATCGGATAGCTAGAAACTTGTAGGATGTATGGTAATATAAGTTACTACACAGTTTTCAGGTGACCTAATATGGAATATACACTGCCAGTAAATTCAATATGGGACGAGAGCGGAGCTCGAGTCTCATATGGAATTTACTGGCAGTGTATATTCCATATTAGGTCACCTGAACACTGTGTAACGTTTTTATCCTACCGACTACCTTTTATTCTTGACGAAATAGATTAAAGGCGGTCACTTTCATATAATATGAAAACATGACGTCATCAATCACTATCTTAACATTAGTGCGTGACGTAATGTTTACCGCCCAAAAACTGTATAGACATCTTAATCAGCAACCGTTTAATGACTTGTTTATTGTATACAGTGGAGAAAATGTTATTCTTTCCTGTTTAAACGCAAACGAAGCGCAAACGCATCGTAATAAAATGTACAAAATAACAACTTTTTGACATCTCTGACTATTCATTTTTATACAAGTGACAAACAGTTTAGAGCCTGTTCAGACGCCGGGTCACCCGGCGTCCGATTCGGCTCAAAACTGTTTGCAATGGAAATATTAGATCCAACGTAAACGCGTTTATTGGGAAAGAATAACGTAAATCAACGAATATCACCGTATAGCAACGACTCCGGAAATAAGTACCAGCAAATCGATAAATAGACGGTCGTTTATACAGGGGCGTGTTAATAAAATTCAATATTTGTGGTAAATAGGAAGAATCTAGAATTGTTTTTCTTTTAGTTTACTGATAGGAAGATACAACAATTAGTAGGCTCTTCCTTATTCTACCTAAACTATGTGTGGATACCTTTTTGACTGCATAATTCTCGGGTTGGTACAACAAAAACAGCAGCGAGTAAGACAAAAACGTTCTCTAAAGCACATTTCTTATCTTCTTATACACACTATCAAGCATTTGTTGACATTATATTACATATATAACGTCTGTACAAGCGATGAATACAGCGTATGAGCGAACATGGCTTTGAAATTGATTAAAGAAGAAAGGTGCCGGTGTACGGCGAATAGGTCTTTATGTTTTGATGACTGTACGGTGAATAGCTCGAGTAGTGTACGGCGAATAGCTCTATATAATAACATGAATTTGGACACGAAATGTACGACGTCCTGAATGGTAAAGTATAAGGTCGGAGTTCCATTGCTGCGTGATACAATATACGTTTATAATCCAAGATCCGCATCTGTGAAATTGCTCACTTATAAACCGCTTATATGAACTTTGAATTCGAAATAACAATGTGGCTGGTAGAACAGTGAACTGAAAACAATCTTGTAATTGGGACACAAAGAACAAATTGACTTGGAAATATCCAGATGGTTAGACAACTAAGCAGTTTGACCACCATCATCACCAAGGGAAGATGGCGAGGCAGTTGCAAGATGTAAGGGTAATTGGAAGAGCTGACATGAGTTAAATAACCATACTATTATAATAGCCAAGCTGAAACTCACGATGAGAAAACTAAACGAGGAGAACAAGATCACTCACGACTAGATGTTGCAAAAGTTTACGGATCCTTTGGTGAGAAGAAGCTTCCAAGCAGATTTCAGAACACGATGAACTTAGTAAATGACAATCTAGAAATGGAAATTGGTAACTTCAAGCATCGGATTTCTTGGACTGGAGAAAATTAGGAAGGAAAAGTTGATATAAGAATAGATGTGGAAAAAGAAGTAAGAAAGGGGCTATTCTACAAACTAAATATACTAAGTAACGCGTGAAGAAATCGTTAAATTACACCCATGTAGCACTTGACAAAGGTGCAAAAAGACATGCAAAGGCATGAAAAAGAACAACACAGACTATCTGGCCACAGAAACTGAAGAAGCAGCTGCAAGTATATTGTAAAAACAACTAAGGCACGGACAGGGTGATTCGATTCCACAGATACACCAGCTTGAAACCAACAGAATGAAATCATCTCCAGCGATGACAAAAAGCTGAGGTGCTGGTAAGAGTATTTCGATAGTGTATTTGATATGAAGTACCCTGCCACTTAGGCCGAGCTTACACCAGCAGAAGTGCCACTGGACATCAGCATGAAATCACCAGTAGGAGATCAGGAGATCAGACAAGCCACCAAGAAACTAAAGAGTGAACAGGCATTTTGGATAGCAAACCTACAGACAGAGTTGCTGAAAGCGGGGGACATGAATTTGTAAATGATTATATGCTGGGTTTGTTAAGGATCCAGACAGGAAACGTAGTAATAGGATGTTTTCTTGAAAATAATTCAAGATGTTAGTAAACCATACGGTTTCATATTTGTAAAGTCTACTTATCAAATATTCACAATGTGTTAAGTTTTCTATTAATATAAAACAGGGAACAAATTAGTGTTTTTTTATGAATTGAACAAGGAACTGGTTAACTTCTAAGAAAACCTTAGAAAGTTTTATTTTGTAGCCAATTCTGTTTTGTAGACATTCGTTTAAAAATACCAATATGCATCTACTATTTAAGATTTAATGTTGTTTTTTACCTTCCTTTCTAATCAGATTTTCATAATATGCAAATAGATTTACACCGAATTATTTTCATATGAATAAGACAAATGTTGGATAGGACAAACTATTTTGCAAGGTCTCCAGGATTTCGTTATTAGTGAGTGTCACTGTATAATCTGGGACATAATTATAGCTACATGGTTAACATATATCATATACTTTTACAATAAAAATGCCTAGTAAACGTGCATTTATAAAATTGGGTTTGTCACTTTTATACATTAAAATACATGTATATAAACTTGAATGAATTGACTAAAACACGCTATACACAGACGTATTAAAACACTATCTTAATGGTGAAGACAAGTAGTTCTATGTTTTAAAATTGCATCACAGGTTTTGGCAACTATTCGCACTAGACAATCGATGGACATTACAAATATAAACTTGTCTGCGTCTGACATACATGTATTTAAAAACTCATCAGATGCATCGTTCGCTAAATCCATGAGTTGCTTCCTTTGGTCATTATACTCGGGACAAACGATAAGCGCATGCATCTCATCCTCCACAGTATTCTGACAAAAGGGGCACACTCTCATTTCAACATTTTGGTTGATATAACGACCAGGCATCAGAAAAGGACCGGCTACACTGTCAAACTATGCGGACGACCTTAGGCGCAAACCAACGTGATGAGGATTAGATATCTCTTTGTCTGCTTTGATGGCATATAATTTCTGATGGTTATTGTCAGTTGTAAATCACCCGGCCTTGTTTGCGACACATATCCGGGGTGATCTTAAAACTGGAAGTTAAAACTTATCGTACTTAATTCGTAATTTTGTTCATTCACATTGTACTTCTGGACTTTTAATTCTTCACATCCGTGATTTTACAATAAATTGTGATGCTCTCGCAGAATTGGTGAAGCCTTTCCAACACCAGTTAGATAAATATGGTTCTGCCTGAAATGATAAAACAATGAAATATTTAATTACCCCGGGGTTCAACAAAGATGGACCGCGTCCTGGTACCGAGTACATTTTAATTAGTATGATAATTGTATATCTTGCAGTTCAGACTAAAGTAGTTCTCTTAAATGTTTAGATAACATATCAAGTTTACATAGCATATACTCTTGTCCTTTAGATTTTGTTGTAAAAACCCTACTTTTTAAGGTGTTATTAACGATGTATGATGAAGCTATTCGCCGTCCATTAGATTTTACCATATCGGCTATACGCCGTACACAACGACAACTATTCGCCGTACACACTCCTACATTTTTAATTTCGGAAAAATTCTCACACAGTGTACGTAAAATTACAATATTTGGTACATGAAATGGAATGATCATATATTTGTATCCGGCAGCAACCCCGTAAACGTAGTTATACATTCTCTGTGAATAAGATCCTAACATGAAGAAATGTTGACTTTTCCTCGGTACCAGGGGGGCATTTTACAGTTGAAATACGACGATCTTGTGATATATGCATCAGTTTAAACTATGAGTGAAATAAAGATATACATGTATTCGTGGATCCATACGTGCTTTTCCTGTGATGTCAAACTATTTGGAAATTCAAATGAGCAGCGATTTTTCATACGTGCTATGTTTATTTATATTGATTTCCTCGTTTCGTCTGGTACCTATTTCCGGAGTCGTTGCTATACGGTGAATATTTAAATTGTTTGAATGTTTACATAAGCGCGGCCGTTATAGAAATGATGTCATCTTCATTGAACGTTGGCCATGTTGAACGTTACGTTGCTAACGTTTTCACGTGCATAATATCTGTTGCCCCTGGGGCCAATATTAGGTTGCTGAAAGCAGTGGATGGAAAATACACGGCTTTCACGTGACGCCAATTCACCAATCGGATAGCTAGAAACTTGTAGGAGGTAGGATAATGTGGCGTCTAATCAGTCTACACTGTTTGCTGATAGGAATTTAGACCAGCGCTCGGTGTCTGATCTGGCTCCAAAATGTATGACTATGCTATTGTAGCCTGTTTTGGCAGTAAATTGGCCAGTGTCCAATGTTATAAAGTCTCTGAGAATGTTCTAAAGCATTTGATTGGTCAGATTTGAGTGAAAACAAATGCATGAGAGCGATCTCAGATTCAACAACCTTGGGGCCAGTATACATATTCAGTACAATGAAGTACAAAAGACAAACAGAAAAATACACTCATGATTATGAAAATGTATGGATCCAGATCAAGCTCGATTGATGAAATTATCGAGGCTGGTCGGACTCCAAACTGTTTGTCATTCTGATATAATTTCTGCACATATACAAATACAAGATTTGAGCAGAAGACATTTTAGCAGACAGTCTTCATTTTACCCTTTCATAATCAAATTTATCGAGAGTGTTGTGGTTTACCTCTTCACCGCCAAAGTGTTGTCTGCTTCAATATTGTTGTCTGTAATATTGTTTCAAAGTAAGATTTAAGGCAATATGACTGAAGAAATTTTGAAACGAGTGTCAAACAACAGTGTGGGTCCTGATCAGACGCCGTGTTACGCGGCGTCTGATCAGGAACCAAACTGTTTGCAAACGCGCTTTTAACCGTCATTGAGAGTGAAAGGGTAAAAAGTCAAAACACAAGATGATTGTTTCTTTTATCATATATATTCCAGACGGAGACCAGAGCCGAAACAACTGCTTTCCAAGCTGTGAAAATAGAAAGTGCAATTAAAGAAACTCGTCATCTTCTTCCAGAAGCCAAATCGACGGAGCATTTTATAAAATCAGCCAATAATGAAGCATAGAATATGTTCAAAATCTGAGAATTTCAGTCACATAGTAACAGGAATATTATTATGTATGCTTGTACTATCGTGCATGTATTACGTCACAGAGCTCAGACTACCGCAGAACCAGATCTTTCCTCCCAGACAGGAGAAAGGTTATACCGCGCTTTTCGAAGACAATGATAAAGTCTCAACATTCAGTCCAAACCCAATACCAATTGGGAAACCAAATGAACAATGTCATAAGCGACTTCCGGGTGCAATCGTTGCGGGAATTCAAAAATGCGGAACGGCGGCGTTACTTGTGTTCTTAAATCTCCATCCTCAAATTGCAGCCGCAGTTGATCCAAAGTACCAGGATGGACACTCTGCTATCTCTCAAAAGTTTTTTAATAAACAATACAACAAAGGGTTAGGGTGGTATCGTAGTAACATGCCGTGCAGTTTTTCTAACCAGATAACCATTGAAAAAGATGCGCCATACTTTTATTACCCACCAAGCGCTCGTAGGATTAAGAGTATGGATCCAGCAGCCAAAATTATTTTCATCGTTAAAGAGCCAATAGAGAGAGCGCTATCGAAACACGCAATGATGACAGCATCACATGCACCTGGTTTCCCATCATTCGAGGAGAAAGTAATGCTTGAGGAAGGGGGAGTGGATCAGAATTGTGGCTATTTAGAGTATTCTTCGTATGCAAATTTCATCGATCCATGGATTGGACAGTTCGGTCTGGAGCAGATTCATTTCGTGGACGCCCATAGTTTCGAGGACAATCCAGCCCCTGAACTTCAAAAAGTTGAACGGTTTTTAAATATTGAGCCGTTCTTTGAAGAACGAATGTTTGTGTTCAATGCGACGAAAGGAAAGCCATGTTATGACTCTGGTGACAATACATCATTTTGTTTGAGTGAAACTAAAGGGAGAAAACATGCGGACATCTCTGAGAGTCTTAGACATTCACTCCAGACATACTTTAAACCCCTCAACGAACTGTTTTTTAAAAAGATTAAGATGCGTTTTTCTTGGGGATACTAATATGGGTTAATCCTTTCACTGCAAAGTCAAGACTACAGTAGATGTGCAAGCAGTTTGGATCTTGAGCAGACGCCATAACACGCGGCGTCTGATCAGAAACCAGACTATGAATCAAAAGACAAAAAGTACAAAATAAAATCATACAACGGTTTTGCAAGCGTGTGTCAATACGCCAGTTAACCCTTTCACTCTCAATGACGCTTTAAAGCGCGCTTGCAAACAGTTTTGAATCCTGATCAGACGCCGCGTAACGCGGCGTCTGATCAGGATCCAAACTGTTTGATTCTCGTTTTGAAATTTCTTCATAAAACTGCCTTATTTTTTAAATTTAAACCACATTGCAGACAACAAAATTGAAGCAGACGACAATGAAACGGTGAAGGGATAAATTGGCATTGAAGGTTCAGTGTTTTAGACGTGTTAGGACGGTGTGTACAGTGGAGAAAACGTTATTCTTTCCCAATAAACGCGTTTACGCAAAACTATTATTTCTATTGCAAACAGTTTGGAGCCAGATCAGACGCCGGGTAACCCGGCGTCTGATCTGGCTCTAAACTGTTTGCCACCAAGATAAACATGAAATATCAGAATTGTCCAAAAGTTGTTCTTTTCTACATTTTAGTGCTAAATGCGTTTGCGTACGTTTACGTTTAAACGGGAAAGAATAACAGATTCTCCACTGTATGACCTTATGGTTGTGGTGAAAGGGTTGACTTATGATTTGTTGATTTTGTTGAAAATATGAATTCATATCTGAATGTTGTTGAGTATGAATAAACTTGAAATTAATATAACCTTGACCCATTGACACTTGCAACCTCATATTCAAGTTTCAATTTATTTTTTAGATTTCATGTATTAAGGGGTTGTGCTACAGTGGAGAAGATATTATTATGTATAGTTTAGACCATGGTTGCGCTCGAGGGGGGGGGGGGGGGGGGGGCGTAGCCTCCGAGAACTATGTCGCAACCATGGTCGATGGGATTACTTGGCCGAGTTGTTAGAGTCACTGTGACTAACACTCATTTAGCTTCCTCTAACCTTCATATCCCGTTGAATAACAAGACATTGTAATATCAACAATAATGACTTTATTGTAAATTGTACCTAAGCGCTTGGACACAGCTGTACAGAGTAAATCTCTCAAATTTCTCTATCCAACCATCATTGCAGAAAGTGTATTCCAAATACATCATATTAACTAGATACATACAACACCTCACATCTGATCTTGCCAAAACAGTAATATTTATATATAATAAAAAAAACAGTGTACAGTGTGAATGTCCAACGCTGAATGACCAGTATATATCTATCTACCCGTAACTGGTCATCTGACTACCCAAACAAGTTTAATTAAACAATGAGATATCCCGATAGAGGACATTATTTCCTGACTAATTTGACCTATCCAACGTCAGGAAATATATTTCTCCCCGCTATGAGTTAGAATCCAGGCTCCGAGGTTATAAAGCGTTTTAGTTGAGTCTGAGTGTGTTCCCAAGCATTTGATTGGTCAGATTTGAGCCTAGGTTCAAATCTGACCAATCAGATGCTTGGGAACGAGTTTAGACTCAAGTCAAAAGCTTTATAACCTCGAAGCCTGGTCTTACATGTAGGCACTTAGGATTTTTATGCCCCGACCGACTTGCATGTAGTCGGGGTATGTTGATTTTGGTCTGTCTGTTTGGCTGTATGCCTGTATGTCTGTCAACTACTTCAACCTTGGACATCATGTGATAGAGACTTCATAATTGGCATGTGTACCCAACTCAATAAGTTATTGAGCTCAATGCAAGTTTTGTCTTGTCCAACAAAGTCAAAATCATTAAATGGTCATTTAACACATTTAACCCTAGCGACGAGTTTAATCGTCGTATACCTTTTTAAGAGTACGCTTGCCCTGTGCAAACAGTGTAGATCCTGATCAGAGGGCCCCTTAAGGAGCCCTCTGATCAGGGTCTACACTGTTTGTCGTATTATAATTATATTGTTAAAATATCCCTTAACAGTAGACTCAATTACAAAATGGATTAGTTTATTATAGGTTCCAGGGGCGAATGAGTAAAATGTCAAGCAAACATAATTTTATTTTAGCCATAACTTTTGAACTATGTGATAGAAACTTCATAATTTGGCATGTGTACTCACCTGAAGCAGCTCTTGACCTACAGTGGAGAAAACGTTATTCTTTCCCAATAAACGCGTTTACGCTAAAACTATTATTTCAATTGCTCTGATCAGGCTCCAAACTGTTTACCACTAAGATAAACATGAATTGTCGGAATTGTCAAAAAGTTGTACTTTTATACGATTTAGTGTTTTGTGTTTGCGTACATTTGCGTTTAAACGGGAAAGAATAACAGATTCTCCACTGTAAATGCACTTTGATCGACAAAGGTATGTGTCATTAAGAGGTCAAATACGGTAGGTTGAATTTAACATTGGCCATAACTTTCATAGAGACCTACTATTTTGCATATTCACTAAACTCAAGAAGCTCTTGTTGTCAATACATTCAGCTGTCATGGTCACATCAAGGGGGGGCAGTGTTTCACAAACACATCGGGGGAAGCCTTCCAGCTGGCTTGCGGAAGGTTGTCGGTTTTACCACTATAAACAGACTGAAACAGTCTATAAAAGGCATCTGGAATCTTGCTCCACCTGAAATTAGCTGGACGTCATGATATGACTGAAATACTGTTAAAGGCGATGTAAAACCATAACAAATAGTTAAAGTGGAAACGCAATCACAATGCAAGAAAATGGAGAAAATGACAGCTTTTTGGCAAATCTGACGGTGATTTCTCATGGTTAAAGTTTTGGGGTATTTTTCGGCTGATTTCTCATGGTTAAAGTTTGGGGGTTAGTGTTGTAATGCACTAATACTACATGAAATATTTGTATTAGGAAGCTGATATTTGAAATGGAGGTGCCCTGTGGGTTAAAAATTGATGTTGCGTAGTTAAAATAAAAATAAAATTAAATTTAGTCAAAATTTAACCTTTTGTGGACTTAGATTTTTCGGCTGATTTCTCATGGTTAAAGTTTTGGGGTAAGTGTTGTAATGCACTACATGAACTATTTTATTAGGAAGCTGATATTTGGAATGGAGGTGCCCTGTGGGTTGAACATTGATGTTACGTAGTTAAAATTAAAAAAAAAAGGTAAATTCAGTCAAAATTTCACCTTTTGTGGACTTAGGTTTTTTCGGTGATTTCTCATGGTTAAAGTTTGGGGGTTAGTGTTGTTATGCACTAATATTACATGAAATATTAAGTTTCACCTGTTGTGGGCTTAAGATTTTTGGGACTGAAATTTCAAAGTTAGTTATGGAGTAACTGTTGGAATGCACTTATACTACATGACATATTTGCATTAGTAAGCTGATATATTTGGAATGGAGGTTCCCTTTGAATATCAATGTACTGATACA
Organism: Gari tellinella; assembly: GCA_922989275.2. Lineage (NCBI taxonomy): Eukaryota > Metazoa > Mollusca > Bivalvia > Cardiida > Psammobiidae > Gari > Gari tellinella. The sequence continues at coordinate 10,891,607 of OV277873.1, forward strand.
CTTTTCTATGGATAGTTACCTATTTAAGAAAGGTTTAATTAGGCGAGCTTTGCTGTTCTCCAACAGCTCTTGTTTGGGATATAATAACGTTCTCTCCACTGTATGATATAAATAAATATTGACAGAATAGCAAATAGGAAACATGACAAGAGTCGTCTGATATGGGTAAACCCCGTTTACACATGACAAATGTACTCTTCAAAGTCACACTGTTTGTAAAGTACGCATATATGCAACACTTGGGTTCAGTTTGTTTAACTCTTTGTATGCTAGCGACGGATAAGTCCAACAATTAATACCTTTAAAATGTAAACAGTTTATGTTCTGATGAGACGCCGCGTAACGCGGCGTCACATCAGACCCAAAACGGTTTGACACTCTGACCCTGTTTGGAAAAGAAATTTAGAACAGTAGCAGACGACAGTTTGTTGCAGACAAAAAAATTGCCCAGAGTCAATCTCCAGTTAACATGGCAGTTTTCGTCTGCTATTTGTCGCCTGCAACAATTGATGGGACAGGGTCCGCCGGACATTTCTTTAACCCTATGCCCCATAGCCCATTTCTAGTGTTGAAGACGGGTGCTCATTTAAATCCTTACCCAATAATCTATTTCTAGTTTTGAAGACAGATGACCTCTTGAATAAGGTTGAAAGTAAACTAGAAGGCTTCCTTATGACGCATAATGCTTTACTTTCAGCCTGCTTGAAGATACTATCTGCAGGGTTATAGGAAATATTTCTCATTACGCATGTTCATAACTGTTTTAATTGGAATTTTCTTTAGCAGAGGAATAAACCAGAGGCGTTAAAATGAGTATTGATGGTGTTATGGATTAAAGCAGGTTGAAAGCAAAGCAGGCGCTTTCAGGTTTGCTTTCATCTTGTTTTAGTTTAAGATATAGACATAAAATGCATTATAGAGTCATGTATGATAAGGAAACATGACTTAGCTGCCGAACAATAACGATTCTGCCATGAGTTCAGTTAGGAAATCATTGACCATCGATGGCCATCGATTTCGAGTTTGCTACTGGTCTGAAATACAGTGAAGAAAATGTTATTCTTCCGTTCAAACGCATTGCAATGAAATATAGACAATTACAATTTTTTTTACAATTCTGACTTCCAGTATTAATCTGAGTGGCAAACAATTTAGATATGGCGTCTGATCTGGCTCCAAACTGTTTGCGATGAAAACTATAGTTTAAGCGTAAAGAGGAGTTCATTTTTCACTGCTAAAGAAAGGTATTTACCCAGACAGTTTCGCCGACTGTCAGTCAGCTTGGTCACTGGTGAACTGTGTCATAATCTATATGCATAATTCCTGCTAAATTAACCTATCTCAAATATAGTTTAAAGTCCCAACATTACTGCCAAATTGCCAAAATCGCGCAATTTTTAAACCTGAAAATGTAGGCACATTCGTAATCTTAACCTTTAAAAAAGAAGTGATCCCCGATGATTATAGAGGCAGAATTGCTTACAAACCCGTGGAATTGGTGGAAACAAGTCGACTTTTATACATGTATCTGTTATGTTGACATTCGATCGCAGACGAGTTATTACGGAAATGTTCCGCTTCGTTCGGCTTTGTACACAGTGTATAATTATGAATTATCGTCGCGCTTCGTATCAATCACGTGACCTTTACGCAATCATACGAAAATTCTCGGAACCAGCTTGTTATAATTATTTGTAAATAAAACCCGCTTAAAATGTAAACCAACGCGATAAGAATTCGACACATTTAGGTTGTTTTTCTCTACTGTACTCTGCACGTTGCACTAGGGGCACAAAATGCTAACCTAAACCGCAAACAGTGGTAACTAAACACTCTTCAGATGAGACAACTTTACTAAATTTGTAACCGCAGTTATCATAACGTAAGGTTTCCCAAACTTTCAGTGTATACAGTAAAACCTCTATATTACGACCACTAAAACTCATGCTACTAGATTGTATAAAAGACAGGTGACAACTTAAAACAAGTTAACAGTACAACAGAAAGCTACTAAAGGACCTTTCTGTTTTACTGTCACCTTGTTTTAAGCAGTCACGTGTCGTAAGCACCTAATAACTAACACTATGAGTAAAGGGACTGGGCTACAAGTTATTACAACATTATCATTGGCTCTTTTTTTTTCCCTATATATACTGCTACACGCCCTATTCGGGTATTACGAGCAGGGGCACTTTTTAGGTGCACCAGTGGGACTGTACCCGGCCGGTCACTTTATCCTGACACCGACGAACCAGTTGTAATGCTAACCCGAAATCCTGAGCGCCAAGGAGGGAAGCCATTACTACCAATTCTTGAGTCTTTGGTTTGACCCGGCCGGGGATTGAACCCATAACCTCCCGCACTGCAAGCGGACGCTCTACCACTAAGCCACGCATATACATATACACAAAACAGTGGCATAACATAATAAAGTAGAAATAGAGTAGTTATTTGATTTGCTGAAAGAATAATCGGTGACACAACTAGGGTGTTTACTTCAATGCATATTGTTCGTTTAAACGTTGCGCAAGCTAAGGTGGCACAAGGTCAAAAGCGCTTGCCGTATGGAGCATGTCAGCTACCTTTGAAACAATTTAAAAGATAAATGCATGATATTATATATCAAACTGTTCATTTTAAATAGGCGTATCCTTTGGTATAGTCACTTGTTTCGTACACTCGATAAGTAGCGACTTACGGGGAAGAACCTGTTGAACTATACAGAAAAAACGTCGTGTGAGACGTAACACTTCAACGCGTCTTTCTGTTGTCTCAAGTCGATTACAAAATAACGTTTTTACTCTCAATGCCGCTTAAAGTGCGTTTGCAAACAGTTTGGACCCTAATCAGACGCCGCGTTACGCGGCATCTGATCAGGATTCAAACTGTTTGGCACTCGTTTTCAAATTTCTTCAGTCATACTGCCTAATATTTTAACTTTGAAAATACATTGCAGACAACAAAATTGAAGTAGACGACAATGAAACGGTGAAGGGGTAAAATTCTCGCGAAAATGTTGGCAATGAAAATGTTAAAGGCTTGTATAACGATTTATTGATTGATTGAGTTGGGTTTTACGACACCGCTACACATGAAATGGTCGTGTGGTGACACATACAACGAGTTAAGTCGACTGAGTAATGCTGATATCTATATAGTTAAGTCGACTGAGTAATGCTGATATCTACGTATATAGTTAAGTCGACTGAGTAATGCTGACATCTATATAGTTAAGTCGACTGAGTAATGCTGATATCTATATAGTTAAGCCGACTGAGTAATGCTGATATCTACGTATATAGTTAAGTCGACTGAGTAATGCTGACATCTATATAGTTAAGTCGACTGAGTAATACTGATATCTATATAGTTAAGTCGACTGAATAATGCTGCTATCTATATAGTTATGTCGACTGAGTAATGCTGATATCTATATAGTTAAGTCGACTGAGTAATGCTGACATCTACGTATATAGTTAAGTCGACTGAGTAATACTGATATCTATATAGTTAAGTCGACTGAGTAATGCTGATATCTACGTATATAGTTAAGTCGACTGAGTAATACTGATATCTATATAGTTATGTCGACTGAGTAATGCTGATATCTATATAGTTAAGCCGACTGAGTAATGCTGAAATCTACGTATATAGTTAAGTCGACTGAGTGATACTGATATCTATAAAGTTTTGTCGACTGAGTAATGCTGATATCTATATAGTTATGTCGACTGAGTAATGCTGATATCTATATAGTTATGTCGACTGAGTAATGCTGATATCTATATAGTTATGTCGACTGAGTAATGCTGATATCTATATAGTTAAGTCGACTGAGTAATGCTGATATCTATATAGTTATGTCGACTGAGTAATGCTGATATCTATATAGTTAAGTTGACTGAGTAATGCTGATATCTATATAGCTAAGTCGACTGAGTAATGCTGATATCTACGTATATAGTTAAGTCGACTGAGTAATACTGATATCTATATAGTTAAGTCGACTGAGTAATGCTGATATCTATATAGTTAAGTCGACTGAGTAATGCCGATGTCTATATAGTTATGTCGACTGAGTAATGCTGATATCTATATAGTTAAGTCGACTGAGTAATGCTGATATCTATATAGAGTTTGTAAGGTAATAAGCCGAGTTGCAAGAATTCTTTTAAGTACAACAATATGGCACACTATTGGTTATAGGGTTCGGCCGGTTAAACTAGAATAAGCAACATAAATCTATCTATATTTATTAAAAATCATTAACTTATTTTGCGTGTTTGTTTACTTACAGTGGAGAAAACGTTATTCTTTCCCGTTTAAACGCAAACGTACGCAAACGCAAAGCACTAAAACGTAGAAAAGAACAACTTTTGGACAATTCTGATAATTCATGTTTATCTTGGTGGCAAACAATTTGGAGCCTGATCAGACGCCGGGTTACCCGGCGTCTGATCTGGCTCCAAACTGTTTGCATTGCAAATAATAGTTTTAGCGTAAACGCGTTTATTGGGAAAAAATAACAGATTCTCCACTGTATATAGTTATGTCGACTGAGTAATGCTGATATCTATATAGTTAAGTCGACTGAGTAATGCTGATATCTATATAGTTCAAACGACTGAGTAATATTGATATATATATAGTGTTTGTAAGGTAATAAGCCGAGTTGCAAGAATTCTTTTAAGTAACTAGAATAAGCAACATAAATATATTTATATTTATTAAAAATCATTAACTTATTTTTTGTGTTTGTTTACTTACTTACCGAGTGAACAATACTTTACTTTAATCAAAAAGATATTTTGTTTGTACACTTATTCCCAATAATATTGTATAGACGGACTACGGTGTCAAAGTGAGTAGAATTTAGTGTATACGGTAGCCATTTTGGTCAGTACAGTGGAGAATGTGTTATTCTTTCCCAATAAACGCGTTTACGCTAAAACTATTATTTGCAGTGCAAACAGTTTGAAGCCAGATCAGACGCCGGGTAACCCGGCGTCTGATCAGGCTCCAAACTGTTTGCCACCAAGATAAACATGAAATATCAGAATTGTCCAAAAGTTGTTCTTTTCTACGTTTTAGCGCTTTGCGTTTGCGTACGTTTGCGTTTAAACGGGAAAGAATAACAGATTCTCCACTGTATCTTGAAATTAGGCATACAGATTTTTTTTCACAAATCCTCAAATTGAACATTCCTATGTTTTTCTTGTGCCCAAAAACCCTAGACATGTATTTAGATATTTTGCCATTGTACCCTTTGTACCTACGAAAATATTAAGTTACTGCTAAACGGCGGTAATATTCCACTTTGGATTTTGGACTCTTTGAATAAAAAGAAAAAATGATACCCCTTTTTTTAAAAGAAAACAAACCTTTATTTTTTATATTTTCTTTCACATTCAGTTACCAAAACAACTCCATGGTACATGTATTACAAACGAACCTAGCGTAACTGGTAAAAGCGGAATGAAAGCAGAGCTTCTGCGATCGACTTAGCTAAACTTTGTAAAGTATGTGGCATCTGGTCTGAATCCAAACTGTTTGACACTCGTACTTAACTTTTCCTCAGTTTAAAAAACTGATTTTGCTGACAATTTGTTTGAAGCAGATGACAGTTCAGAATAAAGATTAAATTCATCCTGATTTAATGAACCCATTACCCCATATCCTGTTTCTAGTTTTATATACATGTGGCCACTTAAGCAGGTTAAAGGTAAAGCAGAATGCGCCTTAAGGCGCATTCTGCTTTACTTTCAGCCTGCTTTAAGCTACCATCTGCCAGAATAAAGAAAGTATTTCTTAAGATACATATTCATGACTGTATAAATTGGAACTATTTTCTTAAGTGGATGAATAAATTGAAAGCGTAAAAAGGCGTGTTTATGGGTAAATGGGTTTAACTGTCAATTATTATCGTTATCATCAGTGCGCATGTTGATTATTGGTGCTGGTGACTTTAACTCTTTCTTCACCGAAACTTCAAATGGACATGTTCCAGTTTCCAATTTTGTCTAGTCCATTTTTACTATTTAGGTTTTTTTGTTAATATATAACAATATTAATTACAGTGCAGGCCCTGATCAGAGGGCACTGATCTTGGTTATCACTGATTTTATAGGACAAGTGTTCTTTTACAGGTACACTGTTTGCCAAAGACACATACAGGGACAGGGTTTAAAGTGTTAAATGTCAATCAATAATATATATCAGATATATGCATGCAAATCAGCACAATAAAGTTTTATGATCTTGTATTGGTTTTCCTTTTCATATGATATTTCTACTTCAATTTGATACTTTGTTCATATTGTTTTCTGTTTGGCTGTGTTGCTGGCCGACAACGACATACTTCTAGATGTTGTTTTATACTGTGTCGTCGGCAAATATTTGTGTCATAGCGTATACTTCCAGTAACTGATTTATGGAAAGGTGAATATTTATCTATTTTTTTTGCAATAATTTGCAGTAACAAAATTTAGATTTAGATCTATTATGAGTTTTGCTTTTAACAGTATTTAAGTCATATCGCGACGTCCAGCTAATTACATGTGGAGGAAACCCCCAGAAGCCCTTTATGCACTGTTTCAGGCATAAATCCCAAACTATTTGCAAACGCGCTTTAAAGGGACTCGCAACCGGACGGTGTACTTGTCAAAATAAAATAAAATACTCAAATAAAAGCAAATTTGTGGCATTATTTGGCTTCTGACATTAAAAAAATATGATCAGTCCAAAAAAAGTCTCAAGAATAGTCACCGAATCTTAGTTATTTTTTAGATATTTTCCATCGTTTTTCTATAGCGTTAGCTAACGGTATAGTTGTTGTTGTTGCTTCTCTACACGGGCTCAGACATAAACTTATCTTTAAAGAGGCTCGCAACCGGATCAAGCATTAAAAATAGTAATTTGTAAATATATGTCAAATGCTTATATAAATGGGTAAAATTTAGTTTAGGATAATAAATTCTGCTAAAAAATGCATTTCCAATAAAAAAAAAGAAGAGGCTCTGGTGGGATTCAATCCCGTGACCATCCATGCGGAGACAAAAATGAAAAATGAGGCATCGCCTTTACGCCCTCGGCTACGGACGCTCTCTATCTATATGGTAGCGAATTAACGTACTTCAATGATAGCTATTAATAGAACATTATTCGGCTCGGGTTTATGTCTGATCCCGTGTAGAGAAGCAACAAGAACAACTATACCGTTAGCTAACGCTATGGAAAAACGATGGAAAATATCTAAAGAACTAAGATTCGGTGACGATTCTTGAGACGTTTTTTTGGACTGATCATATTTTTTTAATGTCAAAAGCCAAATAATGCAACAAATTTGCTTTTATTTGAGTATTTTATTTTATTTTGACAAGAACACCATCCGGTTGCGAGCCTCTTTAAGGCATCACTGAGAGTGAAAGGGTTAATGCGACAATATCGGGCATGGCAGTCATACGATTCCATGGATATTCAATTTTGGCACCGATCAAACTTGCTTTCCTATCGAATCATTGTAACGAACAAGAAAATTCACAGGTTTTCATCGACATCGGCTCCACTTTTACTGTAATTGCTTCACAAGTCATAAACGGGACGCAAATTATGTGTTATCATATAAGTTAGCAATAATGTTAAAGTGAAGCCAGCAACAAAAAGCCGAAATTTTTGAAGAATCACTATATAGCAGTTTGTGTACAACTACTGTGCGTTCAGATAATGACTCGGGGCCCAACGTCCGTTTAGTTTAGAATGTGAACAGCCATTAACCCATTCCCCCATAAATACGCCTTTTTACACCAAACATTTATTCCTCCACCTAAGAAAAAATGTTCCCTTTTATACAGTCATGAATATATAATATAAGAAATAGTTTCCTATATCCTAGCAGATAATAGCTTGAAGCAGGTTGAAAGTAAAGCAGAATGCGCCTTGAAGCGTATTCTGCTTTACTTTCAACCTGCTTTAAGTGATCATATTTCTTTAAACTAGAAATAAGCTATGGGGTATTGGGTAAATAGTTCGACATCTAACGTTCTTGAATACTCTCCCAAAATAAGTATTTGCACGCCATGTCTATGAACTTTTCACGGGTACGAACGACTCACACACGCAAACGCGCATTACTTAAGGGAGCTTACTTTTCATGAAAGGTATTATGAAACATTGCTTAAAGAATAATACTAGTCTAAGAAACAATCTGTTCGAAAATAGACAACATTTATCGTTTGGTTTTTTAGCAAAAACATGGAATTTCGATGAGAAAGTATTTCTCAAAATCAAATAAAGCTAATGACTCTAAGTCTTGTGCAATAGGTTGTTCATAACATTCCTTACAAGAAAATCACAACACATTTTGAATAAATGTGTTTAGAAAGATGTTATCTTCTGTTTAGATTTTTAAAAATGCTAATTTTTCATAAAAACTTGAATTACAAAATAATGACTCATTCAATGTTTATTATTTCCATCGTGTACAAACATATTGTTTGGGAAAAAGTTGGACAGAAAAATTAGGAAAGATTACAGTAAGAATTTGTTGTAATTACAGTTTTTCTTTTGAAAATTGGGAAATTTGAAGACTAGATACAGTTATCTCCCCTAAAAAATGAAATTCTGTCATTAAAAGTTATTCATAGACTTGCATACAAGGTTAACTGAATTGTTTTAATACTATAATGGGCAATATCGATCTTGAAAATGTAAAACAAAACAGACACTAAAGGATTGAAAGGGTGGCTTGATATTTCAATCAAATCTTATATTCCGATTTTATTGACTTGTCATCCATTAAAAGAAAACGTAAATGGATAGATACATTATTGAAACAAATACAGTGGAGAATCTGTTATTGTTTCCCGCTTAAACGCAAACGTACGCAAACGCAAAGCACTAAAACGTAGAAAAGAACAACTTTTGGACAATTCTGATAATTCTTGTTTATCTTGGTGGCAAACAATTTGGAGCCTGATCAGACGCCGGGTTACCCGGCGTCTGATCTGGCTCCAAACTGTTTGCACTGCAAATAATAGTTTTAGCGTAAACGCGTTTATTGGGAAAGAATAACAGATTCTCCACTGTATCATAACATGTCCCTAGATCACTGCGTTATGGACTGACAAGTCAATAAAATCGGACACTGCATTTAAAAACAAGTTTTGGAATCGAATGGGACTCGAACCTAGAACCCTTTGGTCGCCAGTTAATCATTCTACCAACTGAGCTACCTATGAAGACAATGAAGCTTATCGTCATTTCTTTATGTAAATTTTCTAGTATAAGCCCGTGCGGAAAAGGTCTATATCGTGCGAGACGCATTTCCGATCGACCGCAAGAAAACTCTCTTATACGAGAGGCCTTAACTCTTTCCTCCCTGAAACCTCAAATGGGCAATTCTAGTTTTCAATTAAGTCTAATCCATTTTTGACGTTTTAGGGTTGATTTTTACAAAATTGTCAAATTGACAAACAGTGAAGACCCTGATCAGAGGGCTCCTTAAGGAGCCCTCTGATCAGGGTCTTCACTGTTTGCATAGAACAAGTGAACTCCTCAAAGGTACGCTGTTGGCAATTGACGCATATATGCGTGACTAGGGCTCAAAGAGTTAAACGAAATTAACCAATTTTACCACAGACAAAAAATATGTAGATATAATATTGTAAACTGCTTTGTATGAAACATCAATCATGAAAAAATGTTGGTTTATTGAAGAGAAAGCGCACCATACAGTTGAAGGGCAAGCCATTTAGTCATACAGACGCCATTTTGGAATTGCAGTTCGCTATGGCGTACTGCATTCGAGGCTTGTTTGCGTAGCTGCCTAACGATATAATGTAAACCGGTCGTTTTTGTGTAAATTTACACGGACATAGGAATCCGATGGCCATACTGAACACCGTACCCGATACAACTAAGACTGCGAGAATATTATTCTGGCACTTTTATAAAACTTCGTACGACAAATGTTGTCGTAAGTCAGAGTATAAAAGTCTCAATAATTATTTATTTCTCCATCTAATCCTGTCTTGTGACATCTCTTTGGAATCGTCTTTTCAAGACGATTCCAAAGAAATGTCACAAGACGGGATAATATAGAGAAATCAGAAATTAGATTTGACTTACGACACAATTTGTAAGTTTTATGAAACGGTCCCCATACTGGTATATCAAGATGTCGCAACGTTTCATTTATTATTTATTATACAAGATTTATATAGCGCGGTTTTCACACTAAAGTTTCGCTTTCAAAAGGACTTCACAAGAAATTATAACAGTGACAAAGGACGTATAACTACATTTAAAACCAGAACTATGACTAAATGTGATTCATACACACACTGCAAATCCCTGTCACTTGTTCTGACAAGGTTTTTCAATAATCAAGGTCAGAGGTCAAGGTCAATGTCAGGACGACCTGAAAGTGGTATAATATACGGCAATCTTATGATGTATTTGGTAATCCTAGATGACATAGTATAGAAGATACCCTACGGACAAGATTTTCTCAATAATAAAGGTCAGAGGTCAATGTTTAAGTGACCTGGAAGTGGTACGCGACATCCTGCCCTTTCAAGATGTATACACTCACCAAGTTTGGTTATCGTAGATGTAGTAAAGGAGTTATGCTCCAAACAACGTTTTTTAAATACCAAGGTCAATTGTCAAGATCAAAGTGACCTTAAAGTGACATGCGAGACTTGGCAATCCAAATATGTATCGACATATCAGATGTCGTAATCCTAGAGTGTATTGTATAGGAATTATGCTCCGGACAACGTTGTTCAATAATCCACGTCAGAGGTCAAGGTCAAGTGTCCTTAAAGTGGTACGCGACACTCCGCCATCTCAAAATGTATGCAACAAGGAAAGGACCTTAACAAGTTTTGCTTTCGATCCAATCCTATTCCAATGTTGTTAAATTATAATCTAATGTACACATTGTGTAGCAAATTTATGGAATGAAATATGTTTAAACTAAAATGTATGCATACACAAGGTTTAGTAGTCGTAGATAATAAGGTTAAGAAGTAATTCTCCGGACAAAGTTTTACAACTATCAAGTTCAGAGGTCGAGGTCAAGGTCAAGGTCAATGTCAGATTGATCTAAAAGTGGTATGCGACACCAGACAATTCTAAGATTTATCCACAAACCAGAGTTGATAATTATATATGGCATGGTCTAGGAGTAATGTACCGGGCAAGGTTTTTCAGTAAAGAAGGCCAGAAGTCAAAGTAAAGTCAAAATGACCTGAAGGTTTAAAGCGAAACCTATATGACATAGTATAGAAATACCCTTCGGACAAGAATTTCTCAATAATGAAGGTCAGAGGTCAATGTTTAAGTGACCTGGAAGTGGTACGCGACACCCTGCCCTTTCAAGATGTTATCGTAGATGTAGTAAAGGAGTTATGCTCCAAACAACGTTTTTTAAATACCAAGGTCAATTGTCAAGATCAAAGTGACCTTAAAGTGGTATGCGAGACCGGACAATCCTAAGATTTATCCACAAACCAGAGATGATAATTCTATATGGCATGGTCTAGGAGTAGTGTACCGGACAAGGTTTTTCAGTAATGAAGGTCAGAGGTCAAGGTCAAGTCAAAGTGACCTGAAGGTGTTCAGCGAAACTCCCACATCTTAAGATATATGCCCACACCAGATTTGGCAATCGTAGAGTATGTGGTTTTAGAAGTTACGCTCCGGCAAATGTTTTATTTTCAATTACCAAGATCAGAGGTCATTGTCAAGGCAAATTGGACTGAAAGTGGTACGCGACACCGGGTAATCCCAATATGTATCCACACACAAGGTTTGGTAATCCTAGATGGTAAAGTATAGGGTTGTGCTCCGGACCGACCGACGTATGGATCGACGGAAAAAGTTATTCCTATTTAGCCCGCACTATCTAGTGGTGTACTTATAAAGTTTAAACATCTTACGTTATGGATGCGATATGTTGGCACTTAAGAGTCGATATCTGTATTTTAAATTTTAGAAAGACTTTCAATTCATCATCTAGTATTTGTCTTTTTTAAAAAGTCTCTCAAAAGTTAATTTTGAGAGGCTTTGTGTATGTATATCTGTTTTATAAAGTGTATGGAAATAAGTATGTATAACATGTACGAGAGTAAACCAAAAATACACAATTTTCTGTCTGTCTATCTTTGTCTGTCTGTCTGTCTGTCCGTTCGTCCGTCTGCCCGCGCTAACATTTGGGTATATGGGACTACGTTACATAACAAAGAACAAAAGAAAACAACAGAACTGTTCATGCCGTTAGTCCATGTTGGGTTTATGTGGCTTGTTTTGGGTTTATGTGGCTTCTTGATGTGTCTTTTCACACCTTTTTAATAATGGGAAAGTCACATAAACCAGAAATGTTAGAACGTCCGTCCGTCTGTTCCCCTGTCTGTTCACTTTCTATACGAAAATAAGAGTTGACTACATGTACATATTTTTAAAGCGAAGACATGATTTATCAAGTAGTCAAAGTATCGAACGATAATTCCTACATTTCAGACAGAGACCAGAGCCGATACACCTGAATACCAAATTGTGACAATGGAAACACAAAGTGAAGAATAAGCTCAACACCGTCTATCCGGTAGCTAAATCGACAGAGCTATTTGAAATTCAACCAATAATGGAACAAAGATTTTGTTCAAAATCGCAGTTTTTCGGTATCCTGGCAATAGCTTCAATGCTTATTTGTATGCATGGCCTGAAGTTCGTGTACTACGTTGCTGAAGCCAGACTCTTGCACAACCGACCTGTTTATGTCAGGCAGAGTATCAATGATACCACGCCTTTCAAAGGCATCACGTATACCGTGCCTTTCAAAGACACTTATAAAAGCTCGACTCAGAGGTTAAACCGCTCATCTTCTGGAAAAACAAATGAACAATGTCAAAGGCGAATTCCGGGAGCAATCGTGGTGGGAATTGGAAAATGCGGAACGGCGGCATTAATGGTGTTCTTAAACATTCACCCTCAAATAGCAGGCGTAGTGAAACCAAAACACACTGACGGACACGATGCAAAAGAACTCAAGTTTTTTACAAATAATTACAACAAAGGGTTGGAATGGTATCGAAGTCACATGCCATGTAGTTTTTCTAACCAGATCACCATTGAAAAGGATCCGCCATACTTTTATCACTCAAAAAGCGCTTGTAGGATTAAGAGTATGGTTCCAGCAACCAAAATCATTTTCATTGTCAAAGAGCCAGTCGAGAGGACACTGTCAAACCATGCCATGTTGTCAGCTAAACACGGAGGGAGCGATCCTTATCCTACCTTCGAGGAGTTGGTGACGCTAGCGGATGGGACAGTGGATAAGAATTGTATATGTGTAGATCATTCTTCTTATACCAATTACATAGATCCGTGGATCGAACAGTTCGGGTTGGAACAGATTCATTTCGTTGACGGTCATAGTTTCGAAGACAATCCAGCCCCTGAACTTCAAAAAGTTGAACGGTTTCTGAACATTGAGCCGTTCTTTGAAGAACGAATGTTTGTGCTCAATGAGACGAAAGGAAAACCCTGTTATAACTCTGACAGCGACTCGGCGTTGTGCTTGGGTAAGAATAAAGGGAGAGAACACGCGAGTATCTCCGAGAACCTTAGAAAGTCTCTCCAGACATACTTTAAACCCCTAAACGAGCTGTTTTTCAGAAAAATCAAAACACGGTTTTCTTGGGGATACTGAAACAAGTGCTATAGTGAAGAAATCCCTTTTTCTCCTAGCATGCTTAAGTATACTTCAATTGCAAAACATTAAGCGCAAGATCAGACTCCAAAATGTTTGAAAAACTTGGATAGCATGATCAGGTTCCAAACTGTTTGCAACTTGGATAGCAATAAAAGGTTAGGAATTTTAAAAAAACGCCGTTTTCTACATTTTATATTAGATATTGTGTTTGCGTTTCTGCTTTTAAGTTATCGTGTGCAAATTAAATAAACAGTAACGTAACATTTAATTTTATCCTTTTACCACCAGGCTAAATAACATGATGGATAACAAACTGTTTTTATCCAGATCAGGAGCGTTTGATCAGGATCGTAACAGTTTGTCACTTCTATAAGTGTTTTAAGTCAAAATGCCTAAACTTCTGAAATTTAGAATTACATGTAAAAGCAGCATACAATATTGTGGCAGTGTATTTTTAGAATGATTCAGTTAACAGTATTTTAACATTAATTGAACATAATCACTGCCATGCAATAATGTTAAGGATTGCAAACAGTTTGGATCTAGATCAGACGCCGCGTAACGCGGCGTCTGATCAGAATCAAAACACTTTGACACTCATGCGAATATTTCTAAGTCAGAATACCTAAAATTCTTAATAATAATGGCAGTCTAAGGGTTTTGCATGCATGCCAATTATTGTCTGCCAAATTTGTCGTTTTCAGCAATTGTCTGAGTAAATTGTTCGGCCATATCACAAGACAACCAATTGGTAGAAATTTTCTTTGTTTGTTAACGTCCGTTTCTGCCATCTATAGGCTAATTGAACGCCATATAGAGAGGGGAAGCGGACAGAGAGAACCCGGGCACGATGCCCTACTCTTATTATCGAAAGTTATCTGTTTCTTTTAGATGCCAAGTGTAAAGCATTCATACATCGGACCTCGGTTTATAAAGTCTCATCCGAAGGACTTGGTCCGGCGGGGATCGAACTGACAACCCCTGACGTCGTAAGCGGATGCTTTATCCCTCGACTACGTCCGCCGGTTTTGATGAGACACCATGAATCTGTGGGCGCCTTGAGCCGAGAGGATCGCGACGAGACGTTCTGTAGAGTCTTCGCCTCTGAATACAGGGCAATTATGACTCAGCCCAAAATTCGATATATCGAAAATATTGCATGCCTTTATTACACTGCAAAGGGCCGTTATATGAAACAATATATTTATCACATTAACCCGTTACCCATAAATACGCCTTTTTACGCCTTTCTATTATTCCTCCACTAAAAAAACCTTCCAATTTATACAGTTCTGAATATGCAGCATAAGAAATAGTTTCTGTATCCTAGCAGATAATAGCTTAAAGCAGGCTGAAAGTAAAGCAGAATGCGCCTTAAGGATCATTCTGCTTTACTTTAAACCTGCTTTAAGTGATAATCTGTATTTAATTCTAGAAACAGGCTATGGGGGAATGGGTTAAACGGCTTCTTGCAGTGTAACAAAGCCATAAAATAGTTTCGAGCTCACACTAGTTTAGGCTTATATCGATTTTAGGGCTCCGGTCCAACCCGTTCATCCATAGGCGATACATGAAACAGGACACCAAATGACATCATTTGTTCTGACGTGACCATCAACAACGTCACATATATATTACTTAAGGACTACAAAATTACGTCTTCAATTTACTGTATGTCCACCACGACCATGTATTTTGTCGGATCGAATTTCTGAAAGAGATCTACCTAAGAAACATCCATTCTAAAATGAAATCCAATGAAATTGAGAGTAATATTTATTTTTGTTCATTTGTTTTTGTCGTTACTGTTTTCAAAGTAATTCCGTTGCTAAAGCAATCACAGAAGTAATTAGATGGCATACGTATATTTAAGAAATCTGAGTACTCTCAAACAATGTCGTGAAGTTTTTTATGAATTAAACTAATAGTTTCCAAGCAGCTCTTTAAAGAAAAATAGACAATGATCAACGGCGGACACATGGCTAAAACAACAAGACATCGTGTCAAGCGAGCTAAATTTTATCAGAAATTTGGCATCATTTTGATAACAAAACATAAATTGAGAATGAAAATATAGGTTAGGGTGGAGCTAACCTTTGAAAATGACAAAAAAAATGCATTCGATTTTAAGCGGCGAGATGTATAGTTCCGTATTCAATTGTTATTTTCCGATACTTTCAACATGGAGAAGCACATGGGCGTGCATTCACATCCACGTGTAAAAGGTATGTACAGTGTTCCCCTCTCTACAGCAACACCGAATAGGAGACAAATATTGTTTATGTGTTGTTCGGAGGTAGTTATAATAGGAACAGAACATAACATAATTTTATTCAGATTATAGGAAGAGACAATTAAGACATTTGCAAACAGCTTGAATCCAGATCAGACACTGCTTCACACTGCGTCTTATCTGCATGGATTCAAGCTGTTTGTCTCTCGTCATTGTATTTCTTTTGTCAAAATGTCCCCCTCCAGTGTGTCCCAAAAAAGGAACTCTAGTTCAAAGGTACTTTGTCCGAAAGTAAACATATACTTTAAATATAAATATGCAGTTTTGTAGATGCATCATTTTTGCATATGTATGCCAAATTGCACTTTAAATTATATGCTTTGGTTTTAAAGGTATGAGTATTTTAATGGAGAACCCTAAACTCCGTTCAAATATGAGATTGTTTTTTGTGACAACGCACGACTGCTTTTTTGCACTGTTATAGAAAAGTATACACGATCATGCAACTGTTGTACTCTTAACATGTATACGAACCAATTGTCCGAGAAACTTACACATATGCATGCTGTACATGTAAATTGAGTCTGCTATGTCGTCTTATTATTCTTATGGAATTGACTACAAAGTATCTGTCATTTAAGTTTATTTCAGCATGCTGGACGCTACACACGTTTTATTTATATTACACGTCGTCGGATTATTCTTGTTAATCATTTTAATTTGCGCGGTTTATTCATTACCAATTAATCTGTACAGTTTTACATCCATGTTGCAAGCATATTTAATTTTTGTTTTAACCCATTTGTGCCCACGATCCCATATATGGGACATAGGCAAACAGCGTAGACTCTGATCAGACGCCGCATTATGCGGCGTCTGATCAGAGTCTTCACTGTTTTCTGATAGGAATTTCAATATAAAACAAAATGAAAATGAAAATTTTGACTAGGCATCCCTTTCATAAAACATGGACTAATCCAATATATAAACATGGAAGAATCCACTGGGCGCAAATGGGTTAAAACAGGACAACTATCCCGACATTACCAGGTTATTTTCAAATACCCGTGTCATGCAGAGCCGCAGTGATAAATATGAAATACATATGTAACGTTGGTTGTGTCATTTAAGAAATGAACTGATTTTTTTTCGGCGTTCAAGCGAAATAAACGACGGAAAATTATTGGCAAATACCATGAATCGCGCGCATGGTATATTTAATATATTCATGTAAAACCTCACTGAAACATTGATTTAATTGAAATATACAGCGTTCCCTCTCTACAACGACCCTCCCAACAACGACTCCCTCCTTACAACGACCCTTGTCGCAATTCCCTTAGTAGGGCATTTATGTCTAACGCTTTAACTGCTGCAATGTAGTCTGCTTAAAGTTGTCGTCTGCCTTTTCTGAATGATACATATAAGTAAACATTTTGATAGAAGAATTGTAATGACGAGTGACAAACAGCTTGAATCCGTAACGGGCGTCTGATCTGGATTCAAGCTGTTTGCAAATGCAATCCAAGTATCAAGTTTCCCTCCCTATAACGACTCCCTTCGAACAACGCACACTATTTGTGTCTCCCATTGGGTGTCGTTGTAGAGAGGAAACACTGCACCATCATTATGGAGAGTGAAAAATTGTTGTAAAACAAATTACCACACCGGTTGGTTTTGGAGAAAAATTCCATTTTAAATTAACAGGAACATTTTAAATGAAATAATGAAAAAAAGAAATAATTCAACTTTAAAATGCCTTCAGCTGGAAATAATACCATAAGCTATAAACCTGTCAAAAGGGACCATTGAATATGGTAGTCAGTAGATCTTTAAAGACAGCTGACCGCTTAATGCATAACAAAGTAATGTATTAAAGCTCCTTTAGAATCTATGATCCTTTTTGGCATTACTATTGTCATGTGTTAAGCTGTCCGTGAAGGGATTAAAGAATACACACTGTATGCCCTCTTATATCATGACGGGGACATATCAGTCCTAAATAGGAAAAGAGGGCTAGACACAATTAGGAACTAGAATGGTCCACTTGAGATTTCAGGGATTAACACATCAACCCTAGCGACGAGTATACTCGCCATTAACAAATCATATACACATATACATGTCAAGGGTAAACTTGTCCTTTGCAAACAGTGTAAGGATCAGGGTCTCCACTGTTTGTCAAATATTTTGTTCAAATCAACCCTAAATAGTCAGAAATTGATTAGACTGACTTTGAACATTGAAATTGTCCATTAAAAGTTTCAAGGGCGAATGATCTAATGAAAAGGGGGCGTTCTGTATAACCCTTGACCTATATCGACTAATTACCCTTTGACACTTCAAATAGACGAGTCTGGTTTCTGCTTAAGTGTCGATAATATATCACAAAATGACAAACAGAGCAGACCCAGATAAAATGGCTCATGTAAGAGCACTCCGATCCAGATCTACGCTGCTAGCATATGTCAAGTGTATTCTTCACAAGTACATGTATATCGTTTGTAAAGAACGCATATTTACTTCACCGTGGTTCAATGAATTAAGCGGACCATTCACCCTCTGTTTTATCATATTGATCAATATTAATTTCATTTCGATCATCATTTTCAATATGATTGTCAAAATAATGAATATTGATCAATACAATTAATGAGGTAAAACACGCATTACTAGTATTGACAGTGCGTCAATAAACATTTGAGCTCTCTGATATTCTTCACTACATTGGTCAAGTGTTCTATACGATCAGTAACGTATATTATTTGAGCTTTCTGGTATTCTTCACTACATTGGTCAAGTTTTCTATACGGTCAGTAACGTACATTATTTGAACTCTGGTATTCTTCACTACATTGGTGAAGTTTTCTATACGATCGGTAACGTATATTATTTGAGCTCTCTGGTATTCTTTACTGCATTGGTGAAGTTTTCTATACGATCAGTAACGTATATTATTTGAGCTCTCTGATATTCTTCGCTACATTGGTCAAGTGTGCAATACGATCAGTAACGTATATTATGTGAGCTCTCTGATATTCTTCACTAGATTGGTCAAGTTTTCTATACGAACAGTAACGTACATTATTTGACCTCTCTGATATTCTTCGCTACATTGGTCAAGTTTTCTATAGCACCAATCAAGGATCAAAATATTAGATTGTCAATATACATTATTGACAATTATATTGAGTATGGATGGGTACAGTGGAAAATCTGTTATTCTTTCCCGTTTAAACGCAAACGTACGCAAACGCATAGCACTAAAACGTAGAAAAGAACAACTTTTGGACAATTCTGATAATTCTTGTTTATCTTGGTGGCAAAAAGTTTGGAGCCTGATCAGACGCCGGGTTATCCGGCGTCTGATCTGGCTCCAAACTGTTTGCACTGCAAATAATAGTTTTAGCGTAAACGCGTTTATTGGGAAAGAATAACGGTTTCTCCTCTGTACCTTATGCTACAGTGCTCCCTCTCTACAACAACACTGAATGAAAGACAAAGATGTTTGCGTTGTTCGGAGGGCGTTGTTATAGGAAGGGAAATTAACTTTCAATTGCAAATAGCTTGAACCCAGATCAGACGCCGCGTTACGCGGCGTCTGATCTGGATTTAAGCTGTTTGT
This sequence comes from Gari tellinella, assembly GCA_922989275.2. Taxonomy (NCBI): domain Eukaryota; kingdom Metazoa; phylum Mollusca; class Bivalvia; order Cardiida; family Psammobiidae; genus Gari; species Gari tellinella. The sequence continues at coordinate 10,911,182 of OV277873.1, forward strand.
CACTCGGCATTATGTTTTTTCTGTCAAAATGTTCATTGAGAAAAACAGAAGACGACCATTTTAAGCAGACGATATTGCAGCAGTGAAATCGTTATACATAATTGTCCTTTTGGAGAACAGCTACAAGCGTAGTTGTAAGGAGTGAATCGTCGCTGGGAAAGTCGTTGTAGGGAGGGAACACTGTATAACATGTTATAGTGAGTGTCAGTTACAGTGGAGAATCTGTTATTCTTACCCAATAAACGCGTTTACGCTAAAACTATTATTTGCAGTGCAAACAGTTTGGAGCCAGATCAGACGCCGGGTAACCCGGCGTTTGATCAGGCTCCAAACTGTTTGCCACCAAGATAAACAAGAATTATCATAATTGTCCAAAGATTGTTCTTTTCTACGTTTTAGTGCTTTGCGTTTGCGTACGTTTGCGTTTAAACGGGAAAGAATAACAGATTCTCCACTGTAGTCTCAAATGACACATTGAATTACGTTTGCTTGTAACATTTTCAATGTTATCTAGAATATTTAGCTTGACCCTCTTCATAATCTTAGAAACCCGGGTAACCCGAAGTGTTTATCACATCCCCGGTTTTAGAGTAGCATATCAAAGAAGAAAAAAGAAGAAGAAAAGAGAAATAAACTATAAATACTTTTTTATTTTATCAAAATATAATTGAAGACACATAATAGAATGGAGAAATAACGAAACATGAGAAAGTTACCTTAACATACAAGGGATTATACAAGTATTATGTATAGTAGAGACGACATTATTCTTTCCAAATAAAAGCGTTTTTGCTAAATACACCAATACAGTGTAGAGTGTTATTCTTTCCCGATAAACGTGTTTACGCTAAAACTATTATTTGCAGTGCAATCAGTTTGGAGCCAGATCAGACGCCGGGTAACCCGGCGTCTGATCTGGCTCCAAACTGTTTGCCACCAAGATAAACAGGAAATATCAAAATTGTCCAAAAGTTGTTCTTTTCTACGTTTTAGTGTTTTGCGTTTGCGTACGTTTGCGTTTAAACGGGAAAGAATAACAGATTCTCCACTGTATATTATATCCATTGCAAACAATTTGGAGCCAGATCAAACGACGGGTAACTCGGAACCAGACCAGACGACGGGTAACCCGGCGTCTGATCAGGCTCCAAGCTGTTTGCAACTCAGATTTTAATAAAATCGTCATGATTCTTCTGTTACATTTTCTACGTTTTAAACCATTGTGTTTGAGTCTAGTTTCGTTTAAACGGGAAAGAATAAAACCTTCTCCACTGCACATGCACTAACAAACGAAATTGTTCTCAAAAATGCTGATCTCAGTTACAGTTTGGTTACCGACGACACACTGGTTGATAAGGCGTCTTATCATGTTATGTACTGTTTAACACGCATACAAAACAGATAAAGATAATTATGCCGTTTTTTCTACATTTTGTTTATTGCGTTCCCTTTTAGTTGCCGTTAAATGGGGGGAAATAATATTTCTAACTATATATTGCTGATATTTTATGATGGCGAGACTGGCCAATCCCTCCCCGTAGAGTGCTGATATTGACCAGGGGCCCGTTTTACTAAACAACTTACGCAAAATCTTTGCGTAAGTCAAAATCGTTTAACTCTTATTTTTCGATCATAAACGTTTCCAAACAGCAAATAGCCAGATCAGAGGACGCGCTAAAAGCGCGTCCTCTGATCTAGCTATTCGCTGTTTGTAGCAAGAGAGATTAAAAAATATATATTCAAATTTAAAATGTTGACGTACGCAAAAAAAATGTGTAAGTTGTTTAGTAAAACGGGCCCCAGATCTCAATACGGGTTACCAACCTTCAACAGCCATTGCTAATGTTTCCTGTACGCCGATAGGTGGATACTTAATTCGTTAATTCATTCCCTCTTAAACTTTTGCTGGACAATTTCAATTTCAAAATAAGTCATTTTTTACTATATATAGATCTATATGGGGTTGATTCTAACAATATACTTAAAAAACAAACAATGTAGCCCCTGCTCAGAGGGCTCCTTAAGTGCCTTCTGGTCAGGGTCTATACTGTTTGCATAGGACAAGTGTAATACTCACAGGTACACTGTTAGTAAATAACGAGTATACGCGTCGCCATGGTTCAATGTGTTAAAACCGGCTATAACTAAAACATATCCCTCAGTCAGGATTTTTATAACTTTACTTCAGCCTGCTTTAACCCATTTCTCCATTAATTTGTTTTCAATATTGAAGACAGGTGCATTTAGGAACATTCTATTTTATTTCTAGTGTGCTCTCAGCTATCGTTTCCTAGGAATCGGGAAAAGTTCATACCGGTATATAGGCATAGTTTGATCAAACGCGTCTGACCTGGATCCAAACCGTTTGCAATCCTTCATGTTTTTCAGCCTGGTGGTAATGGGGTTAGGTAAATGGTAAAAAAATATTTATTTAATTTGGACACGATAACTGTAAAGCAGAAATATAAAATTTTACAATACTGTTAACTGTCTGAATCAACCTAAAATACGCTCTTTTGTGCACAATAAATTGGAAGCAGAAATGCAAACACAGGTAGAAAACGGCGGCTTTTTGAAAATTCCAAACGATTTAATGCTATCCAAGTAGCAAACAGTTTGGAGTCTAATCAGCCACCCTGTGACCTAGAGTCTGATTTGGCACTCAACTGATTTGCATTGAAACAACTGCTCAACTCTTTGAACCCTAGTAACGCATTATGCGTCATTTGCAAACATACCTGTGATTAGTAAATGTACACTTGCCCTATGTAAACGGTGTAAACTCAAACCCTAAAAAGTCAAAGATGAAATAGACTAAATTGAAAACTAGAATTTGTCATTTTGGATTTCAGGGAGGAAAGGGTAACGCATGAGCGCGTTTATTTAGAAATAAATACAGTCGAACTTCGATATATCGAACTCTGTTATGTCGAACATATTAATGTGTCGACATATCGGTAAGTTCAAGTTAAGCGAGTTCGAGATATCGAAGTTCGACTGTAGGATTTTCTTCACTGTATCGTGTTTTTCAGTGTCAGTATCCCCAAGAAAACCGTGTTTTGATTTTTCTGAAAAACAGCTCGTTGAGTGGTTTAAAGTATGTCTGGAGCGATTTTCTAAGGTTGTCGGAGATACTCGCGTGTTCTCTCCCTTTAGTTCTACCCAAGCAGAACGACGAGTCGCTTTCAGAGTTATAACATGGTTTCCCTTTAGTCTCATTAAACACAAACATTCGTTCTTCAAAGAACGGCTCAATGTTTAAAAACCGTTCAACTTTTTGAAGTTCCTTGACTGGTTCGTCTTCGAATTTATGACCATCAACGAAAAGAATCTGATTCAGACCAAACTGTGCGATCCATGGATCGATGTAATTGGCATAAGAAGAATGCTGTAAATAGCCACATTTCTTATCAACACCTCCGCCCGCTAGCTTCACTTTCTCCTCAAATGTAGGAAACAGACTATCATGCGAGTCTGACATCATGGCGTGATTTGATAGCGCCCTCTCTATTGGTTCTTTAACGATAAAAATAATTTTGGTGGCTGAATCCATACTCTTAATCCTACGAGCGCTTGGTGGGTAATAAAAATATGCCGGATCCTTTTCAATGGTTATCTGGTTAGAAAAACTGCATGGCATGTTGCTACGATACCAACCCAACCCTTTTTTGTACGTCTGTGTAAAAAACTTGAGTTCCATTGCAGCGTGTCCATCTGAGTACTTTGGATTCAATACACCTGCAATTTGAGGATGAATATTCAAGAACACCATTAATGCAGCCGTTCCACATTTTTGAATTCCCGCCACAATTGCTCCCGGAAGTCGCTTTTGACACTTTTCATTTGTTTTCCAGGTTGTAGATGAGCGGTTTGACTTGCGATCCGAGATTTTATTAGTGTCTTTTAAAGGCACAGCATAACGGGTCTTCTGCTTGGTTTTATAAGTGTCGTTGAAAGGCACGTTATAAGAGGTCTCCTGTCTGGTTTTAGAAGAGTCTTTGAAAGGCACGTTATAAGAGGTCTCCTGTCTGGTTTTAGAAGAGTCTTTGAAAGGCACGTTATAAGAGGTTTCCTGCCTGGTTTTAGAAGAGTCTTTGAAAGGCACGTTATAAGAGGTCTCCTGTCTGGTTTTAGAAGAGTCTTTGAAAGGCACGTTATAAGAGGTTTCCTGTCTGGTTTTAAATGTGTCTTTGAAAGGCACGTTATAAGAGGTATCCTGCCTGGTTTTAGAAGTGTCTTTGAAGGGCACGTTAAATGACGTTTCCTGCCTGGTTTTAGAAGTGTCTTTGAAAGGTACGTTAAATGACGTTTCCTGCCTGGTTTTAGAAGAGTCTTTGAAAGGCACGTTATAAGAGGTATCCTGCCTGGTTTTAGAAGAGTCTTTGAAAGGCACGTTATAAGAGGTATCCTGCCTGGTTTTAGAAGAGTCTTTGAAAGGTACGTTATGTGAGGTTTCCTGCCTGGTTTTATAAGTCTCTTTGAAAGGCACGTTATGAGAGGTCTCCTGCCTGGTTTTAGAAGAGTCTTTGAAAGGTACGTTATATGAGGTTTTCTGCCTGGTTTCAGTGATAGGCGAGGTATAGCTTGTCCCCTGTCTGGTTTTATAAGTGTCGTTGAAAGGCATGGTATAACTAGTCTCATGTCTGGTTTTAGAAATGTCATCGAAAGGCGCGGTATAATTGACCTCCTGCCTGACATAAACAGACCGGTATTGCGAAAGTTTGACCTCAGCAACGTAATACATGAACATCAGACCATGCATACAAAGAAGTATTGCTGTTGCTAGGCGACCGAAATACTCCGATTTTAAACAAACTCTTTTTCCCATTGTTGGTCGAATTTTAAAGAACTCTGTCGATGTAGCTATAGTACAGACGGTGATGAGCGTATTCTCACTCTTAACTGACTATGGTCACAGCTTGGAAAGCAATGTATCGGTTCTTGTCTCAGTCTGAAAGATAAAGGATAAAATCAACTACAGTGCGCACCTCTCTACAACAACATGCCATAGGGGACAACTAGTGTGTGTTGTTCGGGGTAGTTGTTATAGGGAGGGAAATCGGCTTACATTTGCAAACAGCTTGAACCCAGATCAGACGCCGCGTAACGCGGCGTCTGATTTGGATTCAAGATGTTTGTCACCCGTCGTTATGTTTTTTTTCTGTAAAAATGTCCAATATGTGACTTTTATAAAAACAGCACACGACAATTTAAAGCAGGCGATATTGCAGCATTGAAAAGGTTGAACATTATTGTTTTGTTGAGGAAACAGCCACAAGCGTTGTTGTAAGGCGGGAATTATTGTTCAGAGAGCCGTTGAAGAGAGAGAGTATTTTACCAACCGATGCTTTGATTTCTGAACTATTTGCATGCTGGGTAATATTTTCTCCTCTACAACTGTCGTCGCCCGCTTCTGTTCTAAAACAGACTTTTTAAAAATCTATTTTGAAAATTAAGTCAGAGTGTCAAACTGTTTGAATTCTGAGATTGACGCTAGCATGGTAAGAGTTAATAAATGTATAAGGGCTGTCATGTCTCCGGATATTTTCCGAAATCTTCGGATTTTTCATAATTTCTCCGGACCTACGGACTATTTGCGAAATATTTGGATTTCTGCTACTGCTTTTTAAACTTTCCTGGAATTATATGCGTAGTTTACTAAGGAAACATTGATAGGGGTGATAAACAGCTTAAATCATGGAACGTAACAAAATGTTAAGTAAATTCACGGTTAACTTCTCGTTGTTTACCTATAGGTCGTTCCAGCAATTGTGGTATAAAATATTTGTAGTAAGTTTCAATCAAATCATTCAATAAATGAAAAGAAGTGAGCGCTATTGAAAGAGGAAAAGTTAACTGACGGACAGCGCATGATATACAGCAAAATATGACATGCCAGTGAGGGGCATATAAAAAGGATTTACAGTCGAACTTCGATATCTCGAACTATCTTAATTCGAACTATTCGATTTGTAGACACATGAATTGCATTATTTCATGCTTGGGTAAGTCGAACATATCCTTATTTCAAAGTCAAAACGTGGCTTGAAATATGGGTCTGTTAGACCTAACCGTGTTCGAGATATCGAACTTCAACTGTATTAAGCTTAAACTAGACCTATTAGAACGAAATGTTAATTTTATGTACAGATTATCAAAACATCATATACAACATTTCAACTCAATATGTGAAAGTACGTGCAAAAAAAGTGCGAAAAAACGACAAATTTGTAATATTTTAAGGTAGAAAATATTAAGCGGAAACTGTTTGAGTAATTTTACAAAGTAAAGGTCAAATAATCCGTAAATAATGGATGGATAATTCTAGTAAATGAACTTGTTTGAGCTCAACTTGCAATAAGTATTCATCTGAAGTTTTAAGGAAATCTGTTATGATTTATTAAAGTAAGTGAGCGGAAATTGTTTCGGCAATTCTACAAGGAACCATAACTCCGTAAATAATGGGCGGATAATTCTGGTTATTGGAATTTTCCAAGGTATTGTGGCAATAAACATTCCCGTGACGTTTTAAGGAAATCCGTTATTAATTACTCAAGAGTTGTCAGGGAGACAAAGCTCGCCATCGGCAATTTAGAAACTAAAAGCACACTCAAGGTCACAGAGGCCACATGGAAAGGTCTTGTCCATATACACATGCAAACCAAATATGAAAGTAACACCTCAAGGGACATAGGAATTAAAAGCGCTTTTTTAAACCTAAACGCAATTTGAAACCTAAACCCGGGATCTAAGTTCAAGGCCAAAGTCACTGGGCCGACTTTTTGAATGCATGGAAACGTCTTGTCTATATACACATACACGCCAAATATCTCCATGGATATACGAGTTATATATGATATGTATGCATTTTAACCCTTTACCTGATATCCTATTTCTAGTACTTAAGATATAGTCACTACTAAAAGCAGGCTGAAAGTAATGCAGAATGCGCCTTAGGGCGCATTCTGCATTACTTTCAGCCTGCTTTAAGCTATATCAAGTGCTATAATATAGAAAATATTCCTTATAATACATATTCATTACTGATTCCATTGGAACTATATTCTTCAGCGGATGAATAAATCATATCCGCTAAAAGGCGCTTCTATTGGGGAAAGGGTTAAGAAACATAAACGCAGATTTCGAAACCTTAGCACGGATCCTAAGATCAATTTCAATGTCACTAAGGTCAAACGTTTTGCATGCAAGGAAAGGTCTTGTCCATGAACACATGCATACCGAATATCTCAGTTAAAGGCATATTGAGAAACTAAACGCAAATTTCAAAACCTAAACGTGGGTCCTATCTTCAAGTCAAAGGTATCTGAGGTAAAATAATGTGTGTGCATGGAAAGGTCTTGTCCATATACACATGCATGCTAAATTATATGGCAGGAATATTTCAATGGATATATGCGTTATAGGCATTTTAAGAAACCTAAACGCGGGTCTTTAGTTCAAGGTCAAGGTCACATCAGTCAAACTCCTTACGTGCAAGGCCAAATACATGTATAGAAGATCTCAATGTGATTCGGAGTTAAAGGCATTTTTCGAAACCTACACGCAGATTTCTAAACCTAAACACGGGCCCTCACTTCAAGGTCAAGGTCACTGGGGTAAAATAGTGTGCATGTTTGAAAAGATATTGTCCATATACACATGCATACCAAATAATAAAGTAATATATCAAAGGACAGAGGAGCTATAAGCCATTTTTTAAACCTAGACGCAGATTTTTTAAAAAAAAAATCAACTTGAAATTCTTTATTTCAGCTTCTAGCCATATAAAGTAAAAAGTATTAATGACAATAATGACAACAAATGAAAGAATCAAAGAAAACATGAATAGCTGTAATGGTAAAAACAAATATAGTCTATTTCTTTTTTCGCATAAAATTTGTGTCAATCGCAATTAGCGAGAAAAGTGAACGCCTCTAGTCTAGTAAGAGCAGGGCTGCCATAAATCAACATGAAAAATCCTAAGATTTCCAAATTTGTATTTTTCAAATGCGATTTAAAGAAATGTACCTTTACCAAATAGCCTGTTTCTAGCTTTGTTGACATGTGACAACTTAAAGCAGGCTGGAAGTAAAGCAGAATGCGCCTTAAAGGCGCATTCTGCTGTACTTTCAGCCTGCTTTAAGCTACCATGAACCAGAAAAAAATCCGGAGATTTAGGAAAAATCCGGAGAAATGGCAGCCCTGTAAGAGTTTGCTATCCTCAGCCACAGGCACTGGATTACAGGATCGATATAAATTCCCGTGTCCCTTCTCATGTATTAATTTATATATGAGAAGGGAAACGGGAATTTATATCGATCCTGTCAGTGTCATCGAGTGCCTGTGTCCTCAGCTAATACAGATAAGGCCCTGGAGATATGCTTTGGACAAGCTTTTTTGTACATTTGAGTTCAGAGTTCAGTGCCAATGTCATGCAGTGCACTGAAAATGGTACACAGTCCAAATTTGCTTTCACTAGCTGATACGCTATAGCCAGTATAGGATATGCTTTTTATACGACTGAGGTCAGATGTCAATGTCAAGGTCACAGTGACCCGAAAATGGTACCCGACACTCTGCTATCCGTAGCTGTAGCCACACACAAGCATTGCCATTCCTACTCTTGAATGTTATAGGAGATATGCTCCAGACATGCTTTTTGTGCAATATTATAAAAGACAAGAGTGCATTGAAGGCCCTAATATCGCTCACCTGTTGTAATAAACCTAATAAATTTACCTTTGAGTTTCATCCGTTTTAGTCTAAATCCATTCAAATGCGTGGTATAGCATGTTAACAATATTGGAATACAACCTTATGATTCAAGTATAGTAGAGTACATCAATGGCAGATAACTAGAGCCTAGTTAATACTGAAATGAGACATTTTCTAGCATTTCAAAGTATATCAAGGGCAGAATTGCCCTTGCACTATTGCCACAATGATTAGATTTCAACAATAATTGCACTCCTTCGAGAACTTTTAGCTATACTCAATCCCAAAAGAAACTATGCACTTTCTTTTCTGTAATTATTCATGGACTATTTTTCAAAAAGACTATGTATTTGGTACCAAAATTTAGATCAGTTCACGAACAATATGGCAGTTAGTTCAGATTTTGAGATGCTGTCGTTTAAAGGGGTTGTTTTTAAACGAGAACAGATGAAGTGTTAAAATCAAAGTTGCAAAATAACTCTGAGAATTCGACCATGTTTAGTTGGGATTTTTTTATAGGTTCAGTCGTAATTTTATGACATTTGTTGTCATTATCGTATGTGTCCATCTTTGTTCATCATGCAAGCGACAATGAGACATCGCATAGACCTTACGTGACGTCTAATAACCGCGTCGGGAATTAAACGTTGTCCTATCCCTGAGATTGGGTATTTGCAAAGGCCATAAGATCTTTTCTCCTAAAGTGCCGCGTGCGAGCATAATGGTGACTTAGAATATTATTAGACTTATCAGAGAAAAGGCACGAGTCCACTACTATTGCCCAAAACGGAAATGACGTCATGCTCGCTGCAAACGAGCAGCCCAACGACGTGCTGCTAAGACCTGTCCCACAATGGGTCCCCTAGCCCAGATGGGTGCCCTAGCTTTCCGGAGGCAACACAATATGGTCTGTCAACCGATACCGTACTGTTTTGCAGAACTAGACGCTGTTTGAAAACGACGTCGAAGTAACGTCAACGTAACAAGTTCGTTTGTTGAACAGCTGTCCTATGTATGTGTACACTGTCTGCAGCGATCTGCCACTTCATTTGTATGTTGAATACGTTTGAGAAACCAAATTATTGTGTTTCTTCATTATCCTGACGTCCTACTCACGTTAGTGCCGTTGTAGTTATGAATAAGCCTTTCAAAGACTCTAATTTGCCTACTTTAATTCACTCTCAGCAAGTTCGTTGTGTACCGATGTGAAGTAAAATGTGTTTTTATGTTTGTATAAGGCATACTTATTACACTCATGCACGTTTTCGGTAGCATGTGCGTTTTCCTTGAGCTGCACGTGCAATACATGCAAAATGACGTTTTTCCCAATAAACTAAAAGTTTCTTCACGCTAGGTAGTAATTATGTTATTGATGGATGGCAAATAAACATGAGATATTGTGTGCAAAATCTTAAATTTATACGTCTTCTAGATATTAAAATATTTGAAAATAAAAAGTGCACAGTTTCTTTTGGAATTGAGTATATATATATATATTTGTGCAAGTAAAATCAAAATCCATTGAAAACTTTAGTTGTAAGTGTATAAACGCTGTAAGATATGCATTTTCAGCAATTCAAGGGCAGATAACTCTTGACATATTGGTCCGATTACAGCCATAATCAAATTTATTTTCGAACACTTATGGTCATATACAATCTGAGGAAGTTTGAAAAAGACTTATAAAAATTGTGGTCTCTAGAATGTAAACGCCGTTAGATATGGCATTTTCAGATTTCAACCATAATCGAATTCATCTGAACTCTAACGGTCAGATACATTCTGAGCAAGTTTGGAAAGATTGGATAAATTTGTGGCCTCTAGAGTGTAAAAACTGTTAAATATGGCATTTTCAGCAATTCAAAGGTAGATAACTCTTGACATATTTGTCTGATTTCAACCATAATCGTACTCTTCTGAACACTAACGGTCAGATACAATCTGAGCAAGTTTGAGATAGATTGCATACAAATTGTGGCCTCTAGAGTGTAAATACTGTTAAATATGGCATTTTCAGCAATTCAAAGGTAGATAACTCTTGATATATTAGTCCGATTTCAACCATAATCAAACTCATCCGAAATCTTATGGTAATATACAATCTGGGCAAGTTTGAGATAGATTGGACAAATAGTGTGGCCTCTAGAGTGTAAACACTGTTAAACATGGCATTTTCAGTATTCAAAGGTAGATAACCCTTGATCCATTTGTCTGATTTCAACCATAATCGAACTCAAAGAACTTTTATGGTAATAAACAATCCGAGCAAGTTTGAGAAAGATTGGATAATTATTGTGGCCTCTAGAGTGTAAACACTAAAATTGTTGACGACGGACGCCGGACATTCAAGGATTGCAAAAGCTCACCATGAGCTAGCTCAGGTGAGCTAAAAAAATGTACGGGGCCAGTTTGTTTAGACGTTACAACTTACAGAATATCAAGTAAAGACGTAATTATTTCAGAGTCCTCAGATCAGGGTCTGCACTGTTTGTTATTTAATATATTGCAGAATAGTCATATAGGACTAGATTTACTTTGATACTGTTCATTCAAGTGAGAGTGAAACAAAACTAAATGTCATTACAGTGCTACCTCTCTACAACAACACCAAATGGCAACGAATGTATGTTGTTCGGAGGGAGTTGTTATAGGGAGAAACAACAATGACTTGGTTAACATTTGCAAACAGCTTGAATCTAGATCAGACGCGGCATCTGATCTGCATTCAAGCTATTTGCCATTCGTCATTATATTCCTCATGTCAAAATATCCACTAATTTGTAACTATGAGATAAACGGCGGTCGACAATTTTAAGCTGACGACATTACAGTAATGAAAATGTTAGACATAATTGTCTTGTGTGGGGAACAAACGTTGTGTTGCTCGGAGGGTCGTTGTAACCACAGGGGGCCAGAACGTAGGGGGTGTTTGTGGCCTTAAATGACCAAAAAAAAAAAAAAAAAAAAAATTATGAGTATATATCATATATATACTCATAATTTTGAGTATATATCATGATATATACTCATAATTTTTTTTTTTTTTTTTTGGTCATTTAAGGCCACAAACACCCCCTACGTTCTGGCCCCCTGTGGTTGTAACTGTAAGGTGGGAGCACTGTAACATGATTTCATTTCTTTGTTTTCGAAAAGTGTTGACTTGCAAACATCAATCAGGTCGCGATCAGCCTTATAACTAATATATAAACTAATAAACATATCATCAAAAACTTTACCTTTCTATGCTTAGTCCTGTCTGTTGAAAATATTGCCATATGATTAATTCACTTGTTCCGTCCTGACTATATCGATTCCAAGTGTGCACGATTGTTTCGTGCTGGACTTCGTTAGATCGTGTGCAATTCGAAATATACACACAGTACAAAAACAATGCTCACATTTAGATGTTATTTCACGTGGAAGGAGTTTTTGACGGTCGTAGGTGAACACTCTAACTCTTTCACTGCCAACGGCGCAATACGGCGACTTTTCAAACAGTTTGGATCCTGATCAGACGCCGCGTAACGCGGCGTCTGATCAGAATCCAAACTGTTTGACACTCATATCGATATTTCTGCAGTCAACACAGCCCTAAAGCTGACTTTGAAAATAGTGCAGACGACACTACCAATGCAGACGATATTTTGGCGGTTAGAGGGTCAAAGCAGACGATAAAATTTGGTAGCGAAAGAGTTAACACTTCTCCCGCTGCACGTTCGTGTACGAAACTCCGCCCACAGTAAGTACCTGTCATCTGAACTATTACATTGGCTGGTAAAACAAGGAAATTCCATAGGTTGTTTGGGTGCTCTGAAAACCAACGCTTTGTCAAATATACAATTTATCATATATACAGAGCACCAATAAGAGTAGTTTTTCAAAAACTAAAATCTTTATTTCTGAATTAAACCCTATGATGTCACTACTCATTAGAATCATCTGCATACAAAGGTCATGTCATCATCTATATATGGATATGTTAACGCACATATGTAGGGTAAATCACAAGGATCGGCTACTGATGAAGGAGCTCCAATGGAGTACCGAAACTGTCACAAAGGTAAACAAAATTATGGATAAGTAACTAGAAACCAAACTAAGAATATTACTATCCTGGTGAACTTCTTTCGAGACTTATGTGAATATCATGTTTTCCCCACTACATATACTTGTAGGACAAATCAATGCAGTAAAACCTCTCTATAACGACCGCTTAATTACATTAACTATGAAGTGTATAAGGCAGGTGATTGTTTAACACAAGGCGAAAGTAAAACAGAAAGCTGTCACATGCCTTTCTTTTAACCCTTTCCCCCATAGAAGCGCCTTTTAGCGCATTCAGTTTATTCTTGCCCTGAAGAAAATAGTTCCAATTTATACATTCATAAATATGTATAATACAAAATATTTTCTATATTCTAGCAGATGATAGTTAAATGCAGGCTGAAAGTAAAGCAGAATGCGCTTAAAGCGCATTCTGCTTTACTTTCAACCTGCTTTAAGTGGACACCTATATTCAATACTAGAGTTATGCTATGTGGGAAAGGGTCAAAGGGCAATTGGACAGTTTTGATGAAGGGGTCACCAAAAGAGCATGTCCAGTGGATTGTTCCATGCTTATATATGATATTGAATTAGTCTATTTATTATCTTAGGGGTGCCTGGTCTAGATATTTTTATTTTCGTTTTGTTTTATATTGAAATTCCTCTCAGCAATCAGTGTAGACTTTGATCAGAGTCTACACCGTTTGCCTATGTCCGATATATGGGATCGTGAGCACAAATAAGTTAAGAACCAATAAAGCATACTAATTCGAGAACTATGATATAGAGATATTAGTGTTTTCTTCTGACCTGTCGGAGTTATTTTTAGATTGGAACATTCTAACAATTTAAAAGGGATGTTTTCTTTAATACGGATAGCTGTAATTTGTGTGCGCAATGTACAGTAGAGGATACCTTATTCTTTCCCGTTTAAAAGCAAACGCAATGCACTAAACTGTGGAAATTTACTTTAAGAAATTTTAATTATATTTTTATCTGAGAAGCAAATAGGTTGGAGCCTGATCAGACGCCGGGTAACCCGGTGTCTGATCTGGCTCCAACCTGTGTGCAATGGAAATAATAGTATTAGTATATAAATGCGTTTGTTAGGAAAGAATAAAATATCAGTAAAGTTAGCGCAAGGGTCTCGTGCTGCACGAGGATCATGTTATCTCAAGTTGGAAAGTGTACGACTATATACATCCGATGTTACCCTGTTATCTATTTACCATTATGAACTATTCTGTTCTAAAAATAACTCCGACAGGTCAGAAAAATCGAACAATAACTATGTAACAATTGTGGAAAACGATCCATGAAATGATGTTTTACGTTTAAGAAGGTATATGGCACCAGGAAAGCGTAAGTGGAAATCATGACTTGATCATACGACGAACAAATTATTAAGGTGGTTCGCGGGTGAGCTTACTTTTCATGAAAGGTGTTATGAAACTTTGCTTGAAGAACAATATTAGTCTAAGAAATAATCTGTGCGAATATAGGCAATATGTATCGTTTGGTTTGTCTTTAAGATCTCTTTTTTTAGCAAAACCTGGAATTTCGATGAGAAAGTATTTCTCATAATTAAATAAAGCTAATGACTCTAAGTCTCGTGCAATAAGTTGTTCATAACATTCCTTACAAGAAAATCACAGTTTGAATAAAGGAGTTCAGAAAAATGTTATCTGCAATTTAAATTTTGTAAAATGCTAATTTTTCATAAAATTTGAATAATAAAAGAATGACTCATTCACTGTTTATTTTTTTCATTCTATTAAAACATATTGTTGGTGAAATAGTTGGTCAGAAAAAATTAGGAAAGATTACTGTAAGGTTTTGTTGTAATTACAGTTTTTCTTTTGAAAATTGGGAAATTTGAAGACAAGATACAGTTACCTCCCATAAAAATGAAATTCTGTCATTAAAATGCATTATAAGTTATTCATAGACTTGCATACAAGGTTAATGATATTGTTTAAACATTATAATGGCCAATATCGATCTTGAAAATGTAGACAAACAGACACAAAAGGATTGATAAGCTTCAATTTGTGGCTTGATAGTTCGATCAAATCTTATATTCCAATTTTATTGACTTATAATCCATTAAACGAAAATGTAAATGGGCATACATAATTAAACAAAATATAGTAAACTGATTCTAACCAACGAAAACTAATCATAACATGTCCCTTGATAGTAGTATATGTCGGACGCCAGCTGCCTTGATTGCTGTTTGCTGTTCGCTGTGCTCAAAACCCCGTATAATCGGAATCGCACAGCCCAGGGACCAGATGACCGGAAAG
Organism: Gari tellinella; assembly: GCA_922989275.2. NCBI lineage: Eukaryota > Metazoa > Mollusca > Bivalvia > Cardiida > Psammobiidae > Gari > Gari tellinella. The sequence continues at coordinate 10,926,247 of OV277873.1, forward strand.
GACTGCGACGGAACCGTCAGAGAATATTACAACGGTCTGCGACTGTCTTCGGCACTCTCGCAGACTTTCAGGATTCCGGTGCCAAAAGAGTTATGCATAGTTCCGGCATCTAAGAACCCTCCCGAGTCTATTACAACGGTCTGCGACTGTTTCTGGCACCCTCGCAGACTTTCAGGATCCGGTGCCAATAGAGTTACCACCAATTTTGACCTTTATACAACCTCCCGAGTCCATTAAGCCGGTGTGCGACTGTTTCCGGTACCCTCGCAGAATTTCAGGATCCGGTGCCAAATGAGTTAACGCTACATTACATCTCCCAGAACCCTCCTGAGCTAATAAAAATGGTCTGCGACTGTCTTCTACACACTCGAGTTAGGTCAGGGTTCAGTGAGTGTGACTGATAACTCCTTTAGTCTCGGTACAACTGCTTACGGACAAAAGAGAAGCTCGAGGAGGCACGGAGGAGTGAAGAGGATGTAAGGAGGAGTGAAGAGGAGGCAGGGAGGAGTGAAGAGAAACAGAAACAGTCGCAGACCGGCTTAATGGACTCGGGAGGTTGTATAAAGGTCAAAATTGGTGGTAACTCTTTTGGCACCGGAATCCTGAAAGTCTGCGAGAGTGCCGAAGACAGTCGCAGACCGTTGTAATATTCTCTGACGGTTCCATCGCAGTCCTTTCCGGTCATCTGGTCACTGGGCTGTGCGATTCCGATTATACGGGGTTTTGAGCACAGCGAACAGCAAACAGCAATCAAGGCAGCTGGCGTCCGACATATACTACTCTTGATCACTGCGTTATGGACTGACAAGTCAATAAAATCGGACACTACATTTATTCTACCAACTGCGCTACAGAAGAAGACAATGAAGCGTATCAAAACATTGTCTTTGTGTAAATATTCTAGTAGATTCTATAAGCACGTGCGGAAACAGTCTATATCGTCAAGACGCATTTCCGCTCGACCGCAAGAAAACTCTCATATGCAAAAGGCCTTAAGGTCGATAAAAAATCAATGAGAAAATGGCAGCACGATTGTGTATCTAGATGAAACATCGTTTGATTCAAACAATTATATTTAAGGTTGTATCAAAGTCATGACTTTGGGACACTTTCAAAGTATATGAAAACACTCTATGATGGTTTTGTATTGAAGAGCTATTTTAGATGAATGAAAAAATAGAAAAAGTGTACATTTTGGTGAACAGCAGTTGGCTCTACGGCCATGTAAAATTTACCCCACCCACTTCCTCTTATTTTGTTCTTTTCAAACAGCCCGCTTCAATAAAATCCATTTTAAATTAAAACAAATATGATAATTTGGTTTTGTGTTATTTATTTCCTATCTATGGTAGTATTTCTTCATACAAAAGCTAATTTAAGGAAAAAAAGGCACCAAATGTGAAATTTATAAAGCTCTAAATATCATCGATATGGTACTTTTTTGTAAATTGTGTAAGGGGCGATAACTCTTTTTACTTTAATAACTCAAAATTTTCAACACTGACCTTTCAATTTCTTTTCAAATTTTGAACTGTCTTAGTATCGGCTTTCATTTGGTAGAATATAAGAAAAAGTTTAATACTAGAACTATTTCATTTTCAAACATTTTTACTTTTTTTCATAAAATAAAAAATCTAATAAAATCATGCCCTATATAAAGCATATTTTTGATATTCAATGATCCATATTGTTCAAACCTGGTGCCTGCTTTGTCTAAATTTGGGTTTATATATGTGAACATACCACCATAGACATGAAATATATAAAGAAAACCCAAATTAACATTTTTGTTTTGTTTTGAAATAGATTTTACTGAAGCTTGTACTCTGAATGGGTAAAATTTGAAGAAAAAAATCCAAATTTGACATACCTTTTTCAAATCGCTGTAGCTAAAAAAAAAGGACACCACCATATATATTTTTTTTCATTTTTTCATTCATCATAAATAGCTCTTCCAAAAAAACAATGATAGAAAAAAAGTTTAATACTTTGAAAACATGAGGGCCATGGCCCTTAATTCGCTCACCTGAGGTCATTGTGCCTTAGCGTAATAGACAAGACAACATTTTAATATAGCTGTAAATGGAATTATCTTCCAGACAAAAAACCCATGACAAATTGGAATAACTTAAAAAAATATTGTTGGCAGAGTTATGGCCCTTATCCATGACACTTCTTCTTATCAAGCTACATGTATTTCCATATGATTATTTATTGCCCATTCTGCTTTACTTTCAACCTGCTTTAAGTTATCATCTACTAAGATATAGATACCATTTCTTATATCTTACATTTTTTGACTGTATAAAGAGGAATTATTCTCTTTAGAGGAGGAATATATTAAATGCGTAAAAAGGCATATGTATGGGGTAATGGGTTAACATCAGTAGAACTGGAGTTATCTCAAAGACAAGAAAATATGACACTGGGAAATAACTCAAAAATGACATTGACCTTTGCAGAACATGACCTAAGTTATAAAGTTTCTAACTTTAACAAAGTTATGGCTAAGATTAAAGTTGTGGACTGACAGACAAACAAATTGACAAACAGACAAAAAAAGCAGACAGACAAAAACAATATGCCCCCAACTGCAGGGGCATAAAAAATGTAGCAGACAACACCATATGCTACTGTTATAGTGAACCTCAGCTGACCTGAGTTCAGTTATGTAACTCTGCCAGTAGGAAATGTGGCTAGGGTCTAACTCTTATAATGCTGAATTGCTGTCTGCTATACATATATTGAATGTGAATTATGACCTAGATATTCAACTGACCAGAACCATTTGAACAAAATAGGTAAAGGACATTTAGAAGTGTCACCATGCCAAATATCAAAGCTCTGGTCATATCAGTGTCAGAGAAGAAGACATTTGAAATTTTCACTATATAACTCTATGTAAAACTGTGACCCCCGGGGCGGGGCCAATTTTGACCCCAGGGGCATAATTTGAATAAACTTGATAGAGGACCTGTAGGTGATGCTATGTGCCAAATATCTAAGCTCTGGCCCTTGTAGTTTTTTACAAGAAGAATTTTTAAGATTTCCTTATTTTTTCACTTTGGTTGCCATGGCAACCAGAGTTCTGCATTGTTTTTAATTCTTTGAACAAATCTGAAAGAGCTTGACCCAAGGAACATTTCTGTAAAGTTTGGTTGAAATCTGTTCAGCGGTATAGGAGGAGATGTCATTTGAAGTAATTGTTAACGACGACGGACGACGGACGACGCACGACGGACGACGCACGACGACGGACGACGGACACAGGGCCATCCCAATAGCTCACCTTGAGCATTTGGCTCAGGTGAGCTAAAAATGGCTCATGACATTGATACACCCTTAAGCCCCATAGTACACGAAGTGCCTTTACCAGCACAGCTGCAGTTAGAATACCAGCAGATACGGTATTAAGGAAGAGAATGTACATTTGGGAAATTTTTATAAGAGACCTGTTACAAATTGTGGAGACTTTGCCAATGCTGTGCTCATAGCAGACCATTCTGGCACCTGACTTATCAAACTATTGTTGTATAGTATATCATTTTTAATGGTTTTCATTTATCCAAGTACAATAATTAGGTGTATCAGTCGAGTAGTAATTATATATAGTTGATGAAAATGGCGATTTGGTTATCAATGTTTACTTCCTCACATGAATGCTTTGCGGGCAGGATGCTGAAATTCTTTAAAAAATCGTCTCTAAAAACTCATGGTGATTCTGATTGGTAGATAGGGATAACAAAATTGACAAATTAAACCAAACTTACCTGTAAGTTGCAGTTTGATGTTACTTTTGTTAGTCCCTATCTACCAGAATCACATGCCCTCCCATTTTATAATTGCCATCCCGATTCAATTGGTGGATTTTAAGAATTTCAACAAACTGTCGCTAAAATCTGAATGGTTTTGGTCACGTGATCGTGTTTGCTCACTCATGGTGATTCTGGTAGATAGGGACTAACAAAATTAACATCAAACTGCAACTTACAGGTAAGTTTGGTTTAATTTGTCAATTATTGACATTGAGTTCCACGAGATGTAACTACCAATTGATGATGGCCAGCGGTTTTGGATTTTGCATGCAGGACCAAAAGACACCGGCTTTCTTCTAGGGTGCGAGCTGATATTTCAGGGCTGCCATAAGTTGACATAAAAAATCCTAAGATTTCCAAATTTGCATTTTGCAAGTGCGATTTTATGAATTATACCTTTCCCCCATCGCTTGTTTCTAGTTTTTTGAAACGTTGCTGCTTAAAACAGGCTGAAAAAAGGCGCATTCTGCTTTACTTTCAGTCTGCTTTAAGCTACCATGTACTAGAAAAAAATCCAAAGATTTAGGAAAAATCCGAATAAATGGCAGCCCTGATATTTCATTCCAGACATAATGATGGCAGGAATACTAGTCAGTCATGAATTGCAATGTTTTGTTATGTACGAGTACAGTGCTCCCTCGCCACATCGGCCCTCTGAACAACAAGTCCCTCCGTACAACAACGCTTGCCGCTATTCCCCAAACAAGACAATCAAGTCCAACCTTTTCACGGCTACAATATCGCCTGCTGTTTTTCTCAAAGTCACATATTGGACATTTTGACAGAACAAACATAGTGATACGTTATGTTAATATAGCGTTCGCGGCGTCTGATCTGGATTCAAGCTGTTTGCAAATGTAATTCAATTTCCCTCCCTATAACAACCTCTCCGAACAACACACATGCTCTTTGTCTCCCATTAGATGTCGTTGTAGAGAGGGAGTACTGTATATGGATCAAAGATGAATTGTAGCCTGAACTGTCACCAAATAGCACTGTTGTGATGGACAATGCATCATAACATAGCATCAAGGAGTAAGGTACTAAGCCACCTACCCCAGCAACATTTGGACCTTGTGACATTGACCTTTGATCCGACATGCCCGAACCCTGCATATTCATATCCAGTGGAGAATCTGTTATTCTTTCCCGTTTAAACGCAAACGTACGCAAACGCAAAGCACTAAAACGTAGAAAAGAACAACTTTTGGACAATTCTGATAGTTCATGTTTATCTTGGTGGCAAACAGTTTGGAGCCTGATCAGACGCCGGGTTACCCGGCGTCTGATCTGGCTCCAAACTGTTTGCACTGCAAATAATAGTTTTAGCGTAAACGCGTTTATTGGGAAAGAATAACAGATTCGCCACTGTACCTCTTCATATGGACAACACACATGTTATGTATTGAGTATGAATTGGTTATACATGTAGTTTAAAAGTTATTGCCAATGTTAAAGCTGCGGACAAACAAACACACAGAAAGACATAGCAAAACCAATATGCACCGACCATAGATCCGGGTGGCATAAAAATGGCATGTTCTTGAAAACATTAACGATTTATTTTAATCTGAGTGACACATAATTTGGAGTCTGATCTGGCCCCATATTCTTTGCAATGGAAATAATTGTTTTACAGTGGAGAAACGTTATTCTTTCCCGTTTTAAAAAAGGAAACGTACGCAAACGCAAAGCACTAAAACGTAGAAAAGAACAACTTTTTGACAATTCTGATATTTCATGTTTATCTTGGTGGCAAACAGTTTGGAGCCTGATCAGACGCCGGGTTACCCGGCGTCTGATCTGGCTCCAAACTATTTGCACTGCAAATAATAGATTTAGCGTAAACGCGTTTATTGGGAAAGAATAACACATTCTCCACTGTAGCATAAACGCGTTTATTAGGGAAAAATGTCTTGTCCGCTGTGTATAACATGAATAAAAAAATGAACTCTGCAAAGTTAGTAATAAATCGTCAGACTTTCACGAAGTTGTCATTTTTTAATGTTCAGTGCATTACCTTTGCGTTAACCCTTTATCCCATAGCCTGTTTCTAGTTTTGAAGACAGGAGACCACTTAACCCTTTACCCCATAGCCTGTTTCTAGTTTTGAAGACAGGAGACCACTTAAAGCAGGTTGAAAGTAAAACAGAATGTGCCTTAAGGCACATTCTGCTTTACTTTCAGTCTGCTTTAAGCTAAATCTGCTAGGCTATATAAAATATTGTAATGGTAATTGTTCATGAGGGTATAAACTGGAACTATTTTCTTCAGCGGAGGAATAAACTAAATACGCTAAAAGCCGTTTCTATTGGGGAAAGGGTTAAGAATGACAACTTCCCCAGTGTACTCAGCGACTGACTTTCCGAATGGACTAGTCCATTTTCTTAATAATGACCTAAATTACGTTGTCTTTGAATAGATTAACCTGTATTTCCAAAATAATTAAGTGTATAGCAAACACTGATCTGTGTCTACACTGTATGCAAGTGATATACAGTCAAAACTCGATACTTCGAATTGGCTTAAGTCGAAATGTTCCGTATTTGTAAAGTTCAATTTCGATAACCCGGTTTCTCATACCCATATTTCACAGTTATTTAAAAAAAAAAGTGACATAGTCACGTTTTGAATTTGAAATAGGGTAACTCGAATTAAGCTAATTCGAGTTATCTGGGTCGGGCTGTATGTGATCATTTCCCGCACAGTTAACCCTTAGCCCGCCAAATAAATTGTCGTCTGCTATATTTCTCGTCTGCTTCAAGTTTCAAAGTGCTTCAAAGTTGCTCAAAATTGCTGAAAATGTTGTCCGAGTGTCAAACAGCTTGGATCCGGATGAGATCCCGAGTTACTCGGCGTCTCATCCGGACCCAAGCTGTTTGCATATGGAGCTATAGTCGTGAGTGGCAGGCTAAGGGTTAATAAGACTGATCTGGCTATGTGTTGACTTTGAAATAATGCTGAGTAGATTCCGTCAAACACTACAGTGGAGAATCTGTTATTCTTTCCCGTTTAAACGCAAACGTACGCAAACGCAAAACACTAAAACGTAGAAAAGAACAACTTTTGGACAATTCTGATAATTCTTGTTTATCTTGGTGGCAAACAGTTTGGAGCCTGATCAGACGCCGGGCTACCCGGCGTCTGATCTGGCTCCAAACTGTTTGCACTGCAGATAATAGTTTTAGCGTAAACGCGTTTATTGGGAAAGAATAACAGATTCTCCACTGTACCAGTCACATCTGAATCTCAACTACTAGAACTCTCGTTCATTGAAATTAAGCCCCTCACTGCCTTACCCCGAGTACAATACATCATGGTTATTTGCAAACGGTTCGGATCCTGATCAGACGCCGCGTAACACGGCGTCTGACCAGGATCCAAACTGTTTGACACTCGTTATATATGTTACGGTGTTGTTTTAGTCAATTTACCTGAATTCTAAAGTTGAGATTTAAAAGCAGACGATGATTGTCTAACCCTTTCGGTGCCAAATTTATCATGAGATGTTTACCCCTTAATCGCTATATTGTCGTCTGCTTCAATATTATAATTGTCTGTAATATCGTTTCCAAGTAAGATTTAAGCTAGTATGACTTAAGAATTTTTTATACGAGTGTCAAACAGTTTGGATCCTGATCAGACGCCGCGTTACGCGTCGTCTGTGCAGAATCCAAATAGTCGATTTTGTGCGACTCGGCGCCGAAAGGATTTTAGCTTATGACGTCATGTCAATGAATTGGTTACTCAGAAACCAGAAACCAGATTTCAAAGTTGAGACGGAGATTGAGTATTTCGATATTCCATTTATATAATTTCTCCTATGAGAAAGGTCATGGTCGACTTAAACGTGTTCGAGAGACCCGGTACTTACATGTATTTCGATTTATGGCAAATTCAAGGACTAAAGAAAACAATAATTTTTTTACAAACATTTACATAATTTTAATTACAATATAAACATTTAGAATGACAACAGAGTATCAATGATAAAAAATGCCATATTTTGTACAATGGAGAAATTGAGGTATAATAATTACAAATGTTTATCGTCTACGAAAAAAGATCATAAATTACTTTTAACGGTTTTTGATCTGAACAAAAGTTGAATAATTATGAGTGACACACAGTTTGGATCCAGATCAGAGGCGGCGTTAAGCGGCGTCTGATCTGGATTCAAATTGTTTGCACGTGTTAGCCACGTCGCGCTTAGCATGATACGGTTTAATATATATTCTGTTATGGTTCCGATACTTCATTGATCACCAAATATAAAGGTCAACGTTTTGAAGCATTTTTCAGAGTTTAGTACAGGTATAGCAACTTAAAGCAGACTGAAAGACGAGCAATGCCATTGTTAATGTTTTCTACGTTTCTCCAAGTCTGCGTTAGACCGCAATCTTCAATTAATCCACCAGACTGCAATATGCCAAATCGTCTGCATTCTTTAATTTCTTATTTAACATTTATTGTTTCGACTAAAAACGGTTAAAACCCGAGCGTCAAATAGTTCGAATCCTTACCAGAGGCCGGATTACCCGCCGTCTTAACTGGATTAAAACTGTTTGCAAAAGTCTTTCAGTGGCGCTTCAACAGGAAGCTGGTCAGACGTGAAAAGCGCAAGACCGGAAGTAACTATCCAAACATACAAAACCAGCCAGTACACGGCTCTGGCTCCTCTTGTTGTTCAACGTACAAGAAAATGTCCACACATAATAACTCCTCATCGCTCGCATTCTCTATCACTCTCACGTTGGCTTGGTAAAGACCCTGCGAAAAAAGAACGAGAAAAGAAATGACGTCACATTCTATATACATATATACGTTTTATTGTGATGCAATTGCGTTTCGTTTGCGTTTAAACGGGAAAAATAATGTACATGTATTCTCCTCTGTAGAACCATGTGCATATATATATATATATATATATATATATATATATATATATATATATATGATTGGAACCGTTCCTTGACTTTATGACTCAATATAGTCTCGTTTTCATTTTAAGAGCCTCAAACCCTTTCGCTGTCAGGCTCTGTAACACTACATAATTATGCAAACAGTTTGGAAACGCAGCGTCTGATCTGAATATTAACTGTTTGACACAAAACATCAATGTTTTCCAAGTAAAAAGAAAATGCCGGAGAAATGGCAGCCGTGCATACTATTTTGTGGACGATTGACCCTAATTGATTCAGCATTTTTATTCGTCTATGCATCATTATATTGCAGTGACCAAGGAGTTATACTGTTTTTAAAATATTAACGATTTAATAAAATTCTTTGTGGCAATTTGGTTTCCACCTTACTCGGAATTTGATCTTATACAAACTGTTTGAATCGGACAAGTCTACCCTAATTAACCCATGTACGCCCAGTGGATTCTTCCATGTTTATATATTGGATTAGTCCATTTTTATCAAAGGGATGCCTGGTCAAAACTTTAATTTTCATTTTGTTTTATATTGAATTTCCTATCAACAAACAGTGTTGACTTTGATCAGACCCGCATAATGCGGCGTCTGATCAGAGTCTACACTGTTTGCCTATGTCCCATATATGGGATCGTGGGCACAAATGGGTTAATGTTTGTAAATAGTGACTAAACGTTATATAAATTTGTATAATGTAATCGTATATACAGTGTGATTAAATGTAGAACATGTGTATGTTTAAAAAACGTATGATTATAGTATATTTAAATCTAAGCACCAAATATATTGGAGCCTGGTCAGACGCTTCGTTACTCGGTGTCTGATCTGACTCCAAACTGATTGCAATCACGGAGTAATACGGGGTAATTTCTTGGATCAAACTCTTTCTTTGAAACAATTAAAGTTTTTGATGTTGAAGATAGAGCTGAATGTAAACATTTGCCGATTAAATTGTCTTTAAAATATTCAAACATAACAAATAATTACTTGTCCACTAAACCGGAAACCAGGGAACCAATAACTATCAACTACGGGTTTATTGATTTTACTGATGAACATGTTTTTAAGGCTAAACTTTCGAATAAGATCGTAAATGGAGACTTGAATATAGTCAATAATTTGATTGATGATACGTAATGTTGTTAAAACGATATTTGAATCAAGTTCGAGCAGCTAATGTTAGAATGTTGCAATGTGCATACAAAGAGTAATGGAGGTAAATTAGATTACAAAAATAAGAGGTTTGAAAAGAATGTAAAAATTTGAAATCAAGACGGAATCAATGTCTTCGAAAATTTAGACAGACAAAATCACTGCAAGACGTAACCCCTTCACTGCCTTACCCCGGGTACCATAGTTATTTGCAAACAGTTTAGATCCTGATCAGGCGCCGCGTAACGCGGCGTCTGATCAGGATCCAAACTGTTTGACATTCAATTATATATTTTCCGAATCAATTTACCATACAAGAGGGCCAGAATGGCCCTTGATGGCTCACCTGACAATGGTGACACTAGGATGGGTCACGTGATTTCAGAAAAGAAGATTTGTAAAAGGTGACCCCCAGGGCGGGGCCAATTTTGACCCCAGGGGCAAAATTTGAACAACTAAGATAGAGGACCTGTAAACGATGATATGTGCAAAATATCTTAACTCAGTGTACTATGGTTTCAGACAAGAAGATTTTTGAAGTTTTCATTGAAAAAATCTATTTTTAGCTCCGGTGACCCAGATATGCAACAGACCAGAACCAATTCATCCATATATGTGAAGGGCCTCTAAAAGTTACATCATGCCAAATATCAAAGCTCTGGTCATATTGGTTCCAGAGAAAAAGATGTTTGAACATTTCACTATATAACTCTATGTGAAACTGTGATCCCCGGGGCGGGGTCAATTTTGACCCCAGGGACAAAATTTGAACAACTTTGATAGAGGATATGTTGACGATGCTACGTGCAAAATATCTAAGCTAAGTGTACTATAGTTTCAGACAAGAAGATTTTTTAAGTTCTCAAGGAAAAAAAATCTAATTTTAGCTTCGGTGACCCAGATATGCAACGGACCGGAACCGATTCAACAACATAAATCAAATACTTCTAGAAGTAATACCATGCTAAATATCAAAGCTCTGGACATATTGGTTTCAGAGAAAAAGATGTTTGAACATTTCACTATATAACTCTATGTAAAACGTTGACCCCCGGGGCGGGGCCAATTTTGACCCCAGGGGCAAAATTTGAACAACTTTGATAGAGGACCTATAGGTAATGCTATGTGCAAAATATCTAAGCTCTGGCTCTTGTGGTTTGTGACAAGAAGATTTTTTAAGATTTCCTTATTTTTTCACTTTGGTTGCCATAGCAACCAGAGTTCTGCATGGTTTCAAATTCTTTGAACAACTTTGAAACAGCTTGACCCAAGGAACATTCTTGTGAAGTTTGGTTGCAATCAAGCAAGTGGTTTTGGAGAAGAAGATGTTTGAAGAAATTGTTGACGCACAACGCACAACGCACGACGCACAACGCACGACGACGGACGCCGGACATTGACTGACCACAAAAGCTCACCTTGAGCACTTTGTGCTCAGGTGAGCTAAAAAAAATTGATGACGTCATGGCAGTGAAGGGGTTAAACTCTTACATTTGTTCGAAATCAGTTTTCAGGAACTGCTGCAGAGGAAAGCAACAACTGTAGAATAGACGTACTGCATACGATAGTGTCTTCTATACATAACCCAACAGAATTTTTTAAAAACGTTAAACTTTCCTCAAATGATTCGAAAAAGGTAGCAAATATTTCAAGTAAAGACTGGTTTGATCATTTTAAAGATGTATTTGATTTCAATGATCGTAATGATGTTACCAGTAATAGTGAATATGCTAATAGTAATAATGTGACTATAAATAACTTTGATGTTCTCAATGAATGCGAAGACATTATAATGAATAGGGATAAAATGATGAAGAAATTAAAATTGCTATTCATGAACTTAAGCGAAATAAGGCTGATTTTGGTGATTTGAGACCAGAACATTTGTAAGCTAGTACAGAAATGAGTGTGCCTTTTTGAGAACGCTTTTAATCGTATTTTTAAGTCAGGTACATTTCCGTAACGATGGTCATGTTCCCTGTTAATACCTATACACAACAAGAGGGCCATGGCCCTTAATTCGCTCACCTGAAGTCATTGTGCCTTAGCTTAATAGGCAAGACAACATTTTAATATAAATGTAGCTGTAAATGGAATTATCTTCCAGACAAAAAAAAACCATGACAAATTGGAATAATTTAAAAAAATATTGTTGGCAGAGTTATGGCCCTTATCCATGACACTTCTTCTTATCAAGCTACATGTATTTCCATATGATTATTTATTGCTCATTCTGCTTTACTTTCAACCTGCTTTAAGTTATCATCTACTAAGATATAGATACCATTTCTTACATTTTTATGACTGTATAAAGTGGAATTATTTTCTTTAGAGGAGGAATAAATTAAAGGCATAAAAAGGCATAATGTATGGGGTAATGGGTTAACATCAGTAGAACTGGAGTTATCTCAAAGACAAGAAAATATGACACTGGGAAATAACTCAAAAATGACATTGACCTTAGTAGAACATGACCTAAGTTATAAAGTTTCTAACTTTAACAAAGTTATGGCTAAGATTAAAGTTGTGGACTGACAGACAAACAAATTGACAAACAGACAAAACAAGAAATATCTTTAAAAAAGATATTCCGTCGCAGGTTAAAGTTTTGTGTGGGGTACAGTGGAGAATCTGTTATTCTTTCCCGTTTAAACGCAAACGTACGCAAACGCAAAACACTAAAACGTAGAAAAGAACAACTTTTGGACAATTCTGATATTTCATGTTTATCTTAGTGGCAAACAGTTTGGAGCCTGATCAGACGCCGGGTGTTTGATCAGGCTCCAAACTGTTTGCACTGCAAATAATAGTTTTAGCGTAAACAGGTTTATTGGAAAAGAATAACAATTCTCCACTGTACAGTATTCACTTAACCAGAGACAAGTGTATACACCGATTCTGACTTAACAGCTAAATTTAGAGCTTATCCACGCTAAATTTAGAAATGATGACATAGACTGCATCTCAATGTTTTGCCAGGTTTACACTCGCAAGATTGATGTGAAAAAATAACAGAACGCCAGTCTAGGCCATTGGCCGATAAGAGTACTGCATTTCAAGCACGTGATCATTGACCAGGATTTCTGATCATTCCTGATTGGTTAAATTGTTTCATAGAGTTGAGGTCAAAATACAAAACAGACCCGTCTGCGACGGGAAAAAGGAGACAGACAAAACAATATGCCCCCAACTGCAGGGGCATAAAAAACGTAGCAGACAACACCATATGCTGCTGTTACAGTGCCTCAGCTGACCTGTGAGTTCAGTTATGTAACTCTGCCAGTTGGAAATGTGGCTAGGGTCTAACTCTTATAGTGCTGAATTGCTGTCTGCTATACATATATTGAATGTGAATTATGACCTAGATATTCAACCGACCAGAACCATTTGAACAAAATAGGTAAAGGACATTTAGAAGTGTCACCATGCCAAATATCAAAGCTCTGGTCATATTAGTGTCAGAGAAGAAGACATTTGAAATTTTCACTATATAACTCTATGTAAAACTGTGACCCCCAGGACGGGGCCAATTTTGACCCCAGGGGCATAATTTGAACAAAATTGATAGAGGACCTGTAGGTGATGCTATGTGCCAAATATCTAAGCTCTGGCCCTTGTAGTTTTTGACAAGAAGATTTTTTAAGATTTCCTTATTTTTTCACTTTGGTTGCCATGGCAACCAGAGTTCTGCATTGTTTTTAATTCTTTGAACAAATCTGAAAGAGCTTGACCCAAGGAACATTTCTGTAAAGTTTGGTTGAAATCTGTTCAGCGGTATAGGAGGAGATGTCATTTGAAGCAATTGTTAACGACGACGCACGACGGACGACGCACGACGACGGACGACGGACACAGGGCCATCCCAATAGCTCACCTTGAGCCTTTGGCTCAGGTGAGCTAAAAAGGTCATGTAAACAATCCTGACAATTATAGCGGTGTAGCCTTACTAAATATATTGAGTAAGGTATATGTCAATGTTTTGAATAAAAGACTGAAGTTGTATACGATTGCATATGACCAAATCAGAAGCTCAGGCCGGTTTTAGGTCCGGCTTCCTACCACCGACAATGTATTTGTTTTATATTCACTTATAAGTAAATATTTATGCAGAAGCGTCGTAAGTTGAATGTTACTTTTATAGATTTTCGCAAAGCATTCGATTCAGTACAGCATTCTAAATTATTCACAATTCTTGATCATAAACAGATTAAACGAAATCTTTTTAATTCTATAAAGGCATTGTAAAACAGTGTTAAGCCTTGTGATAGAAACGGCAGTTCTAAGTGAAAAGAGCTTCAGTGCCCGATTGGTCTCAGGCTGCCATTTATGCCCGATATTATTTTCTCTATTCATCAATGAATTGTTTGATGAAATACACATGTATCTGCATCTGGTATTCGAGGTATTCCATTATTTCCTGATATTGTTGAGGTTTTACTCTTAATGTTTGCAAATGACGTTGCATTAATCGCTGACACTCCCAGTGTTTACAAAAACCAGAATTATGGTTTTCAGAAATGGTGGTCAGTTATCTAGAAAAGAGATTTGGTATTACAACGGAAATAGAATTGATACGGTGAATGTTTTTACCTATATTGACACATATTTCAGCTCACAATTATCAATGTATAAAATGGCAGATGTGTTGGCGATTAAGGCTAAAAAGGTACTCATTAGCCTTCTGTCGTCACTTTACCATTTATCACCTTTACCTTAACTGATATTCTTTAAATTTATTGTTACAAAGATATCACCCATACTTCTTTAAGGGGCTGAAATTCGGGGCATTGTACCAATGCACTGTATAGAAACTGTCCATATGTATGCGTGCAAACGCTTTATGTGTGTACGAAACCGTTCAGCAAACATAGCTGTAGCTGGCGAATGTGAGATGTTTCCTATGTATATACAAGCTGCTAGACGAAGTGTAAAATATTGGCTGAAAATCTTATCATTGCCTAAACATAGATATGTCTGGAAGATCTATGAAATGCTAAGATATTTTTACAATAGCGGGTATCACTAGTTAGGACACACTTGTATCGCATTGGTTTCGGTTATGTATGGAAAAACCAATGTGTGTACAATGAAACTTTATACATGTATATATCATCATCCACAAAGAATGAAAAACCAATATTTGTAACAGTGGCATGAATCATGGAGGTCAAGTTCAAAGCTCTCCACGTATATTGGTTTTAAACCTGACTTTAAATTTGAAGAGTACTTAAATGTTCTTGACATTAAGAAATTTAGAGTAAATTCAGCATCGTTTAGGATATCCTCTCACACTCTCATGATCGAAAAGGCAGACACTTGGGTATTTCCCGAGATTCAAGATTATGTAACCTTTGTCTAAGAAACATCAAAGACGAGTACCACTTTCTGTTAGTATGCCCATTATATAAAAGACTTAAGGAAACAATATTTAGCAAGTATTACAATTATCCAAATATGTACAGGTTCAATTTACTAATGACACGTACAAATAGAGATACAGTGCGAAATCTTGCAATGTACTTTTACCATGCCTTGCAATTAGCAAATAATCACTTTAACCATTTGTAAATTGAATTTCGCCAGTGTTTGTTGATTTGTATTATTACACACCGTATGTATTGGTTGTATATTTTGTATCTGTGTCAGGGCTGGAGGCCTGTCTCAATATAAACTTTGTCTTGTCTTTTCTTGGCATCGTGTTGCAATAGAGCAACGCCAAATTGTTAGAAAGGAATGCTGCGACATGAGTCCCCCCCCCCCCCCCCCCCCCCCCCATGAAATAGCGGGATTAAAACTGTAGTTTCCAATGGCTTGTCCCTTACACCGCCTAAATTTATTCCAGTACGCCGGGAAACAGACTTACCTCTGCGAACCAGTTCAAAACCGATGGCATTGTGGGTAGTCTGAGACGACGCTGCCTAATGTTTATCTGTGTGGGATGCTGAGGGCATATGCCGGGGTCCAGGTCGTTTTCTATAAGCATGTCTTTAATGTCTTTGCCAACCTTTGTTGTCGCCCCAAGCCAGTCTTCGTCGATCATCTGATCCA
The DNA here is from genome assembly GCA_922989275.2 of Gari tellinella. NCBI lineage: Eukaryota > Metazoa > Mollusca > Bivalvia > Cardiida > Psammobiidae > Gari > Gari tellinella. Next base: position 10,942,199 of record OV277873.1, read on the forward strand.
ACAGTGTGCACGTATCCTGGTAGTCACTGTGCAAGAACAAGACAAATTGGTACACTGGCATGAAGTCAACCCATTTGTGTCTAGCTTTCTATGAATGCGTCATAGGAAAACAGTGTAGACTCTGCTCAGACGCCGCATTTAGCGGAATTTAATCAGAGTATACACTGTTTGCTGATAGGAATTTCAATATAAAACAAAACGAAAATAAAAATGTAGACCCCACCCCCTTTGAATTATGAAATAATAATGTTCGGTGTTGATATAAAATAAACGACAGGAAATGACCAGCAAATGATAAGTAGCACTAGATCTAGTGAGTCGTAGATAGTCTGCCAATCATTTTCTGTTGTTCATTTCGCATGAAAAGTTTGAACACCAACAAAATATCAATTTATTTATTTCTTATACATTGTATTTATTAACACCAAATGTTTGCCCTACATGAAATACTGTACCAAATTGATGAGACAAATACATGGCATGTAACATGTATGTCGAACTAATATACTAGACAGATCAGTCAATTTCCTATTTTATCGAATAAAGAAGATACATGTACATGTATACATGCATTCCGTATGAAGGTCTTTCTCGTCCGTAAGCCCCGCCTCGTCACTGCATGGATTTTCTGATCTTTGGAGGAAAATTTCCTATCCTACATCAACACTCATGGTGGATTCTTATAATCACATGCAGTAAATAGTTTTGTCTTGGTGTAACATACTAGTACGTATACAAATGTCTGATATAAAACTGGTATTCCAGGAAACGGATTGTAGCCTATCACTGTGCGATAACGGTAATACATGTACATGCACATGCTTACCAAGATCCGATGTTGAAAAGACATGGTACCGGGAAATTCACCCAGTTTCCCAGACGTCTGATATTCAAACGAAGCAGGGAACTGCTAATAGTCCTGTTACTGTATCCCCGCATACTGAAGTCGAGATCACCGGGAAGCCTTATAGGGCTTGGCTGCATGATTAGATGGGTCAAGTGAAGCGGGCTTGAGGCTTGAGCTAATAAAACAATTACAGATGGGAAAACGTCATTTTTCGAATGTGTCGATCTGGGACCCGTCTTACGAAACGTCGTACGACTACAGTGGAGAATCTGTTATTCTTTCCCAATAAACGCGTTTACGCTTAAACTATTATTTACAATACAAACAGTTTGGAGCCAGATCAGACGCCGGTAACCCGGCGTCTGATCAGGCTCCAAACTGTTTGCCACCAAGATAAACATGAATTATCAGAATTGTCTAAAAGTTGTTCTTTTCTACGTTTTAGTGCTTTGCGTTTGCGTACGTTTGCGTTTAAACGGGAAAGAATAACAGATTCTCCACTGTAATAGTGTCGTTAGTCAGATTCTAAATTTCTAAATAATTACTTATTTCTCCATCTAGCCCTGTCTTGTGATATCTTTTTGGAATCGTCTTGAAAAGACGATTCCAAAGAGATGTAACAAAACAGGATTAGAAAGAGAAATCAGAAATTAAATGTACATGTATTTTAAAGTTTTGACTTACGACCGTTTTTGTCGTACGAAGTATTATGAAACGGGCCCCTGAATAATATCAATAGGTAACGTATCGTAGTTTAAATTGTCTATACTGAATTGCATTGCGCCTGCGTTTAATTTAATTGTAACACGTTGAACCCTAGCGACGAGTATATTAGTCTTTTACAACTTGATGTGGTTTCTGTTAAGAGTACATTTATTGTATGCAAATGGTGTAGGCCCAGATCAGAGGACCAATAAAGAAACCACCGGATCAGGCTCTGCATTGTTTGTCATTATTGAAGAAATGGCAGAAAACAACCATACATAATCATAAATGGACTATACTTTACTGGAAGCTGGAATGACTGATTCTACTTAAAAACTGGTTAATTAATTACTTAAGCTGTGCATCAAAGGGGTCGAAAGAATTTCTTAACTTTGCCATATCGTTCTTAACCCATTTTGAGAAAGTTTACATTACAGTTTAATGACTAACAGTGTTGATTCTAGTCAGAGAGCTCATACAGGAACCTTCTGATCTGGATCTGCACTGTTAGTCTCAGGAATATGACATAGCTACAACGGTATCTAATTCGAACAAATTATCAAAGGAAGCAATGCACAACTTATTCATAAATGGGTACTTACCAATATCACAATCATTTGCTGCTTACTTTCTTAAACTATTTCCATATCTTAAAAATACTAAATTGTCTACTACCATCTAGCATATGAAACTTTTCTTTACTGGGGGAAGGTCTTATTTAATGTTATTAGAACTTGTGACCTAACCAGGCTAACCCTTTTTCTTTTATTTCTATGTTAAGTGAAGAATGAATGTTTGTAAACTACTTTGGAAATAAAATATGTTTAAACTGAAGCTGGAATTGTATATCAAAAGTTTCAGGGATGATTGTGTTAACCGACTATAGAGAATGTAAAGTATCAAATTGCCTTACGGCTTCAAATTCATACAACAAATTATTATAACAAATGCCAGGTGATCGTCTCACGAAACATCGTTCGACAAAAACGATCGTAAGTCAAATTCTAAAATTCTATATTATTATTTATTTCCTGCGTCTAATTTTGTATTGTGATATCTCGTTGGATTCGTCTTGAAAAAACGATTACAAAAAGATGTCGCAAGACAGGATTAGATGGAGCAATCAGAAATTATGTACATTTTAAAGTTTTGACTTACGCCATGTTTTTGTCGAACAACGTTTCGCAAGACGATGCCCTGGCATTTATTTGTTACAGTGTTCCCTTTCTACAACGCCCCCCCCCCCCCCTACAACGACTCCCTCCTTACAACGACCCTTCCCGCAGTTCCCTAAACAAACAGTTATGTCTAACGCTTTCACTAATGCAATATCGTCTGCTTAAAATTGTCGTGTGCTGTTTTTTCTCAAAGTTACATATAAGTGGAGATTTTCAAATAATACATATAATGACCAGTGACAAACAGCTTGAATCGAGATCAGACGCCGCGTAACGCGGCGTCTAATCTCGATTCAAGCTGTTTGCAAATGTAAGCCAAGTCTTAATGTTCCCTCTCTATAACGACTCCCTCCGAACAACGCACACACTATTTGTCTCCAATTGGGTGTCGTTGTAGAGAGGGGGCACTGTATATGAATTTGAAGCCGTAAGGCAATTTGATACATAACATTCTCTATTGTCGGTTAACAGACTCATTTAACGTGAATTGTCCAAAAAATCATTTTCTACATTTTATTACAATGCGTTTGCGTTTCGTTTGGGATAAAACGGGAAAGAATAACGTTTTCTCCACTGTATTAACAGCCTAGCGACGAGTATACTCGTCATTAACAAACAGAGTACATGTGTAAAGTACACTTGTTCTGTTTAAACATGTAATACCTTGATCAGAAGCTCATGAAGAGCCCTAGAACTGATCAGAGTATGCACTGTTTGTCATTTTGGAGTACATTTTTAAAATCGACTCTTAACAGGCCAATTTGGAATAAAATCAACCGGTGTCCGGCTAAAAAATAAAATAAAAATATTATTTTTTTTTTAGCCGGAAACCTATGTGCCTAGCGTCCAATAAAAGGGACATATGCAAACGTAGACTCTGATCAGACGCCGCAAAACGCGGCGTCTGTTCAGAGTCTACATTGTTTGCTGATAGGAATTTCAAAATACATGTAAAACAAAACGCGAAAGCACCTCTTACACCAAAAATAGACTAAGTCAATATACTTGTAGATCTATAAGCACATGGGAAAATCCGCTTGGCATAAATGGGTTGAAAGTTCCAAGGTTAATTAAATGAAAAGTACTCACTACAGTCTGTCCATCGCATTTGGTGTCGTGTAGGATTGGCGTCAATGCAGGTAATATAAAATAAAACAACCGCAAGTATATTGAGAACATCCATGCTTCCTGAGAGTGTGTGTGCTTATAATAGCTGAATGTCTCTGTTTACATACTCATTGAGTCAATGTGCCGGAATCAGGGAACTACCTAGGGGCGGAGATATAGTCTATAGACTGGAAATAGTACCGCTGTATATACGACTTTCTTCTGCAGTAAAGACTCTTCTTTTTATTGGCCTGAGGACCCCTGATGGCATCGGGCTAATGTTGGTCAATATCGGATGATCGGCCATTCTCGTCAACTGCCGACCTGTTCCAATCAATACAATATAGCATGCTGACAGTTGACGAGAATGGTCGATCGCTGTACGTAAAGTACCGATTTGGTCCGATCTCAATAGGGGCCCTCAACCTAGGCCCATTGCACCATGAGTGTTTGACGCTCGTCTTTTCGGTTTCTGTATATTTATTTTGAAATGCAGACGACAATTTCAAAGCATACCGTTTCACAGCAGGATTAGGGTTACGATAAAGAACTGCAAGAAGGACGTTATCCTTTAGGATCACTGTAGAGTGTCATTATTTATGAAATGGAAAAAAAAATTGATATTAGTCGAAACTCGATACTTCGAACTCACTTAAATCATTCTTACCAGTATTTCGTAAGTAGAATTTGATAAGTCGATCTCGCTTAGGTCAAAACTACGCGTATTTCATGGTTAAATGGTGACTAAGCCACGTTTTAACTTTGCAATATTGGTATTTTCCAACTAACGCGATTTCGTAGAATCGAGTTTTTACTGTTAATCATTGTAAGGGTTAATCTGTGATAATTTGCTTGAATCCTGTGAAATATCTATGATAGTATGCAGTAAGTTATTGCATACATTTGATAATACCGTTTTCAACCTATAAACCTTGATTGTAATTATGCCCGTGTGTGTTTGTGTTTTTGGTTAATTTGAGACACCATTGGACAAAATATGACCCTTTGCATTGATTCTAATTAACATCTGATTTTACTGAGTGATCAGTTTTATTAAAAGTATGCCATATTATATTATTATTAACTATTTAAGACAAAATTCGATGATTTATACAAGTGTTTACATTTATTGATGTGATATATTTTAAATTTGGTCTCATGATATAGATCTATGCAATTGGCAATAAATAAATAAATTAATTAATTAATTAATAAAAATATGTAGAGTACAGTGAAGAATCTGTTATTCTTTCCCAATAAACGCGTTTACGCTAAAACTATTATTTGCAGTGCAAACAGTTTGGAGCCAGATCAGACGCCGGGTAACCCGGCGTCTGATCAGGCTCCAAACTGTTTGCCACCAAGATAAACAAGAATTATCAGAATTGTCCAAAAGTTGTTCTTTTCTACGTTTTAGTGCTTTGCGTTTGCGTACGTTTGCGTTTAAACGGGAAAGAATAACAGATTCTCCACTGTATATGTATAAACATGTTTGTTTAATTTTGTAGCCTTGTAGCCTGACTACACATGTGCGAATTCTGCTAGGGGAGGGACCAACGCTTATAGATGCCCGACTTTCTGGACGTGCGTGCGTGCATAGTGGCGTGACTTTTACATAACTCTGAAGTGGTACGACTTTTTGCTCTATGAATGAACTGTGAGGGGGGCAATAGGTATACTATAAGACGATTCCTTTGTTAGTGGAATTCGGTCGGCGCCAGGCGCGGACCTAGCACTATAAAGCATGGATATCTCTTCGAGCAGAGGATATGCGTACATGTAACTCGCTCATCCTTGATATTTCAAATAGATAATGAAAGGCTAGTTCATTTTGACTACTTATGCTTTTTTTTTAACTTACACTGTTTGCAATGCAAGAAGTATTGCAGGGCTGCCATTTTCCGGATTTTTCCTAAATCTCCGGATTTTTTCCAAGTTCATGGTAGCTTAAAGCAGGCTGAAAGTAAAGCAGAATGCGCCCTAAGGCGCATTCTGCTATACTTACAGACTGCTTTAAGTAGTCGCATGTCAATAAATCAAGAAAAAGGCTACGGGGTACAGGTACGATTCGTAAAATCGCACTTGAAAAATGCAAATTTGGAAATCTTAGGATTTTTCACGTCAACTAATGGCAGCCCTGGTATTGTGTTGTTATGGCACCGCTCATTTACAATTTTAACCCTTTACTCGAAGTATTGTAACAACAGATGGACATTTTTTACGCTTCAAATGTAATCCTCCACTGAAGAAAACAATCCAATTTATACAGTCATGAAATATATGGTTTACTTTCAACCTGCTTTAAGTGGTCACCTATCAAAATTCTTCATTTACTCGAAACAAGGTTTACTAGCCAAATCTAGTTCTAAGTCCGAGTCGTTTTACCATTTTGACTATTCAACAATTCCAATCTCCAATTGAGTATATTCCATTTTGACTATTTGTTGATGTTTCTTACAATATTTTTTATGTTGTAAAATGATGAACAGTGCAGATCCTGATCAGAGGACTCCTTCGGGAGCTTAAGAAGCCTTCTATTCAGGATATACAATGTCAATAGGGACTATTTTAGTGAAATGCCTGGCTTAATCGAGGGAGTTACTCCCCTTGAAAAATAAGCCGATAGCGACTTTCCAGCAAGAAGCCATCAGTTTAGGTTACATAGAATATATAACGAATTTTTTTCCATTATTGTTCAAATCACAATATCCGCCCCGTTATGAGTTGAATGGTCTAAATCTACACTTTATGATGGTATATTTTGTTTTAAGATAATATTTCATCTTCAACAGTATTTTTTTGATTATTTAAACAGTAAAGTGCTGCCTATATATTCTTATACGAATATGCAAAAAAGTGGGAGTGGTGTACCTTTCTTGGATCTTAAAAGCAATTTATTTATCAAAATCAAATATCCGCCCCGTTATGGGTAAATTGAGAAAACATTGCTCTTTCTAATGATATAAATTTCAGAAAAATAGATTAGTGTCTTGTACAGTATTTTTTAAGTTGAATTACACTATATTTCATGATTTCAAGCTGTAACACTCGTTAATCCTACGGAAATTACCGACCATAGCATTATCATCGGGTGACCCCCTGGTGCGTTTAATTGCGCGGTATCATAAAACTGCCATGGGGAAGGATATATTATCTGTCCTGTATTGAAATAAAGGGAGAAAACCACAATGCGTATTTCGGCTTCTTTACTAGGTCTTTAAGGGACGCAATCCAGTGATTTTGCTAAAAATAGTCCCTAATGTTTACATATCTATAACAGTCTTTTTCACAAATATTCTGTTGTACTCGTATAATTATGGTGAATTGAATCGTCGCTAGTGTTAAATGTGTTAAGATGCCTCTATGTGTCTACAAGGGCCAGTTTTACGAAAGGTCACGTACGACAAATATAATCGTAAGTCAGATTATAAAACTGTAAATAACTATTATAACTTGACGGCTGCTTCTATTGTTGAAATTCATATTTCAGTCTTTTCAGATAATAATAGGCGAAGCGGAAACAGGAATGCCATACATGTACAGTTTTGATCCTGGCCAAACAGGGCTGCCATTTCTCCGGATTTTTCCTAAATCTTCGGATTTTTTTCTAGTACATGGTAGCTTAAAGTAGGTTGAAAGTAAAGCAGAATGCGCCTTAAGGCGCATTCTGCTTTTCTTCCAGACTACTTTAAGCAGCCACGTGTCAACAAAACTAGAAACAGGCGATGGGGTATAGGTACGATTCGTAGAATCACACTTGAAAAATGCAAATTTGGAAATCTTAGGATTTTTTATGTCAACTTATGGCAGCCTTGACCAAATGTTGCGAAACTCGTCGTTTGGTCTGGATCTATTCCAACTGTTCGTTCACCATTTACTCAACAATCTGTTTCCATTTTTAAAGATAGGTGACCACTAAAGCTGGTTGAAAGTAATTTACTTTCAGTCTTCTTTAAGCCACCATCTCCTAGGATATAGACAACCCTAAATAGTATAGAAGTTTTCGTCCAAATAAACCGTGTCCATTTTTGGGTAACTATGCGTCTGATCATGGAAGTATACACAAGTTGTAGCTCTAGGCTGTTTAACCCTTTGAACCCTAGTCCCGCCTATATGCGTCATTTCAAACAGTGTACTTGTGAATAATACACTTGTCCTGTGCAAACAGTGAAGGCCCAGATCAGAGGGCTCCGAAAGGAGCCCTCTGATCAGGGTCTTCACTGTTTGTCAGTAATGCCAAAATTGACAATAACAACTCTTAAAAGCCAGAAATGGACTAGACAAAAATCGAAACTGGAATTGTCCATTTAAAGTTTCAGGGAGGAAAGAGTTAAACAGATCACCGTGCTTAAAATCCTAAATGTCTTTTTGAACGTTTTAATGCATTATAGTTGAGCCGTGCTATGAGAAAACCTGCATTGCATTGCAAACCGTGTACATCAAGGCCAGCTGCCGCGTCAAATACGCGGCGGCTGGTCTTGATATGCACTTTCGACACCAACATGCATCTACATGTGTAAATCGTTGTATTTAGCAGTATTATATACCGTTTTTGGCAGTGTAAACCAAACAAAGATGCAGAGCCTGAGAAGGTTCTTGGTCTGTACCATGTTGCAATGCAATGAGACACAGGGCTGTCATAAGTTGACATGAAAAATCCTAAGATTTCCAAATTTGCATTTTTCAAGTGCGATTTTACGAATCGTACCTTTACCCTATAGCCTTTTTCTTGTTTTGTTGACATGCGACTACTTAAAGCAGGCTGTAAGTAAAGCAGAATGCGCCTTAGGGCGTATTTTGCTTTACTTTTAGCCTGCTTAAGCTACCATGAACTGGGGGGGGGGGGGGGGGGGGATCCGGAGATTTAGGAAAAATCCGGAGAAATGGCTGCCCTGGAGACAGGTTTTGTCATGGCACCGTTCATTTGTATTTAGTTTAAAGAGGAAATAATATGATTGATCTAACGGTGGTGTTGCAGAGATAAGCTATACTATCTCGTAGATCCGCCAATGGATAGGTGAATCCAACGGTGGTCCAAGCCTTGTTGTGTTTCCAGTACTGGTCAGATAAATAAAGGAGAACCCTTAACCCTTATCCTGCGGCGATATCGTCTGCTTCGAAGTTGTCGTCTGCAAAAGTTGTTAAATATAGATTGATACATTTTTAAGTAAAGAAACCTAAAGACGAGTGTCAAACAGTTTGAATCCAGATCAAACGCCGCGCGACGCGGCGTCTGATCTGGATCCAGACTGTTTGCAAAAATCAGTAAAGTCGTGATCAGCATGCAAAGGGTTAACACATTCAACTCTAGCGACGAGTATACTCGTCATTTACAAACAGTGTACCTGCGAGGATTAGCACTTGTCCCATGCAAACAGTGTAGACCCTGATCAGAGGGCTGATCAGGATATACACTGTTTGTCATTTTGAAATAAATTGTTAAAATCAACCCTAAATAGTAAACAAGAGGGCCATGGCCCTAAATTCGCTCACCTGAGGACATTGAAGTTTGTACCTAAGTTGACTGGGCAAGACAACATTTTAATATAACTATAAATGGAGTTATCTTCCAGACAAGAAAACATGACAAAAGTGAATTTTGTTGCCAAGCTTATGACCCTTATCCATGACACATCCTCTTATCAAGCTATTTCCATTTCCAATAAATGATAATTATTTCACTAGCGTCAGCAGAACTGGAATTATTTTCCTGACAATAAAATATGACAAAGGGGAAAAACTAAATATTGCTGCCCTTGTGCATGGCATTTTCTCTCATCAGTTTCTTTCCATACATAAAATTTCATTACAATAGCATCAGTAGAACTGAAGTTGTCTTCTTGACAAGAAAATATCACAAAGGGAAATAACTAAAAAAACAATGATGTCAGAGTTATGGCCTTTGCAAATGGCACTTCCTCTCATCAGGCTCTTTCCAAATAGGCAATTTCATTTTACCCATTACCCCATAGCATGTTTCTAGTTTTGAAAATAGGTGGCCACCTAAAGCAGGTTGAAAGTAAAGCAGAATGTGTCTTAACCCTTAGCCTGCCACTCACGACTATAGCTTTATATGCAAACAGCTTGGATCCGGATTAGACGCCGAGTAACTCGGCGTCTCATCCGGATCCAAGCTGTTTGACACTCGGACAACATTTTCAGCAATTTTGAGCAACTTTGAAACTTGAAGCAGATGAGAAATATAGCAGACGACAATTTATTTGGCGGGCTAAGGGTTAATGCACACTTTGCTTTACTTTCGCATCTTACATTTTCATGACTGTTTAAAGTGGAATTATTTTCTTAAGTAGAGGAATAAATCAAAGGCCTAAAAATGCACATTTATGGGGTAATGGGTTAACAAACGTCAGTATATGGGAGGAAAGGGTTGAATCCTGGACAAGAAAAAATGAAAAGACATACAGATAACTCTGACAAAACCAATATTAAACATATGTATAAATATGGCATAAGACATAATTACATAACTGTCAGTGGATCACTTCCAGATCCTGTTTCTCTAAGTATGAAGCAGACTGAACCATATCTAATGTTCAGCTGATCATGACCAGTTCTGTGATACTCCCTACCAGACTACCAGTTGCATAATATTTGACCTCAGTGGCTTACCCTTACCAGACTGAAATGATGTCTGCTTAAAACCTACTGTATGTGAAAAGTGTACCAAAAAACAATTTAGAAACTGTTAAGTTGGTAAATGAGTGGCAAATAGGTTGGATCCAGATTAGATGTAGCATTATGATTATGTTGCATCTGATCTGGATCCAAAATGTTTGCAAATATTGGCTATTTGCCCTTAGTATATTAAGAGTAACTCAGGTAAAATACAGTTCTGCTTCTGCTTCATCAAAAATACTGTGAAACCTGCCTAGAGCAGCACTTAAACTGCGCAGGGTGGCGTCAAGTGTGACCCTAGGGATTTCATTTTAACAAACTATAGAGGGATCGACCAGGAGATTCTACTGTAAAAATATCAAAGCTTAGGGCCTAGTAGTTTTTAGCAAGAAGATTTTTTAAAGTTCTTTGCTTTTTTGCTTTTTCAAGCAGAGTTTTTGCTTTTTCTCTTTCATTTGAACAACTTCTGTAGAGAAGCATCCAAGGAACATCATGAGCAGTTTGAATCCACCCTACAATCCGCGGGTTCAGAGGAGATGTCGTTCGAAGTAAAAGTGAACGGACAGACGGACAGACGTACTACGGACGGTGAGCGGTCACAATAGCTCACCTTGAGCCTTTGGCTCAGGTGAGCTAAAAAATAGACTAGACTTATTTTGAAAATGGAATGATCCATTAAAAGTTTCAGGGATGAATAACTTAATTCCACTTCCATGTGTGAGACTTCTTTAATATGAACCGTCTTTCGCTGCCAGATTGATCGTGAGATCCCCACTAAAATTGGAACTATTTTCTTTAGCAGAGGAACAAAGCAAATGCGTAAAAAGGGCGTATTTATTGGGGCTGCCATTTCTCCGGATTTTTCCTAAGTCTTCGGATTTTTATCCTAGCAGATGGAAGCTTAAATCAGGCTGAAAGTAAAGCAGAATGCGCCTTAAGGCGCATTCTGCTTTACTTTCAACCTGTTTTAAGCAGTTATGTGTCTTCAAAACAAGGAACAGCCTATGGGGTAAAGGTATGACTAGTAAAATTGCGTCTGAAAAATTGAAAATTTGAAACCTTAGGATATTTATGATCAACGTATGGCAGCCCTGACATTGGATTATAAAAGAGAAGAGAAACACCGAAGTTGTGACACATTAGTTTTATTATCACATAAACTCCCAATTTCTGCAGTACCTGTACTATATGTATCTGACATTATTAGTTTGTACATTATAGTCATAACTATATTCAAGTGGTCACTAATTAAACGGGCATGACTGCATCTAGACATAGGTGATTGTTTAATGCACGTAAATGTAAAAGTAATGCAGAAAGTTATCTGCATTGGCTCTCATCTGCATTAATTAACTGCTCATTCTGTAATCTTTCAATTGGCCACTTAGCACACATTAGATATGTCGTCTTTTCTAAACTCATTAGCACCTTTTACAAACAGTGTACATGTGAATGGTACACTCGTCTTATGCAAAAAATGTAGACCTTGATCAGAGGGCTCCTGAAGGAACCTTCTGATCATGGTCAGCACTTTTTAGTCATTTGCAACATACATTTGTATTGTAAAAGAACAGCCCTAGTTAAAAATGGACTAGACTTGGTTCGAAATTGGGTTTGTCCATTTGAAGTACAAGGGGCCAATGGGTTAAAATATGCATCCTGTCAGGAACAAGTGGCTACCTGAGCATCACAAATAGTAGAGACACAGACTAATGAGTTGAGGCATGGCATCAGGGCTGCCATTTCTCTAGATTTTTCCTAAATCTTCGGATTTTTTTCTGGTACATGGTAGCTTAAAACTGGCTGAAAGTAAAGCAGAATGCGCCTTAAGGCGCATGCTGCTTTACTTCCAGCCTGCTTTAAGTAGTCACATGTCAACAAAGCTAGAAACAGGCTATGTGGTAAAGGTCCGATATGTAAAATCGCACTTGAAAAAATGCCAATTTGGAAATCTTTGGATTTTTCAAGTCAACTTATGGCAGCCCTTAGGCAATCATGTAGGGTATACACAATTTGTTGCTCTACAAAATCACCAGGGTTAATGATTATAAAGCGTTTGAGTTGAGTCTTAAATCATTCTCAAGCATTTGATTGGTCAGATTTGAGCCTAGACCAACCAAATGCTTGAGAACCAACTCAACACTCAACTCAAACGCTTTATAAGCACTGGGGCATATGTAATTCATTGAGTTTGCAAACAGAGCAGACCCTGTTCAGCTACAGAAATTTCTATGTTCTATGACACCTGCTTTTGGTCTACGCTATATGAGCAGTATCCAATTTTCCTTTGTGACATGGCTACAACGTACTCCAAAGTAATTTTTACAATATTCCATACCTCACAATATTTAAAAAATATTTCTGCACCATAATTCTTGCACTTGACAGTACACCTCCAATATTCTCTGTCAATATTTTGGAACATTATTCAGGACAGGTTTCTACATAAAACAATAGAAACTTGTATACCAAGACTCCCACCTAATTTCACATTCTATATGAAACAGGGGAAGAGTTTAAATACAGTCAACTTGTATGAAGTTTCACTAAGGAACTGTTGAAGATATTCAAAGACAAGTGACTACTAAATGTAGTAGTAAGGACCTTTCTGCATTGTTTTCATCCTTCAACAAAAATTCCATGGAATAGAATGTCTCACCCACACATCTGTTTTCCAAGTTTAGTTGGTCAAGAGCACTTAAACGTTTCTAGCAAACAGAGCGAAACCAAACATTTGATGTTGGAACTAAATCCAATGTTTGCTGCCGACATTGTCAGCACTTAAACTTTATTTTCCCTTCTTCGTCGTAGCAAGACAATTCTATGGACATTGTATTGTAAAGTTTTCCTCAACCATTCTTTAAAGAAACATCATAAATTGACTGTATCCAAACATGCATGTATTTCATTATGTTCTCCCACCATGACAAAGAAATGCAAGGATTCAATATGCAAAATATCTTTACATTATGGTTTCAATGTGCAAAATCTCTTTACAGTATGGTTTCAACATGCAAATTCTCTTTACATTATGGTTTCAATGTGCAAATTATCTTAACATAATGGTTTCAATGTGCAAAATCTCTTTACATTATGGTTTCAATATGCAAATTTCTTTTTACATTATGGTTTCAATGTGCAAATTCTCTTTACATTATGGTTTCAATGTGCAAAATATCTTTACATTATGGTTTCAATGTGCAAAATATCTTTACATTATGGGTTGCAAAATCTCTTTACACTATTGTTTCAATGCGCAAAATCTCTTTACATTATGGTTTCAATGTACAAAATCTCTTTACATTATAAAATGTATAAAATAGTAATAAAAAGAGAAATTGTTTATTATAAAAACATTTTTGTCAAAATTCTGTAGGTGTAGGCGCAATATGACAAACCATTGCCCTATTTGGTTAAGATCTCAACTTCTGCCTAAATGGGAGAGGATGTTACCCAAACCAAAGGGTTTGAGATTGAGTTGCAAGATTGAGTTACTGTTGGTGAATCTCTGTGTTAATGGACATTAGTAGAAATCTACTGCAAATAAACTGTGATGGAACGTTTTTAACCCTTTACTCCATAGCTAGTTTGCAATTTTAAAGACAGATGGTTACATAAAGCAGGCTGAAAGAAAAGAAGAATGCTCCTTTCAGCCTACTTTTAAGCTACCATTTGCTAGGATAAAGGAAATAGTTCTTAAAGGGCATATTCCTGACTGTATAATGTGGAACTATTTTCTTGAGGGGAAGAATAAATTTAATGTGCTAAAATGAGTATCTATGGAGTATAGGGTTATAGGAGGCTTAGTCCTTCTGGTGTTTTATACATGTATATGGACCCTAATGCTACTGGTAATTTTAAAATGCCTACATCTATACTGTTTGGAACATTTGTATAGGTCAACACAATTGGTTTCAACAATAATTTGGTGTAAGATGTGTGCTTGAGTGTAAGTAAATTACAGATAAGCCTCTAAAAACAGAACTTTCCCACACTGAGAAAAAGTTTAGTTGAGAGAGGTGCCTTTGTTAGGTTTGGTTTCAGAGCCATTTATAACACATTGCACTGGCAGTGATTACGACAGGTGGTAGCTTTACCCATTACCCCATAAATATGACTTTTTACGCCATAATTTATTCCTCTGCTGATGGAAATAGTTCCAATTTTATAGAGTTATAGATATGCATCATAAGAAAAATTTTGTTTATCCTAGCAGATAATAGCTTAAAGCAGGCCTAAAAGTAAAGCACAATGTGCTTTAAGGCACATTCTGCTTTACTTTAGATCTGCTTTAAGTAGTCACCTACCTTCAGTACTATATACAGGCTATGGGGTAATGGGTTAAATGCAGGTCAATAGTTAAGCTCCTCTGTCCTGTATTAACCCTTAGCCCGTCAAATAAATTGTCGTCTGCTATATTTCTCGTCTGCTTCAAGTTTCAAAGTGCTTCAAAGTTGCTCAAAATTGCTGAAAATGTTGTCAGAGTGTCAAACAGCTTGGATCCGGATGAGACGCCGAGTTACTCGGCGTCTCATCCGGATCCAAGCTGTTTGCATATGGAGCTATAGTCGTGAGTGGCAGGCTAAGGGTTAAGCAGTCATCACATGTCCTAGGAGCATTTTAAATCTTCCTACATTGGTTTATCAGGGCCTCAGATAAGAGGGAGTAACCTGAATAAATCGCTCATATCAGCACCAAACCCTAGAGTGTTACTACTCATTAGAATCGTCTCGAAGAGACGATTCTAATGAGTAGTGACACCATAGGGTTTAATGCAGAAATAAAGATTTTAGTTTTTGAAATAATTCCCTTTTCTGGAGCCTTGGTTTATGAGAGAGAAGAACAAATGTTAAGAGACAGAGAAATCGGTGCATCTTTCCGATGTTTAATTTCTAGTTTTAGGCATTTTCAGAGGTTACAATATTATTGGTTATAAGTAATACATAGCTTGTTAACTTTCTTACATAATTACTGACGAACAGTTCATCGAAGGAATTGATTTAGTCAATTTCATACAATAAAATATATTAATATATAAGCAAATTCTTTCAATTTTTTTTGTCATACGCTAAATTTCACAATTTTTTTCTGTCGGCTTATGTATACTATACTGTTTATATACAAAATATATATATATATTTATATACATATCTATACCAGGAGGATTAAATGCATAATTCAAATGTATGTAATGAAGTCAATGTATGTCAATCAAAATATTGAATATAGTTCACCATGTCTTGCATGGCAAACCTGGGGTCCGTTTCATAAATCTTCGTACGACAAAAACGATCGTAAATCAAAACTTTTAAATACATTCAATTTCTGATTCTCTATCTAATCCTGTCTTGTGAAATCTCTTTGGAATCGTCTTTTAAAGACGATTCCAAAGAGATATCAAAAGCAGGATTGGATAGAGAAATAAATAATAATTGAGACTTTTACGACAACATTTGTCCCACAAAGTTTCATGAAAAAGGCCCCAGTATAGGAGCCTTGGAATCTGTCATAACCCTTACCCCCAATTGAAACGTTTTTAATGTATTACTCCACTATCCCATGGCTTGTTTCTAGTTTTAAACACAGGTGACCACTTAAAGCAGGTTGAAAGTATACTTTCAACCTGCTCTAAGTGATCACCTATCTTCAATACTACGAACAAGCTATGGAGTTAAGTTGTTCAGTATGCTCAATAATTTGATCGGAAAACAAAATGAGCAATTTTGTTCAAAATCTAACACCATGTGGTCCTTTGACTACAAATCTTGCTTTATAGAATACTCATATCCAGAAAAGATCAGCTAATTCTTAAAAATCTTTAACAATAATCAAACTTGAAAAGAAGAACTTTGATCTACAAGGATAAGCTCAAAAATGAGTTATCTGCATTAATTTCATAATTGTATTCAGCTGTAACCTGTCTTAACCCATTACCCCATAAATACACCTTTTTATGCCTTTGATTTAATCTTCCACTGAAGTAAATAGATCCACTTCATATAGTCATGAATATGTTCCAAAAGAAATATTTTCTACATCCTAGCAGATTGTATGTTAAAGCAGGCTGGGAGTAAAGCAGAATGCGCCTTAAGGCGCATTCTGCTTTACTTTTAACCTGCTTTAAGTGGTCACCTATTTTCAGAACTTGAAACAGGCTATGAGGTAATGGGTCAAAGAAGATTATTCCTGCATCAATTTTCAAAGTCATTATCAAAGTTTATGTAAATGTAAACAAAAATAATTCATCCATAGCTGGCACAACCAGAAAAGGCTCAATGAATAAAGTCACGTTACCATAGAAACCAATTGGAGAAAAAAAACACCACAAGTTAGATTTCAACAGTTTTTGTTCTTGGAAATGTCAGATAAACAAGATGATCTATAACTAGCTGCTTATATGTACAATCTAACTTATGTTTCTTCATTAATAAGACTTTTTACACATTTAATTTATTCTATCACTGAAGAAAATAATTCCACTTTATTCAGTAATGAATAAATTCAAAAAGAAATATTTTCTTTATCCTAGCAGATGGTAGCTTAAAGCAGGTTGACAGTAAAGCAGAATGCACCTTAAGGGGCATTCTGCTTTACTTTAAACCTGTTGTAAGTGGTCACCTATCTTCAGAACTAGAAAGAAGCTATGGGGTAATATGTTAACATAAGCTAGATTGTATATTATTCCATTTTGGCTACAAAATAAAACTATCTTTCTATTTAATATAAATCAGAATCTCTTAATAACGACTGAAGTCATGTCATGTACAAGCAGATTTACTGTAAAATGGCAATTAACCCTTTCCCCAATAGAAGCGCCTTTTAGCGTATTTAATTTATTCCTCCTCTGAAGAAAATAGTTCCAATTTTTACAGTTATGTATATGTATTATAAGGAATATTTTTTACATTCTAGAAGATAGCAGCTTAAAGCAGGCTGAAAGTAAAGCAGAATGCACCTTAAGGCGCATTCTGCTTTACTTTCAACCAACTTTAAGTGGTCACCTATCTTCAATACTAGAAATAGGCTATCAGGTAAAGGGTTAAAACCCCCCAAAAGTTCATGTTTACCTTCAATGGACTATCTTTTTTTACATATATATAACCCATTTATATCACAACAATGATGCAATTAATACTTAAACCACCCAAATAATGTCAGCTTAATATTTCAAAATTTAAGCTTAATAAAAGTCTTATATACTTCATTAAAGTTTTCATATATGGTCAATGTTAAAACTATAATTCAAGTATAATATATTTTGGAAACTGATCAGAAACCGATTCAATAGGTCTTTGATCAGAAATTCATACTTTTTTGCACAAACACTCAAGTTGTGCTAAACAGGAAGGAAAAGCGTTACCCCAGTGACCCCTAAAACTTAAAATGGAATATTCCAGTTTCCAATCAAGTTTAGTCCAATTTTTACTCTTTTGAGTTATTTTTAACTAAACAGTGTAGACCCAGAACAGAGGGCTCCTCCCGGAGCCCTCTGATCTGGGTCTACACTGTTTGCATAGGACATGTGTACTCTTTACCGGTACACTGTTTGTAAATGACACTTATACATGTCACCAAGGGGTTAATAGGTTAAGGGGCTGAATTTTTCAGACCATTTATTAGTGGACAATCACATACAAGTTGTTATCTCCCTCTTGGGAAATACAGTGAACAACTTGTGATCTACCTATGTATAAATATACCCCACCTACGTATAAATATACTCCACCTACGTATAAATATACCCCTCTGACGTATAAATATACTCAACATACGTATAAATATACTCAACCTACGTATAAATATACTCCACCTACGTATAAAAATACCCTCTAACGTATAAATATACTCAACCTACGTATAAATATACTCCACCTACGTATAAATATACCCTCTAATGTATAAATATACTCAACCTACGTATAAATATACTGGACCTACGTATAAATATACTCCACCTATGTATAAATTTACTCCACCAAGGTATAAATATACTCCTAGCTCAAGATAAGACAAAGAGATCTACCTCAATTACAGTAAAACCTCTCTATCACAACCGCTAAAACATAGACTAATTGATTGTATAAAATATAGGCATCAGCTTAAAGCAAGGTGAAAGTAAAACAGAAAGCTCCTTTTTAAAAGAGCTTTCTTTTTTACGTCACCTTTTTTTTAAGAAGTCAACTGACCTAAACACCTAATAATTAACAACATTTTTACTCATTCACTGCAAAATGCCAAACGGTGCAGACCCTGATCAGATGGCTCCTACAGGAGCCCTCTGATCAGGGTATACACTGTTTGTATAGGACAAGAGTACTCTTCACAGACACACTGTTTGTTAGTATAATGAGTATACCCATCGCTAGGGTTGAATGTGTTAACCCTTTGAACCTTAGTCCCACATATAGGCGTCCTTTTCAAACAGTGTACGTGTGAATAGTACACTTGTCCTATGCAAACAGTGAAGACCCAGATCAGAGGGCTCCTACAGGAGCCCTCTGATCAGGGTCTTCACTGTTTGTCAAAATGCCAAACATTGACAAAAACAACCCTTAAAAGTCAGAAATGGACTAGACTTCAATGGAAACTGGAATTGTCCATTTAAAGTTTCAGGGAGGAAAGAGATAATGAGTATACCCATCGCTAGGGTTGAATGTGTTAAGTAGTGATTAGAGAGAGGTTTTACTGTATTTGAAATGGTATGTCTCCACCAAACTCTTTGCTGTGACTACTCACAGGGCTCCAGATAAGGGGAGTATTTCAAAAACTAAAATCTTTATGTCTGCTTTAAACCCTATGATGTCACTACTCATTAGAATCGTCTCAAAGAGACGATTCTAATGAGTATTTACATTATAGGATTTGGTGCAAAAATGAGTGAAAAATGTTGAATTTGTTCAGTTTACTCCCTCTTATCTGGAGTCCTGTACTCATAAGAAATGTATATTCAAGATGATTCTTATCAGTTTTGTCACAACATAGGGTTTGGTAAAGAATGTGTTGGAAATTTTAATTTTACTTTCTCTTACATTGAGTCCTGTCAAAACTGGGATTTAATTAAATCCCTTTCTCATATTGACATATCATGACATAGAATTGTGTATAAAAGCAAATATCCCTCAAAGCAAACAGTTGAACTTTGAATTTTTTGAGCTTCTAGTCATCAGTACAGGCCTTAATTACAAGGCATTCTATGCCGACATTATTACATGTATAAATGTCTCTATTTGTGGTGTTAACTACCCCCATTTCAATTAGGTCATTTGCATACAACATTCAAACTCTCAGAACTATTCAACAAGCTTACATTCATCAACCCATTACCCCATAAATACCCCCTTTTTATGCCTTTAATTTATCCCTATATTGAAGAATTATCCAACTTTACAAAGTCATGAATATGCACCATCAGAAATATTTTCTATATCCAAATAGATTGTAGCTTAAAGCAGGCTCAAAATAAAGCAGAATGTGCCTGAAGGCACATTCTGCTTCACTTTCAACCTGCTTTAAGTGATCATCTATCTTTCAATACTAAAAACAGGCTATGGGGTAATGGGTTATAACAACTTAAAACCTGATTTATAAAGAGCTACCTCCCTTGCATACCCTATTTTAAAAGTCTTAGTTACAGTAGAGTTGACATATTAGTTGTCATTCACATATAGTACATGCTACGCTTCAACTCTCGTTCTCTATTCATGTATATGGTATTCATACAGTGAAGACGTCAATCTTTTCATAATTTAAGGTTGGTTTTTTTTCTACTAAAAACCTTATGTTCACTGCAAACAGTTTGTAGAAAATTCAGAAGCCAGGAAACCTGATATCTAATGTTTCAAAAAGTTTTCATTTTTTACTTTTCATTTTCATTGCATAAGCATTTATTAATGTTACAAAACTGGTAGCTTAAAGCAAAATGTATGTTAATCAGAAAGTTCAAACAGAATCTTTCTGCTTTACTTTCATCAAGCTTTTATTAGCCATTACAAACGTTGTCCCTATTTCAATCTTGTATAGTGACAACTAATATATCCACTCTCTGTAGTAGACCTAATTAATCATTTACTCGAAAAGCAAATAACCTACTGAGGAAACGAAAAATACCGTATCTTCAACTCTCCCCTCTACTGCACTTTAGATCGAAACTCACCATACATAGGTGATAAAGTGCTTCTACCACAAACCATTTTGTCAATTCGAAAACAACAATTATAACAGAATATGCTGTTATCTAACCGTACAATTAATCTCCGAATACCGAGAGTATCTCAAATATAATTCCTTCTCCTGCTGAATATTCAAAATAAAACTACACCCACTACAGGGCTGCCATTTCTCCGGATATTTCCTAAATCTCCGGATTTTTTCTTAGTACATGGTAGCTTATAGCAGGCTGAAAGTAAAGCAGAATGCGCCCTAAGGCGCATTCTGCTTTACTTACAGCCTGCTTTAAGTAGTCGCATGTCAACAAAACAAGAAAAAGGCTATGGGGTAAAGGTACGATTTGTAAAATCGCACTTGAAAAATGTAAATTTGGAAATCTTAGGATTTTTCATGTCAACTTATGGCAGCCCTGCCACTATATACATCTACAATCTGAACTGCTACACTGGCTAAACAAATAAGGAAACATTTCCAAAAGGAAATAGTGCAGACTCCACGTTAAACAAATCCTGTAAGAAAACAGTGTAGACCCTGATCAGACAGCTCCTGAAGGAGCTGTCTGATCTGGGTCTACACTGTTTTTTCATATAGCATGAATATAGGTTATTAGCGGGAAAGGAGCTAAAATCTTTGTTTTACAATCACACCTTACTTTTAAACTATTTCAGGAGCTGTCTGATCTGGGTTTACATTGGTTTTAAATAGGGTCAATATATATTATTAGCAGGAAGAAAAGCTAAAATCTTCGTGTTTCAACCAAACCCTATGTTGAGATTAAACATGAGAATGGTGTCGAAAAGTCCATGAAATCAATGTGATTTAACACTGCCTAATTACAATAAGCTTGCTTGTACATGACACATGTCTGTATACTGGCTTAATACAACTTCCCTTTCAAAACTAGCTACAGATTGACAGAAAAATCACACTTAAGATGCTCTTAAAGAAAGAAAGAGGAACTGAAAAATAATAATTGGCACATAAATTATTCATGAAACTATTTTATACATCATCATATCATAATCACTATTCATACAAATGAAATACTTATAGTACCGAAATACTTGTACTGCTCAACATATCCAATTTTCTGTAAACATTCTCTTAACCCTTTACCTGATAGTCTATTTCTAGTATTGAAGATAGGTGACTTCTTAAAGCAGGTTGGAAGTAAAGCAGAATGTGCCTTAAGGCACATTCTGCTTTACTTTCAGCCTGCTTTAAGCTATCATGTGCTAGAATATAGAAAATATTCCCTATCATATATCTTCATAACTGATTAAATTGGAACTATTTTCTTCAGCGGATGAATAAATAAAACACGCTAAAAGGCGCTTCTATTGGGGAAAGGGTTAAAAGAAGCATTCTTCTTTATTTCAGGTGTCTGCTTAAACTACGAGTTTCAGCTTAAAGCTTGATAAAAGTAAAGCAGAAAGCTGCTACACTTCAATCCTGCTTTAAATAGTCACCTGCATTAATCCCAATAAATCATTTTTAATAGATCATAATTATAAGTTTAGCTGTAAAATACAACTTTTTTATTTCATAATAAATACCAGGGTGAGACCTTCCCCATCCCAATTAATAGTGGAGTGAGACCTAGCTCAGATGTAAAATTAAAACACTCTCCAGTAAACTGATAAATTATCACAACCTTTGCATAATAGAAAGTCAAACCTGTATTATAATCAACAGCTTAATGCAGAACTTATGTCATGCAGAAAGCTCCATATCCTTCTGCATTAAACAGTCGTTCGTTACTACAATACAAGTTTGACTCTGTCTAAATTGACAAATGCCTTAATTGAATAAAGTTCATTTTTCTGTTCATTATAGCACAAATTTCGAACTCTCATACAAGAAATTTGGTTGAACAGAGCTCGTAATCTTTAAGTAAAATCCATTATAAAATGATCTACATGTCTAACGAACTTGATACCTTTATCTCAGAGTAAATTTAAACCTGTCTTTAGCCAACACTCATAAGAAGAAGTATAGCAATCACTATAGACAGGTGGTTGCTTAACCCTTAGCCTGCCACGCACGACTAACTCCATATGCAAACAGCTTGGATCCGGATGAGACGCCGAGTAACTCGGCGTCTCATCCGGATCCAAGCTGTTTGACACTCGGACAACATTTTCAGCAATTTTGAGCAACTTTGAAGCACTTTGAAACTTGAAGCAGACGAGAAATATAGCAGACGACAATTTATTTGGCGGGCTAAGGGTTAATACAAAATAAAAATAATGAAGAAACATTGTATGGTAACTTTCATATAATTTTTATCCTGCATCAAGCAATGATATAACGTAAACCCCCATTTGAACAGAAACGACCCCTCCTTAGATCTACCCAAAGCACTGAATTTAACTGAAACTGTTGAATGGAACTCTTTTAACGTAGTATAAATTTTCAGCTGTTTTTTTTTTCCTTTTAAATTCACTGTTTACAAACAATCTTTCAAAATAAGGTCAGAGTGTCACATAGTTTTGGATCCTGATGAGACGCCACATTATGCGGCGTCCCATCTGGATCCAAAATTGTTTGCAAAGATAATACTGTTTCATTGTAAGCGTGCAGAGAGGTAGACGCTGAAACCCTGCTTACATTTTGCATCGCCCCCAGGGGTGTTTAAAAGGGAGTATACTGTATATCATAAGATTGGCTATGAAACTTCTATTCAATAGCGGTTACAGGTTTTGATCAATATTTCATACATGACTATAGCACCGTACTGCTAATTGGATTTGACAACATTGTAATGGGGCTCTAATGAGTTTTAGTGTATGATGTATACGTATGATATATGTACAATATACTTGCTAAAAACATGATTCTGTATTACAAAAATAACGGAGAGGATATGTCCCCAACACATCTAACATACTATGTAGTATATATGTAAAGTTCTGCTTTTACCACCACTTGAAAGAAGAAAGGTCAAACTTCGACATCTCGAACTCGCTTAAATAGAAATTTCCATATTTCTGCAGTTGAATTTCATTATTTTCGGCCTTACGTTAATCAAACATATCCTTATTTCGATGTTAAAACATGGCTTAGCCACGTTTTTAGTTTGAAATATCCGTATGCTCCACTTTAGCAAGTTTGATGAATCAAAGTTTGACTGTAAATTCATTGTCTTCAGTACCAGTGGTAGCTTAAAGACGAAAGTCAGATTAAAGCTGGATGAAAGTAAAGCAGAATGCTCCTAAAGGAGCATTCTGCTTTACTTTCACCCTGCTTTAATAGCAAACTAGCTAAACCACTATAATCTCAAGACTTCTACGAAGTGGTGATAAAGCAGAATTTTATTCAAATTGTATAAGTAGAATATTTAATAGTGACAATGTCAAAGACTTGTTTGCAGACTCAATCTGCAAACATTCTTACACGGTAAAACCCTTTCATTACGACCACTAATTGGTGTCAATAAATTGGTGTTTAAGGCAGGTGGCTGCTTAAAGCAAGGGGAGAAAGTAAAGTAGAAAGCTAATTTCATCTTACTTTAAGCTGTCACCTTTCTGTATTATGACAGAGCGGGTTTACTATACCTAAATTCTTAAAAAACATTAATTTCGGTTTTAATAGGTATCATGCCAATTCAACTTGCAATTATTGGAAGTCATATTTGGTGTTTTCTCTATAAAAGTGGTTTTATTTTAAAAGGGAGATAATTCATGAGTTGTTTTTCAGGAGTTGTCTCCCTTCAGGCAAAGGACAGCCATTGAAGGATAAGAACACTATTTTGGTCCACTACAAAGAAATATAAAATCCATTATGAAAACTGGGACACTATTTTTTTAAGGAAACAGTTTCATAATTAAATTAGTGGTGCTGTTTCAATTATTTTCACCACCATGACTAATACCTATTGTCAAACTTGCACCAAGCAACCACTGATGATCATCTTCAGTGAAAGCAACAGCTTAATGCAGGACCAAAAGTAATGCAGAAAGCTCTTAAGGAGCTTTCTGCATTACTTCTGTTCTGCATTAAGCAGGCACAATTCTGTCAAACACCCAGTGTTATCTTTCTTTTTCAATGACAGCTTGGTGCAAGTTTGACTAAAGTCACAACAGATAAGTTCATTTCCAGCATTGCTTGCTGGTTTCATTTCATTTTGACATTGTAGCACAATCCTTCAAAAGGACAGTATAAAACTCACTTAGTTCAATAAAACATCACATGTTTATATTTGTATAATTGTCTTTTAATGCTATTTCTTTTTTGACATCTTTTTCTGTTCTTTCTCTCTGGCTCTTTGTTCTTTTTCGTGTTGTTTTCTCTCTTTCTCGTGTTGCTTGCGCTCCTTCTCGAGAACCATTTTCAACTCCTTGATTTTCTTCTTCAAGATATCCCTGTCTTTAGAGTTTGATATGCCAAGAGCCTGTAGAAGAAAAGAGAGACGAACATGTTTTTTGATCTTTCAATTCCATATCATCATAATTTTGGTCTTCCTGCTTTACTTTCAGCCTGCTTTAACCCATAGCCAGTTTCTAGTTTTGAAGACAGATGACCACTTAAAGTAGGTTGAAAGTAAAGCAGAATGCACCTTACAGCACATTCTGCTTTACTTTCAGCCTGCTTTAAGCTACCACCTGCTAGAAAATTGAAACTATTTATTATACATATTTAGGACTGTATAAATTGGAACAATTTTCTTCAGTGAAGGAATAAATTAAAGGCATAAAAAGGTGTATTCATGGGGTAATGGGTTAAGCTTCCATAGCTGATTTAAAATATATCTTAGGGTGCATATTCATGACTATGTAGTGGAACTATTTCCTTCACTGGAAGAATAAATAAATGGCGAAAAAAAGGTGTATTCATGGAGTAATGAGTTAAGATTTTCTATACAGGATCACCTGATGACACATTTTATATACAGTAACAACCTGTATAATTCCTTTCTTAGTTTTACAGTTTAACCCTTTACCTCATAGCCTGTTTCTAGTTTTGAAGACAGGTAACCACTTAAAGCAGGTTGAAAGTAAAGCAGAATGTGCTGTTAAGGCACATTCTGCTTTACTTTCAGCCTGCTTTAAGCTTAAATCTGCTAGGCTGTATAAAATATTTGTAATGGTATTTGTTCATGAGGGTATAAACTGGGACTATCTTCTTCAGCAGAGGAATAAATTAAATACCTTATAATTTTCTTCTATGGGTGAATTTAAGGGTTAACAGTAAAGTTCTGAGATTATTTGGTTAGTGCAAATGTCATGGTTACCTTGAGTTTATTGGAGTCTAGGGTGACAAGTTGTGGTCCTGTCACAGACTTCTCTGAGAACAGTACGGAGTATTTGTCCATTTCTATGGCCATAAGCCAATGGTTGATATTCTCCTGGTTCCACTCTGTGATGGGACATGACTGGAACTGGTTATAGCTGTGGTGTCCGGGGTGAGATGGGTTGTCCTGAGAAATAAAATAAGATAAATACACAGCACTGGCTGCAATATTTATAGTTTTGTTAAATATTGGGAAGCATCAGAGTTGGACCAAAATACGAGTATTATTGTTGCAATATACAAATGCAACATATTATATGATGATTTATACAAAGTGCTTTAAAACAGGAGAAAAGAAACAGAAGTTGGCTATGGATCACACAACGTTGCAGCCAGTGCTGACTTGAATCTAAGGATGGAATCAGCACTGTCTACATTTGATGGTAGTGCATTCCACTGCACTACAGTACGTGGAAGAAGAATTCTTAAAATAGTCTACCTCGTTAGCGGGTGTGCCTGAGAAGCTGTATGTGGTGGACTCTGCCTCCCCCACCATGTAACCTGACGATGAATCACTTATTGTACTAGCACCTGTCAAAACAAACATACACAATGATAACAATAATAATATAAACATTCATTCATACGGTCCAAAATTTCAATAAATAGCTAACCTGACATGTCAATAGATATACAGTTAAACCTCTCTATTATGAATGCTAATTGATTGTATGAAATATAGAAAACAGCTTTAAACAAAGTGAACGTAAAACAGAAAGCTCCAAAAGGAGCTTTCTGTTTTACTTTCATTTTTTTTAAGCAGCCACCTGCCTAAAACACCAAATAATTAGCATTATTTAGTGCTCGAAATAGAGATATTTTACTATATATATGAGCCTTGCCATGAGAAAAACCTGACTTATTGCATAACAAACAGTGTAGATCAAGGCCAGTCAGTTGGTCTTCATCTACACTGGCTGGACTTGATTTACACTGTTTGACAACCACATGCAACTAAAGCAGTTTATGTAGCAGTATTATCTATGGTATTTGGCAGTGTAGACCAAACTCAGATACAGAGCTTGAGATGACAACAGTGTTTGGTCTGTACAATGTAGCAATATGCAGTAAGGCTGGTCTCGTCATGGCAATGCTCATATGTTTAGGTGATGTTTAGGTGTACTTTAAGATTTTTGATATGAACAAAATGAGACCTTCAGAGAACCTGTAAGCAGTTTGGACCCAGACCAGCCGTCTGAGAATGGTCCACCCTGTTTACAAGTTTATTCAAGTTTACACTAAAAAGCTACTATGGGCATCTTGTTTGTGTTTGTGAATAAATGTAGGGTTAACCCTTAGCCTGCCACTCACTCGGCGTCTCATCCGGATCCAAGCTGTTTGACACTCGGACAACATTTTCAGCAATTTTGAGCAACTTTGAAGCACTTTAAAACTTGAAGCAGACGAGAAATATAGCAGACAGCAATTTATTTGGCGGGCTAAGGGTTAAGAGAACTAAATGTCACCTGTGCAATTGCTTTTAAAGGGCAACAACTCTGTATTGTCTCAAATAACTGTAGAAATGACTATGCTGGTAGCAGAACAAAAGTGTAAACTATTAGTTTTGAGTTAAATATATAACATCAAGGTTCTATTAAACCCTGCATAGTTCAGCCTTATAAATTAGTGTGTTCGCTCTTGTGATACTCTACTGCATATCTACAGCAAAGGTAGTAAAGCTTCTTATTGATCAAAGGATTATCATTGGCTGTAAAACCCTTCCAGAATGATTTTTGCATAGAAATAAGTACCATAGCAATCTTAATATAGTCGATATTTTAAACATGCTTAACCCTTTGAACCCTAGTCCCGCTTATAGGCGTCCTCTTCAAACAGTGTACATGTGAATAGTACACTTGTCCTGTGCAAACAGTGAAGACCCAGATCAGAGGGCTCCGAAAGGAGCCCTCTGATCAGGGTCTTCACTGTTTGTCATAATGCCAAATATTGACAAAAACAACCCTTAAAAGTCAGAAATGGACTAAACTAAAATGGAAAATGGAATTGTCCATTTAAAGTTTCAGGGAGGAAAGAGTTAAGCCAAACTTACCCTTATTTCATAAATTAAATTTTGACAATTTGATCTCGCTTAAGTCAAACTAACCTGTATTTCAAAGTTAAAATGTGGCTGAGCCACATTTTAACTTAAATACAGGTGTAAGTTCGACTTAAACGAGTTCAAATTGTCATGGTTCAACTCTACATGTATAGAGGTACAATTAAATAAACATCGACACAAGTTATCACGATTAAAACATATTATTAATGAAATAGTTCTAAAGCAGCCAGGTTGTAGCTTAATGCATGATGAATGTAATGCAGAAAGCTCCTCTACATTAATGTTGCCCAGTATTAAGCCACTAATTATACTACTAAGCAACCACATGTCATAAATATTAGCAAGGCTAAGAGTTATTGCAAATGTCACCAAATGTTTTAGAATCTTCAACAAATTATGCCTGTCCCAATATCCAAACAGTGAGATGTCCTGTTGCTAATACTTTCAGATTCAATAACTAGAATGCTAGATTTAATCTAGTTTCTAATAGATTAATGGTGAAATTTTATCTAAACAAAGAAAGAATATCTTGCTATATCAACTTCTAAAATTATGTTTAATTCCATATAAAATATTTTCTCTATTATTTATGGAAAGACATGATTCGGTGATGGTTGGTCAGTCAATACTGCTGATTATTCCATGTCAATCACTACAATATACATTCTATGCTATAGCATTCCCAGCTCAATCCTCATGCACATCATCTATAAGCTACAAGTTAAAACAAAGTTAAACAAAGCAACTAAATAGTTAATCTCACTACGGTGAATAACAATCTCCGATGAAAATACATCTGTTTTTAAGTATAGGCCTATATAATGTCCTAAGAGCACAAAAATGACACTCCAACAAATATTCAAACACAATATTATAACAGTTGAAGCACTCTGACTAGATTTTTATTAGCACACTAATGACTGATTGAACAGTTTTCATATTAGCCAAATGAGGATTAATTTCATCTTCAGTACTCTTAAGATACGGTATACAAGGATAATTTTCATATTTATTTTGGCACTCTTAAAGTTATACATATATACCTGTTAGGATAATTTTCATATTAAGTTAAGCACTCTTTAGCTAAATAATGATAAATTCCTTTTATTTACTTTAACATTCTTAGGCTATATATATGTTAAGATAAGTTTCCTCTTTATATATGTATATAAGTAAGGACAAGTAAGTTTAATGTTAACTTTAATAGTACTCTTTTAAGCACTCTTTAGACAATTGACGATAACTTTCACATTAACTTGAGCACTCTTGAACAGGGCTCCAGATAAGTTGGAGTATTCTGAACAAATCTCCAACATTTTCTCACTCATACAGCACCAAATCCTTAGAATCGTCTCTTTGAGTAATGAGAAGTGACACCATTGTGTTTAAAGTGGAAATAAAGATTTTAGGTTTTAAAATACTCCCCCTATCTGGAGCCCTGCTTGAGCCAAATATAGGGACTAATTTCATATTTACACCCACTAAAGTCCTGTTAGATGACTTTCATGCGGCTTTAGCACACTAAAGTCTTATCTACTAATTTTCCAAACCATAGTATTTGAAAGCCTGTCCAACAATTTTCAAAACAGCTGTAGTAATTTTAACTCTGATTGGTTCTTCTAATTTAGAAGAAATTAGTAACTTGGAAAACTCTGCCACAAGAGAAGATATAATACTACAAAATTAGAAAGAGTTAATATGAAACACAGGGTTCAACATTAATTTAACTTTTATTTTCACTAGCCTAGTCGGGCTAATACTTGTAAAACCTACTAGTCCGGACCTAATTTTATTGTGCTCTAATCCAAACTTGGAACACTTTTTTTGAAAGCATTGATGGTAAACCCAGATTAGGAAAGACTTTCAATATCTGATTATGTTTACTTTGATGCCTTGAATATATAGAAAGAACATTTTTGCTGTCAAAATTGTATTGCATAAGTTAAGTTATATAATACGTAGATTTTATTTTGATGTGCCTGGTTGGGCTAGTTCTTGAAAAGTTTACTAGCCGTGATCCAAGAACAGGCAGCGAATTGTCTTAGAGTACAGCTTAATGTCGAACCCTGAAACAACCAAAATATGATCTACAACTCAATGACAGAAAGACAACACACAACCAATGTTTATTGTGGCATGATATTAGATTTATCTTTACCATATATATAAATGATATCTAAGAGGTTAGTTTTATAGTCATGTCTTGGTTAAAACTACTAATTTTTAGTTTTCTAGTTTTTGTTTTCAGTTTCTGGGTTTTGTTTTCGGTATATTGAGATAGACATCATGTACCCCCAGAGTGACGAGGGCTGTGCAGATATATGTAGTTCTGTGCTATGTACATGTAACATAATGGTATATAGCAACACACCACTCAGTATGGCCACTCTAAAGAAACCTGGTTATCAGTTTTACACTCAACTAATTCTAACCTATTACTCCATAAAAAACCCATCTTTTTACACCTTTATTTTATTCCGCCATTAAAGAAAATAGTTAAACTTTATACAGTCACAAATATGCTTTGAAATAGTTTCTATGTCATGGCAAATGGTAAACTTAAAGCAGTCTGAAAGTAAAGCAGAATGTGCCTAAAGGCACATTCTGCTTTACTTTCAATCTACTTTAAGTGGTTACCTATCTTCAAAACTTTATACAGTCACAAATATGCTTTGAAATAGTTTCTATGTCATGGCAAATGGTAAACTTTATACAGTCACAAATATGCTTTGAAATAGTTTCTATGTCATGGCAAATGGTAAACTTAAAGCAGTCTGAAAGTAAAGCAGAATGTGCCTAAAGGCACATTCTGCTTTACTTTCAACCTACTTTAAGTGGTTACCTATCTTCAAAACTTTATAGAGTCATGAATATGCACCATAAAAAATATTTTCTTTATCGTAGCAGATGATAGCTTAAAGCAGGTTGAAAGTAAATCAGAATATGCCTGCTTAAAGTGGTCAACTGTCTTCAGAACTAGAAACATGCTTTATGGGGGGGGGGGGGGGGGGGGGGGGAATGGGTTAACAGTTCTCGTTAGAGTGGCCCTAGAAGTGGCTGTTTTCATTTGGCAATATAACCACAGGAGGACAAAGGGAGAAGTAAACTGGACTGCGTGCATACCATATTTTCCTTTGTTTGCTGTTCAAACAGGAAGACAATCACATTAGTAATAGGTTTTTTATATCAAAGGCTCCAGATAAGAGGGAGTCAACTGGACACATCCAACATTTTCTCACTATTTTCAGCACCAAATCCTATGGGGTTACTACTCATTGGAATCGTCTCTTCGAGACGATTCCAATGAGTAGTGACACCATAGGGTTTGGTGAAGAAATGAAGATATAAGGTTTTGAAATACTTCCCTTATCTGGAGCTCATGTCAATATGTTTTCAACACTGTTAATATTGTTATTAATGGACACACATAAATATTGAGATTTGATAAAGCATTGATTTAATGATTGAGAAAATTAGTTTCTACCAGGACAGTGACATGATAATCAGAGCAAATATTTCGCCAGTTCAATAGGCCACACAATACAACTGTGAAATACCATCAAAAGGCCCCAGGTAAGAGTGAGTAAACTGAATCTTTCCAACATTTTCTCCTTTAACCCACTACCCCATAAATACACTTTTTAACGCCTTTAATTAATTCCTCTACTGAAGAAAATAGTTCCAATTTAAACTGTCACAAATAAAAATCATAAATAATATTTTCTATATTCTTACAGATAATAGCTTAAAGCAGGCTGAAAGTAAAGCAGAATGCGCCTTATGGCGCATTCTGCTTTACTTTCAACCTGCTTTAAGTGGTCACATATCTTCAAAACTAGAAACTTGCTATGGGGTAATGGGTTATATCTCTACAATTTGTTTGTTTGTTTTTGATTTTACGTCGCTTTCAACAGTATTACAGTCATATCGCCACGTCCAGCTTATTACAGGTGGAGGAAGACCCCAGAAGTCTTTTATGCACTGTTTCAGGCACAAATCGGCAACTGGGTAGAACCACCGACCTTCCGCAAGCCAGCTCTACAAAACCCTAAGATTAGAATTTTCTCTTTGAGATGATTCTATTAAGAAATCACATCAAAGGGTTTAATTGAAAAATAAAGAAGTTTGTACTTGAAATACCCATGTTAACTGAGGCACTGATATACAGTATTACACAGCTCCAGATAATTGAATAGTCACAACAATGGGTTTGATAAAGATCGACATAAGATAATTTTTAATCAAAGGAATTTTCAGTTTACTCTCACTTTTCTTGGGCCTTGCTGACCTAGAGAAAATGTTAACTTTATTCCTAGATCTAATCTAAAAAAAGTAATTGGTTTGATATGTGACTCTAAAGCCTTTGTTGGCCCTTCTCTCGTTGAAGATTCATATATGACTTTCTGTCCATAATTAACGCCTATCATCTGAACTATTACATTGGCTGATCAAATAAGCAGCATTTCACTCTAGAAAAACAGCAAACTCGTGTCAGAAAGATCTCATAAGAAAACAGTGCAAACCCTGATCAGACAGCTCCTTAAGGAGCTGTCTGATCTGGGTCTACACTGTTTTCAAACAACTTCAATATACACTGTAAGCTGGAGACTGATTATAATATGTAATGTTTTTCGAGTTTAACAGATAAAGAAGAGCAAATATGAGGAGACATTATAATCTTTGGAGCATTTATTTTGTTCATACATACAGTGGAGAAAACTTTATTCTTTCCCGTTTAAACGCAAACATACGCAAAGCACTAAAACGTAGAAAAGAACAACTTTTGGACAATTCTGATATTTCATGTTTATCTTGGTGGCAAACAGTTTGGAGCCTGATCAGACCCGGCGTCTGATCTGGCTCCAAACTATTTGCACTGCAAATAATAGATTTAGCGTAAACGCGTTTATTGGGAAAGAATAACAGATTCTCCACTGTATAAGGACAATTAAATGTGTACTTCATCTAAAAAAAATTAATTGATTTGTCAGGAGATAGATTGTAGCAGAAATTTAGAGAAAAAGTGAGAAAGAAAGCTTTCCACCCAAAGTTATACATCTTGATTAGTGATTTCAAACCTACCATCGAAATCTATTCCTGTATCAAGTTTCTTTCTTGATACAAGAGTTATTCCCCCTTCTGAACCGCCAGCATCGTCCGTGTTTAGAGAGCGAGATGCCAATAACATAACTCCGCCTTTATCTCGATCCCCGCTCCCAAACTTAAACGGCAGTTTGGGTAAAAGTCCTGCATGAATAAATAGTTAGTAAGCTGATTAGTACAACAGAACGATTCGAGTGACATTACCAGGATTATCTCCCTTTGATGCATTGAAGTGATACTAACATGATTACCTCCCTTACAATGATACTATGGCAATTCCATAAAAAGATTTCAGGAATAACTTTTTCATAATTTTATTTTCTTTCTTGTTTAACCAAATAAACCCTTGTAGTGCATATACACATCGTTTTCAGACATCTTACCTGTAAATAATGCACTTGTCCAGTGCAAACTCAGATCAGAAGACTCAATACGGAGCCCTCTGATCAGGGTCTGCACTGTTTATCATTTTATAAATTTATAGTTAAAATCAACCCTCTAAATAGCCAAAAATGGATTAGACTTAACTGAAAACTGAAATTGTCCATTTGAATGCTCCAGGGGTGAATGAATTAATATCAACTCATTCACCCCTGAAACTTTTAATGGACAATTTCAATTTCAAAGTAAGTCTAGTTCATTTTTGACAATTAAGAGTGGATTTGAACAATATATTTCAAAATGACAAACAGCGTCGACACTGTTTGCATTTGACAAGTGTAGTCCTCACAGGTACACTGTTTGCAAATGATGAGTATACTCGTCACTAAGATTGAATGTGTTAATGAAGTTGTACTGATATGATAGCAGAGTAGAGAAATTGTGATCAAACTTGGCACAGATTGAAAAGTTTATCTAGTAATGTCACTCATAGGCATAAACAACACTGAACAATGAACAAATAACTAAGGTAATGGTTTAGTTAATAACATGATCAGGCTTCTAGATATGAGGGAGCTAGCTAAGAAATTCAAATATTTTCTCTTGTATGTTCTGTCATGAAAAATGCACCATAGGAAATGACTACTCATTAGATATATTTCTTCAAGACTTTTCTAACGAGTAGACACACCATAGGATATAGTAGTGACAAGAACTATTTGTGACTTTGAAATACTCCCTCTATCTAGACATATGCATAATGTATGTATGAGGTTCACTCAATATTTCAATGCAGGACACTTCAATTGCATAACTGTCATCTCAGTATGATCTGGATCCAAACTGTTATCAAAACATTTCTTCATTCAATATGCCTAGCACAGTAAAATCTCTCTATTACAGTGGAGAATCTGTTATTCTTTCCCAATAAACGCGTTTAGGCTAAAACTATTATTTGCAGTGCAAACAGTTTGGAGCCAGATCAGACGCCGGGTAACCCGGCGTCTGATCAGGCTCCAAACTGTTTGCCACCAAGATAAACATGAATTATCAGAATTGTCCAAAAGTTGTACTTTTCTACGTTTTAGTGCTTTGCGTTTGCGTACGTTTGCGTTTAAACGGGAAAGAATAACAGATTCTCCACTGTAAGATTGCTAGAATAAAGGTTAATTGATTGTATAAAAGACAGGTGAAAGCTTTTAATTAAGCAAGGTGATAGTAAAACACAAAGCTTGTAAAGGAGCTTTCTGGTTTATCATCATCTTGCTTTAAATAGTCACCTGTCTTAAACGCCTAATAATCAACATAGTTTAGTGGTCCTCAAAGAGAGGTTTTACTGAATCTACATGAATTCAAAAAGATAATTCTAGTTTCCAATTAAGCATATTCAAATTTTGACTATTTAAGATTGTTTTTCAACAGTATTTTGCAAAATGTCAAACAGTGCAGACAGAGATGAGAGGGCCCCTTTAGAAGCCCTCTGATCTGGGTCTACCTTTTTGCATATGGTATGTATATTTCTCAAAGGATGTGTATGCACGTCACTAGGTTTCAATGGGTTAAATATCTCTGCACTTCTTCCTTCACTTGCTGAACACAGGTATACTTTACAGTATATCCCATTACCCCATAACATGTTTCTAGTTTTAAAGAGAGTCAACCAAATGGAGCAGGTTGAAAGTAAAACAGAATGCGCCCGTAGGGGTATTCTGCTTTATTTTAAACCTGTTTTAAGCTACCATCTGCTATGATAAAGAAAACATTTCTTGTGGCACACATTCATGAGTGTATAAAGTGGAACTATATTCTTCAATAGAGGAATTAAAATTAAAGGCATATTTATATATGGGGTAATGTGATATGCATTTGTCATAAAGATATGTGATGAACATACAGAATGCAGAACAATCTAACAACATGCAGCAATGAAGCATGTACATGATGTTGGCAAGTCTTCCCTCATGCACTTCATGCTCAAGCCAAAATGACCAATGAAAACTAACAATTTTCAAACAGTAATCATTTTCCACATTTCACCCTAATTCATTTGCGTTGCATTCCTTTCAACTGGGAAGCATTTGCGTTTTAACTTGGAAAGGAAATACAGCATGACGATTTTCAAGCCTAGTTATTTTTTCACTATTATATGACACAGATGGTTTTTTTTACAAAATATTGCAAAATAGCAAACAATGCAGACCCTGATCAGGGCCTACACTGTTTTTATATGACAGGACTGGTGTTCTCTACACTATAAGACCACTGATTGTAAATGATGCTTATACAATAAAACCTCTCTATTAGGACCACTTAAAAAGAAGGCTAATTGATTGTATAAAAGTCAGGTGACAGCTTAAAGCAAGGTTACAGTAAAACAGAAAGCTCCTAAAGGAGCTTTCTGTTTTACTGTCACCTTGCTTTTAGGAGTCATCTGGTTACTGTCTCCTCTTTTAGCAGTCACCTGTAACTGTTTACTGTCACCTTGCTTTTAGCAGTCACATGTTTTAAACACCTATCAATAAATATAATAATTAATTGGTCATAATTGAGGGGTTTTACTGTACAAGTCAGTGGATTTCGACAGGTGCCAGCTCAATGCAGAACAAAGCAGGGCTCCAGATAAGCAGGAGTAAACAGAACAAATCCAAAAGTTTCTCAATCATTTCAGCACCAAATCCTTTGGAGTTACTAGTCATTAGAATCGCATTGAAGAGATGATTCTAACGAATAGTGACACCATAGGGTTTAATACAGAAAATGGAGATTTTAGATTTCGAAATACTCCCCTTATCTGGAGCTCTGACAAAGTGTTTCTCTCTACCTTAATATTGTACAGCACCAAGCTGCCAAAGCACCTTCAACTCCTACTGTTTAATTGCTCAACTCAAATTTGACATATTAAACAGTTTCCATGACAACAGACTCAGATGTACCTTTTGACTTTTTCTGCAGATTCTCTGAGGTTTCTGTGTTGTCTGCGGTGCCTGTTGTATCTGTAGAATTGGTATCCATGCTGGGTATCTCTGAGTCCATGTTATTGAAGTTGGGTCTGCTCGGATCGTACGACGTCTGCGAAACTGTAGAGGACGTGTCCTCTGACTCACTGTTCCTCCTGCAACAACAAATACTCCAATCTAAAAACCTTTTAATATTAGACTTGAGCAAAAACTTTGTGAACATTATTTAACTGAAGAACACCTGCGATTTCAAAAGTTCAGGTTTACTAAACATATATGATGTAAGTGAACACTCAAAGAATTATCATTTTCTATGGCTGGCAGCTTAACTCTTTGCATACTAGGTAAAAAAGAATTGTCAGCAACAATTGTCATTGATTAATGTTCTAAAATTAGATTTTTCAAAATTTATTTTTTAAACGGGCTAAGAGTATCAAACAGTTTGGATCCTGATGAGATGCCGCATTATGCGGCATCTCATCTGGATCCAAACTGTTTGTACAGATAATCACAACTACGCTGCTAGCATGCAAAGAATGAATGCAAGGCAAAAGTATAGCAGAAATCTAAGCTTCTTCAAAAAGTAGCAAACTCATAGCCTATAATACCCTCAGAATGTCTTAAAGATTCTAGACATTCAACTTGTATGGGCAACCATTTTTTTTCAAATTTAAGAATAGAAATGAAGGTACTTATTGAGAATCATAATAACAGAACAAACTCATGCAGACCCTTTACTCCATAACCTGCTTCAAGGTTTTGAAGACAGGTGACCACTTAAAACAGATTGAAAGTAAAGCAGAATTTGCCTTCAGGCTCATAAAGGCACATTTTACTTTACTGTCAGGCTGCTTTAAGCTATCATTTGATAGCTATCATTTCATAGGATAAGAAATATTTCTTATGATACATATTCATGACTGTATAAATGGGAACTTCTTTTTTGCATTGGTCCAATGGAGAAGTAAATTAACCCTTTGAACCCTAGTCCCGCATATAGGCGTCTTTTCAAACAGTTTACATGTGAATAGTACACATGTCCTGTGCAAACAGTGAAGGCCCAGATCAGAGGGCTCCTTACGGAGCCCTCTGATCTGGGTCTTCACTGTTTGTCATAATGCAAAACATTGACAAAAAACAACCCTTAAAAGTCAGAAATGGACTATACTTAAATGGAAACTGGGGTTGTCCATTTGAAGTTTCAGGGAGGAAAGAGTTAAAGGTGTAAATATATGTATCTATGGAGTAATGGGTTAAGACAACAGCGGCAAATAACAACAATCAAGGAACTCCATGGCCAATTACATGACAAACAGCAAAATGAGAGAATGATAAATCATTTCATGCCTAGCATACCATGAAAATAATGTCTGTAAACAATGTAGACCTAGATAGGACATTTCACAGAGTTCTGTCATCATGGTCTCCATTGTTTGTTAAAGTATCCAGGCATGAATGAGTTTTAAAGTGTCTTAAGCATGAATGGGTACTATAATCCACAATGATATGATAGAAGTGGTCTGATAGAACTGATCTAGTCTAGTAACAAACCGTTCATAAACTGATAATTTCAAAAGTCAAAATCTTAATGTCTGCATAAAACCTTTGGTGTGATTACTCAATAGAATTGCCCCTTGAAGACGATGCTAATGAGTAATTACATCATAGGATTTGGTACCAACATACTGGAGAAAATGTTGGGTTTGTCCCGTTTATTCCTTCTAATTTGGAGCCATGAGATATAGCCTAATCTGGATCCAAACTGTTTGCAAAAGTCTTCCATACTTTAAGTATATAGGGGTTAGGGTAATGTATGATTGAATGAATGGTGTTTTACTGCCCAATGACACAAGATAGTCATTTAGAGTAGAGGGTTAGAGTAAAATCATGCAATAACAGTGGTGAAGACGTAATTCTTTCCCATTTAATGCAATTATGAAATGCAAAGGTATTGCAATAAACTGTAGAAGATTATAACTTGTTGATAATTCTGACATATTCATTCCAATCTGAGTGGCAAACAGTTTGGAGCCTGATCAGACGCGGGGTCACCCAGCGTCTAATCCGGCTCAAAATTGTTTACGATGGAAATATTAAATTTAGCACAAACACATTTATTGGGAAAGAATAGCATCTTCACTACTGTACAAGCTCTTTCACTAGGGAGAAATCAGTGTTTCTATCAGACCACTTACTATTCATGCTCACAGAAAATAAGCTGCAAACAAAACAATTACCTCTCCCTTGAAGCATCAGAAGTTTCAGAGTCTGGGAGTGATGGAGGAGGGGCTGAAGTTGGGGGAGGAGGAGGTGGGAGGGATTCCTCAGCAGGAGGGGGAGGAGTCTCTACAGTAGGAGGTGTGGCTATAGGGATAGGGGGCGGTGCCTCAGGAAGTGTAGGCGGGGTTTGGGAGGTGTCTGATCCTTGTTGCTGTGCTTTGCGTTTTTTAACATCACTCTTTTTAACTGTGTTGTCACTGAAAAGCAAAGAAGCAAAATCAAGCCCCCTTCAACAGAAATGATGGTCAGATAAGACATGAAAGCTGCAGGAGTATATAGGCTTCATGACACAAGCTTACCTCAAAAACAATATATAATAATTGTGTTTGTCAGTCTTAGAAGTGTTAACCCTTTTAGCAAATTTAATTTATCCCTCCACTGGAGAAAGTAGCATCAATTTATATAGTCTCAAACTGTAAAACCAAGAGAATTTATTTTTGTATCCTATGAGATGGTAGCTTAAAGCATGCTGAAAGTATAGCAGAATGCGCCTTAAGGTGAATTCAGCTTTACTTTCCACCTACTTTAAGTGGTCACCTGTATTCAAAACTAGAAACAGGTTTGGGGTAAAGTGTTAAAAAAATATTGATTTGCACTTGTAAGTAGTTAAGATCCCAATCAGATGACAAATGACTTGGCATCTTTTCTGAATCTATACTGTTTGTCACTTGGAAAAGAAACAAGATTTTTTTTTAAAATTCAGCCAATAAATAAAAAGGCTGAAGTAGAAAAACTGTTTTACAAATGAATTTACTCATTAAAATGCATTAATGAATGCATTTCTCAAACTTAAAGAATAAGCTTCGCAAACAAACTTTGATTTGAGGTAAACCTGTGTTCATACATCTGGGGCCCATTTAACCAATCCTAGTATGACAAATATTGTCTTAAGTCACATTCTAAAATTCTCAATTATTATTTATTTCTCCAACTAATCCTGTCTTGTGACATTTCTTTGGAATCGTCCTGAAAAGACGATTCCAAAGACATGTCACAAGACAGGATTAGATGGATAAATCAGAAATTAAATGAAATTTAAACTTTTGACTTACAACTGTTTTTGTCGTATGACGTTTCGTAAAACGGGTCCCAAATATTTATGAGAAGAGAATAACAAATCTCAAACATGTGTAGCACTGAAGTATACTAGTGGCATTTGAAGAGTTGACTACATAGAAAACCATGAAATCAAACTCACAATACATAATATATATATACACTCTCTTTAGCAACCAATCAGCTAGAAAAACTTGAAATTTAATATGAATCTTTAAAGGGAAGTAACTCCATAACTCGCTCAGTACTAAATAGACACTAGTCAATTTTTTATTATCTAAGGTTGTTTATTTTTACAATTTCTTGCAAATTGACAAACAGTGTAGACTCTAATCAGAGGGCTCCATCAGGAGCCCTCTGATCAGAGTCTACACTGTTTGTATAGGACAAGTGTACTTTACACAGAGACAAGGGTATTCACAGTTACACTGTTTATAAATGACTAGTAAACATATGTCTTGGGTTCATTGAGTCAATTCAGGACATAAGTAATGTATTTCTGTTAGAATAGAAAAAGAAGTCATTTGCAGAAATACAATCAATAGTTTGTGTCATGCTATAGGTAGAAAGTCATTTAAAATAATTATTTATATAGTGAGGTATACTGCAAAATTAAAATCAATGGAAAATAAAGTTATATTCTACAATAACAACATGTATCAAAACTTGTATAAATATGCTGAAATCATATCATGAAATGACAATTCTGCCTGTATTTAGCCCTTATCCTACTATGTGTGACTTGGCTAGCTTTATAACATAATGCGGCGTCTAATCTTGATCCAAACTGTTTTCGCACTCATATCCAACTGTTTAAAAATTTAAATAGGTTAAAAATTGATTGTGAGTTTTTCCCCAAACGATATGTTTGAAGCAGACAACGATTCAGCATGATAAGGGCTTATATCATAACCATATTTGGAAACTGTCCTTAACTAACTTTACACAGAGCTCTAGATAAAGAGGGTGTATCTTAACCTATTACTCCTCCCCAAACCACACTTAACACCTTTAATTTATTCCTATAGTAAAGAAATTAGTTCCGCTTTATAATATAATCATAAATATGTACATGTACCATAAGAGCAGATAATTGCTTAAAACAGGCTGAAAGTAAAGCAGAATGCGCCTTAAGGCACATTCTGCTTTACTTTCAACCTGCTTTAACCCATTAACTCATAAGCGATAAACAATTATCAATGCTTATCTCAATACAAGCTAGTGGATTAAAGTGTGTAAAAATGAGTCAGTATGAGGCTATATTGCTCACTAATGAGTCAATATGAGTCAGTATGGCTTAATGGGTTAAGTGACCATCTCTCTGCAAAACTTGAAACAGGCTATGGGGTAATGAGGTAATTGACTCCCTTTTATTTAGAGCTAAGAGAATGATCGTTTGTTGCCCTCCATAACCTTCTGATTAGATGTATGCATCACACAGACATTGACACTCCTGATTATCCACCCTTTCACCATAAGCATTTTATTGTAAGCTTAATAAGGATTAAACCCGTGGCCCCAAATCATACAATTTCAGTCAGAGCTAAGTTTAATTGTCATTCAACAAAAGATGCAGTGGAAATCTGCTATACAGGTGGACAAAAATAATGCACATTTTTCTGGAGCTTTCTGCATTACTTTTGTCATTCATCATTCCTTCTCTCACTGAAAATTTATATCTAAAACTCTGGCCCACCATAAACATCTATCATCTGACATAACACTGCATTCTTTCCTGCGTAATATTTCACTTATTTCCCTAGCCATGTACGATAAAACCTCTCTATTACAAGAGATTTACGAGCACTAAAAAGAAGGATAATTGAATGTATAAAAGACTGGCGACAGCTTCAAGCAGGGTGACAGTAAAACAGAAAGCTCCTAAAGGAGCTTTCTGTTTTACTGTCACCTTGCTTTAAGCAGTCACCTGACTTTAACCACTTAATTTTTAACACAATTAAGTGGTCGTAATAGACAGATTTTACAGTACTTGTTCAGGTGATAGATGGTCATAGTGGGCGGGGCTTTATATATGAATATTCAGCAGGAGATGGGTTAAGACTAAATACACATCCATGATATACACAATACCCTAACCATACAACCGACTGATGTATATGTCAAACAGGAATGGTGGAGATGTAATAACTAATAACCCATATGTATTCACTTCCATAATAATTATAGACCAATTTACACCAGAAAAAGAAAAAAAAACCTTGTTTGATATGACCAAGCTGATATGAACCATAACAAGCTTCCAGATAAGAGGGATTAAATTATTATTATTTTTATTTTTTTCAAAAAATATTTTATTTCTCCACCAAAGTCCACATTGTGACTACTCATTAGATATGTCTCTTTGAGAAAATTCCAATGAGTTGTCTGGTCAAAGACTTTGCAAAAAATAAAGGTATAATTATTTGAAAATACCCCCCTTCAATAACAGGGATGAAACTACATGTATATAAAACTTTTTAAAAAGTTATTTATTTCTTCACTTAGTATTCTAATTATAGACTGGTGGAGACCTATAGGTTTAAATATTTGAAATAGCCCCTTTACCAGGAGTTAAAAACCTTAAGCTTAATATTGAGGATGGGCATGGCTAACAAAATATTATTTCAGGGCTGCCATTTCTCCGGATTTTTCCTAAATCTTCGGATTTTTTTCTTGTACATGGTAGCTCAAAGCAGGCTAAAAGTAAAGCAGAATGCGCCTTAAGGCGCATTCTGTTTTACTTTCAGCCTGCTTTAAGCAGCCACATGTCAACAAAACTAGAAACAGGCAATTGGGAAAAGGTACGATTCGTAAAATCACACATGAAAAATGCAAATTTCGAAATCTTAGGATTTTTTATGTCAACTTATGGCAGCCCTGTTATTTACAAGTAAAACCTATAATCGATGAACAGTCCCTACTTTAAGCAGTATTGATATCAAGGCAAAAGATCAGAGGGAGTAAATGTATGAACTAAACCCAATTGTGTGGCTACTCATTAGAATTGTCTCCCTGAGACAGGTGACTGCTTAAAGCAAGGTGACAGTAAGACAGAAAGCCTCTGTCACCTTGATTTAACCCTTTGAACCCTAGTCCCGCATATAGGCGTTCTTTTCAAACAGTATACATGTGAAAAGAGCACTTGTCCTATGCAAACAGTGAATACCCAGATCAGAGGGCTCCTTTCGGAGCCCTCTGATCTGGGTCTTCACTGTTTGTCATAATGCAAAACATTGACAAAAACCACCCTTAAAAGTCAGAAATGGACTAGACTAAAATGGAAACTGGGATTGTCCATTTAAAGTTTCAGGGAGGAAAGAGTTAAAGCAAGGTGACAGTAAGACAGAAAGCCTCTGTCACCTTGATTTAAGCTGTCATCTGTTTTTTATGCAATCAATTAGCCTTTGCTTTTATGTTTGTAATAGAGACTTTTTACTGTATGTATGATATGTATTGGTTTTGATTTATGACAAATGTGACCTGATTAGGAAACTGATTACTATTACTCACACTTATCAATTACAAATTTCACTCATTAGCACTATAGAAATTAATTGCTTAATTACACAAAACGTTAATCATTTTTCGGTTAAACAACTTCATTTTTCAGGAAAAGGCTCCCAGTCATTGCAAAGTATGTAGAACCTGACAAACTGAGGCAATCAGGGTCTACACTATTTATCAATAGTATTTTTTGAGAAACAGGGTTCCAGATAAGAGGGAGTAAACTGAACAAATACAACATTTTTTCACAAATATCAGCACCAAATCCTATTGTGCCACTACTCATTAAAATCATCTCAAAGAGACAATTTTAATGAGTAGTGACACCATAGGGTTTAATGAAGAATTTTGTTTTTGAAATACTCCCCTTATCTGAAGCCATGGAAGAGACAATCATTTTTGTTCATTGCTACTTATAAAACCTTGCACCCTACTAAGGCTGATCAGGGTTTACCCTGTTTGAAATGTCTAGGTTTATCTGGGTCTGCTGTCTGAAATAACATATAGTCTTGCAGGGCTGCCATAAGTTGATCATGAAATATCCCAAAATTTCAAAAAAAATATTTTCAAGCATGATTACTTAAAGCAGGTTGAAAATAAACCAGAATGAGCCCTAAGGCACATTCTGCTTTACTTTTAGC
This sequence comes from Gari tellinella, assembly GCA_922989275.2. Lineage (NCBI taxonomy): Eukaryota > Metazoa > Mollusca > Bivalvia > Cardiida > Psammobiidae > Gari > Gari tellinella. The sequence goes on from OV277873.1 coordinate 10,986,112, forward strand.
CTGCTTTAAGCTACTATCTGCTAAGAGAAAAATCAGAAAATTTGTGAAAAAAATCCGGAATATGGCAGCCCTGGTCTTTCAACCCTTTTTTCCTTTAGATGTCTTATAAACAATCTGCTTTATAACCACTTACAAGAAAGCACAGGTACTTGACACATACTTTATTATCTATGAACCCCCCCCCCCCCCCCCCCCCCCCACCAATTTTTATTTTACTATACTTCTATTATAGATACAAGGTAAACAGCGCAAATCGACACCTAGTCTTTACTATCGACTTAAGCTGATGCTAAAATAGACTCGATCGCCGACATTCTCTTGTGGTACCCTCGGGAAATGATTAATTTATCAATATCTACTTTTTATTTCATCAAATTCCGTCAAATAACGCCACAATACGTGATTTATAACGAAAATGTGCATAAAAACGTTTTATGTCGTTCTCACGGTACAGGTTTTATTGCCCAAAATGCTGATGATAATAGATAATAAAGTATGTGTCAAGTACCTGTGCAAGAAAGCTTTCTATCTGATAATGTTAAACAACAGTTGACAGTTAAAACTAAGATGACGTTAAAACAGAAAGCTCCAATAGGAACTTTTTGTTATACTTTCATCTTGCTTTCACCTGTCTTAACTGCACACTAATGGTGAAGTCATGATTACCATTGCAAACAGTTTGGTTCCTGATGCAGGGCTGCCATAAGTTGACATAAGAAATCCTAAGATTTCCAAATTTGCATTTTTCAAGTGCGATTTTACGAATCGGACCTTTACCAATTAGCCTTTTTCTTATTTTGCTGACATGCTACTACTTAAAGCAGGCTGTAAGTAAAGCAGAATGCGCCTTAGGGCGCATTCTGCTTTACTTTCAGCCTGCTTTAAGCTACCATGAACTGGGGAAAAATCCGGAGATTTAGGAAAAATCCGGAGAAATGGCAGCCCTGCTGATGAAACTCAACATAATGCATCAGTATTCAAACTGTTTGACACTCTGACATGTTCTGATTTTTTCTTTTTTAGATTCTATTGTTGCAGAGGAACAACCTACTCTGACAGCATGTAAAGACTTAAATCTAAAACGAAAACAAGCCCATTGTAAAGTGGTTATATCTATTTTGTAGTATTTACCCTATACTCCATAGATACGCATATTTACATTTGATCCATTCATATTCTGAATGAAGTATAAGTTCCAACTTATACAGTCCTAAATATGTATCATAAGAAATCTTTTCAATATTTTTGGTAGATTATAGCTTGTTGAAAGTAAAGCAGAATGCGCCTTTAGGCGCATTCTGCTTTACTTTCGACAAGCTTTAAGTGATCACCTCTCTTAAATAATAGAAACAGGTTCTGGGGTAATAGGTTAAAGCAGACTGAAAGTAAAGCAGAATGCACATAAAGGTGCATTCTGCTTTACTTTCAAATTGCTTTAAGTGGTCACATGTCTTCAAAACTAGAAACAGGCTATGGAGTAAAGGGTTAACCCATTAACCCTTAAAAACGCCTTTTTACGCCTCTATTTATTCCTCCACTGAAGAAAATAGTTCCAATTTATACAGCCAAGAATATGTACCAGAAGAAATATTTTCTATATCCTTGCAGATGGTAGCTTAAAGCAGGCTGAAAGTAAAGCAGAATGTGCCTTAGGGCACATTCTGCTTTACTTTCAACCTGCTTTAAGTGGTCACCTGTTTTCAAAGCTAGAAATAGGCTAAGAGGTAATGGGTTAAGCTATACAAGACTGGTAATGCAAGATTAAACATGGAGAATCCCTAATCCACTGCAGAAAATCAATCACTCGGATATCTGAATAGCAATTAGAATTAAAACAACCATCACAAGACTAGCAAAACTTACACATTCAAGTTCAATATATACTCAGCAGTCCTGAATAACGGTAACATAAAACATCAGTTTTCTTACATGGTTCAAACCTTCCTTACTAATCAAGTATTTTCTAATTTCTTAGTACTTACGGTACTTAAAGTACTTTCTTACTATTCAAGTACTAAATCAAATACTAATCCTTCATAATCAAGTGCTTTCTTATTAATTAAGTTTTTTTTTCTAACTCATCAAGTACTTTCTTACTATTCAAGTACTAAATCAAAAACATATTTTCACTACTAAAGTGCTTTCTTATAAATTCAGTACTAATCAATTTTTTTATCATTTTTTTTTTTATTCTAATAGAGCTTATTTCATAATAAATAAGTAAAACCTTATCTATGATCCAACATTTCAGTGCAGTTATACAGATAGAGACATGATTACATGAGATAGCTGGTATGAAAAGTCTGAAGGCTCTTCAGTGGAAAAAAGGTTTAAAGGCAACTAGGAATCACTACATGTATTCATATGGTGAAAGAGCTACCAAACAGAAACTAGAAATCTCAAAGAAAGAGAGCATCATTTTAAGACTTCATTGTCATAGGGAAGATATCATTTTTCACCTATAAATGTGTTTGTACTAGAACTATTACAGTGAAACCCCTCTAAACCGGACATGTAATGGGGACAACATAAATGTCCGGTTTATAGGGGTTTCCGGTTTAGAGGGGTTTTAGCACATAGCATGTTTCTAGTATGGAAGATAGCTGATCACTTAAAGCAGGTTGAAAGTAAAGCAGAATGCGCCTTAAAGCGCATTCTGCTTTACTTTCAACCTGCTTTAAGCTAGCATCTGCTAGAATATAGAAAATATTTCTGATGATATATGTTCATGAATGTATTTTCTTCAGTGAAGGAATAAATCAAAGGCGCAAAAATGGGTGGGAAAAGGGACCAAATTTTTTGTCCGGTTTTGAGAGAATTCCGGTGTATAGAGGTTCCGGTTTAGAGAGGTTTTACTGTATATCCACTGCAAACAGTTTGAAGCCAGATTAGACCACAAGTAATACTGTATCTAATCAGGTTTGAGGCGCATTCTGCTTTACTTTCAACCTGCTTTAAGCTACCATGTGCTTGAATATAGAAACTATTCCCAATTATATATATTCATGACTGATTGGATTCATGACTGGAACTATTTTCTTCAGCGGAGGAATATATCATATTCGCTAAAAGGCGCTTCTATGGGGTAAAGGGTTAAAGCAGGCTGAAAGTAAATCAGAATGCGCCTTAAAGGCACATTCTGATTTACTTCCAACCTGCTTTAAGCGGTCATATATCTTCAAAACTAGAAGCGGGCTATTGTGTAATGAGTTAAACAGGAAAAAACAATGTCTTCCCCACTCAAACAAGAAGAAAGAAGGCAAAGAAGACATAAAGATCAAGTGACACTTCACAAACTTCAAACGCTATTGCTGCCTGCTTGCACTGTGACCTACATATGTTCAAATATGACCTTGACCTTTGACCTACCTGTCATGTTTTATCCAGGTTTCCAGGCCACTCTCATCCTGTTTGTTTTCTGAGACCCCTTCCATCAGCTCCACACTGTCTTGTGACTGAAGTGAAAATATTAAACAGGGCTCCAGATTAGAGTGAGTACACAGAACAAATCAAACACTTTCTGTTTCAAGTCAGCACTGAATCCTATGGTGTATCTGCTTATTAGAATCATCTCAAAGAGACGATTCTAATAAGTAGTAACACCACAGGGTTTACGTCAAACATACATGTTTTAGTTTTTTAAAATTCTCTCCTTATCTGGAGCCCTGTTAACAATATACAACCAATTTAGGACAAATGGCTTCTTTCAATATTTCATTTGGAACTGTTCATTATCAGCTAAACTTATTCTTAACCAATTACATGCAGAAAAAAGGTTTTTACACCTTTAATTCATTCCTCCTCTGAAGAAAATAGTTTCCACTTAAAGTCATGAATATTTATCAAAAGACCTGTTCTCTATATTCTAGCAAATTGTAGCTTAAATCATTCTTCTTGACTTTCAAACTGCTTTAAGTTGTTACTCATCTTCAATACTAGTAACAGCTATGGGTTAAGCAGGCTTGAGTTATCAAAATTCAAACACAAGAATACAGTTAAATTCGAGTTATTGAGTTTAGACTAAAGTTAACAATATTTAATAATCTTTAGTGCTACAATAAGTTGTTATAACAGTTGAAAACTGCTAAAGGTGTGCAATTTTAATGTTTTAACCTTTGGTCGTAGTTTAGATGGCGGTCTTCTCGACGTATTAGCTGCCTGAGCTTTGGCCTTGTTCACCGACGTATCCAGTAAACCATCAGCTGGTACAGACTCAAAGGTTCCTGTCGCCTCCAGTTTAATCTCACCCTCATGTACTGAAAATAGAAAATGAAACAGGAGCAGTATTAAGAAACATTCTAACATGACATGTGAATTCGTCTCTATAAACAAAGAAAAAGTTTGCTGTGGTATATCTAGTGTGTTTTACCACGCTGTGAAAATAGTCCTTTTAACCCTTTGAACCCTAGTCCCGCATATAGGCGTCCTTTTCAAACAGTATACATGTGAAAAGAGCACTTGTCCTATGCAAACAGTGAATACCCAGATCAGAGGGCTCCTTTCGGAGCCCTCTGATCTGGGTCTTCACTGTTTGTCATAATGCAAAACATTGACAAAAACAACCCTTAAAAGTCAGAAATGGACTAGACTAAAATGGAAACTGGGATTGTCCATTTAAAGCTTTAGGGAGGAAAGAGTTAAACAGGCTCTTCCTGTACCCATCCTACGGTAAAGCGCAGTTTTCAATGTAAGGTCATGTGACGTAAAAGGTCTTTTCTTTCATGTTTTGTTACTGATTTGTCTCAGATATGTTTAATCTGACTGATACTAAATGGTTATTTGACAGTATAAATTATTTCGTCACTATTTTTTAATTTTCTTATATATGACGTACTGATATTGGTTTCATGTAATAGCCATACAAGGGAAATAATTCGGTCGAAAACTGCATTCACAGAGGAAATAGGCCTGAAGCATTTGCTTGCATTTCCTATGATTTTTTTTAAATTAGACATGTTAGAATCGAAATAATAGATGTTCTACTGTTGTTAAATGGTATTCTACATCGGTTGGTCGTAGTGATATGCAGGAATTGACCACTCAGGCCTTCCTGCGCATCAAAACTCCCAACCAATGTAGAATACTGTTTAACAACGGTAGAACATCGATTATTTCTTAAATGAAACATGAGCAATATTAACCCATCCCCTAGCAAATATTGAAGCTTCTTGAAAACAGTGTGAACTCTTATAAGACAGCTCCTGAAGGAGCACTGTTTTCTTATCCGATCTGTCTTACATTAAATTTACATTTACAGTAAAACCTCTCTATTACGACCACTAAACTATGTTAATTATTAGGGTGTTTACGATAGGTGACCGCTTAAAGCAAAGTGACAGTGAGACAGAAAGCTCCTACAGGAGCTTTCTGTTTCACTGTCACCTTGCTTTAAGCGGTCACCTGTCTATTATACAACCAATTAGCCTTCGTTTTAATGGTCGTAATAACGAGGTTTTACTGTAGTTTCATTTCAATGATTCTAACTGTGAGCTCGGACGAAAGGAATGAAATATGGATGGGTGAACAGAGCGGCAACTACCTATAATAAATTATCATCTTTTCCAAACATGCGTCATTTTCAACATTCTATTGCATTGTATTTACATTCAGGGCTCCAGATAAGGGTAGTTTTTCAAAAACTAAAATCTTTATTTCTGAATTAAACCCTATGGTGTCACTACTCATTAGAATCGTCTCGAAGAGACGATTCTAATGAGTAGTAACACCATAGGATTTGGTGCTAAAAAGAGTGAGAAAATGTTGAATTTGTTGACAAAACTACCTCTTATCTGGAGCCCTGTACATTTAGATTTATTTTAACCCATTACTCCATAAATATGCCTTTTTGTGCCTTATATTTATTCCTCCACTGAAGAAATTACTTCCACTTTATACAGTTGTGAAAATGTATGATAAGAAAAAAACAAGACTGCGCATTCAATTAACGCTTATGCCCCCGTTGGCATCCTTGACAATATATTCTGAATCTTTTCTAAGTCCAAATTAGGTCAAGGTAAAGGTCAAACTGAGCTTGGGTATTATTGGTGAGTTGGTAATGGTCAAAGGCAATAACTGTATAAGTATCCAAACATTGTAGTAAACAGTGTTGATGCTAGACGAAACGGTAAAATCTAGTTAACCGAGAAAGAGCCCATTTAAAATATTCTAAGTTCAAATTAGGTCAAGGTCAAAATCACAGTTTGGTGATATTGGTGGATAGGGAAAGGTCAAAGGCAACAACTGTATAAGTATCAAAGCATTGTAGTCAGTTGTGTTGATGATAGACGAAATGGTAAAATCTAGTTAACCAAGAATTAGCCTATTTAAAATATTCTAAGTCCAAATTAGGTCAAGGTCAAGGTCAAAATTTGGTGGTATTGGTGGAAAGGGAATGGTCCAAGGCAACAACTGTATAAGTATCCAAGCATTTGGGTAAGCGGTGTTGATGCAAGACGAAACGGTAAAATCCACTTAACCTTGTTACGGACGGACGCACACACACACGCACGGACAGATGGATAGGACGATTACTATATGCCTCCGCATCTATCGATGCCGGGGGCATAAAAATCTAAATCCTAGAAGATGGTAGCTTAGAGCAGGCTGAAAGTAAAGCAGAATGTGCCATCAGGCACATTCTGCTTTACTTTTAACCTGCTTTAAGTGATCACCTGTCTTTTAAACTAGAATCGCGATATGATTGAAATACTGTTGAAAGGGACATAAAATCCTTATAAATCAAATCAAATCTAAACTAGAAATAGGTTATGGAGTAATGGGTTAAACAGAGAAGAACAATGTCTTGCCCAGTGTACTTGGATTGTAACTCACCTGGGCTCACGGGCTCAGCAGAGGATATATCACTCTCGGAGGACACAGAATCTTTCTCTAAGGGGCTCACAAGAGGACTCCCAGAATCTGAAATATTTGCACAACACAAGGGTTAAATTCCTCAAAGCTTCACAATACTAAAACATTGCCTACTGAACAATGAAATCAGAAATTCTTATACCAAATGTACTGGTATCAACACTATCAATCACCAACTATTAATTATTATAGAAAGAGATATATAAGCAGAAGTGTCTTTTTAGACAATTCTAGGCAACCACCTGTCTGACAACATTGGAAACGAGCTATGAGGGAAAGGGTTCATGTTACAACGTATGGTTCCCAGCCTGGGAAACGATCCTATAGTACATACCATGAACAGGGGCAACAGACTGAACAGATTGGACAGACACTGCAGTCACCATGGTCTCCTGATTGTGTACGGGCTCCTTGGCCCGAGGCATCACTGGGAGCCCAGCTGCTGTCTGGGTTTCACGTAGCTCTCCCTCCAACTGGAAAATCTGGGTAAAATAACAACATCGAATATCAGCAAGGACTTTCAAAATGTGGAATAGAGTTGGAGGAGACACTAATAGGCGCCAAGGTTATAAAGAGTTTGAGTTGAATCTGAGATCCTTCTCAAGCATTTGAATGGTCAGATTTGAGCTTTTGCTAAGCAAAAGCTCAAATCTGACCAATCAAAAGCTTGAAAACGATCTCAGACACAACTCTAATGCGTTATAAACTTTGGTTCTGTTCACCTGCAGAAACTAATTTTATAATTCACCGAAAGAAATATTCTGAAATTCATACCCATTACTCCATAGATACACATTTTTACCCCTTTAAACCTTTCCCCAATAGAAGCGCCTTTTAGCGCATTTGATTTATTCCTTCGCTGAAGAAAATAGTTCCAGTTTATACCCGTATGAACAATTACCATTACAAATATTTTATATAGCCTGGCAGATTTTAGCTTAAAGCAGGCTGAAAGTAAAGCAGAATGTGCCTTTAGGCACATTCTGCTTTACTTTCAACCTGCTTTAAGTGGTCACCTGTCTTCAAAACTCTAAACAGGCTATGAGGTAAAGGGTTAATACACTCTGCTAATGAAGAAAATAATTGTAATTTATACGGTGATGAATGATATGTAATATAAGAAATATTTTCTATATTCTAGCAAATGGCAGCTTAAAGCAGACTGAAATTAAAGCAGATTTTACCTTATGGTGCATATTGCTTTACTTTTGGGATAAAGAGTTGAATATTGGAGCTTAATGAAAAACTTTAATATTGTTACAGATGTTAAGGGAACATGGCCCTTATTCAGCAAACTAGACCCCTATCTACTTACTCTGTCTTTAAGGGATTTCACCAGGGCATTATACTGCTGGTCCTTCTCTGTCTGTTGCTGTAGCAGAGACTCACGCTCAGCAATAAAATCTTTTTCCCTGAATAAAAAATAGAGAAGAATATGACAACAATTTCCAACCAGTACTGAGAATCTTCAAATGCATGTGACCACTAAATGGCTGCCCCCTGCCTGAAAGACAAATTGGTTTATTTTGAGGATGGCTTTCAAGAAGGTTTAAAGTGTATACATGTATAATTTTAAATGACTGAACAATGACATATATGGATTCTTTTAACCCATTACCTAATTGATACACCTTTTTAAGTCTTCAATTTATTCTTCTATAAGAATTTGCTACATGATCTTGTAAAGTTGTGATGTTCTAGTATCCAGAAGGTAGTAAAATTGAAATCTTGATAACAAATTGATTGTTTTTACCTTTGCTGATACTCCTTGATGAGTTTTTTTGCCTTGTGGTATTTTTTCTCCAGGGCTGTGAACTCCCCTTTCATCTTCTTCTCTAGGGCGATATACTGGCCTTGGGACCCCTCCATCATGTCCTGTAAACAGTAAGCATCAATGAACGAGAATTGCTCAAGAATGATTCTTTAAAATATCACTGTTTTGTTGCCAGCTACTTTTCAGCATTTTGCTAAATTTCATGAGAAACACATGACCAAGATCTCGTTTATGACGTGTGACGCAGTAACAAAAATGGGGAGTTGCTCCCTTTATAATTTTTTTAAATTAAAGTGGATATCTCTTTCTGGTTTGGATTTGGATAAGTCATGATTTTACATCGCTTGAATGCCATATCATGACATCCAGCTAATGACAGGCATCAACCTTCCACAATCCTTCTGTAGGGCCTTTCTGTTTTTCAACATTCCCTAGTTATAGTTACCAGGCTCTGGGGTTATAAAGCTTTTTAGTTGAGTCTGAGTGTGTTCCCAAGCATTTGATTGGTCAGATTTGAGCCTGGCGTCTGATCTGGCACTCAAAACTGTTTGCAATGAACAAAATAGTTTTAGCTTTAACGTGTTTATTAGGAAAGAGTAATGTTTTCTCCACAGTACCTGATAGTGGTTTATTTCCTTCCTGGCGTTGGTCAATGACCTCTCAGTATCTCGCAGTCTCTGGGCCATCTCTTCACATTTCTTCTCTGTTTGTTTCTGTTGGCTGTCTGCATTCTCCAACACAATTAGACGAGCCTTTAACTTTGTCAGCTCGGCTTCTAACACAGCATTCTTGCACTGAGCCTGTAACATACAATGGAAAGATATCCATTCTGATCTTTATTATATGCCTTTGTATGATATCGAGCGTTTCCGCCTGTATTTGCACAGTAAAATACAAGAGTCTGTATCAGCCACCTTGAATCAGCCACTTTGTATTTTACTCTGACCTCGCTTTCGATTTAACGTGACGTCATTTACGTACGTGTACAAGTGCCGCGTTATTCATTGTGGCAAACAAATAATCTTGTTCTGCTTCAAATAACTAATAAATTTTGGCTATAAAATGATTTAAACAACTATTTAATTGTTTCTGGTGTGTATTCAAGGCATATAATAAACACATCACCAGTTGGCAGTGTGCTACAGAGTGTTGCATTTAGCTCTCGACGTTTTTGGCGGAAACAACCGATCAGACTCGCGCCAAGGCGCTCGTCAGATCGGCTATTTCCGCCAAAAACGTCTCGAGCTAAATACATCACTCTGTATCGCACTGTTAACTGGTAATGCGTATTTATTGACATCTTGAACAAGAAATTAAAATGGGTTTTTTTGTAGTAAGAACATTTTTCTTCCAGTTTTTTTCGTGGTTAACCCATTACCCAATAGCCTGTTTTAGTTTTGAAGACAGGTTACTACAGTGGAGAATCTGTTATTCTTTCCCAATAAACGCGTTTACGCTAAAACTATTATTTGCAATGCAAACAGTTTGGAGCCAGATCAGACGCCGGGTTACCCGGCGTCTGATCAGGCTCCAAACTGTTTGCCACCAAGATAAACAAGAATTATCAGAATTGTCCAAAAGTTGTTCTTTTCTACCTTTTAGTGCTTTGCGTTTGCGTACGTTTGCGTTTAAACGGGAAAGAATAACAGATTCTCCACTGTACTTAGAGCAGGTTGAAAGATAAGCAGACTGCACCTTATGGTGCATTCTGCTTTACTTTCAGCCTTCTTTAAGCTATCATCTGTTGGGTATTATTTTTTATGATATAATATTCATGACTGCATAAAATGGAAGTATTTCTTCAGTGGAAGTCTAAATTAAAGCATAAAAAGACGTATTCTGGATAATGGATTAAAACAGCTCTTTTGCATACAGAAGGCTGAAGGAGAGTTGCTTACAGCAGTGTAAAGGTAAACCAGAAAGTTCCTGTAGGAGCTTTCTGCTTTACTTTAATCTTGCAGCTTTCAGCAGTCACCTTTCAAAATACCAAAACCATATTGGGAAAGGTAGAAACAAGTGTATACTGTAGAACCATCTTGGTCTAACTTTTTAATGGTCAGTCAAAACTTAAGATTTGTGTCATAAAACAGGGAACCAGGTTAACCCATTAAGCCATACTGACTCATATTGATGCATTGCGCAATATTCTCATACTGACTCATTTTGACACACTTAAATCCACTAGCCTGTATTGAGATAAGCATTGATAATCGTTTTTCGCTTGTGAGTTTATGGGTCAATAAATATGCTGGTACCAGTGTTTGCTGCCTCACCTCTTTCAGTTTGACAAACAGGGCCTGGGACTCCATGTCTGGAGAGATGTCCTCTCCACTACTCTCCTGGAGGTCAAACACCTCAACCACTGGTTTACTGCTCTCTTCAGGGGAGCTAACTGAGTTGTCTGTGTCAACACCTGATGGCATGGACATGGGAGTTGCGTCCCCTGCAAGCAATTCCTCCGACATTTCTTGGTCCTCAACTTCTTCATCGAAACTGGACTCATCCAGATCCTAAAATGCGACATAAAACATCGTTTACCCCTGAGACTTCAAATAAACAATTCCAGTTCCATATTCAGTCTAGTCTATTTTTACATATCAAGGGTTGATATGTTGCAAAATGACAAACAGTGCAGACCCTGATCAGGGGGCTCCTGTAGGAGCCATCTGATCAGGGTCTGCACTGTTTGCATAGGACAAGTGTACCCTTTACATGTACACTGTTTGTAAATGACTAGTATACCGGGTGGCACAGGGTCAATGTGTTTAACAATAAATCAGTCTTTTATCCAGTGGTCAGAACAGCATGTTTTCTATACAGTCAATCTTGTAATCAGCCACCATTAATTTAAGCGAAGTATCTTAGAGGCCTCTTGAGAAAAGTGCTAGCTTTATACATGTAGAAATAATGCAGAAATTTGTTAAATCTATTAAAATACAACTTCTGCACATGAGTCTTCTACTTTGTGGTCACTTAAAAGAGTGGAGAAAATGTTATTTGTGCTAAAAACCTTAGGTCTATCGTAAACAAGTTTGGAACCAAATAAGATATTGGGTAACCCAATGTCTGATCAGGCTCCGAACTGTTTGCTACAAAGATTAAAAGTTGTATTTTCCACATTTTATTGCATTACTTTAATTATTTAACCCTTTCCTCCACAAGAAAAATCCCTTTAGTAAGCATCTATCCTGCACTGTGTTAAATGCAGCTTTCAGCAAGATCAAAATTAAGCAGAAAGCTTCTTAAAGAGCTTTCTGCTTTACTTTCATCTTGCTTTAAGCAGTACATGTATATACTGTTTTAAACACAATTAGATATAGGTAAATTTGCACCTCTGGCTATGGAGGAATGGATCAAACAGGAAAGAACATTTTCCCAACTGTACAAGTACCATAGACCTGTTTAAGATATACTCATTGCATTTGTAAACAGTGTAGACCCAGATCAGAAGGCTCCTAAAGGAGCCCTCTGATCTGGGTCTATACTGTTTGCTAATTGAGACCAGTATCATAAAACTACCCAGAATTCCAAGTAGACTGGTTTATGTTTTGGTAACTGAAAATATCCACAAGGGAACATAATAATCCACAATAGTTACGTAGTATTACTTACCACATTTTCTGCCTCTTGTTCTGCCTGACTCTCCGACAAATGTCTCTGGTGTTCATGTTCCAGTACCTCATCCCGAGGCTTCAGCTGATCTTGAAGCTCTCGTAGCCGGTCTTGTTCCTGTCGTCTCTGTTCCTCACGCCGACGATCGATCTCCAGTGATTGCTGAATCAAACGAGCAACCTCACTCTTACTGGGGTCCTTCTCACGACCAATCAGAAATCTGGAGAGAAAAACAATGAAATGAATGACCTTGGTTTCATATACATACAGTATTATCAATCTTTCTGAAACAACAAATTGGCATAAGTGTCTTTAAGTGTTGATAATAAAATGTCTGACTACAATATAAGCATTTCAGTGAAATCATAATTTTTTATGACTTGTAGCATTTGACATGTACTAAGCATACAAACAATATCAGTATCGACAATCAAGTTGACAAATTAACCCTTTACCTGATAGCATTGTTTCTAGTATTGAAGATATGTGACTACTTAAAGCAGGTTGAAAGTAAAGCAGAATGCGCCCTAAGGCGCATTCTGCTTTACTTTCAGCCTGCTTTAAGATATTAACTGCTAGAATAAGGAAAGTATTAAATATGACACCTATTCATTACGGTATAATTTGGAACTATTTTCTTCAGCGGATGAATAAAATGAATGTGCTAAAAGGCGTTTCTATAAGGGAAAGGGTTAAACTCTACATCATAGCTCAAGAATAGGGGAAGACTTTCAAACACTAAAATCCTGTGTCTCTATCAAACCATATGTTGTGACTATTTATTAGAATGCTCTCTCTGAGTCCATTCTAAAGAGAAGTCACAATATTGGGTTTGGTGAAGAAAACATTGGAAATGTTTTTTTTCCTCCCTCTTACTTTCCCTCTAACATTATATCACCATAAACTCTTGTCATGTACACACACTTTGGATCTAGATCAGATGCCAAGTTACTTGGAAACTGATGAGGACCCAAACAGTTTGAAAATTATATTGAATGTCTAAAAATGTAACACCTGATGACACAATTAACCCTTCTCCTGTTAACTTTGTTTATTTAAACATACTTTGAAAACAGTGAAGACCCAGATCATAAGAGGTAGATTTTTCAACAAATCCAACATTTTCTCACTCTTTTTAGCACCAAATCCTATGGTGTTACTACTCATTTGAATCGTCTCGAAGAGACGATTCTAATGAGTAGTGACACCATAGGGTTTAATTCAGAAATAAAGATTTTAGTTTTTGAAAAACTACTCTTATCTGGTGCTCTGTTTCAGGAGCTGTCCGAATTTGGTCTATACTGTTTTTTCTATAAGATCTGTCTGAAATGAGCCTGCACTCTTTCTTTGCAAGCATTTTCTTATATGTATTAGCTAATGAAATAGTTCAGATGACACATATTCGTAGTGGGTGGAGTTTTATACATGAATATTCAATAGGAGATGGGCTAGTATAGCAGGCAAAGTACACCGAGGTTCAAGGTTATGAAGCTTTCAAGTTGAGCCTGAGTTTGTTCTCAATCATTTGATTGGTCAGATTTGAGTGTTTGCTCAGCAAAAGCTCAAATATGACCAACCAAATGCTTAAGAACAATCTCAAACTCAACTCAAAAGCTTTATAACCTTGGTGCCAGGGCTTCAGATAAGGGGAGTTTTTCAAAAACTAAAATCTTTATGTCTGCATTAAACCCTATGGTGTCACTACTCATTATAATCTTCGAGACGATTCTAATGAGTAGTAACACCATAGGATTTGGTACTGACATCAGAGAAAAGATGTTAGATTTGTCCATTTTACTCACTCTTATCTAGAGCCCTGAACGTTAACACTATACAAATTTAAGTGAACAAAAAGCCAATTACTCTTCAGGCTTAGTATCTTCTTTGCTGATTTCCTCAATGATCTCTGGCTCTTTCAGCTGTTCAGGTTCTCCTGTTTCCACTGCTGCATTAACTTCTTTAAATACAACTGGTGTAAATGTTTCAACCACTTCTTCAGGACACACAACTTTTTCAGTTCTATTCTGAGACTGTTTTTCCTCTGATTCTGTACTATCTTCACCACTGAGACTAGAGCCTGATTCATCTTCACTATCACTACCCTCACTACTACTATCACAACTACCTTCACTTGATACATGTACCTCTATAGCATCTAGTGAAATATCTTTTGTTATCTCAGGGCTTATCAATACTATTTCCTCTTCATTAGTATTAACATTGACCTCTTCAGTAATTCCATGTGTTTTGTCATCACTGATGTCTGTACTACTTGAACTGCTACTGTCAGCTGATTTCCTCCTCCCCTTGGTAAAGTCTTCTCCTGGGCTTTGATCAGCTGATATAAAATCACTTTCATCACCAACATTGTTTGGACTACTGGTGTAAATGGGTTTACATACTTCTGGCTGAGAAATAACTATATCTTCATGCACAGGTATGTCTGATTTCAGTTCAACTGTCTTAGGCAGAACAGGTTTCTCTATTTCACTAGTTTCACTTGTATTGCAGCTGATAGTTGATGATGGCAAGATTTCAAGTTCAACACTACTGGCAGGGTCAGGGCATTCACTATATTCAAAAGAATCTTTAACAAAGTCAGCAGGCTTATTGCTTTGTTGTTCATTTTGTGTTTTATTTTCACTGCATTCACTACTGCTGCTGCTGCTACTACTGCTGCTACTAGATTTTCTTTCCAATCTGTCAGTAGCCATGTTGTCAACATCATCATCCCTGTCACTGCTACAGATGACTAAGTCAGCACTTAACTTTTCAATGTCCCTGCTTGCACTACTAGCGTTGCTTTCTTTTCTTTCCTTGCTTTCAACTTTAGGTAAATCATCTATTGTAACATCCTGAACCCCTGCTGTTAAATCTTTGGTCATATCAGGAATACTTATTGACTGTATGTCTTTTTCAGTATGATCTATGAGTTCATCATGACTGCTACTACTACTGCTTGAACTGCTGCTGCTACTGTATTTTCTCATTCTTTCTAACTTATCAGTGGCTGCTACTACTACATTACTGTCAGCATGATCATTCTCATCATCTGAGGTATATTGACTGTCTTCCTTCTTGGGTTTACCCATTTTATTCATCTTATTTTCTAACATAATATTCTTCAAAAGCTCATCTTCACTTTCACTCACTCCAACATTGTCTGTTTTTTCATTTACATCTAAATCTGATTTCACATTGTTTTTATCATCTCTATCAGTATCACCAGTTCCAATATCTTCCAATTCAATAGATGTTGGAGGTAATGGGATGATTAGATCTTCAATTTCAAACTCTGTTTTAAGTTTCGTATATTCAGGTTGAACAAGAAAAGACTCCTGATATTTGGGAGGGAATGCCTTGTCTACAGGCCTGTCAGGAATAACAAACACCTGCACATCTATAGGCTCACACATAGACTCTATATCTGCAAAGTGTAATCCAGGTTTACCAATCTTCGGATCCAAGTCTTCAAAGTCTGTTGTGATTATGTTGCACTCTGGTAACAGATATTCAGCTGGTTTAGATGTTGGTGTTTTGTAATCTGAATAAAGGTCATCTGATGAACTTGAACTTGAATCAGAGTCACTACTTTCATCCGAATCATCTTTTTCACTCACATTTGCCTCATCTTGGTCTGTATTATCTTGCTCTTCTTGTGATGATGTTTTAATAACATGTTCAAGTAAAGGGGCTTTGAATGGAAGAGAGTCCTCAATGACAGACTGTAGCAAACTGTCTTCCTCTTCAGTGTGTTCCTCATGTTGTTGATCATCAACATTAAATAATTTATCTACTTTCACATCAACATCCTGAAGATTTTTATCACTATCAAATGAATCAAACTTCCCGATTCCACTTGGTTTTAAAATGGGTGATTCAGATTCTTCATTAAATTGCTGAATATCTTCATAAGCCTTTTGCAATTCTAATTTTTCAAGATCTGAGGAGTCTTCATCACTTGTACAAGAGGAATGTCTTGATGACTCTTTGGAACTTAATTGCTTGTTTAACTCGCCATCCGGTGAAATTGCTGTCTGTAATGGTACCTCATCATCACTAGATTTTCTAGTCTTATGAACCTGTTCTAATGGTAATATAACTTCTTGTGGCTGAATGATAAGTTTTATTGGGATTTCTGGTGTAGATGTCTTTATTTCTCGGTCAGTAAGTTCTTCAACATTAGGTTCTTCATGTTCAACATTATTGCCAGACTTTATATCTTTTGGAAAAGACTCCTCAGTGGTAGTTGATTCCACTGATTCACTGGATTTATTACTGCCTTGAGATATTTTCCTGGTTTCTCCCTGAGTTTGTGTTTCTGTTGGAGTATTTTGCACAGTCCTGTTTGTTTCTCTAGAACCGTTTCTATTTTGGGTTGATCCCTTGCCTCCATCTTTGTCACTATCACTGTCTTTGTGATCAGACTCTGATGATAAGGTATCTTCTGATGTTTTAGGTCTTTTCTTTTTCTTTTTTCGCTTCTTCTTTTTCTTCTTCTTATTTTCAGATGATGACGATTCACTGTCTGATGTGGACTGCCTGGTTTCATGTCTTGATTTCTCTTCCTGATTGTCTTTCGGCTCATTATCTAAACTAATGACTGGTTGGCTGTTTGTTTCAACATTTTTCAAAACTGATGTAGTTTCAAGTTTTGGAACATCAGCTGTGCTATGTACCTGGTCATCACTATCAGCTCTTTCTTCCATGTCTTGTTCCAGCTCTTTCACAATAAATTGTAGCTCCTCTTTTAATTCCTCTTTTTCAATTTCAGCAGATGAGGCAGTGGAAATCTTTCTTAAATCATTATTAGTCAAGACAGCCTCATGCTTGTCAACATCAACCATGTCTGATTTAGGTCCTTGAGATTTATTCAATGTGTTCCCATCATCACTTGATGAAGACGAAGAAGACAGTTTTCTGGCTTTCTCTTCTTTTGAAGCAACTGAAGGCTCTTGTTCACTTATTATGACTTTGGCCTTTGTATTTGGATCTGGGTCATCTAATATGCTCATTTCGTCTTTATCTAATAAAGCTGGGGTTGAGGAAGAAGTCACATTTTGAGAAATTTGAAAATTACTCACATCAGGCTCAAGTCTCATTTCTGTATTTTCTACATTGCCTGGTGATACAGGCAATTCTTTCTTTGCCCCGGAATTCTCATTACCTGAATCCTTTGGTTTAGATTCTTCATCAGATGATGATGATGATGAAGATGATGATGAGGAGGAGGAGGTAGACTTACTTCTTTTTATTTCAGCTTTCTTAGTGCTATTTTCCCTATGTGACTTCTCTTTACTTTGTCCAACATGATCTGGAGGTAATTCTTTTCTCTCATCAACTTTGTCTTTATGAGTTGTTTCAACAGCTGGGTCAACTGTTTTCTTAGTTTTTGAAAATATAGAACTGCATTTTTTTATTTCATCTGTTTTCAATGCCTTATAATCATTTGGATTTGAGACAGTTGGTAAGCTCTGTGATGGAAGACTGTCTATTTTAGCTGAATTATCTACAAAATCCAACTCAGTAGGCTCAGCCATTCTTGGTTCTTGATTTACATTATGCACACTAATGCCATGAGGAACATCCTTCCTTTGGCCTGGACTGCTTTCAATACCTTTCACAGACACTGGTTTTATCATTTCAACTGTATCTAGCTCTTCTGTTTTCCCTTTAATTTCTGTAATTTGTTCTCTTTCCTTGTCCTTAATGGCTGGATTTGGTTTGGGCAACACTTCTTGGTTCTTTTTCTCTAAAGGTTTAGCTTGTTTATGAACTAGCGAAAGAATTGAAGGTTTACCACTTCTGCGGGGTTTTATTTCTTTTTTAACATCTGGTGGTTTTTCAACTTCTGTTTCTGGTTGGTCTGACACTGGTCTCACAGTCACATCTAGCTTAGGAAGATTTTTGGTAGGTGTTGGTGGTCTTGAAGATTTGAAACTATTTTTCCTTTCAAGTTCTTTTTCCTTTTTCACTTCTTCCTTTTCTTCTTTGGATAGTTGCTTTGAAATTGGCCTAACCTTAATTTCAAAAGAGTCATTTCTCTTCAGTTTTGGAGACGGTGCTCTCACTGGAGTTTCAGACCATACATTTCTGCTCCTTTCAGTTGTATTTACATTGACATCAGGTCTGGTTGGTGATGTAAGGGATAATGCCCGTCTTGGTGACTGTCTACGGTTAACAGGGGGTCTCTTCTGAACACAAGGTTCTTCAGGCACTTCTGGTTGTTTCATAATCAGTGGATTCTTTTCAGCCGACTGTACTTCAACTTTCAAGGGATCATAGCTCTTTCTCCGTGGAGTAGATAAAAGTTTATGAGTTTCTTTCTTTTGAAACTCTGGTTCTTGTGCTTGTTCTAATTGTAATTCCACTGACTGAGGACGAATGTTCAATTTTCTATTCTGCATACTTGATCTGCCTCTCATAATAGGTCTAGAAGAAAATATTAAAGAAGGTGTTACATCGGAGTATCTCTTCTTTATATCCTTGTTATCAATTTTTACTGCAGGTGGATCATTCCTCTGTATAGTTGGTAAATCATTGCCATCCTTGTTGTCTTCAGAATTTTGTAGTTCTGTAGGTGATTCACTAACAGAGAGTTTTCTAATGTAATGAGCAACAGATCCAGGTGCTGGTTGTTTGGGGAGACTCTCTTGAAGCTTTTTCAAATGGGTCTGTTCTGTTGGAGAAGGTGATGAGGGTACACTTGTAGACAGAAAGGGAGAAGTTAGAGAAAGTCTTTTCCTGGGAGCCAAATCTTTTTTCTCTGTATCTGGGTCAGATGGGGAAGTTGATTTCCTGTTCCACATTTTCATTTTGTTCAAAAAATCTCCGGAGACCCCTGAAGACTCTGTTGTCGCATCATCTTCAACCGTTTTCTTGAATGGTCTTGTGGCATAACCTAATTCCCTGAACATAGCAATCCGTCTGGCTTTTTTCTCCTCAATATTCTGAGTAGGGGAACTTGGCACTCCTGCATTGGAAACTGGTTTGACCTGATCTGCATTTGGTTTTGTTTCTTCTTCAGAGACAGTTTCACTTGAATCGTCATTCTTAGCATTTTTTTCAGGCTGCTCATCAATTTTATTACAGTCATCACCAACCATTTTTGCAGTTATTTGTTCAGCCATTTTCTTTGACATCAAAGCTGCTTTTTTCAATACATCTTTGTTAACATCTGCATATGTATTTTTTAACAGTTTCGAATCTTTCTTATCACTATCCTTCTCAACTGAAGGTTCATAATTTTCTTTCTTATCACTATCCTTCTCAACTAAAAGTTCATTATTTTCTTTCTTATCACTATCCTTCTCAACTAAAGGCTCATACTTTTCTTTCTTATCACTATCCTTCTCAACTAAAGGCTCATTAATTTCTTTCTTATCACTATCTTTCTCAACTAAAGGCTCTTTATTTTCTTTCTTATCCGTATCCTTCTCAACTAAAGGCTCATTATCTTTCTTATCACTATCCTTCTCAACTAAAGGCTCATTATTTTCTTTCTTATCACTATCCTTCTCAACTAAAGGCTCATTATTTTCTTTCTTATCACTATCCTTCTCAACTAAAGGCTCATTATTATCTTTCTTATCACTATCCTTTTCAACTAAAGGCTCATCATTTTCTTTCTTGAACTTCAATTCTATGTTCTGGGTGGTATCCCGAGTTGGGAATATTTGAGGTTCTTCAAAGACAACTCCAATGAAAGCTTGCATCTCTGGAGCTGTAGCATGTAAGTTTGGCAAAATTCCCTTTCCTGAAAGCAGTTTTTTATCTGTAGTTGCTATGTTACTATCTTGTTTTCGAAGATCAGTATTCTTTTTAATTGACATTGATGGCAATGGTCGGCTGTATAACGTATTTTCAACCATAGGCTTTACCTTTTCACTGCATTCTGTACTCTTTGCATAGTTTGGTGATTGATACTGCAAGACAACTGGTGTCGGGACAATCAAATCTTCATTCTTGTCTTTAGAACAAAGGTATGTACTTTCTGTAGGAATAATTTCTGTTTGCAAGTGTACTGATTTATTAACTAGGTCAGCTGCATGTTCACTATCCATGCCTTGCAATCTAACATCAGTACTATCTGGCAGAGATTCACCTTCCACTGACCCTTCTGAATCTTGATGTCCAATTGAAGTATCAAGCGATGGTGGGACGGAACTAGGAAGAGCAGGTGGTTCACCTTCAGAGTCTGAAGAACTTGAGCTGCTATTGGAGTCTTTAGGCTTTGGATCATCAATTTCTTTACTTGAGTCTGTAAATATACCCTGGACAGCCTTCTTTTCATCCTCTGAATCAGAACTACTTGAACTACTAGTGGATGACTCATCTTCTAGAACATCAGTTTGTTTGTTTTCCTTAACTTTCTTTACATCATCATAATCTGAATTTCTTGAACTGTGTTCATGCTCTGGAACATCAGGCTTGCCATGGACCAAATCTGAACTACTTGGGTAGCAAGAGGACAATTTGTGCTCTATAGGTTCTTTGCTAGAATCTGGAACTGTAGTTAGCTTAGCAGTAGTTTCATCTTCTGACTCTGAACTACTGGAACTTGAAGTGCTTGAAGTTTCTGGAGACTTCTCATGCTCTGGCACCTCAGGTGTTTTGATAGAATCTGGAACTGTAGTTTCCTTAGCAGAAGCTTTATCTTCTGACTCAGAACTGCTTGACGTTTCTGGAGACTTCTTATACTCTGGCACCTCAGGTGATTTGGTAGAATCTAGAACTGTAGTTTCCTCAGTAATAATTTCATCTTCTGACTTAGAACTGCTTGAAGTTTCTGGAGACTTCTTCTTATGCTCTTGCAACTCAGGTGTTTTGGTTGAATCTGGAACTGTAGTTCCCTTAGCAGTTGTTTCATCTTCTGACTTGGAACTGATTAAAATTTCTGGAGACTTCTTATGCTCTGGCACCTCAGGTGTTTTAGTAGAATCTGGAACTGTTGTTTCCTTAGCAGTAGTTTCAGCTTCTGACTCGGAACTGCTTGAAGTTTCTGGAGACTTCTTCATATGCTCTTGCAACTCAGGTGTCTTGGTAGAGTCTGGAACTGTAGTTTCCTTAGCAGTAGTTTCATCTTCTGACTCAGAACTGCTTGAAGTTTCTGGAGACTTATTATGCTCTGGCACCTCAGGTGTTTTGGTAGAATCTGGAGCTGTAGTTTGCTTAGCAGTTGTTTCATCTTCTGACTCAGAACTGCTTGAAGTTTCTGGAGACTTCTTCTTATGCTCTTGCACCTCAGGTGTCTTGGTAGAATCTGGAACTGTAGTTTGCTTAGCAGTAGTTTCATCTTCTGACTCGGAACTGCTTGAAGTTTCTGGAGACTTATTATGCTCTGGCACCTCAGGTGTTTTGGTAGAATCTGGAACTGTAGTTTGCTTAGCAGTTGTTTCATCTTCTGACTCAAATTTTCTTGATGTTTCTGGAGACTTCTTCTTATGCTCTTGCACCTCAGGAGTCGTGGTAGAATCTGGAACTGTAGTTTGCTTAGCAGTTGTTTCATCTTCTGACTCAAATTTTCTTGATGTTTCTGGAGACTTCTTCTTATGCTCTGGCACAACAGGTGCTTTGGTAGAATCTAGAACTGTAGTTTCTTCAGCAATAATTTCATCTTCTGACTTAGAACTGCTTGAAGTTTCTGTAGATTTCTTATGCTCTGGCACCTCAGGTAATTTGGTAGAATCTGGAACTGTAGTTTCCTTAGCAATAATTTCATCTTCTGAATCAGAACTGCTTGAAGTTTCAGGAGACTTCTTATGCTCTTGCATCTCAGTTTTTGTAGTAGAATGTGGAACTGCACTGGCTGAATTAGTTTTTGGAGACCCATCATGTTCCAAAACTTCAGGTTCTTGTTTAGAATCAGCAACTGAAATTTGTGAAAGGGTGGTCTCATCATCTGACTCTGAACTACTTGCGCTTACAGGAGACTTTTTGTGCTCTATAGGTTCTTTGCTAGATTCTGCAACTGTAGTTTGCTTGGCAATATTTACATCATCTGACTCTGAACTACTGGAGCTACTGGGGGATGTTTTTTGCTCTGCAATATCAAGTTCTTTGCTGGAATCTGGAACTGTAGTTTGCTTGGCAGTAGTTTCATCTTGTAACTTCAAACTACTGTCGCTGTTGGGGGAATTTTTGTGATCTGTAACATCATGTTCTTTGCTAGAATCTGGAACTGTAGTTTGCTTGTCACTTGTTTCATCTTCTGACTCTGAACTACTTGAGCTTCCAGAAGACGTTTTATACTCAGGAACTTCAGGTTCTTGCTTAGAAACAGGAACTGTAATTTGTGCAATGATTGTTTCATCCTCTACCTTTGAACTGCTGGAGCTCATGGGAGATTTATTGTGTTCTGGAATGTCCAGTTCTTTGTTAGGTTCTGGAATGGTAGGTTTGTCTTCTGACTCTGAACTTCTGGAGCTGCTTGGGGATACTTTGTGCTCTTGAGCATCTGGTTCTTTGCTAGAATCTGAAATAACTGTTTGCTTGGCAGTTTCAGTTTCATCTTCGGACTCTGAGCTACTGGAACTGCTTGAGGACAATCTATTCTCAAGAATGTCAGATGTTTTGCTAGGATCTGGAACTGCAGTTTGCTTGGCACTAGTTTCGTCCTCCGACCCTGAACTACTGGAGCTGCTGGAGGATGCTTTGTGCTCTGAAATGTCAAGTTCTTTGCTAGAATCTGGAACTATAGTTTGCTTGGCAACAGTTTTATCTTCCGGTTCTGAGCTACTGGAATTAGTTGAGAAAGATTTACGCTCTTGAACATCTGGCTCTTTGCTAGAATCTTGAACTAAAGTTTGCTTGGAAACAGTTTCATCTTCTGACTCTGAGCTGCTGGAACTGCTTGGGGATGCTTTGTGCTCGGATATATTAGATTCTTTGCTAGAATCTGGAACTACAGATTGCTGGGCAACAGTTTCATCTTCTGACTCTGAGCTACTGGAACTGCTGTGAGATGATTTGTGCTCTGGAATGTCAGATTCTTTGCTAGAATCTGGAACTGCAGTTTGCTGGGTAAAATTTTCATCTTTTGACTCAGAAGTACTGGAGCTACCAGATGATGATTTGTGGTCTGGAGTGTCAGGTTCTTTGCTAGAATATGTAAGGGTAGTTTGTGAAGCAGTAATTTCATCAGTAGACATTGAACTACTGGAGTTATCTGGAGAGTGTTTGTACTCTTGAACATCAGGTTCTTTGCTAGAATCTGGAACTGTAGTTTGTTTCGTAGTAGCTTCATCTTCTGACTCGGAACTGCTTGAACTTCCTTCAGAATGTTTATGCTCTAGAGCCCCAGGTTCTTTGCTAGAATGTGTAGCCTTAACTTGCAAAGACGTTCTTTCATCTTCTGATTCTGAACTACTTGAACTTCCAGAGTGTTCATGCTGTGAAGAATTAGGTTCTTTGCTAGAATCTGAAACTGGCTGCAAAGAGGGATTTGCATCATCTAATGTTGACTCACTTGACCTTCTCTGATGATTCTCCTGTTCAATCACCATGGTTCCAAGTCCTGAATCAGTAGTGCCCAACAGGTGGTGCTCATCTTCACATTCCGAACTTGTGCCCTGTAGTGCAACTTGGGTATCTCCTGAAACTGAAGATTCATTTTGCAATGGTAGCACACTATTTTTACCTGAATCTAGTTGCTCAATCACTTGAGACAATTCTTTCGATTCAGAAGTGTTTGCAGGATTATGACCATCCTCTGTATTACTTGGCAATTCTTTACGGACTAATATCTCTTCATCTGAATGACTTGTTTCAGAATCAGAACTGCTTTCACTTTTTGAACTTTGATCATGAGATGTTTCAGTTGGTATTTCAGCAATCGATAAGTCTCTAGAAGATGCTAAATTCTCATTTTCCGCAGTTTCTTTAAAAGGAATTGTTTGATTTTCCATGTTTTCATCTTTGACAATGTCTTCTTCAATTCCACTGAATGATTCTGAACTTGAACATGCAAGGTTTCTGTTGTGAATTACTCTAATACTAGATTCTTGCTCATCTGGTAAATAGTGTTCTCCAGAAGATTCAAATAAAGATTGCTTTGTATTATCTGTTGGCAATTGATCATCATTCTGATCCACCTCTAAACTTGTTTCAACTTCCTTGACCAGTGATGGTATTTCTTTAGTAAAACTTTGAAGAATTTCTGGACTTGCGCTGACTTCTGCAAACACGTTTTTCACAATTTCCGATGCTATTTTTTCTGCAACATTAGACTGTTCAATAAGGTCATCTGTGTCAGAGCATGAGTTTGGGTCTTCAACAGCATCTGGTTGTTCCTCTATTAAATCTACATTTACAATTTCAAGATTTCCTTTATTCAGCTCAATGTTTAAAGCTTTAACTGTTTCATCTGGTGACAAAACAGCATCATCTTCCACACTGCCTCCATCTGACAAAACCTCTTTTACACAACCCATGTCTGGTAATAATGTATCTTTTTCAGGAATTCTTTCATCCACAGAAATAGTTTCACTGTTAAGTTCTTTTCCAATTTGTAAAGAGTCATCAGCTTTAGTGTCAATCTCATTTTCAAGAGCATTAGAAGCTACTGTGCTATTGCTAGTACCAGTTCTGTCCGACTCATTATTTTTAGTGTCTACAATCTTGTCATCTGTATTATTAACATTTGATTGCACAGAATTTACATATTTTTCATTTATTTTATCTTCAGTCAAACATTCTACAGTCTTTTCTTCAGATACTTTGTCTTCAACTCGCAGTTCAGCTGGTTCTGGATTAGTTCCCTCTGTTACAATATGGGATTTACTTCCTTCTGTAAATGTATCTAAATTTGTTTGGTCATTTGTTTGCTCTACTTGTTTGTCAGAATGTTTGTTGGCATGTGTTGATTCAGTGACCAGCTCACTAACTGCTGTAGCAGCTACAGCTGCCACTCCAGCACTCAAGACAGCCTTAAACACAACATCAGTCTGTGTTTTCTGTACTGATTCGATTTCTTCTTTGCACATTTCACTGTATGAACTAACATTAATATCCAAAGGTGCTCTCACTTCTAAATCAGAAAGTTCATCTTCATCGGCATTTGTCAATATTTCACAATTTTCATTGTACAGTTCACTAATATCATCATCATTAGCTTCGCCTCGGTTATTGGTACTTTCAGTTTCAGTTGATGGCTTTTCATGAATCTCTTCACAAATGTGTTTATTGTCAGTTCTATGTTTTTTACTGACACCCGTTTCAACTACAGGATCAGCCATTCGTTTGTTAATACTAATTTGTTTTATCACAGGTGTGCTCAAATTTGATTGATTGGCAGGATTGTCAGTTTTACAGGTACCTCCATTTGCAACAGGAGATTCTTCCTTCACAGTTTTCACCGGTGGAGATGGAGGATCAAACATTGGTTTATCATTGAACTGTTCGTAGTAGGCAGACAAGTATGTAGCCATGCTATATCTGTCAGGACTAGTCATTTGTACCATGTCATTCGGATCAAGAAGTTTAGTTATTCCAAATTCTTTCTCAGCGATTGTAAATGCCAGATCATTGTTGTAATACACATTCTCAGCACTCAGACTGTAGAAGTCTAGAAGGTCTGGTCTAAAACGGTTGATGATGGCACAGAATGCCAAACCATTCTTCCAGGAGGACGTCATATCTTTCAGCGTCACGCCTTCATACCCGTCTGTCACCTTCTGACACCACCGAAACAGCCCTTTGATTTTCCCAGGCATTTTAATTTGTGAATTTTAATCCTTTCGCCGACACATTTAAATTGTTTAAATCCAAAACACCTATCACTGTCCAAGCATGGTGATTTGTCTGTCTTTACGGCTGAATCACTTTACTTTAATCCCAATATTGTAGATTTACATCTACAGCATGTCACTGTATGAAGTTCTATTGTCAGTTTTCTATTGTCACTGTTCCTTTGATTGTCAACTCATCTTCCCTGATACATCCTAATTCCTGTAAAATTCCAATCAGAGATGTTTAGCCTGAACCCAGCACTTGATTCAGAACAAACATTAATGCCAGAAATGCACTTGACCAGAAGATTCTTCCTGAACCAAGGTAACCATGCCAAAAATCAATAGCTAAGACTCCATGTAAAACTCACAGAAACAACTGCAGCTTCATCCTAACATCTCCAAATCAGGCCTCCAGATAAGGAGGGTATTTCAAAAACTAAAATCTTTATTTCTGCTTTAAACCCTATGGTGTCACTACTCATTAGAATCGTCTCAAAGAGACGATTCTAATGAGTAGTAACACCATAGGATTTAATGCTAAAATAAGAGAGAAGATGTTGGATTTGTGCAGTTTACTCCCTCTTATCTGCAGCCCTGTCCAAATCACACAAGAGAACCTCTCTATTACAGACAGTAATTTGTTAAATGTTAGGTGTTTAATGCAGGTGGAGGCGTAAAGCAATGTTAACACAAAGTGAAAATAAAACAGAAAGCTCCTGCTAGAGCTTTCTGTTTTACTTTCACCTTGTTTTAAGATGCCACCTGTCATTCATACAATCAATTAACATTCTTTGTTGGTGGTTGTAATAGAGAGGTTTTACTGTATACTTCTGAGCTTGGAATTTCCCAAACACAGCTACACTACACTTTTGTCTCCAAATCAACTACTTATGAAAACAAAAATTCCCAAAACAGCAATACTGCACTATTGTCTCTAAATAGCACTTTATCAATGAACATCAAAATTCCAAAATACAGCAACACTACACTTTTGTCACCAACTCACAATATAATAATGAACCCCAAAATTCCAAAATAAAGCACCATTCTCTTACACTATCCACTCAGTTGAAGAAAATATTTCCAATTTATATATTATTCATAAATATTATCATAAGAAATATGTTTTCAAAGGTGTTTTAAATACTTCTCAGCCAAACCCTATGGTGTGACTACTCATTAGAATATAGTCTCGAAGAGTAATGAGTAGTCGCAACATAAGAATTATTTTGAGACAAAGGTAAGCAAACAGTTGGAAGTGTTCAGTTAACCCATACTTTAATCTAAGCCCTATATATATTCCTACCTGCCAACACAATATCAAATTTATTTATCCAAGCAAACTATAAATAAAGCTTGATCATCCCAAATCCTTTCCTATCAGCACTGCAAAATCCAAAATCCTTTCCTATCAACATTGCAAAATCCAAAAACCTTTTCTACAGACATTGCAATAAAAGATAAAAGTTCAGCTTTCATCTTTGATCATCAGAAAATGACACAAAACCAACTTCTCATTAGTTCACAGTTACATGAACTTTTTGCAAGTAATTTTACTGTATCATTTTGCTAGCTTCAACATCTTAATAGCTAAGTAAATCTACTGTTTCCAAACTCAATGTTGCAACAACTTAATTTATGTAACAAACAGTTTGGATCCAGACCAATCACCCATGGGGCCATGTCTGGATCCAAACTATTTGCAAAAGTTATCAACAATTTGAAATATTTACCTTGCAGCATTCAATGAGTAAATCAATAAATAAATCGATTTAGAAAACCTCTTCATTTCAGAATTTAATTAAGTTTTGAGATGTCTTTAAGCAGACAATACTTTTTCCTGCATTCCGAAGAATTAAGAAGACAATATCCCATGAAGCACTAAGCAGCTGATATCTGTCACAAGAGGAGTGAATGAACCTGTCACTAATCCTTCTTGATGTATCTGTGTCCACTACTCTAATGTTTGTCTTTACTTTTACTACATCTCCCCTGGTCTGGCTTCACCTTTAGCCTGCTCGTGGCACAAAACCCTATTATCCCTTTCCCCTATATAAGCGACTTTTAGCGTGATTGATTTATTCCTCCGCTAAAGAAAATAGTTCCAGTTTATAACCTCATGAACAATTACAATAACAAAATATTTTGATATAGCCTAGCAGATAGTAGTTTAAAGCAGGCTGAAAGTAAAGCAGAATGTGCCTTAAGGCACATTCTGCTTTATTTTCAACCTGCTTTAAGTGATTACCTGTATTTAATGTTATAAACAGATTATTGGGTAAAGGGCTATACAGTCCAACTTCGAAATCTCAAACTCACTTAAGTCAAACTATCTCAATCAATTTACTACTTAAGTTATGATATTTCAAAACCGCTGTAGTCAAACATTTAACTTTGAAATACGGATATGTTCAATTCAAGCAAGTTCATGATATCAAAGTTTGACTGTACTTTTAGTGCTCCAGATAAGAGGGTGTAAACTGAACAAATCCAACAGTTTTTCACTCATTTCAGCACCAAATCCTATGGTGTAAGTACTCATTAGAATCGTCTCGAAAAGCTGATTCTATAATAAGTAGTAACACCTTAGGGTTTAATCCAGCAATAAAGATTTTAGTTTTTGAAGCACTCCCCTTATCTTCAGCCCTGACTAATTTATACTTTTATCTTTGGCATATAATTTCCTCAACTCTTTCCTCCCTGAAACTTTAAAAGGACAATTCCAGTTTCCATTTTAGTCTAGTCCATTACTGACTTTTAAGGGTTGTTTTTGCCTAAGTTTGGCATTATGACAAACAGTGTAGACCCTTATCAGAGGGCTCCTTAAGGAGCCCTCTGATCTTGGTCTTCACTGTTTGCATAGGACAAGTGTACTCCTCACAGGTACACTGTTTTCAAATTACGCATATAGGCGTGACTAGGGTTCAAAGAGTTAAACCAGCTGTTGCAATCAGTTTGGATCCTGATCAGACACGATGTTGGATGGTGTCTGATCAGGATCCACTGTTTGACAATTAAATTCATTATTATATAGCAACATCTTCAAATGCTATTTTAACCATTCTCTTCTGCAGAAGACATCATCTGTTAACCAGGATAATTTATTATTATGTAATATAGCAATACTTTGTATGACGTGCTTGACAAGTAAAACAAAATAAAATTAAAACAGGTCAAACCTAAATGTCAAACGTTGATGTTTAAGTTACATTAAAAGTCAATGACCACAGAACAGCTCATAACAAGACTTCCCTGGCATTTACAAAACAGTTTAGATCAGATTTCAGATTTTGCTATTGTTTCTAAATCTTTCAATAAAAATGTACTAAATACTATATTTGAGAACAATGTAGATGTCACTTTAGGAGCAAATGTAAATTTAGCTAGGGTTAAAGGTTTTGCTCAGAAAAACAATTATAAACTCTTATAGTGCTGCAACTAAGTATGCAAATGGTTTTCAAACATTATAGACCCAGATCAGAGGGCTCCTATGGAGCCCTATAATGTGGGTCTGCACTGTTTGTCATAATTTTAAGAGTCACTGAAATAAACCCTCAAGACCTAAATATAATGTCAACTGATCATACTTCAGTAAATGGATGGGTCTACGAGAACATGGTCATTTTCCGGGTTAAAGGTTTACAGTTTATTTACCCATTATTATGTTTACACAGATAGCTTTGAGGATTGCTTTATAAACTGTTGGGGTTATCACCTTCCCAGTCCATAAAGTCACCCTTATACTGCAGGATTGTTCTTAATAATTAAACATCTCCATTAACCCTTTGAACCCTAGTCCCGCATATAGGCGTCATTTTCAAACAATGTACATGTGAATATTAAATTGTCCTGTGCAAACACTGAAGACCCAGATCAGAGGGCTCCGATCAGGGTCTTCACTGTTTGCCATAATGCCAAACATTGACAAAAACAACCCTTAAAAGTCAGAAATGGACTAGACTAAAATGGTAACTGGAATTATCCATTTAAAGTTTTAGGGAGGAAAGAGTTAAAGCTTAATGTTTCCAGTGTTCAAAGGCAAGTGGTTGCTTAAAGCAGGATGAAAGTAATGCAGAAAGCTCCAGGAGCTTTCTGCATTACTTGCAGCCTGCTTTAAGCATTCAAATGTCAGGATGCAGAAATATTCACGAAACACTGTATAGGAACATGGTAGATGTAGGAAAAGGTATTTCTTTGAGGGATAGGTAAAGGCCTAAGAAGGCCCTTTTATGGGGAAGTGTTTTATTCTAACAATTTTTTAGAAGCTCCCTGTCTCTAAAACAGTAAACAAAATAGTTGTTGTAATTTTCAGACAATGGTTTGTGTGTCTGGAATCAGAATCTAGTTTCTCAATTGTTTCTATTTAGACTAAGGTTGTGTTCACTTAACCTTTCATCTGCTTGTCCCAAATTTATAAGAACTTATAAACAGTTCGGATCCAGTTCAGACACAGCAAATTTAAAGAGCAGTGTCTGGTCCTAATCCAAACTAAGTTGACACTGAGAAACTTGCTCTGAAATCGTTACCTAAAATGGATTTACAATTATTGAATTTTAAAAGCAACTTTCAGACAACCATTTAGACACTACGATTGCAGCAAGCGAAAAGTTAATCAAAATTTATCACCTGCTAAGTATCCTACAGTAACATTGTCAGTCCTGCTAAGTATCCTACAGTTATAAATACTTTTAAAACCTTTACAATGTCGTCACCAAATACAGAGCACAAGATAAGGGTAGTTTTCCAAAAAGTAAAAGTTTATGTATAATTTAAACCCTATGGTGTCACTACTCATTAAAATCGTCTCTTAGAGACGATTCTAATAAGTAATAACACAATAGGATTTGTTGCTGAAGTTACAATTTGTTCAAATAACTCTCTCTTATCTGGAGCCCTGCAAATATGTACATCATCTGCAAACAGTGTAGACCCAGTTTAGAGTTGTTTCTTTACTAGTTCTTTGAGCATTAAAGATCTATAGATTTTGTAAACATTGCCTATGTACTGCTTTATCATAACTCTAATATGGCTATTTATAAAAGAAATATTATCAATTTGAAACCATTGTCAGGTTTAAGGTTTGAAGATGTATACTAGTTCTGTTCAATCAGCTTGTAATTTACTTTACAACTTTATACTCTTGTTTATATACCCAAATATAAAAGTAACACTACATTCAATACTGGATGAATTAAATTTGGTATTGAAACAGAATTGCATCTTAATATTATACCCATTAATAACATGATACAAAATTCTAACATGACACGTGAATTCGTCTCTATAAACAAAGAACAGGTCTATTGTGGTATACCTGAGCCGTTTTACAACGCTCTTCTCTACTCCGCTCCTCCCGCTGTTATAATGACATGACGTGACCTCATGCGTTATGTTTTTTTAAATTTCTTACGTTATTCATATATTAGCCCGTAAAGACCATATACTTTTAACCAGTCATGTTACTGTAATTTTCCCATTCTTCTGTCTTGTTTCATGTAATGTTTGTTCTATGCCAGATTGTGGATCGGTAAATGTAAATTTGTTGTTGGGTGTTAGATTCTTGTAATGCCGTGGAAAAAGTTATTCGGTCGAAAAACTGCATCAGCTGAGGAAATAAGTATGGAACATTTGATTTCCTTTCTAATGAATTTCTTTAAATCTGGTCATGTTAGAATCGGCCTTCGTGGTCAATTCCTGCGCACCACAACTCCCAACCGTTGTAAAATACCATTTCACAACGGTAGAACAGAGATTATTTCTTAAGTAGACATTAGCAAACAGGGTAGATCCTGACAAAAAGTGACAATTGCACTGTTTGCTATTTGTTTCTGGTGCTATATGCAGCTTACAGCAATATGACGGTAATACTGCTAAATATATTTTAATAGCATCCAAAAATCATCTTTTTGAGTATCATGGTAATGGCCATGCCTATCTGTATACTTAAAACTTGTATAGTAAATTTAATGTTGTGAAATTATTTGCCAACTATACAAGCTATTACTCAACAGTAATATGAGCAATTAAAGCCAAAACTTCCACACAAACACTATGTATAATCCTTACAGTGGAGAATCTGATATTCTTTCCCGTTTAAACGCAAACGTACGCAAACGAAAAACACTAAAACGTAGAAAAGTACAACTTTTGGACAATTCTGATAACTCTTGTTTATCTTGGTGGCAAACAGTTTGGAGCCTGATCAGACGCCGGGTTACCCGGCGTCTGATCTGGCTCCAAACTGTTTGCACTGCAAATAATAGTTTAAGCGTAAACGTGTTTATTGGGAAAGAATAACAGATTCTCCACTGTACAATCCAACATTTTCAAATGAACTCATTTCAACCAGTTTACATTGACTCTCAAGGGATGAGTCCCGAAATTTTTTAAGTAGCCTCCACAAGCAGTGCAGATCCATTTCAGAGGGCTCCTTTAGGAGCCCTCTGAAATAGATCTACACTGTTTGAGAAAGATGGATACTGTATATCTGATTCCAGCATCATAAGAACAAGGTGAAATAAAAGACGGGGTATTACCAAATATACAAGATATTACTAACAGTAACATGAGCACTTCAGACCATACTCTCCAAACAAACACTAACCACAAGAACACTTATACAAGGAAAGTGAAATCAAAGACAAAGTATTAATATCAATTACGTTAGCCCTGCAATGTAGGCTAGCGGTGAATTTTTGTTACAACTAGGCAAACAACAATCTTGATTTCATTTAAATTCTTCAGTTTCCATTCCATTTTCAAATCTTGAATGCAGAATAACTGTAAATGTTTTAAAACCAAGATTGGCTTCTAGCTACAAGCAACGATGCTCCTCATCAACCTCTCAAGGCGCTAATCCACCAATGAATAAAGATGCACTGTGATCTTTAAAGACAGGTTTACGCTTAATGCATGGAAAAAGTCATGCAGAAGGCTCCTATGCAAACAGCTTTTTGACAAGATCTACCATTCATTGCTGCCAGAGTGACAAAAAGTTTGCAGCCTGATACTACAATGGTGTCTGATTTGGCTCCCAAATTGCAATAGAAAAACTTGCTTTTAGCACAAAACATTGTATTATTTGGGAAGAAGAATGTCTTCTTCTCTGTATCTGTTTTGCAAAAGTTCTGTGCTTCTTCATTCATGGGCACTAAGAGCTGCATTCTGTTTTACTTTCATAATATTCAGAAGAAGGAGTAAACTGAACAAATCCAACATTTTCTTACTCATTTCAACACCAAATCCTATGGTGTTACTTACTCATTAGAATTGTCTTGAAGACACAATTCTAATGAGTAGTAACACCATAGGGTTTAATGCAGAAATAAAGGTTTTAATTTCTAAAACTTATCCTTATCTGGAGCTACAGATCTTGCTATCAGCGGCCACCTGTGCTTCTGTATTCTTACTACAGTGTGTCACTATTCTGTACAGGTTTCTAAGCTGACTCATTCAGACTGATTAATGACATCATTGGAAATTGTTCACATTGAAATGTAAACATGTAAACGACACCAAAACATCCACATTCCTCGACTCATACCTCTTCTAAATATGGTCCCACAGAAGCCCTTTAACCCTCTCCTCCATAAATATGCCTTTTTACACATTTAATTTATTCTTCCACTGCTAAACATAGTTCCTCTTTATACAGTCATGAATATGCAGCGTAAGAAATAGTTTCTAAATATACAGTTATTAATATCTGTCATAAAGAAATATGTCCTATATTCTAGCAGATAGTTGCTTAAAGCAGACTGAAAGTAAAGCAGAATGCACCTTAATGTGCATCTGCTTTACTTTCAATCTGCTTTAAGTGGTCATCTATCTCCAAAAACTAGAAACATGCTATTGAGTAATTTGTTAAAGTGTATATTCAGTAGTCACAGATATTTACAAAGCACACCTGTTCAGAACTTTTTGTACACTATTTTAACGCCATCTGCTAAGGATCTTTCTCCTTAAATCTTAAAAGCATACTTTTACAAATTGTTATTTACAGAATACAAATATAGCATGGCAATTAAGCTTAGATTCTAGCTAAGGCATAATGTTTTGTAGAGTAAATCTGGATCAAAACTGTTTGCAAAGGTGATCACTGTTCTCTGCATTCTTTAGGATTAACTCTTTGCACGCTAGCGGGGGATATACCTACCATCGTGACCATCTCTGCAAACAGTTTGGATCCAGATGAGACGCCGCGTCACGCGGCGTCTCATCAGGATCCAAACTGTTTGAAACGCTAACCACGTTTTGGCAAAGAAATTTAGAAAATTCCATCTTTAGAATAGTTGCAGACGACAGTTTATGCAGACGAAAAAATTACCCAGCATGCAAAGAGTTACCGTAAATTACTTTCATTTGTGTGTAACCAAAACAGCACAAGCCCTTTACAACATTGTTAAACACTTACTCAAACCTACGTAACAACTGTGGAATTAAATCTTTGATCTGACATTATCAGAATCAGGTAGTCTTACTTGTGTAAGCCATCAGTGATTACAGTGGAGAATCTGTTATTCTTATCCCGTTTAAACGCAAACGAAACGCAAACGCAAAGTACTAAAACGTAAAAAAGTACAACTTTTGGACAATTCTGATAATTCGTATTTATATTGGTGGCAAACAGTTCGGAGCAAGATCTGACGCCGGGTTACCCGGCGTCTGATCTGGCTCCAAACTGTTTGTAAAAGAAAAACCAGTTTTAGCGTAAACGCGTTTATCGGGAAAGAATAACAGATTCTCCACTGTAATTTTACTCATTACTCCATAAAAATTTATGAAATTAATTCATTCCTTCACTGTAGAAAATAGTTCCAATTTATAGTTATGAATTATATGCATCATAAAAATTCCTATATCCTAGCAGATGGTAATATGCTCCACGCAAAATATGATATATTTGTAATCTTTAATTCAGGTGGCAGCTTGATGCAAGACAAAAGTAACTCAAAGGATTCTAATGAGACCCTTCAGCATTTTTTTTGTTCTGCATTAAGCAGTCCCCTGTTATGAAAGATCACCTTGATTCTTTAGAAGTTCCTTTGTACCAGTTTGGTTGTACATTATTTTAACTGAATGCATAGCCGAGTCTATTGTCAAGGCAAACATTCATGAAATAATTGTGTTACCATTACAAATGACTCTTGCTTCAAAGGAAAGTGAGCTACTGAATCAACCCTTAGCCTGCCACTCACGACTATAGCTCCATATGCAAACAGCTTGGATCCGGATGAGACGCCGAGTAACTCGGCGTCTCATCCGGATCCAAGCTGTTTGACACTCGGACAACACTTTCAGCAATTTTGAGCAACTTTGAAGCACTTTGAAACTTGAAGCAGACAAGAAATATAGCAGACAACAATTTATTTGGCGGGCTAAGGGTTAACTGTCATCCCGAGTTTGAAAATAGTTTGAGTCTTATTCAGAAGGCAATTAAATGGCAACTATACTCGAGACACGGGTTCCAGATAAGCTTAGGGGAGTATTTTGAAAACTGAAATCTTTATGCCTGCTCAAAAGCATGATTGGTGTGACAACTCATTGGAGTAATCTCATTCCTGTATAAAGTGAGTCCAAAAGAACTACCATCTTTGAAAGATGGATTCTTTGTGACAAAATGATTTCTCCCTTTCTGTATGAATTTACCCCAAAAGGACAACCAACCATCATTGTGACAAAAAGATTTCTCACTTTCTGTATGAATTTACCCCAAAAGAACCACCATAATTGTGACAAAAAGATTTCTCACTTTCTGTATGAATTTACCCCAAAAGAACCACCATAATTGTGACAAAAAGATTTCTCCCTCTCTGTACGAATTTAGTCCAAAAGAACCACCATCATTGTGAAAAAATTATTACACTGCAGGAATTTAATCCAAAAGAACAACCATCATTTTGACAAAATTATTTCTCCCTCTCTGTACCTCTCTGTTCCAAAAGAACCACAATTATTGTGACAAAATTTCTCCCTCTCTGTACTTAAGTCCAAAAGAACCACCATCATTGTGACAAAATGATTTCTCCCTTCCAGTATGAGAATTTAGTCCAAAAGAACCATCATCACCATTAAAAAATGATTACACTGCAGGAATTTAGTCCAAAAGAAATATGTAGCAAGTTAGTAAATGTTTCACTCTCTACTGAAGCCTAACATCATCATTTGACATTCAATTAGCTGTATCAGGTACTAGCTTGAACTTTTTAACATGCTAGCTATTGTGAAACCATGATAACCTTTGCAAACAGTTTGGATCCTGATGAGACGCCGCATAATGCGGCGTCTCATCAGGATCCAAACTGTTTGACACTCTGACCCTGTTTGGAATAACATTTAGAAAAGTCTATTTTTAGAACAGTAGCAGAAGACAGTTGTTGCGGATGAAAAAAAATTACCCAGCATGCAAAGAATTATTTCTCCTTTAACTTGTTGCTAAAATCAGCTGCCTTTAGCCCTTCTCTTGCTGAATGTTCATAAAATAAAACTCCGCCCACTGCAAACATATACCATCTGAACTACTTCATTGGCTCAAAAAAGAACACTTCTATCATTCTGCATATTTGACTTTCAAGCACTCAAAACCTTGTCCCGCTTAGTTTTCAGAAAGTTAATATTATGTCACTTAGTCATATTAATTACTTAATGAAAGTTTTAGCTGTATGTAGATTATAGATTAATGGCGAAAGCAATTATGTTATCCATCAAGTGCTTCATGATTTACATTCCAATCAGAAAACTTCATCTTTTAACTTAGTGTCATTCATATACCTTCAGCCTGTGTCATAACAAACAGTAAAACCTAACTAAAAACTTTCTTAATAGCCCTTCCCCCCCATGGAAGCACCTTTTAGCGCATGTAATTTATTCCACTACTGGTGAAAATAGTTCCAATTCATATATACAGTCATGAATATGTATCATAAGAAATATTTTCTACATTCTTGGAGATGATAGCTTAAAGCAGACTGAAAGTAGAGCAGAATGCGCCTTAAGGCGCATTCTGCTTTACTTTCAACCTGCTTTAAGTAGACATTTATATTCAATCCTAGAAATATGCTATGGAGGAAAGGGTTAACAGTTTTCTCCTTCTTTTAACACTTGTTGGATAAAAATAATGCAGAAAGGTCTTTAACCCATAACCCCATAAATACGCC
The DNA here is from genome assembly GCA_922989275.2 of Gari tellinella. NCBI lineage: Eukaryota > Metazoa > Mollusca > Bivalvia > Cardiida > Psammobiidae > Gari > Gari tellinella. The sequence continues at coordinate 11,023,254 of OV277873.1, forward strand.
TTTTTACGCCCTTGATATATTCCTCCACTGAAGAAAAAAATTCCAATTTAAACAGTCATGAATATGTATTATAAGAAATATTTTCTACATTCTAGTAGATGGTAGCTTAAAGCTGGCTTAAAGTAAAGCAGAATGCGCCTTACGGCGCATTCTACTTTACTTTTAGCCTGCTTTAAGTGGTCACCTATTTTCAAAACTAGAAACAGGCTATGGGGTAATGGGTTAATAACATCAAGCAGCCACAACCATCTTCAATGGAGCTATTTAAGCTTCCCAATTACCTTCTGGTCAATCAAGAGGAGGTCATTATCCTAATAATCATACTGAGTAAATTCCTATCTATCATTAGTTACATGACAAAGTTAAATATTTACATACTATGTGGCTGGTTGTCTGGATTACACAGAAATCTTCATGATGATTTAATACTGACAAATATCACAGTCTTAAGACAAATCCTAAACTGATGGAGCAATACCGTTCTGACATATAGAGGGAAGTCTATGATCACAGACAGACTGTCTTTACCCTTCCCAAAAAACTTTTTCCAAAGGAAAAATGACAGACTCCTGTACAACAGGGACCCGTCTTACGACAAATATTGTCATAAGTCAGGTTCTAAAATTCCCAATATTTATTTCAATGTCTATAATCCTGTCTTGTGACATCTCTTTGGAATCGTCTTGAAAAGATGATTCCATAGAGATGTCACAAGACAAGATTAGATAAGGAAATAAGAATTTATACGTTTTTAAGGTTTTGACTTACGACCATTTTTATGGTACGACGTTTCGTAAGATGGGTACCTGGTCCTTAAAGAAATAGTGCAGAACCTCTTAGACAGCATTTTCAAATCTGTCAGATCTAGATCTTCCCTGTTTTCAAAAAGATGAAATATACATATATAGCAGGAGTATAAGCTTAAGGGATTAATGTTGGCATGTAGGTGGTAACTTAACCTTACAGTCAGGACCATTAGGTCACCTTCTAACCTACTCCTCCACATTAACACCCTAGGACATCATTTCTCACTGACAGCTGATGCTTAACTCATTACCCCATAGCCTGTTTCTAGTTTTGAAGACAAGTGACCACTCAAAGCAGGTTGAAAGTAAAGCAAAATGTGCCTTCAGGCGCATTTTGCTATAAAGTCAACCTGCTCTAAGCTATCATCAGTCAAAATATAGAAAATATTTCTTATGATATGTATTTTTCATGGTATAAATTTGAACAATTTACTTCACTGTAGGAATAAATCAGACGCGTAAACAGTCGTTTTGTAAAGGAATAATTGGTTATGGCTGGTTTCAATTGACCAGTAGTACAAGCTAAATTCTACTTTATTTTTATCCTGCATTAAATTTAAGTGATTTCCCTATCGGCTTATGTTATTTCTATTTTTTGAGACAGGTAGTAACGTTGCTTGCTTAAAGCAAGTTGAAAATACAACAAAGCCCATTACCCCATATCAGTATAGAGGCAGGGTGTCAAACAGCTTGAATACTCTGCAAGTGTGCAAATATATGAATATAATCACTATTTCTCTGCTAGTATGCAAAGATATGAATATGTTGCAAAATGGTAATGAGGAAATATAAATTAGATGTGCTGTCTGACATGTCCAGTAAATATTTACTCCAGCACACAGTGACCTCAGCATTACCATACCTGACTAATTAACCCTTAAAACACCAAGTAATATTGTCGTCTGCAATATTTTGTCGTCTGCTGCAAATCTATAAATAGAATTTATACAATTTTCTTTAAAAAATAAGAGTCAGGATATCATACAGCTTGGATCTGGATATGATGCAGGGTTATCGGGAATCAAATCTGGATTAAAACTGTTCGCACAGGTTATGAAGATTTTGCCCATATGCACACAGCAGTGGAAGATTTAACCCCTGAGCCAAAAACAATTAGTGTCAATATCCAAATACCCCATCAATCACAATGACACCATCTACTGTCCATACAGTCTATACCATGTTCAACTGCCAAACTTTGAAAGAAATATTAAGGCAGGACACTGCTTAATGCAGGATAAAAGTAAAGCAGAAAGCTCCTACAGGAGCTTTCTGCTTTACTTTTGTCCCCCATTAAGCTTCCACCTGTATCATAATGGCTTATAATTGATGTTATCTTTAGTGTTTGTTAAGTCCAAGTTTGCCTGTTATTTATACATGTTAGCACGTCACAAACAAGCATGTTCGCCCTTGAAATGTTGGTAAATGATTGGACACTTTCAAGAAGTGTAGATCCAGATATTGTCAGTTCTTAGACAAGCTAGTCTGTATTTGTTTTCATGGGAGAAATTTAAATCAATTAAAAGTTGCACTCTCTGTTTAAAAGACAAATACTCTGTGGACCTATAAAAGTGTTCATTATGAATTCAGCTGTGTAATGGTTACACAGTGCACATCTCTTTGATGTACAAGAAATTACATACATCTTTAAAATTCAATCAAAACCCAAGTAATGTACACATTTGCAAACAGTGTGAATCCAGATTATTGGAACTTAAACTCGTATCTTATCAAAAGCCAATTTGTTTTGGGGTAATATGGTGTGTTTATTCCCAATAAAGAGATGAATAAGTAATTTCCGGAACTAACCAATTACTCCATAAGTGTACCTTTTTTTCAACTTCCACTGAAGATCAAAATTCAGCTTAATAATCATAGTTATTGTCCTGAATATGCAGCATGAGTATTATTTATATATCCTAGCAGAATGTTGCTAAAAGCAGGCTAAAAGTAAAGCAGAATGTGCATTGAGGCACATTCTGCTTTACCTTCAACCTGCTTTAAGTGGCCCCGTCTTCAAAACTAGACACAGGCTATATAGCAGTTTAAAGGTTAAAGAACTGTCAATAAAATATGATTATTATTTCCTGGTTGGCAATTCTTTACTTTCTATGCTGGAATCCAGTATGTAATATTTTTTATATGTGCTGTGCCATGACAATACCAGCCTTATTGCATTGCAACTTTGTACAGGCCAACATGCAGACTCAACAGCACCGTTGTCATCACAGGCTCTGCATCTGAGTTTGTCTACACTGCCAAATACAGTACATAATACACTAAAAACAGGTAAATAAAATGTATTGGATGCATGTATGTGTCGAACAGTGTAGATCAAGACCCGCCGCCAGGTCTTTGACACGGCGACTGGCCTTGATATATACACTATTTGCAATGCAATAAGTCAGGTTTTCACATGGCATGGCTCATATACAGTAAAACCTCTCTATTACGACCATTAAAAACAAGAGGGCCTGAAGGCCTTGATATCGCTCACCATTTGTAATGAAGCCTGATAGCTTTACCTTTGAATTTCACCGTTTTTATTCTAAATCCATTCAAGTTTGTCGACCTATTGTAGTATAGTAGAGTACATCAAAGGCAGATAACTAGTGCCTAAACAATACTGAAATGAAGCCTTTTTCTAGCATTTCAAAGTATATCAAGGGCAGGTAACTGTTGCCACAATGATTACATTTCAACAATAATTGCACTCCTTCCAGAATGTATAGCTACATCCTTTGTGTACAAGTATAATCAAAATCCATTGAAAACTGTAGTTGCAAGAGTGTAAATGCTGTAAAATATGGCATTTTCAGCAATTCAAAGGTAGATATCTCTTGATCTATTTGTCCAATTCCAACCATAATCACCCTTTTTCGTACTCTTATGGTCATATACAATCTGGGCAAGTTTGAGAGAACTTGGATAAATATTGTGGCCTCTAGAGTGTAAACACTGTTAAATATTATCATTTTCAGCAATTCAAAGGTAGATCACTTTTGATCTATTGATCAGATTACAACCATAATTGAACTCATCCAAAGTCTTATGGCAATATACAATCTGAGTAAGTTTGAGGAAGATTGGATAAATTTTTTGACCTCTAGAGTGTAAACATCGTTAAATATGGCATTTTCAGCAATTCAAAGGTAGATAACGCTCGACCTATAAGTCTGATTTCAACCATAATCAAACTCATTTGAACTCTTATAGTCATTTACAATCTGAGCAGGTTTGAGATAGATTGGATAAAAATTGTGGCCTCTAGAGTGTAAACACTGTTAAATATGGCATTTTCAGCAATTCAAAGGTAAATAACTCTTGATCTATTTGTCTGATTTCAACCATAATCAAACTCATTCAAACTCTTATGGTCATATACAATCTGGGCAAGTTTTAGAAAAATTGGATAAATACTGTGGCCTCTAGAGTGTAAACACTGTTAAATATGGCATTTTCAGCAGTTCAAAGGTAGATAACTCATGACCTATTTGTCCGATTTCAACCATAATCGAACTCATCCGAACTCTTATGGCAATATACCATCTGAGCAAGTTTGAGAAAGATTGGATAAATATTGTGGCCTCTAGAGTGTAAACACTAAAATTGTTGACGCCCGGACGACGCACGACGGACGACGGACAATCAAGGATTGCAATAGCTCACCCTGAGCTAGCTCAGGTGAGCTAATAAGTATAATTGGTTGTATTCAATACAGGTAACAGCTTAAAGCAAGGTGATAGTAAAACAGAAAGCTCCTGTAGGAGCTTTCTGTTTTACTATCACCTAGCTTTAAGAAGTCACCTGTTCTTAACTCCTAATAATTAACACAATTTAGTGGTCGTAATAGTGGGGTTTTACTGTACATTTAGCAATCATTGTCGACTCTGATCAGAAGACACCTCAAGAAATAAAGTCAGCAGAATCATCATGATACTACATCAATAGTCAACATCATCAACATAGTAACAATCAAGAAATCACCTTATCTTCTACAAAAATCTAAACTCCAAACATCCAACATTCCTTCAAAACAACAAATTGATCCATTTGTAAAACGTAAAACAATCAACCACAATGTTCCTGTATGCTGGTATCAAAGCTGCATCTTCCAAGTCGCAATAACCATCCCATATAACTGATAAAATCCTTTCCCTACAATCCTAGGGCACTTTAACTGCAGTCAAACGTGTAAGGTGACATTTCTTACAAGAAGAATTGATCAATATGAAAACAGGTGACTGCTTAATGCAAAACATAAATAAAGCTTTACTTTTGCCTTAAACAGTGCTCCCCGCTACTGTGATGGCCCTCCAAACAATGGCTCCCTCCTTACAACAATGCTTGCTGTTATTCCCCAAACAATACAATTTGTCCAAATAGCTCGAATCCGCATTTTGTTTGGTTTTTTATTACAAAATGACAAACATTGCAGACCCTGATCAGAACCTTCTGATCTGGGTCTACAATGTTTGCATGGGACAAGACTTGGTGTACTCTGTAAATGACTATTATACTCATCACTAGGGTTCAATGTTTTAAGACGCAAATACTTTTAACTAATGACAGGTGATTACTTAATTCAAGAAACAAGTGTATGCAGTAGCTCTGGCTGATCAACCTTAAGTTTGCCTTTAGCTGCCACCTGTATTAAACATTAATAATTGATCTTCTGATGATTATAAGGCCTCTTAACTCTTACCATGTTAGCGGCGGATATGACTGCCACAGTGATCACCTTTGCAAACACTTTGGATCCAGATGTGACGCCGCAAAATGCGGCGTCTCGTCAGGATCTAAACTGGTTGACTCTCTGATCCTGTTTTGGAAAGAAATTCAAGAAAATTCTATTTTTAGAACAAAAGCAGACGACAATTGTTGCAGTCCGAAAAAATACCCAGCATGCAAAGAGTTATCACATGTTTTGCTATTCAATAAACCATCATCTCTCTACCACAAGAAACACTCCACAACTACAGAATAATGATCCCACAGCCTTACACATTTTATCTATTAAATTATCCAACATCCTCTTTTTTTGTCACTAAATTACGATTTTTCACCAAAAAATTGCATTTGCACTTTTGTTAGCCTAGTTTCACTATGGTATAACATACTACATTACACCACAGGTATGTACCCTTACGCCATGTGACAACCAGTGTATACTGTCACTATACTATAACAGCCCCATTACAACAACCAATCACTGCAATGACAGCTTTCCTGACACTGTTTAAGGAAGTAGAAAGCATAAAACAAGATGGAACTAACCCAGAAACTCACATGAGCTTTCTGTTTTGCTTTCATCCTGCTTAAGAAGCCACTTAATTGTATTAACACAATTCATGGATTTTCATTTCAGAAGTGGTAATTATACCGTTAGATTACTAGGAATTTTACTCTTACTGTGCAGGAAATGAGTTCAGTTAAACCTCTCTATTATGAGAAAGCTTTAAAGAAGGCTAATTGATTGTATTAAGACATGGGGAAGTCAAAGCAAGATGATAGTAAAGCGGAAAGCTGCTAAAGGATTTTGCTTTAAGCAACCATCTACCTTAAATACAAAATAATTTAAATAATTTAGTCGTTGTAATAGATGTTTAACTGTATATCATTTGCAAACAGCTTAAAGCAGGCTGATAAAGTAAAGCAGAATGTGCCTTTAGGCACATTCTGCTTTACTTTCAACCTGCTTTAAGTAGTCACCTATTTTCAAAACTAGAAACATGCTTTGTGGTTAAGGGTTAATGCAGGGTCTGCACAGTTTGCTATAAATACAAATTGTCACAGTGTGTAGGTTTATCATGACTTGTACGGCCTTGCATGCTGTACAAGCATGCTTTTATGGCGACATGGTAAAGTGCATGACTGCGAACCTGGCAATCTGGGTTCAAACCCGGTTCGGAGCGGGTGTTTCTTTATGAGAATGCCCGGTTACAAAATATTTTGGGGACAATCCCTAACAGTCATTGTGAAGGATCAGCACAGGGTTTTCCCTTGCATTTTGTAATTGAGAGTCCTAAGGACCCTCAAACCTTTCACTTTGAGAGTCCCTCAGCATATTTGGGGGTCCCAAATTAATTTGATGTGTTTAAAATGCCTTACAATGTTGACAAATAACTTGTTAAACCTTTGTAAACACTAAAACAGTGCAGATTCATGATCTCTGTTGACCTGAGCATACCCCACATCAGCACCCAGGATTTACATATCTGATGATTTGCGGGTTTGGAGTAAAATGTGGTCAAAGGTTTGAGGGTCCTGGGGACTCCCGGGGTTGGACAAATAAGAGTCCCAGGTGACAGAATTGAGTCTCAGATGCAGGAAACCTGAGTCCAGGAAAACCCTGCAGCATCAGTTTAACTCTACACCATTCCTTTGATACACAAAAACCTGTTATATGCTTGTCTATAATCTAAGTTCCCCGTAACACAATACCAGAAACCTTCATTGTCATCATTCAGTGTCACATGTTAGACAGTAAAACACATATAAGGGTAAGGATACCCAGTCTTTCCCTTTATCTATATACAGGACTTTTTACGCCTTTCAGATATTCCTCACCTCAAGAAAATATTCCACTTTATACAATAATGAATAAAATTATGCACCATAAACAATATTTTATATATCCTAGGACAATGTCATGGTAGCTTATAACCCTTTCTCCAATAAAAGTAAAGCAGCTTTCAGTGGTCACCTATCTTCAAAACTAGAAATAGACCATGATGTAATGGGTTAAAGCACATTCTGCTTTACTTTCAATCTGCTTTAAGCATGCAGTCACTTGCCTTCAAAACTAGATACAGGCTATGGGGTAAAGGATTAAAGGAGCAGTACATGTACAGATCTCCAGATAAGGGGAGTATTTCAAAAACTAAAATCTTTATTTCTGCTTTAAACCCTATGGTGTCACTACTCATTAGAATCGTCTCTTCGAGACTATTCTAATGAGTAGTGACACCATAGGATATGATGCTAAAATAAGTGAGAAAATGTTGGATTTGTGCAGTTTACTCCCTGTTATCTGGAGCCCTGCATGTAGATACCAAAGCAATGATGCACACAGACTATAGGCACCTACAACCCCCCTACTCTTACTCAACCTTCCTACATTGCACATTTACCGTAAACATCTCAATAAATTCATGAACACACCTCAGGGCAAATTTCATTCCTGTACTATTACCATAAATGTCTGAATAAATTCCCAACCACACACCTGGGGGCATAACTCACACATTTAGTCTAATAAATAATTATACACATGCTTTTCTATATTTTTCTTTCTTTTTATACATTGTTATTTATTTGTTTGCGTATCTAGCAATCCTTTTGCAAATATGAAAGATAAAAATATAACAATTACTGAAACATAAAATAATGAAAAGCTGCAGAATCTAGAAGGACCAACAGTCCAACTTGCTTAACCCTGTCTATTATTGCTTAATTGTTTTCAATATTGAAGGCATGACTGCTTAAAGCACAGCAGAATGCTCCTAAGAGCATTATGCTTTACTGTAAGCCTGCTTGCTGCTAACATCTGCTAGGATATAAGAAATACTTCCTTTGGTGTATATTCATGACTGTATCAAGTGGAACTATTTTTCTCCAAATGAGGAAACAAATTAAAAGCGTAAAAAGGTGTATCTATTTGTTAATCAGTATCATGTTTTTAAACTTAGTTAGATATAGGTGATTTACATCTTTGGCTATGGGGAAAAGGGTTAAAAAAAGATCTATATCCAGGGTTGTATAACTAGATGTTTTATACCTGGGGACAGTGGTGACATATTTACTGGTCTGACATGGTATAACGGTGAGTAACCTCTGACCTCTGGCAGTTTTTACACCATCTATCAACAGGGAAACATTGAATCTACATGAGTCTCTACTTAAACATGTCAAATAGTGTGTAAAAGTCAGTCCCTATTTCACCCTGGCACCATTGACAGGCAAATAAATAATTTACCCACAACACACACTTGACCCCTTTCTTTTGCTGAAAAAGTTGTTTTTTTCTCCAAAAAAAAGGGAAAAAGTTCCCTTTAATCCTTTACCTCATCAATGCACCATTTTACACTTCTAATTATTAATTCATACACTAAGAGAAGTATAGTTCCCTGCTAGGGAGTTCTTAATCCTTTCCCTTATAGAAGCGACTTTTAGCGCATTCATTTTATTCATCCGCCAAAGGAAATAGTTCCATTTTATACTGTCATGAATATGTACCATAAGAATTTTTTTCTATATCCTAGCAGATAGTAACTTAAAGCAGGCTGAAAGTAAAGCAGAATGCTCACTAGGGCGCATTCTGCTTTACTTTTAGCCTGCTTTAATAGGTCACATATCTTAAATACTAGAAACAGGCTATGGGTTAAAGGGTTAACATGAAATATAAGAGGCAATCCCAGCACCTTTCCAGATGAGAGCTTAAAGCAGGCTGAAAGTAAAGCAACATGCTTTACTCCCAACCTGTTTTAAATGGTAAACTGTGTTCAAACCGAGAAAAAGGTTATGGGGTAATGGAGCTCTCAAGGTAAACTGCAGTTATTCTATTAACCCTTTCTCCCATATTAGAAGGGCCTTAGCATATTAAGTTTATTCCTTCTGTGAAGAAAATAGTTCCAATTTATACAGTCATAAACATTTATCATACGAAAATATTTTCTATTTTCTAGCAGATGATAGCTTAAAGCAGGCTGAAAGTAAAGCAGAATGCACTTAAGGCGCATTCTGCTTTACTTTCAACCTGCTTTAAGTGGAGGCCTATATTCAATGCTAGAAAGAGGCTATGTGGGAAAGGGTTCAACAGGTTAGAGAGCTCATAGCAGAGAAATGTCATTGGAATTGTTGTTATGGCTGGGGAGCACAGCTGTCAATAGCAGGAAGTCAGTCTATATATCAACAGTCTATATATCAACTGACAAATACTGATGACACAGTCACATGACATTTAAACAAGCAGTGAGAAAATCAACAATTTGACTGCACAAACAATGTAGAACCAGATCTATATTGGCCCTTTCAACCCTAAATAACTCTTGTGCGTATTTATTATCCTTTTGGACTCTTCTGGTATATGCATCTTGAACCAGTCTGCTGTTGCATTTTTTATATGAAAACAAAAAGCAATGAAAATATCAAACAGTGCAGAACCCTCTGATCAGGGTCTACACTGTTTGCATATGTAATCAGTAATCTCTACAGAGGGCTGTAGGGTTGAACTAGAAACATGGTTGGCTGGCCATATGCTAGACAATAATGTAAGCATCTTATTATTCCATAAATGACCTAAATGCAAAATTTAACAAGCTCAAAGGTCAAGGTCACAAAACTATAATACAACATGATGTGTGCATCAAGGCACACAAACATTGTGAGTATGCATGTCACTGTTGTTGCAATATTTAGTCCACAATTGACTTAAACTTGAACAAAGGACATAAAGGTCAAGGTCACAAAACTATAATACAACAAGATGTGTACATCAAGGCACCAACAAAATTGTGAGTATGCATGTCACTGTTGTTGCAATATTTAGTCCACAACTGACTTAAACTTGAACAAGGACATTAAGGTCATGGTCAAAGGTCAATGCAACAAGCTGTTGGCATCAAGATGTATCAAAGAGCAAATGAAGCTGTTTGACTGTAGCTGCAGTCTGTGATTGATCTTAATGCAAAAATATTACGGTCACAGAAGTCAAGGTCATCAGAATGTTATATGAAACATGCTGTACTCATTAAAGGGACTCGCAACCGGATGGTGTACTTGTCAAAATAAAATAAAATACTCAAATAAAAGCAAATTTGTGGCATTATTTGGCTTCTGACATTAAAAAAATATGATCAGTCCAAAAAAAGTCTCAAGAATCGTCACCGAATCTTAGATTTTTAGATATTTTCCATCGTTTTTCTATACCGACTAGTAGACGGTATAGTTGTTGTTGTTGCTTCTCTACACGGGCTCAGACATAAACACGAGCCGAATTACGAAGTTGTATGCACTTTCGATCGCTACACATTGAAATACGTTAAATCGATCCGAGATAAAACTGATAGTTCCGTGGTCCATTGGTCTAAGCGGTTTCCCCTATTTTGCCTTCTGTCCGCCAATGCCGGGCCCCGGGTTCGAATCCCACCAGAGACCAATTTTTTTTTTATTGAAATACATTTTTTTAAACAGAATTTCTTATCCTAAACTAATTCTTTACCATTTATATAAGCGTTTGACACATATTTACAAATTACTATTTTTAATGCACCATCTGGTTGCGAGTCGCTTTAAGGCACATCAGCACTCAATGTTGCATGACTAGCTGCAATACTTACTTTGTCCATAACTTGGTCTTATTACAAAAGCTTAATCAAGGTAACAGGTCAAAAGTCAAGGTCACCAAACTTTGATGCAACATGCTGTACTCACTTTGGCAAGTTAAGTGTGTGAAGTTGCCAGCTGAAAAACTAGTTCAAAACTGACCTTAAAGCAAAACTTAACCTAGGTCAGGTCAAAGGTCAAGGTCACACAACTGAAATGCAAACATGCTGAGACCATTAAGGCATATTATTTTTGTAAATGTGAGTTAGTATTTCCCTAGCTGCAGTGTTTAGGCTAGGCCATAACTGACTTTAGGGTAGGCTAAATATATATGAACTAATTTTGTTCAGTGTTTCAAGGCATTGTAAATCTTATTAGATTACAAACTTGTTATTTAAGAAAGGGCTATAAATTACGCGATGTTTTAAAATTAAATTCCCGATACAGCTACAACCAAGCTTGTATTCACTGACCATCAAAAGAAGAACTCTTTAACTCTTTGAACCCTAGTCCCGCATATAGGCGTGCTTTTCAAACAGTGTACATGTGAATAGTACACATGTCCTATGCAAACAGTGAAGACCCAGATCAGAGGGCTCCGAAAGGAGCCCTCTGATCAGGGTCTTCACTGTTTGTCACAATGCCAAAAATTTACAAAAACAACCCTTTAAAGTCAGAAATGGACTAGACTAAAATGAAAACTGGAATTGTCCATTTAAAGTTTCAGGGAGGAAAGAGTTAAATACAGATGGCTACTTAATGCAGGACAAAAGTAATGCAGAAAGCTCCATTGATCTAGTGTATGTCTTAAAGACATCTAAATGATGGCTTTCCAGTTCTATGCCTAAGCAGGGCTCCAGATAAGAGGGAGTAAACTGCATAAATTTTCTCACTTATTTCAACACCAAATCCTATGATGTTACTAATCATTAGAATCGTCTCTTCGAGACGATTCTAATGAGTAGTGACACCATAGAGTTTAAAGCAGAAATAAAGATTTTAGTTTTTAAAATACCCCCCTTATCTGGAGCCCTGTCTAATTATTATCTAAGAGACTACTAAGTCATGGTATCAATCTCTCATGTATGAAACACACCTGGGCTGACTGTCATACGAGCTAACTAAAGACAGGGTGTGTATATTTAACCCCTGACCCCACAACTTAATTGTTTTTAAGTGTTTTAAGACAGGTAGCTACTTAAAACCTAGCAATAGCATATAGTAAAGCAGCTTCAACCTTTAACCAAAAACCTTGGTTTTATATTTAACCCATTACCTCATACATAAACATTTGATTCCTTCTCTAAAGAAAATAGTTCCAATTTATACAGTTATGAATGTGAAACATAAAAATATCTTCAGTATCCTTAATCCATTCCCCCATAAATACACCTTTTTACGCCTTTAATTAATTCCTCAACTGAAGAAAATAGTTCCAATTTATACAGTCATAAATATGTACGATAACAAATATATCTTTTATTTTAGAAGATATTATCTTAAAGCAGGCTGAAAGTAAAGCAGAATGCGCCATAAGGCGCATTCTGCTTTACTTTCAACCTGCTTTAAGTGGTCACCTATTTTCAAAACTAGAAACAAGCTATGGGGTAATGGGTTAAACTAATGGTAGCAGTAGCAGAATACTTGTTTAGACGCATTCTGCTTTATTTTCAGCCTGCTTTAAGCATAACCAACTGTTAGGATATATCGAAACTATTTCTTATGGTACATATTCATGACTGTATAAAGTGAAACTGTTTTCTTTGGTGTAGGAATAAATCAAAGGTGTAACTAGAACGGCTATCACTGAAGGTGATAAATTACCTGCACTATACAGCACTCTGTCACACTCTGCAAACGTTTTCAATAAGGTTTTACAGTAAGGTCAAAGGTGTAAGTCAAAGTCAAACTGAGTTAAAAATGGTATATGACACTCTGCAACTCTTGAGTAACATTTATGGCAAGTATCAAGTAAATCAGGTTGAAAGTGAAGGAGGAGTTCGCCATACAAGATTTTGCCTGCCAATTTTAAGACCAATTTGAAGGCCAAAGGTCAAGGTCACAGAGATTTAAAATGTGTGTCTTGCACATCTACTACTCCTGAGTAACATGTATGCCAAGTATCAAGTGAATCAGATTGAAAGTGAAGGAGGAGTTCAAAGTACAAGATTTTGGCTGCCAATTTCAAAGACCAATTTCAAGGACAAAGGTCAAGGTAACAGCTATGAGCCCTGAAATTTGTGTCTTGCACATCTACTACTCCTGAGTGACATTTATGCCAAGTATCAAGTAAATCAGGTTGAAATTGAAGGAGGAGTTCAAAGTACACGATTTTACCTGCCAATTTCAAGACCAATTTCAAGGCCAAAGGTCAAGGTCAAGGTCACAGAGGCCTGAAATTTGTGTCTTGCACATCTACTACTCCTGAGTAACATTTATGCCAAGTATCAAGTGAATCAAGTTGAAAGTGAAGGAGGAGTTCAAGGTACAAGATTTTGCCTGCCAATTTCAAGGACAAAGGTCAAGGTCAAAGTCACAGAAAACCTGAAAATTGTGTCTTGCACATCTACTACTCCTGAGTAACATGTATGCCAAGTATGAAGTGCATCGGGTTGAAAGTGAAGGAGGAGTTAAAAGTACAAGATTTTACCTGCAAATTTCAAGACCAATTTCAAGGTCAAAGGTCAAGGTCAAGGTCATAGAGACCTGAAATTTGTGTCTTGCACATCTACTATGCCTGAGTAACATTTATGCCAAGTATCAAATGAATTGGGTTAAAACTGAAGGAGGAGTTGAAAGTACAAGATTTTGCAGACCGACCGACCGACCAACCGACCGACAGGCTGATTCCAGTATACCCCCCTCAAACTCTGTTTGTGGGGGTATAAAAAGGTGTATTTATCGAGTTATGGGTTAAAGCCATACACACCATACATGCATGTTGCAGTTTTTACTAGGAGCAGGTCATGATATAACAACCTATCAGGTAGTAATAAGGTAATAATTTGTCGAAACATCGCGTCTAGTAGACACACATAAAACATCACGACATGCATTATTCATGAAGTATTTCTGCTGTTTTCATGCATGAAATTAAACACTAGTAAAATCTGCACTGCATGTGCTATTAACCCTTTGAACCCTAGTCCCGCCTATAGGCGTCCTTTTCAAAATGTGTACATGTGAATAGTACACTTGTCCTACGCAAACAGTGAAGACCCAGATCAGAGGGCTCCGAAAGGAGCCCTCTGATCAGGGTCTTCACTGTTTGTCATAATGTCAAACATTGACAAAAACAACCCTTAAAAGTCATAAATGGACTGGACTAAGATGGAAACTGGAATTGTCCATTTAAAGTTTCAGGGAGGAAAGAGTTAAACCCCTCTACTACTACAATATACATGTACAGTAAAACATCTCTATTACCACCATTTAAATGATGGCTAATTGATTGTATAAAAGATAGGTGCCAGCTTAAAGCAAGGTGACAGTAAAACAGAAAGCTCCTAAAGGAGCTTTCTGTTTTACTGTTACCTTGCTATAAGAATTAACCTGTCTTATACACCTATTAATTAACACTATTTTGTGGTCGTTATAATGATTAGGTGTTTCAGACTGGTGACTTCTTAAAACAAGGTGACAGTACAACAGAAAGCTCTTTTAGGAGCTTTCTGTTTTACTGTCACTTTCCTTTAAGCTGTCACCTGTCTTTTATATATTAAATTAGCCTTCTTTTCAGTGGTCATAATGGAGAGCGCGAGGTTTTATAGTAATGTTATTCTTTTTTATGAATGCATGATTAAGATATTCAGGTAAAACAATACAGCTTGTCAAAAATCATTATATTGTTGATATTCTATGCAGTTCAAAATGCAGGACACAAGTTATAAAGCATTAGCAGTCAGTATTCTTAAGATAATTCCATGATTCTTCAAGGACACAAGACTGATGTATGTCAGTAATGTTAATGTACATGATTGGTAGTCCATTACAATATACTTAAGCCTGTATCATTTATAATGAATGCAAACCAGTGTCCAAAAACTGGTGGTGGTCAAACAATGGAATGAAGTGGAATGACATAGCAGGATGGATTAAGCAATGAAATAGGCTACCATGGAGATCTTTTCATGAAACATCTTTTAAACTACAGTAAAACCTCTCTATTACGGCCACTAAAATGTGTTAATTATTGGATGTGAACGGCATGTGACTGCTTAAAGCAATGTGAAAGTGAAACAGAAAGCTCCTACAGGAGCTTTGTTTCACTTTCACATTGCTTTAAGCTGTCACCTGTCTTTTATACAGAAAAGTATCCTTCTTGTAAGTGGTCGTAATAGAGAGGTTCTACTGTATAGATAATTAATGTTTAAGATTCAGTAAAAACTCCATGGACGGTGTTAAAGTTTAACACAGCTAGGTGTTCGCATACAGCCAAATGAAAGTAAAGCAGAACCAGAAACTCTCTGCTTTACTTTCATCTTGCTTATACCCCCTTTAAAATTGCAAAGGGGTCTTCTTTAGAGTGGTCATATAATTTGTGGTATGCGTATAATTATATTGTATTACAATATTTGCCATGATATCGTTTAAGAAAAGGGCTCCAGCCCTTAATCTACGGTCAAGCCTTACTTATTTGAACACCCGAAGTATTAGTCTTACTGCATGTCTTTAATGCACTGGTAAAAACTTAATGCAGGATGCAAGTATTATAGAAATTTCTTTAGTATTACTTTCATCCTACATTAAGCTTTCACTTGCCTTTATAGATACTCCCTTTTCCCTAAATTGAAGACTATTTCAGAGCAAGGTTTAACTGGTGTCTGTATACAAAATAATGATTACAGAAACCCCAATTTTCCCACAATTTGACTACAATTGAAGACTTTTCAACATAAAGCAATTGCCTTGCAATTAACTCAAGCATACCACAGGTGCTAATACTATTAACATGTTTTCTTTAACCCTTTCTATTGCAGAAAACCAATTAGTGTATATTTTACAAACAGTGTAGACCCTGATCAGAGGGCTCCTTAAGGAGCCCTCTGATCAGGGTCTATACTTTTTTTATTTTATTTCTGAAATATTTTCTAAAGCACAATCCTAAAACTCAACATAAACTGGTCATTTTTCAAACATGGAATGGTCCATTTAGCATGACAAGGGTTCAAGAATAATCCTCTTATGTTTCATGTACAACTTTAAACCAACGAATGCAGTAACCTAAATTTATTCTTTGCATGCTGGATTTTTTTTCATCTGCAACAATTGTGGTCTGCTACTGTTCTAACAAATAGACATCTCAACATTTCTTTTTAAATCAGGGTAGGGTGTCCAGCATTTTGGTTCCTGATGAGAGGCAGCGTCAGGTGACACCCCATTAGGATTCAAACTGAGATTTCAATGCCTGAAATAAGTCATAGGTATAGCTAAAAATGCACTTTTAATTGTACATGTTTTAAGAACAAAGCTTTACTGTTATTCGTAAGAAATTATAGACAGCTAACCCTGTGAAAACCCTTTCTCTAGTAGCTTATATTTAGTGTATTAGACGAGTGCATGTAAAAATCCCCTTGGTCTAAACATTTTTTCTTGAAATATACTTTTAGAATATTAAATATCCTGCAGGGATCCATATAAGGGGAGTAATTTGAAAACTAAAAGCCATGTTTCTAAACTAAACATTATGGTGTGACCACTCATTAGAATTGTCTCTAAGACACGAGTCTAATGAGTGGTCACATCATAGGGTTTTAAAAATGTGCAAATATATGGGAGAAAATGTTAGAAATAGTTATTTACTCCAGTTTTATCTGGAGTCCTGCATTATATCCAATCAAAATAACCAAGCTCAATGCAAAAGAATTTAATCCTCTTCTTCTCAAAACAGCAATTTCCAGTGTCTCAAAACAGCAGCAATTTCCAGTGTCTCAAAACAGCAGCAATTTCCAGTGTCTCAAAACAGCAATTTCCAGTGTCTCAAAACAGTAATTTAGAATCTGAACACATCATTAGACCAATCCTGACAAATCCACACATTAGATAATGGAAACAACCTTTTTAGTTGCACACATTAGATAATCTACCACAACCTACTAACACTCCAATGATTTTAATTCATTCAAATTCTAAACAACAATTACTGTCTGCTGAAAATATCTGCTTTACAATAAAAACTTTCAATAAATATAAAAAAGTTTGGATTCAGATCAGGCCCCACAATATGTGGGGCCTGATCTGCATCCAAACTGTTTGCAAAAGATTTCTCACTCGCCACTTTTCACACACAGACTAACTAAACCACACCAGTCTACCAACTCAAGCCACATCAATTTACTGTTTGGGTCACTAATGTATTGTAAGGTAAGCCACAATATCATTTCAAATCTCCTGATTGCTACCACGGTCAATTTCCTTCAAAAATTAAGCTTTTCTCATGTCCCAGGTATATATACATAATTAACTTAATTACTTTACACCACCGCTGTGTATTCATATAGTCAGACTTATCTCACTAGTTTAAACCCTTTGCATGCTAAGTTAAAATTGTCGTCTGCAACAATTGTCGTCTGCTTCTGTTCTAAAAATAGATTTTTCCAAAACAGAAACTTGAAATATACACTGTGCGTCAAACAGTTGGGATCCAGATGAGATGTCACGTAACGCGGCATCTCATCTGGATCCAAACTGTCTGCAAAGGCAATCACTGTTTCATGAGTTTTTGCACGCTAACAGCTAGCAAAACCGTGAATATATATCATTTGCAAACAGTTTAGATCCAGTTGAGACCCTGAGGGATTTCACTACTCATCATTCTGGTTGAAAGCTGTTACTAGATTTCAATAATTTGTAAACAAATATAAGAACAAATCAGTTTTAAATATTCAACTACCAACAAACTGTCTTCTGCTTAAAAATTGTTGTCTATAATTCTATACCTTTTTTTTTTTTTTTTTTTTTTTTTAAATTTGACTGAAGAAGTATTGATACTAATGTCAAACAGTTGGAATCCTGACCAGAAGCAGCGCCAATAAACATGATTGGGGCATTGGCAGTGAAGGCGTTAACCCTTTCCCCCATAGAAGCGCCTTTTAGCGCATTCAGTTTATTCTTGCCCTGAAAAAAATAGTTCCAATTTATACATTCATAAATATGTATAATACAAAATATTTTCTATATTCTAGCAAATGATAGCTTAAAGCAGGCTGAAAGTAAAGCAGAATGCGCTTAAAGCGCATTCTGCTTTACTTTCAACCTGCTTTAAGAGGATTCAATACTAGAGATATGCTATGTGGGAAAGGGTTAAATTTGACTGAAGAAGTATTGATACTAATGTCAAACAGTTTGAATCCTGACCAGAAGCAGTGCCAATAAACATGATTGGGGCATTGGCAGTAAAGGCGTTAACCCTTTCCCCCATAGAAGCGCCTTTTAGCGCATTCAGTTTATTCTTGCCCTGAAAAAAATAGTTCCAATTTATACATTCATAAATATGTATAATACAAAATATTTTCTATATTCTAGCAGATGATAGCTTAAAGCAGGCTGAAAGTACTTTCAACCTGCTTTAAGAGGACACCTATATTCAGTACTAGAGATATGCTATGTGCGAAAGGGTTAACAGCACAATAGTAGATTGTTTCAGCTACCAACATTTGGAAGCATTCAAAGACTTGAACCTTTTACCTAACAGCTTGATAAAACAGTGTTACCCTTTCCACCATGGAAGTGCCTTTGAACACCCCAACCTAATAATTCACATAAGTGCCAACATTGAAAAATCATTTATTAATTCTAATACAAGTAGCAGCTTAAAGCAAGATGACAGTAAAGCAGAAAACTTCTAAAGGAGTTTTCTGCTTTACTGTCATTTTGTTATATCCTGTCTACTTTTGAATATAGATGTTGCACTGAATGCTATAGAGGAAAGAGTAATCATGAAATCGTTTGTTAATTAATGCAAGTATTTGAGAATTCTGCTTTACTTTCAATACAGCTAGTACAGTCAAACCTGTCTTATGTGACCTTCAAGGGGAGAGACACAATAAGGTCACATAAGACAGGTAGTCACATAAGTCAGGTTATCAGTTTTCAAGGGTAAATTAGTATACAAGTGAACACCATTATGCATGTTTCTCTGAATAAACTGATATATTAACCCTTTCTTCCAAAAGCAATAATTAAGATCATTTTCTATATCTTCAGACAAAATTATTAATTGCTATTTAACAAATACTTACATAACGTGTTGACTATTCATCCCCAAATGATCAAATACTATAAATATCCAATCAATCACCTGAAATATTCGTCGGTCTTGTGGTTTTTTTTTAATTTTATTCCGTAACAGGTTCGACGACAATGTTCAATTTTTTTCTTCAATTCCGTTGTATCTGATAAACATGTGTCCAATTTAGGATCGCTTTCTCAGTCTATTAACTGTATAATTCATATTCAGAATCGCGTCTCAAGGAGTAAGAATTCGATCCCGACGTGTGTTAGTTGCTTTTTGTCTTTGTTGTCTCTCTCACACGTAAATCTTTCCCGAAATGTCCACGTTTAGTGTCACGTCTATAATGTCCACCATTTTATCGCGCCGCAATTTTGTTCAAGTCAATTTCAAAATATGACAGCGCTATTTTTAACGCCGTTTTATTTGTCAATATCTCCTATTTAAACACACAGTCTTGCAAAGTAGAAAAAGAAAAAGAACTTTGTAAAACCGACGAAAGAAAAGACGCTTAAGAACCATCTTTTTTACTTGTATCATACGTAATACACATATGCCAAAATCTGAGTGTTCGCAACTGCATATAGGAATGTGCATAGAAATTCTGCTTCGCAGTTTCGGCATATCGCTTTGTTTTCTAATGGGATTTTTTTTTATAATGTATCGTTGGAAAATCAATTCAAGAAGTTAACTATCGGTTTACATTCATATAAAATGTTCATTACACGGGAATTTTCGCAGAAAGTTACGATTATAATACGCCGGAGTTTATACGACATAATTTCCCCCACCCGTTCTTTCGTAATGGAGTGTTGGATTGGGTATGACTTTTTAACAGTAAATCATCACCGGAATAGCTATTTTCGGGGTAAGAAAAGCATTATTAGTCGAGTTCTAATAATAATTTTTATATTTAATTGCTTTTTGGTAGCTCAATTCTCCAAATTCATTCCCGATCGCCGTTGAACTATTTACCACAATTGTCGACTCACAAATTATAACATGCAGATTTGAAACGTGAATTACATCTGTTCTGTTCTGTTAAAGTAAGTGTTACTCTGTTTTTTGCCGAAATTTTGATCTTACATACAAACAAAAGAATATTCGCCTCCCGGAAATGAAAACTGAAAATCGATAATGACCAGCAATTATCGAGTCGCTGCAAACAGGTGCGTTTAATAGCGACATGGGACTTTCGGAGCGGCATATTACGGTCGTTAGTCACGTAACACAGGTTTGTCGTTATACACAGTCTGAACATAGAGGAAAATGTGTTGGGAGGAATTTTTAAGGTCGTCTAAGACAAATAGTCGTTATATAGGGACGGTCGCTATGACAGGTTTGACTGTATTTGAGAATTCTTCTTTACTTTCAATACAGCTAGTATTTGAGAATTCTTCTTTACTTTCAATACAGCTAGTATTTGAGAACTCTGCTTTACTTTTCAGCCAGCTTTATAAGTGGCCACCTGTCTTCAAAACAAGAAACTTTGGAGTAAAGCTTAATAGGGTTAAAAGTACTAAATTATACACAACTTCGCTGAACCATTGTTTCTGTCATAAATATTAATATTTTACCATGTCACATCGCCTTGGTAACATTATGCAAAGTGCTGGTATGTCGAAACCATTAATAACATAGTCACAAACTACTGACCCTTGTATTAAGTCACTCTTAATTTTCTTCATAAACTGATGTCAACATATAAACAATTCTCACTCCGACATAGACACAATTGAGTAACAACAATAAATTATTATTATTATGACCACAAAAAATGAGAAAAATTGCTAGCATTACACGCAGGTGATGACTTAACCCATTACCCAATAAATACACCTTTTAATGCTTTATTCTTCCACAAAACAATATAGTTCCACTTTATACAGTTACGAATATGTATCATAAATATTTTCTATATGCTAGCAGATTGTAGCTTAACTCTTTCCTCCCTGAAACTTTAAATGGACAATTCCAGTTTCCATTTTAGACTAGTCCATTTCTGACTTTTAAGGGATGTTTTTGTCGATGTTTGGCATTATGACAAACAGTGAAGACCCTGATCAGAGGGCTCCTAAAGGAGCCCTCTGATCTGGGTCTTCACTGTTTGCATAGGACAAGTGTACTATTCACATGTTCACCGTTTGCAAAGGACGCCAATATGCGGGACTAGGGTTCAAAGGGTTAAAGCGGGCTGAAAGTAAATCAGAATGCATTCTAGATTCTGCTTTATTTTCAACCTGCTTTAAGTGGTCACCTGTCTTTAAAATTAGAAACAAGCTTTGGGGAAATGGGTTAGAGCAACAACCTGCTTAACCCTAAAATGTCCCCCATCACCTGTTTTTAGTTTTGAAGACATGTGACCACTTAACCCTTTGAACCCTAGTCCCGCATATTGGCGTTCTTTGCAAACAGTGTACATGTGAATAGTATACGTGTCCTATGCAAACAGTGAAGACCCAGATCAGAGGGCTCCAATAGGAGCCCTCTGATCAGGGTCTTCACTGTTTGTCATACTGCCAAACATTGACAAAAACAACCCTTAAAAGTCAGAAATGGACTAGACACAAATGGAAACTGGAATTGTCCATTTAAAGTTTCAGGGAGGAAAGAGTTAATTAATACAGGTTGAAAGTAAAGCAGAATGCTCCATAACCAATTATCCCATAGCCTGTTTCTAGTTGTGAAGACATGTGACTGCTTAAAGCAGGTTTAAAGTAAAGCAGAATGCTCATAATAACCCAATATCCCCTAGTCTGTTTCTAGTTTTAAAGACATGTGACCACTTAAAGTAGGTTGAAAGTAAAGAAGAATGCACCTTAAGGTGCATTCTGCTTTACTTTCAGCCTGTTTTAAGCTATCATCTGCTAGGATATAGAAAATATGTTTCATGATACATATTCATAACTGTATCAATTGGAACTATTTTCTTCTGTGAAGGAATCATTTAAATGCATTTAAATGTGTATCTATGGAATAAATGGTAAATTTAACCCATTACCCAATAGCCTGTTTCTAGTTTTGAAGACAGGTGACCACTTAAAGCTGGTTGAAAGTAAAGCAAAATGTGCCTTAAGGCACATTCTGCTTTACTTTCAGCCTGCTTTAAACTACCATATTCTAGGATATATAAAATATTTCTTATGGTAAATATTCTAAATTTGAACTATTTTCTTTATTGGGGGATTAAATTGAATGTACTAAAAGGGGCTTCTATGGGGAGAAATAGGTTAAAGCATCAAAGGTGTTTCTATAGAGGAAAGGGTTAACTGATAAGGGTGGTAACATGACAACTTAGAGAGCAGTACCTTTCAACTTTACTTTCAGGCTCAGCCTGCTTTAAGTAGAGAAGGGGGAGGTGCAAGACTTAAAGACTTTTCCTCAGTCCATTGAGGGACCACCAGCATATTGTTCTGGAGGTGTCAATGTAACTGTCAAATCATGTGCAGTTTACCTAATGAAGTCCAGATTATACTCATGCTCTAGTGATTTTCGATGGTTATTTCTAACCAAACTATCAAATATAAAGGTAGAGTCTCACACAAGACGCTTCAATGGTTCAATATGCACAAGAACCATGCTTTTTGCAAGGAAATTGTCTGGCAATGCGTTATGACCAAAAGGTCGTCAGGAGATGTCTTTAATGATACAAATTAAGTCCCACTACTTGAGAAATCACAGATTCTATTACATGCCTGTTGTATAGCACAGGTACATGGGAATTCAGTTTATGACCAAACATTTCTTTGAGAAATACAATAGTCATGTACTAATAGGCACTAACATGACTGCTTAATAATGAAGAGCATTCATTTGGTTCTACACTGTTTTCCTGAGGTTTTGGGTCTACGTACCAGGCATTTATAGGTTAAACGTGGTTGGTCCTTGATGTTAATGAGGCTATGTGTCCTAGTAATTGTTTGTTAATGATGATGACCAAGGGTTTTATAATGCTGTGCAATATTCCCCACAATAATTTCCTACAAATTGCGGAAGGTCAGTGTCAAAATTCTGACCATCTTTCAACCATTTAGTTGGGGGTTTTGCATGTACATTTTGCCTTTTTAAGCCTTTAATTTATTCCTCCACTGGAGAAAATAGTCCACTTTATACATTCATGAATATGTATCATCAGAAATAGTTTCTATATAATCTAGCAGATGATAGCTTAAAGCAGGTTGAAAGTAAAGCAGAATGTGCCTTTAGGCACATTCTGCTTTACTTTCAACCAGCTTTAAGTGCTCACACATCTTCAAAACTAGAAACAGGCTATGGGGTAATTGGTTAAGCAATCACCTGTATTTAGCATTGAAAATTATACTCTTTCTCCCATGGCCTTTCTTCAGTATAATAGATCTATGAAGCAGGCTGAAAGTAAAGCTTTGCTTTCATTTTGCTTTAATCTACCATCTGCTAGGATATAGGAAAGTTATTAAATCCATAAGTGTATAAAATAAGACCATTTTCGTCAGGGGAGTAATAAATAAATTGCATTAAAAGGCATTTCTCTTCGGTAATGGGTTAACCCATTACTCCACAGCCTGCTTCAGTTTTGACAACCCTAGGGCACTTAAAGCAAGTTGAAAGTAAAGCATTCTGCTTTACTTTCAGACTGCCTTAAGTTACCATCTGGTAGGATAAAGGAAATATTTCTAATGAAACATATTCATAATTGTATAAATTGGATCAGTTGTGAGCTACCCTGCAGTTTGCTCAGGCCTGTCTGCCCCAATACTTAGGATCATTACGGTACTTTTGATAGATAATAACATTAAAGTGTTACATTTTTAGTCTCTAACCTTTTCTATGGTGAATTTTTCATAGGGGCTATTTCCCTTTTGACAATTTGCAAGTAAATATCAAGTTTTTAGCTATTGTTTTATGAAAATCATTCAGCAAATATTTCACATAAATAAAATAAACAAACAGTGTAGACTCTAATCTGGGGGTTCCTTAAGGCTCCCCCAGATCAGAGATTACACTGTTTGCAAAATAGACAATGTCATATAAATGATTTCCAGCATATAGGAGTTCAAGGGCAGATGAAATTGGAACTATGTCTTACATACATTAGAAGTATATAGACAGTTTGGCGACAATGTTGTAAAGTTTTGAGATGTCAATAATTATCATCATGTTTTTATTGTAAAGCAAACATACCTGTCCTAGTGTATCAAGTTTATAGTCTTTTCTTAACCCTTAAAAACGCTGATAAAGGAATAGTTTACATTGATCACATGAGGAGTTTGTCCGAAAAATATTATAAAGTACGACAAACAGTGCAGCGCTAGATTAGAGAAGCCCTTTGATCTGGATCTACATTGTTTGCAAAAGATGAATATTTCCAGATCCAGTACAGTGAGGGTCGATGTTATGTTTCTGTCCAAGTTGTCTTTGTAGGAAAGTATAGTTATATAACTTTAAACAAGTATCTGTCTGTCTGTCTGTTAGTCTGTATTGTTGTCCTTCTGTCTGTATGTCAATCTGTAAGTATTAAAGGTTAAACTGGTCAAGATTTTGGTAGATTATCAAGCATACCAAATATGGTATGTGAACCAGAATAATTGTTTTTATAATGTACATCCAAAGGATAATTTGACTAATCAATGCTTTTGGGTGCAATAGGTCTGTCCCAATAAGTTTGTCAAATAGTTAACCCATTTCATGCGGGATACACTTTTAGGTGTACCTCTAGGCAAACAGTTTTGATCTCAGATCAGGCCCCAAATTGTGGGGCCTGGTCTGAGATCACAACTGTTTGCAGCTAAGTCAATACTCTATCAGGAACTGCTAAAATCTTTTCCAAATATTTGAGTTAAACCCGCTGCAGACGACATTTTAAAATGGCCGCCAAATATTACCCAGCATACAATGGGTTAAAGTGTGTGGTCTGGCATTAGGGGGATTCCTACATTACCATTATCCTACATATGTAGCTAAAAATGATTTTCACAGAGATATTGTTGAACACATGTTTGAATTTACAGTAAAACTTGTTTAAAGTCTTGCAGCTCTAAAGAAAACAAATTACATAAAGGTGACATTTTATTGCAGGACAAAAGTAATGCAGATAGCTCCTTTAATTTGTCCTGAATTTAGCAGTCAGTTGTCTTTAGAAATCACCAGTATTATTGAGTGACCACTATTCACAGGCTGGAGTGTTCAAGGGCTTCTGGCAACAGGAGTATTTAAAGAACTAAAATCTCTATGTCTACATTAAATCCTATGATGTGAATACTCATTAGAATTGTCTCTTTGAGCCATTTCTAATGAGTAGTTACATCATAAAATTTGGTGCAGATATGAAGGAGAAAATGTTGGATTTGTTCAGTTGAGTATTGTGATCTGTATACTAAAGATGTTTGTGTCAAGTGGAGAGTCAATATTGGTTTTCTCAACAGGTAAACAAGTGTGCTCTCTTTATAAACCTGGAAAGTTATTGTTTTAATCCATTGTTTAGACTGATAAGTGCTGATACATTTTAATGAGTGTGTGAGCCAGCATAAATATGTGGTCAAATATCTTTGGCACATTCAACCTCAGGCCAGTAAAATATACTAGGTATATATGGGTGGTCAAATACCTTAGGCACAGTTACCCCACACTAAAGGTTATATCCCTTAAAGGCATCACAAATAATAAATAAATACAGTAAAACCTCTCTATTATGACCACTAAAACGATGGCTAATCGATTGTATAATAGACAGGTGACAGCTTAAAGCGAGGTGACAGTTTCACTGTCACCTTGCTTTAACCCTTTGAACCCTGGTCCCGCATATAGGCGTTCTTTTCAAACAGTGTACATGTGAATAGAACACTTGTCCTATGCAAACAGTGAAGACCCAGATCAGAGGGCTCCAGCAGGAGCCCTCTGATCAGGGTCTTCACTGTTTGTCATAATGCCAAACATTGACAAAAACAACCCTTAAAAGTCAGAAATGGACTAGACTAAAATGGAAACAGAAATCGTCCATTTAAAGTTTTAGGGAGGAAAGAGTTAAGCGGTCACCTATTGTAAACACCCTAATAATTAACATAATTTAGTGGTCGTAATAGAGAGGTTTTACTGTAATCAGGATACTGTTCACAACTGAGATCAATTGGTTTCTGATCAGGTTGTGAACTGTTGTTTTGAAACAGGACTTTCTGTTGCATGCTATAATATTAAGGTCTGTTAGCTAGCATCCGTTTCTGCCATCTATGTGCTAATTGGACGCCCAAGAGAGAGAGGCGTGTATACAGAAAACCCCGGTGTCACACATGATGCCCTGTTCTTATTATCGACAGAGTACTCTGGTTCTTTCGGATGCTTTTTGATTGGAGTTGGGTTTTACGGCAGCGTATCATATGAAATCATCATATGGCGCCAAGCTCAAATACATTCGGATCTTGGTTTATAAAGTCTCGATATCATCCCAAGGGCTAAGTCTGATGTGGGATCGAACTCAAAACCCCTGGTACCGCAGTCTTGTGTGCTACCACTGGACCACATCTATTCGTGGTGTTGTTGTTATATATGTTGTTGAATTATATTCAACCCTCATAGCCACATTTGCAACTATTGACCCATTACTCCATAAAGATACCCATTTATGAATCTAATTATTTTTACAATGAGGAAAGTAGTCCCAGCCTAGTGAACATAAAACACAGATGTCATTTCCAGCATCTTT
This sequence comes from Gari tellinella, assembly GCA_922989275.2. Taxonomy (NCBI): domain Eukaryota; kingdom Metazoa; phylum Mollusca; class Bivalvia; order Cardiida; family Psammobiidae; genus Gari; species Gari tellinella. The sequence continues at coordinate 11,050,291 of OV277873.1, forward strand.
CAAGAGGGTCAATTCAAACAGATTGACAATAAAGCACTTTCAATCTACTTTAAGTGGTCACCTGATTTAAAAGCTAGAAATATACAATAGAGAAAAGAGTTAAGCTGTTGGTTGGTTAACAGTTGTTCTAGCTTGTATTTATTTGCATATTTTCATATTAATGTCTTATTCTGCCAACACACCAATTTGTCTCTCAGTCCGTCCCCAAAGATCCGAGACCATGGTGACACAAGTAAAGGGTAGACTTTGGCACATGGTCATTCATCAAGTACAAAAAATTAATAGCTACCGTCAAATATGGCTTAAACAGACATACATGGGAAAGGTTTGGATATATGGAAAAACAGAAAAATACTTAATGCAGAATAAAACTAATGCAGAAAGCTCCTCTAGGAGCTTTCTGCTTTTGTTTTATCCTGCATTTAGCTGCTACCTATTTAATCCACTGTCAGATGTTATTTGGAATGGCAATTTAAAGCAATTTTAACTGTATATTTTTGTTCAGGTCACTCCACTTGGAAAAGCAACCAGAAGGGATGGGAGGAAACAATATTTCACAAACGTAATAAGCCATAAAGTTACAAATTAGAGAAAACTAGACAATAATTTAGGTACAATAGTGTTTTTTATGTTGGTCTGTTTTCTATGATTTTAACTAATGAATTCTTCAAGTACAGTCATTATATCTATGCTGGGCTTCAACTCAATTAAGAGAGCTCTGCTCCTTGCAGTCTTTTTTTTCTTTTACATTTAAAGCAGGGATCCAGATAAGGGGGAGTAAATTGGACAAATCCGACATTTTCTCACTCATTTGAACACCAAATCCTATGAAATTACTACTCATTAGAATCGTCTCTTCGGGATGATTCTAATGAGTAGTGACACCATAGGGTTTTAAGCAGAAATAAAGATTTTAGTTTTTGAAATACTCCCCTTATCTGGAGCCCTGCATTAAAGTTAAACCTCAGAACGCTTAAACCCTGAACTCCATATGCCTGTTTCTAGTATTGTAGACAGGTGACGACTTAAAGCAGATTCTGCTTTACTTTCAACCTGCTTAAAGTTACTTTCAGCTAGAATAGAGAAAATATTTTGTATGATATATACTTATGACTGTTACAATAAATATGAACTATTTTCTTCAGTGGAGGAATAAATGAAAAGTACTTATGGTCTAATGAGTTAATTAACCCATTACCCCATAGGTGACAACTATAACAATGCCCTGTCAAATTCCCACAGAGCATACTAAAGATTGACCTTATAGCTGGCCCTACCCAATTTTCATCCAACCACAGACGTTCCCAGCTCATCAAAGTATCTAGCATGAGCAGATCTACTATTGAGTTCTTGTCTATATCAGCCCCTCCTCCACTTCCTAAACTTAATATAATTCAATGATAAATTATACTTCTGGAACAGATTAAAGCTTGATGAAGTAAATGCACGTAATACAGAGTGTACCCTGGTCAGACACAATATAACAAACATTAAGCATGCATCTAAATGAGGGTTTAAACTGTTGGCAAATTATACAATGAGATTTTGTGTGAATCTAGATCGACATCCCCAGTCCCTAAATTCACTACCTGGATCTGTCCCTGTTTAAGATATGGTTACAATTTATGGATAAACACACAGAGCATAAATTCCATTGTAACTTTATGAGACTGTCAACTAATTCTACTAACACTTTGTATCTATCTTTGGTGAAGATTTATAACAATTGTAAACTAAAACTACAGAGACAACACATATCACACATCTATGATAGCTTATAAAACAGACAACCCTCAGCTCAGTTCACTGAACATATCGAACATTATCTCACTCATGACAGCACCAAATCATATGGTGTTGCTACTTATTAGAATTTGCCTGATATCATAGGATTGCAGAAATAATTATTTTAGTTCTTGAAAAACTCCCCTTATCTGGAGCCCTATATATATATGTAACGGCTTTACTCTATAGCCTGTTTCTAGTTTTTAACCCTTTCCCCAATATAAGCCACTTTTAGCATGTTTAATTTATTCCTCCGCTAAAGAAAATAGTTCCAGTTTATACCCTCATGAAAAATAACCATTAAAATATTTTATATAGCCTAGCAGATTTGAGCTTAAAGCAGGCTGAAAGTAAAGCAGAATGTGCCTTAAGGCACATTCTGCTTTACTTTCAACCTGCTTTAAGTGGTCACCTGTCTTTCAAAATTAGAAACAAGCTATGAAGTAAAGGGTTAAAGACCACTTAAAGCAGACTGAAGGTAAAACAAAATGACCCTTAACTCTTTCCTCCCTGAAACTTTAAATGGACAATTCCAGTTTTCATTTAAGTCTAGTCCATTTATAACTTTTAAGGGTTGTTTTTGTCAATGTTTTGCATTTTGACAAACAGTGAATACCCAGATCAGAGGGCTCCTTGAGGAGTCCTCTGATCTGGGTCTTCACTGTTTGCATAGGACAAGTGCACTTGTAACATGTATACTGTTTGAAAAGGACGCCTATATGCGGGACTAGGGTTCAAAGGGTTAAGGTACATTATGCTTTCAGCCTGCTGTAGTCTACCACCTGCTGATAAAGAACATATTTATTATGGTATAGTAATAACTGTATAGAGTTACTTTCCTCAATGAAGGAAACATCTAAAGGCATAAAAGTGTGTATTTATGGAGTAATGGGTTAAATATAAGTGTCTGCTTAATGCAGAGAAGCAAAAGTAATGCAGAAAGCTCCTAAATGACAAGTTTTCTGCATTACTTTTGTTCTGCATTAAGTTACAAACTGTCTCAGCAATGGTAATGTATTTAATTCGAAAAGTCTCTTGACAAGCGTAGTGACTGTACAACATTGGTGACAGGAAATCAAACAAGACCATCTTGATCTTTATAACTGTTTACATTAGTATACACATCAAATCTTTACATTAAGACCAAGGAGGAAATGATTTACTTATCCTGTTAAAACGAAAGTAAAAACTTATTTTTATACTTAGTCAAATTTAAACAACTGGGGCCTGTCTTACTAAATGTCATATGACAAAAAGGGTTGTATTGTAAACCAAAACTTTAAAATACAACTCATTCTTGATTTCTCAAACTAATCCTGTTTTGTGCCAGCTCTTCAGAATCATCTTTTTAAGACGATTCCAAAGAGATGTCACAAGACAGGATTAAATGAAGAAGTAATAACATTTGAGAATTTTAGAATCTGACTTACAACAAAATTTTGTCATAGTTACGACTTTCGCAAGACGGGCCCTGAACTACTGAAACTCCTTACAACTGAAAACCCAATACATCTCTCAGTTTCAAAACTTTAAGTCAAGTTGCTCATCAATAATTCAAAGAAGACACATTCAAAAGGTTATCACAGATTCAGAGTTAACCCGTTACCCCATATCTTGATTCTAGTCTTTAAAAATAGGTGACCACTTAAAGCAGGTTGAAAGTAAAGCAGAATGCACCTTAAGGTGCATTCTGCTTTACTTTCAGCCTGCTTTAAACTGCCATCTGGTAGGATATAGCAAATATATCTTCAGATATGAATTTGTGACTGTATAAATTAGAACTGTATTCTGCAATTGAGAAATAAAATGGTGTAAAAAGATGTATTTATGGGGTAGTGGGTTAAATGAAACACAATTGCGATGCAATATCGTGAAGAAAATGACAGGGTCCTTGAAAATATTTTCTTTTTCTTACCACAAAATGTTAATTGTTAATATGGGCAACTCTCCAAGTAGTAGACTTACATTAGAACAGTTTGAATTAACTCTTTGAACCCTAGTCCCGCATATAGGCGTGCTTTTCAAACAGTGTACATGTGAATAGTACACTTGTCCTATGCAAACAGTGAAGACCCTGATCAGACGGCTCCTTTCTGAGCCCTCTGATCAGGTTCTTCACTGTTTGTCACAATGCCAAACATTGACAAAAACAACCCTTAAAAGTCAGAAACGGACTAGACTAAAATGGAAACTGGAATTTTCCATTTAAAGTTTCATGGAGGAAAAGTTAAACACTGAAAAACTTAACATCATTCTGTTTAAAATCCAGACTATTATTGTCACTTGGAACATTCATTGAAGAAACACACACAGGAGTCATTAAAATTCAACAACTTTGAAGCAGACATCATTTCAGCATTCAAAGATTTAACTCTTGCATACTAGGAGGGGAATTGTGATTATCTGTGCACACAATTTGGATCCTGATGAGATGCATGGGTCTCATCAGGATCCAAATTGTTTCACACTCTAACCCTTGTTTTAAAAAGAAAATTTGAAATTCTATTTTAAGAACAGTAGCAGACGACAATTGTTGCAGAGGGAAAAATTACCCAGCATGCAAGGAGTTAAGAAATGTTAGAAAACATGTCCTACTGCATGTGTTGACCAAATTTTATAGCATTCCTCACCACAATTAATAGAATGTGTCTGCCATTGGTTTGATCCACAACTGCCATTAACTACAGTAAAACCTCTTTATTACGACCACTAAATTTTCTTAATTATTTACCGTTTTGCAACAGGTGACTGCTTAAAGGAAGGTGACAGTGAAACAGAAAGCTCCTTTAGGAGCTTTCTGTTTTACTGTCACCTTCCTTTAAGCTGTCATCTGTCCTATATACAATCAATTAGCATACATTTCAGTGTCTGTAATAGAGAGGTTTTACTGTATAAGCATACTAGCGGTGGAAGGGTAACATTTGCAAATTTGTAACGTCTCATGAGGATACAAACTGTTTGATGCTGACCCCCTTTCTAAATTAAATCTTGAAAAATTCTGCTTTTAAAATCATAGCAAACAACAATTATTGCAGATGACCCAAAACAGAACAATGTCATACAGACTAGTAGACATCTTATTCAATGACACCGTAAGCCAGGAGCCAAACCAAAACATTCTGGCAAAAAATGGGAACCGAACAAACATACTGACAACTTCTCAGTCTCAAACCTAAGACTAAGCATCTGTGAAAATCATGAAGCGTAACTAATTTCAATGCTTAGAATATTTGGTAACTTCAAGGTCGACAAAAAGCCCCTGGATTAACTGAAATATCATTTATAACAAACATCATACAAGTTCTGCATTTATTTCTATCCTGAAAATAGGCATAGTCAGCACACAGTCATACAATGGATATGTTACAAGCTACATGTCAAATGCTACAAAGTATATATATCTTGAGCTAAGAAGGCAAATAAGTTCTGTACAAAAATTATCAATAATAATTTTAATAAAATCTCCAACACCTCTGTTAAGTAAGATTTATTCAACCAGTCAAACCTGCATTAACTCTTTGAACCCTAGTCTCGCATATAGGCATGCTTTTCAAACAGTGTACATGTGAATAGTACACTTGTCCTGTGCAAACAGTGAAGACCCAGATCAGAGGGCTCCAAAAGGAGCCCTCTGATCAGGGTCTTTACTGTTTGTCACAATGCCAAATATTGACAAAAACAACCCTTTAAAGTCAGAAATGGACTAGACTTAGATGGAAACTGGAATTGTCCATTTAAAATTTCAGGGAGGAAAGAGTTAAGCAACCATTTAATACAATGCCCGTTAGCAGACTCTTAACCAACTAACACATAAATATGCCTTTTTGCGCATTTAATTTATTCCTCCACTGTATCCAATTTATACAGTAAAACATGTACCAAAAGAAAATATGTTTCTATATCCTAGATTGTGGCTTAAAGCAGGCTGAAATTAAAGCAGAATGTGCCTTAAGGAATTAAAGCAGAATGTGCTTTAAGGCACATTCTTCTTTAATTTCAACCTGTCTTAAGTGGTAACCTGTTTTCAATACTAGAAATAGGTTAATGGGTAAAGAGTTCAGCAGGTTGTTGCTAAATGCAGGATGAATATAATGCAGAAAACTCCCCCAGAAGCTATTTTCTGTGTTAATTTAATCCCTCATTTAGCAGTCATCTGTCTTTGATTACACTTCTTCAAAGAAAGATAGCTTTATTTACATGTAAGACTGATATAAGTTACATTATATATAGCCATTAAAACATTTCAACTCATTCATCCCTGAGACATTTAATAGACAATTCCAGTTTCCAAAATAAGTAAAGTTCATTTATGACTGTTGATGGCAAACAGTGTAGATCCTGATCAGAGGGCTCCTGCAGGAGCCCTCTGATCAGGTTCTTCCCTGTTTGCATAGGATAACATATTCCTTATATGTACACTTTTTGTTAATGACAAGGGTTGGTTGGTAGGTTTGAATGTGTTAAATAGTTGGAGAACCATAAAGACTAAATGCACAACAAAATCAATGCAGAAATCTCCTAAATCAGCTTTCTACATTAGTGTTGGTCTGAAGTATGCTGCCTCTCCATATTTGTTTTGTCACTAAACAAAATCTTGACAGTACCAAAGAGCATGTACAAACAGCTGGATAATCTGGACAATCTGATTGCCTGGTATTGATGATGCAGATGATGTTTATAGACTTTAAGGTAATCTACAGGGCTACAGGAAGTATTTTGAAAACTAAAAGCTTTATGCCTGCTGAAAACCCTATGGTGTGACAACTTGTTAGAACTGTAGAATGTGTAGTCACATCATAGGGTTTGGTTTATAAATTAAGGAGAAATTACTGAAACTATTTGTTTACGCCCTCTTATCTGGAGCCCTGCTTCTTCCTTTGGGTCTACACTGTTGTACAGGGAGTACAGTGGAGAATCTGTTATTCTTTCCCAATAAACGCGGTTACGCTAAAACTATTATTTGCAGTGGAAACAGTTTGAAGCCAAATCAGACCCCGGGAAACCCGGCGTCTGATCAGGCTCCAAACTGTTTGCCACCAAAATAAACAAGAATTATCAGAATTGTCCAAAAGTTGTTCTTTTCTACGTTTTAGTGTTTTGCGTTTGCGTACGTTTGCGTTTAAACGGGAAAGAATAACAGATTCTCCACTGTACCTCATTACACAACTACTTCTCCACTGTAATACTGTAAAGTGAGTGGGATATTGAACTAAACTTACTTGACTTCTCCGCTAGTGTTCCGTAGCACCGAGGCAGCATATGCTTGAGTGACACCCACAAGACTCTTGCCGTCTACCTCTATAATCTGGTCATTTACCTGCATCCTGAAATAAGCAAATTAAAACATTAACCCATTACTCCATAAATACACCTTTTAACTGCGTTTTATACATAATTAATTTAAACATATTTTATTTTCAAATTTTTTTTGCAGGAAAAGAGGTTAGGCCACAAGTTCTACCAACTAAGAATCAGCCCTTCAACTACAGTTTAACCCTTTGAACCCTAGTCCCGCATATAGGCGTCCTTTTCAAACAGTGTACTTGTGAATGGTACACATGTCCTGTGCAAACAGTGAAGACCCAGATCAGAGGGCTCCGAAAGGAGCCCTCTGATCAGGGACTTCACTGTTTGTCATAATGCCTAACATTTGACAAAAACAACCCTTAAAAGTCTAAAATGGACTAGACTAAAATGGAAACTGGAATTGTCCATTTAAAGTTTCAGGGAGGAAAGAGTTAATTCCTTGGTTCTTGAACATTAACCCTTTTCCCCATAGCAATAAATGCAATCATATCACCTTTATTTCACTGTGCTTATTGCAGGTGGTTGCTGAAAGCAGGATAAGCAGAAAGCTCCTACTGGAGCTCTCTGCTTCACTTTTGATATTGCTTCATCTTGCCATCTGTTTTCAAACTAAGCTTTGCTGTATCACATTTTAAATAAGCATTTCCATAAAATACAAACATGAGGTAACAAATTACCAGCATTTTGCTTCCCCAACAGTTTTTTCTCCAAGGACAATAAAACATCAAAGGGGCATAATCCATTGGTAACCTTACAATATGAAAACAACTAGATTGTCTCCCCTGATTTCATTGCAAACATATCTATCATCGGACCATCTGTTAGCTATTGGTAAGATATTAGCTGTCTGACAAGTGAACTGTGTAAGTCATCTCTCAACAGCTGGTAAGATAATCCCCTCACCAACCCCCAGTGCAGGTAAAGAAGACCAAGATGAAACAACAGTCATGTCTCCCCTCCGCTTTCATTGCCATATCTTGTATACACCATGTTCTTGAGTTTTTAAATTTTTTATCCCTTCCAGATCAAAGGTTTGCTTTGGTGTTTTGTTTCTTATACAGGCACACCTCAATCCCTGGAACTTTGCTTAGGTCAATTTCTCAAACTTAACATATTTCAAAACTAAAACGTGGTATAGTTAAGTTTTAACTTTTAACCCATTATCGTATTTACTTTATTGCAGCACAGAAGAAAATACAAATTAGTTCCACTTTATACAGTCACGAATATGTAACATATAAGATATATTTTCTATATCCTAGCAAATTGGAGCTTAAAGCAGTCTGAAAGTAAAGCCAAATGTGCCTTAACTCTTTCCTCCCTGAAACTTTAAATGGACAATTCCAGTTTCCATTTAAGTCTAGTCCATTTATGACTTTTAAGGGTTGTTTTTGTCAATGTTTGGCATTATGACAAACAGTGAAGATCCTGATCAGAGGGCTCCTAGGAGCCCTCTGATCTGGGTCTTCACTGTTTGCATGGGACAAGTGTACTATTCAAATGTACACTGTTTGCATAGGACGCCAATATGCGGGACTAGGGTACAAAGGGTTAAGGCACATTTTGCTATACTTTCAACCTGCTTTTAAGTGGTCACCAGTCTTCAATAACAGAAACTGGCTATGGAGTAATGGGTTAAATGAGCTGTAGTTATCAATTTTCAATTGAAACAAATACGGGTAAGTTGGACATTATCATGTTTGGGTTATCTAGGTTACTCTGTCTTATATTCCTTAGCCAAACAATTCCGAAAATTACAACTGGACCACTCATCTTTCCAAAAATGATCCAATTTGTGTTGAATTCATACGACTATTTCTATACGAAAAGGATTGTGTTTATCTTCTCTTTTTTTTTTTAGAGCTTAAGGCGTTGAGGAACCCTCTGATCTGGGTCTGCACTCTTAATTATATTGCAATATCTTGATAAAAACAACCCTACAAATAGTCAAACTGGACTAGACTAAATTAGAAATTAGATTTGTCCATTTGACAATTCAGGGATGAAAAGTTAAAGTAACAAGCTATTATAGGCGAAAGGGTTGAGTGAGTTTTTCTTTTGACTGCTCAAGGCCAAGCCCAATTGCAAGTCATGCACATAAAACCTTCAAGAGATTTTCAAGGGTTGCACTTAATTGCCACGGTAACCAGCGCCAATTTTTTTCTTCTTCTCAGTATTGTAGACTCATTTTGAGTTTAAACAGAGAGCAATAGATTTCATCTATGAAACTGAAATTGTGAATTAGGTTAACCCATTACTCCATAAATATGCATTTTTACCGCTTTAATTTGTTCATCCACTTAAGAAAATAGTTCCAAATCAAACTAACATGAATATGTACCATAAGAAAATGTTTTCTATATCCTAGCAGATGGTAGAAAATATATAATAAGGTGAATTCTGCTTTACATTCAACTTGCTTTAACCCATTACCCCATGAATACACCTTTTTCCTCCTTTAGTTTATTCCTCCACTTAAGAAAATTGTTTCAATTTATAGTCATAAATATGTATCATTAGAATATTTTCTGCATACTAGCAGATGATAACTTAAAGCAGGCTGAAGGCGCATTCTGCTTTATTTTGAACCTGCTTTAAGCAGTCATCTATCTTCAAAACTAGAAACAGGTTACTGGGAAAAGATTTAAGTGGACATCATTGGGTAAAGGGATAAACTATTACACTAGGCATATCACATGTCCAGGTCAAAGTCATTAACTTCTGACCAATTAACTCATTGATCTCTGAGACTTCAAACGGACAAACCCAGTTTCCAATTAAAGAGTCAATTAAGATTTTGACTATCTAAACCATTTCCTCATAGCATGTTTCCAGTTGTGAAGACAGGTGACTACTTAAAGCAGATTGAAAGTAAAGTAGAATGTGCCTTAAGGCACATTCTGCTTTACTTCCAATCTGCTTTAAGCAACCATTTGCTAGAATATAAATAAAATATTTTCTATGATACATATTCATGAATGTATAAACTGGAACTATTTTCTTCAGTGTAGGAATAAATTGAATGTGTTAAAAGGCTATTTTTATGGGTTTATGGGGGAAAGGGTTAAGCTTATGTTTCCTACCATGTATGCAGAATTTTTTGAAAATTCTAAATTTGAAACAGAGCAGACGCGACAATAATAATTGTTGCAGATAACAAATTTACTTAGCATTTAGATAATTAAATGGAAAAGGAGTACATGCAATAGAATTAAATATGGAAAATGACCGCCATTTGACATTGTACAAAGTTTATTTAAACACAGACAGGCAAACAGTTTGGAGCCAGATCAGACGCCGGGTTACCCGGCGTCTGATCTGGCTCCAAGCTGTTTGCAATGGCCATAAGGTTTTCAGTACAAATACTTTCATTGGGAAAGAATAACAATTTGGAGTATCAGCTCTTGAAAGGCTACAGGATGAGAACATTGCCAAGATTTCTGTAACTGAAACTCTTTGTGTCTTTCCTCAGACTTAAACCCTTAAACTGCTCATCGCCGTGTGATTAAAACTTACAATTTAAACCCTTGACCTGCTGAGTGTCACTTGATTAAAACTTCCAAACAGTTTGGATCCAGAAATGAAATTGCACAATGCAGCATCTGATCTGGATCCAAACAGGTTGGCACTCGACATGTTTTGGTCAAAATTCTTAAAATCTAACTAAGAAAATAAAGCAGACAGCAATTTACTAGCAGACGGTCCAGAGCACCAGATAAGGGTAGTTTTTCAAAACTTAAAATCTTTATTTCTGAATTAAACCCTATGGTGTCACTAATCATTAGAATCGTCTCTTCGAGACGATTCTAATGAGTAGTAACACCATAGGATTTGGTGCTGAAATGAGTGAGAAAATGTTGGATTTGTTGAAAAAACTACGTCTTATCTGGAGCCCTGAGACCATATTACAGCATTGTAAGGGTTCACTATTTCACAGATTTGGCTCAAGTGTATTGGCATTTGAAAACTGTTTGGATCCTGATCAGACACTGAGCTACTAAAACTCTGATCAAGATTAAAACTATCTTCGACTTTCAACTAAGTGTTTTGCCTAAAATTACCAAAATATATATACTGGATAAATAGATGCATATGATAGTTTTTAACCCATTACCCAATAGCCCTTTTTAATTTTGAAGATATGTGACTGCTTAAAGCAAGTTGAAAGTAAAGGAGAATGTGCATTAAGGCACATTCTGCTTTACTTTCAGCCTGCTTTAAGTTACCATCTGCTAGATTATAAAAAAAAAATTCTTATGAAACATGTTCATGACTATATAAGTTTGTACTTTTTTCCTCAGTGGAGGAATAAACTTAGGCGTAAAAAGGCATATTTATGGGGTATTGGGTTAAAGCAGGCACTGAATGCAAGCTTTACTTTTAGCCTACTTTAAGCTACCACCTGTTATGATATAGGATATATTTCTTATGGGGCACATCTTTTACTGTATAAAATGATACTTCTTTCTTCAGTGGAGGAATGATGTGTATGTATGGAGTAAAGCATTCATAGTTTTCTTCAGTTGAGGAATGAATTAAATGCATTAACAAGACTGCGCGTTCAATAAACGCTTATGCCCCCGGTGGCATCCTTGACAGTATATGTATTTTGAATTTTTTTCTAAGACCAAATTAGGTCAAAGTCAAAGTTGGGTAATATGGGTCAGTTGGTAATGGTCAAAGGCAATAATTGGTTAAGTATTGAAGCATTGTAGTAAGTAGTGTTGATGCTAGATGAAACGGTAAAATCTAGTTAACCAAGAAATAGCCTATTCAAAATATTCTAAGTCCAAATTAAGTCAAGGTCAAGGTCAAAATCAAGGTTGGGTGATATTGGTGGATATAGGGAATGTTCCAAGGCAACAACTGTATAAGTATCCAAGCATTGGAGTAAGCCGTGTTGATGCTAGACGAAACGGTAAAATCGAGTTAACCAAGAAATAGCCCATTCAAATTATTCTAAGTCCAAATTAGGTCAAGGTCAAGGTCAAAATCAAGGTTGGGTGATATTGGTGGATATAGGGAATGTTCCAAGGCAACAACTGTATAAGTATCCAAGCATTGGAGTAAGCCGTGTTGATGCTAGACGAAACGGTAAAATCGAGTTAACCAAGAAATAGCCCATTCAAATTATTCTAAGTCCAAATTAGGTCAAGGTCAAGGTCAAAATCAAGGTTGGGTATTATTGGTGGCTAGGGAATGGTCCAAGGCAACAACTGTAAAAGTATCCAAGCATTTGAATAAGCGATGTTGATGCTAGACGAAACGGTAAAATCTACTTAACCTGGTTACGGACGGACGGACAGGATGATTACTATATGCTCCTGCATCTGTCGATGCCGGGGGCATAAAAAATGTATCTATGGAGAAAAGGGTAATGTGAATATACTTAAAGCAGGTTGAAAGTAAGGCAGAATGTGCCTTAAGGCACATTCTGCCTTACTTTCAGCCTTCTTTAAGCTACGATCTGTCAAAATGTAGAAAATATTTCTTATAATACATTTTCATGACTGTATAAATTGGAACTATTTTCTAAAGCACAGGAATTAATTACAGGCATAAAAAGGCATATTTATGGCTAATGGGTTAAACAGAATAGCTCCTCTAACATGTAGGATAGGTATGGAACAATATAGGGTCTGTTAAGAAATGTTTACATAAAGAATCTGAAGAGAGATTTCAGGTACCTGCTAGAATATGCTTATGTTACCGATTTCAAAAGCTCATGCCAACAGATGACCTGTTGTATGTTAAAATCAACATGATAGAGAAACCGTTAAATGAACAAAGTATGGACTTATGATTGGGATGTTTCTACATTACTGTTGGCCTGAATTATGCTTAAACCCCATTACCCCATAGCATATATTCTAGTTTTGAAGACATGTGACCACTTAAAACAGCTAGGTTGAAGGTAAAGCAGAATGTGCCTTAAGGCACATTCTGCTTTACTTTCAGCCTGTTTTTAGCTAACATCTGCTAAAATATGGCAATATTTCTTAGCATACTTATTCATGACTGTATAAAATTAAACAATTTTATTAAGTGAAGATATAAATTAGAGGCGTAAAAAGGTGTTTTTATGGGAATGGGTTAACTCATTATGCTCTATAAAAAAACCTTTTTATGACATTTATTCCTACCCTCAGGGCTCCAGATAAGAGGGAGTAAACTGAACAAATCCAACATTTTCCAACTCATTTCAGCACCAAATCCTATGGTGTTACTACTCATTAGAATCGTCTCAAAGAGACGATTCTAATGAGTAGTGACACCATAGGGTTTTATGCAGAAATAAAGATTTTAGTTTTTGAAATACTCCCCTTATCTGGAGCTCTGTACCCTGAAGAAAAATAGTTTAGTCATGCATATGCACCATTATTAATATTTTCTATGTCCTAGCAGATGGTAGCTTAAAGCATGCTGAGAGTAATGCAGAGTGCTGCTAACTTTCAGCCTTCCTTAAACACCCCCCCCCCCCCAATCTGTACTCAAAACTGAAAATAATCTACAGGGGTGGGGGTAGGGGTATCAATTTATACAGTCATGAATTTGAACTAAAGAAATATTTTCTATATCCTAGCAGATGGTAGCTAAAAACAGGCTGCTCTACTTATAACCTGTTTTAAGTGGTCAACTATCTTCAAGACTAAAACAGGCTATTGGGTAAAGGATTAACCCATTACCCCATTGCATGATTCTTATTTTGAAAATAGGTTACCACTTAAAGCAGGCTGAAAGAAAGCAGAATGTGCCTTAAGGCGCATTCCACATTTACTTTCAGCCTTCTTTAAGCTAGGTTAAAGGAAATATTTATTTTTGTACTCAATCATAACTGTATAAATTGGAACTATTTTCTTCGCTGAAGGAATTAATCAGAGGCATAAAAAGGCGTATTTAGGGGGTAATGGGAAAAACAAGGCTATACTCTATGTTATATAGTATTACATAAACATGCTAGAACCCAACCACTGAATGAAGATTACGGACTAGTTATTGGAGTCGTAATGTGAATTATGCTTATAACAGAGCCAAATCAATGCAGAAAGCTCCTATAGGAGTTATACAGACAGGATGTTTACTCACTTGACACTCTTCTGTGCAGCCCCTCCTTCTGTCAGTGTTTTAATGAAAATACCAAGTTTCTCCAGGCCAGCATCAGCACCAACACCCATACCAATAATACTGAGGCCTAGGCCCTCGGGTCCTGAAAATACAAATCATATACATCAGCACCAACACCCATACCAATAATACTGAGGCCTAGGCCCTCGGGTCCTGAAAATACAAATCATATACATCAGCACCAACACCCATACCAATAATACTGAGGCCTAGGCCCTCGGGTCCTGAAAATCGTAACAAACGAATCATATGCATGAGCACGAATACCCATACCGATAATACTCAGGCCTATATCATAATTATAAGCCCTCAAGTCCTGAAAATATAAAGCAATCTTAGACATCAGCACCAACACCCATACTGATAATACTGAGGCAAAGCCCTCAAGTCCTGAAAGTACAAAGCAATCTTTTACATCCGCATCAATGCCCATACCAGTAATACTGCATATTTTAGATTATACTAAAGGGTGTAGACCAAGATCAGAAGACTCTTAAAGAAGAACTCATATCTGGGTCAACATTGTCAGCAATACATTCAGCTGTTTGCAATGTTGGACTATCTATGAATGCCTTTAGAAAATATTTCAGACAAATGAATGTAAAATAAAAAGTGCAAACCCTCATGAAAGGGCTCAGTAAGGATCCCTTTGATCAGGGTCTACATTGTTTGTAAAATCATGGCCCCAGATAAGAGGGAGTAATTTGAACAAATCCGACATTTTCTCTTCCATTTCAGCACCAAATCCTATGGCATTACTACTCATTAGAAATTCCAATGAGTAGTGACACAATAAAGGGTTTAAGGTAGACATAAAGATTTTTTTATTTTGAAATACTCCTGTTTTCTTTGGCCCTGTAACATATACATAGGGTATACTTGTTTCATACATAAGAAATGTTAGGCCAGCAGAGTATGGTTTTACCCTTTCTCTCATAGAAGCACCTAGTCATATACATTTATTCTACATATGCATGTAAATGCCTCATTTTCATGCTTTAAGCTTGTCTTGATCATGAGCCATAGAAAAACCATAGTAAGTCCATGGTCATACATATTTACAGATGGCTGCTTAACCCATTATTATTCCACAGATATGCATTAATTTTAATTCATTCCTTCACTGAAACTCATTCTTATTTATAATGAATGTGCAATGTAAGAAATATGTCTGATATCCTAGCAGATTGTAGCTTAAAGCAGACTGAAAGTAAAGCAGAAAGCACCTTCAGGCACATTCTGCTTTACTTTCAACCTGCTTTAATTTAAATGGACACATGTCTTAAAAGCTATAAACATGCTATGAAGTAAAGGGATATACAAAGTCATGTAAATTCCTAATGTTCACACTTTATCCCTGTCAAGATCATAGGCCATAGGAAATAGTCCATTGGCATTCATATTTACAAATGGCTGCTTAAAGTAGTTGAAAGTAAAAGCAGAAATCTTCCAAGAAGAGATTTAACCCTTAACTCCATACCCTGTTTCTAGTATTGAAGATAGGTGACTACTGAAAGAGAAAAGCCTTATGCACATTCTACTTTACTTTCAGCCTGCTTAAAGCTACCAGCTGCTTGAATATAGAAATTATTTCTAATGTCAAATATTCGAAACTGTATAAATTGGAACAATTTTCTTCAATGGAGGGATAAATTAGAGGTATTTATGGGGTAATGGGTAAATTAAGCAGCCACCTCTCTTTGACACTGAAGACAGTACACTACAAGACTATTATCAATGTATGCTAAACAAACTCACATGTTTTTGTCCATGGTGCAACATAAAACAAGATAAACTCAGTAAGTCCAGTATTCCCCTAGGACAACAACAAATAATTTACAATAATCCCATTGGCACAATCACAAGCAATTTAGTAAATCCTCAGAAGTTTTTTTTCTGAGAGAAGTGGAACTCACAGCACTAGAGCAGTAATAGGAGCAACAGTTATACTGACAAACACACAAGCTGCAATAATGGTACCACCAAATTGCTGTTTTACTAGACCTTCTCCTGCTTATGAGTGTATTATGAAAACAATGTAGCCCAAGATCAGGCAACTCCTAAATGAGTTGTATAACCAGGGCAAACACTATTTTCTAATAGGATCTGTCTTTCAACCTGCTTTAACCCTTTACTCCATAGAAGCGCCTTTTAGTGCATTACATTTATTCCTCCACTGAAGAAACAGCTCCAATTTATACAGTCATGATTATTAATCATAAGAAATATTTTCTATACTCTAGAAGATGGTATCTTAAAGCAGGCAGGAAGAAAAGCAGAATGCTTTAAGTGGTCATCTGTCTTCAAAACTAGAAACATGCTATGGAGTAATGGGTTAAGTGGTCACCTGTCTTTAACAATAGAAACACTAAAACCAAACAAAGAAGGTAAGAACTAAAGCTGAGCACAACCTTAGCAAGTACCAAGCTAAACCCTTTAAACAAGGATAAGCGTGGAACCGGCCTCTCTCTAACTGTCAGATGCAGGCCACCCAGCTGGGAGCCAGCATGATAATATTTATTTATGTTACTTGATATGGCCATCAGTAGCTGTCAAATCAACATGGCCTCAGTCAAAACAATCCACAAGTCTCCTGCAGGACTGCAGTAACAACTGGTTTAACCATGAAGATGCTGATTCTGTCATCATAATTATGCAGGGATCCAGATAAGGGGGTATTTCAAAAACTAAAATATTTCTTTCTGAATTAAACCCTATGGTGTCACTACTCATTAGAATCGTCTCAGAGACGATTCTAATGAGTAGTAACACCATAGGATATGATGCTAAAATGATTATAGAAAATGCTGGATTGCAGGACTGCAGTAACAACAGTTACTGTTTTAACCATGAAGATGCTGATGCTGGGGCATCATATGCAGAGCTCCAGATAAGGGGATATTTCAAAAACTAAAATCTTTATTTCTGAATTATACTCTATGGTGTCACTACTCATTAGAATCGTCTCTTCGAGACGATTCTAATGAGTAGTCACATCATAGGATTTGATGCTAAAATTCAATTTACTCCCTCTTATCTGGAGCCCTGATATGAATTATTTTACTTTTGAAACATGACCAGTTTAATAATAATTTATTGTCTAATTTTTAGTTAATATTTTAGATACAAACAGTGTAGACCCTTATCAGAGAGTTCTTTATAAAAGGAGCGCTCTGATCAGGATCCACACTGTGTGCAAACCTTAATAGATTTAATTATACTGGTTACTGGCACAGAAAGGATAATTAATCTATATACATATATTAAGTTACTACATTCATACAGGCAAGTTTGACATGACGGAATGGACACATGAAACTGACATGTTTCCACAATAATGGTAACCATAACATCACTTCTAGAACTGGCCAGAACAAGCAATGTTATGTGACTTCTATAATCATTCTTGTTTTAACCCTTGTTTCCATAGAAACAAGGGCACTTTTTTGGCACCTTTACTTATTCCTCGTATGAAATGCCTTTTCTTGCTTCTGTTAAAGAGAGACTGAAAAACTTTTCTGCAGCCTGACAGGTGGATGAAAATTAAGAAAGTTTGTTCAGGAGCTTTCTGCTTTACTTTCAGCCTGCTTTATAAACTACTATTTGCAAGAATATAAGAAGTATTTCTGATGCAACATATTCATGATTGTATAAAGCTATTTTCTTTTCTGGAGGAATAAATTAAAAGCATAAATAGACACATTTAAAGAGTAATGGGTCAAGACACATACATATACAGGCCCTGATATACACATAAGACTGTCTTAATTTGTGATCAGTGAGCACTCAATGAAATAAAGTGGAATTCGCTTTAGTCAGGATACTGCATCAAGTATTTTGCTGCTATTATGTTCCTCAGAATACATTTATCTAGCATTTAAATTCTTTTATTTTGGTAATAAATTTTTCATGACTCTGGCACTCAGCTGACAGAGAGTTACAAAAAGTTCTATCTCACCCTCCTGAACAGAAAGTGCTGAACCCTCTCCACCATAGCAGCCCCTTACCATGCTGTTACATACCAATAAGTGACTTGGGGCCCTCTTTATCATTATATTATCAGAATTATACATATGCTATAACAGTGGCAATCAAATCTTTATAACATTCTGAATCTTTTCTAGTCCAAATAAGGTCAAGGGTCAAATTGAGAGGTTGGATGCTAAATGGTACAAGTCAGCAAAACTTCACAAGCATCTGTTGCATTCCAGAAAGTGGTGTTGATGTCAGACGCAACAGTAAAATCTATTAAGCCCATTTAAATAGTCTGATTCCAAATAAGGTCAAGGTCAAATTGAGGTTGGTAGGGTGGATTGGAAATATTCCAAGGCAAAAGCTATATACAAATAGCCAACCATTCTAGTAAGCAGTGCTGATGCCACAGGAAACAGCAGCATCTAGTTAACCAAGAAATAGCCTATTGAAAATTCTATAATAGGTCAAGGTCGAATCAAGGTTAAATGATATATGTCAATTGGCAATAGTCTAAGGCAACAACGTTATAGATGTTAAAGCATTCTAGTAAGTGGTGTTGATGCTAGAAGAAACAGCAATGTCTGGCTAACCCTTTCTTGTTTTGAAGACAATTAACCACTTAAAGCATGCTGATAGTAAAGCAGAATACACCTTAAGGTGCATTCTGCTTTACCTTCAGCCTGCTTTAAGCTACCATTTTGCAGAGATTATAGAAGCTTTTTCATATTTATTATGATGCTTATTCTTAACTTTATAAATTGAAACTATTTTCTTCAGTGGAGCAATAAATTAAAGGTGTTAAAGTGGTGCGTCATAATCTATGGAGTAAAGGGTTAAATCTGGACTGACAGATGGACATACAGACAGGCCAATCAAAATATAAGATTTGGTGGATACTTAACCCATTACCCATAGCCTGTTTCTAGTTTTGAAGAGGTTACTGCTTAAAGCAGGTTGAAAGTAAAGCAGAATGAGCCTTAAGGCGCATTCTGCTTTACTTTCAGCCTGTTTTAAGTTATCATCTACTAGGGATTTAGAAACAAGGGCCACTATGGCCCTGGTAACCATGTAACCATGTACACCGTGTGACCTAGTTTTTGACCAGGCATGACCCTCATTCTAACTTGGCCTCGATTTCAATGAGACAAACATAATATTTTTCAAGTTTCATGAAGATTCAATGAATTTTGTAGTCTCTAGAGTGTAAACGAGGTTTTTGGATGATTTGACCTAGTGACCTAGTTTTTGACAAGACATAAGCCACATTTGAACTTGACCTATATTTCATTGAGGCAAACCTTTTCATCAAGTTTTATGAAGATCAAATGAAGTTTGTAGTCTCTATAGAGTGTTAATAAGGTTTTTCGATGATTCGACCTAGTGACCTAGTTTTTGACCGGACATAACCTACATTTTAACTTGACCTAGATTTCATTGAGGCAAACATTTTGATGAAGTTTCATGAAGATCCAAAGAAATTTGTAGCCTCTAGAGTGTTAACAAGGTTTTTCGATAATTTGACCTAGTGACCTAGTTTTTGACCGAACATGACCCACATTCAAACTTGACCTAGATTTTATTAAGGCAAACATTTTGATGAAGTTTCATGAAGATTCAATGAAATTTTAGTCTCTAGAGTGTTAACAAGGTTTTTCAATAATTTGACCTAGTGACCTAGTTTTTGACCGGACATGACCCACATTCAAACTTGGCCTAGATTTCATTCAGGCAATCATATTGATGAAGTTTCATGAAGATCCAATGAAATTTGTAGCCTCTAGAGTGTTAACAAGGTTTTTCGATAATTTGACCTAGTGACCTAGTTTTTGACCGGACATGACCCACATTCGAACTTGACCTAGATTTCATTGAGGCAAACATTGTGACCAAGTTTCATTAAGATCCAATGAGATTTGAACCTGCTAGAGTGTTAACGAACAATTGTGAACGGACGGACGACGGACATCAAGCGATCCTAAAAGCTCACCTTGGCACTACGTGCCAGGTGAGCTAAAAAGTTTTTATGATTTGTATTCTTAACTGTATAAAGTGGACTTTTTCAGTGTATGAATAAATCAAAGAGGTAAAAAAGCGTATTTATTGGGTAATTGGTTAAAGGAGAAAATATTTGAAGTCAGTTATAAGTTTGCATCCTTTTTTCTGGATCCTTGATTATCATTAGCCATATCATGGTAGGGTCAAGCCAGCAGCTCCTTCACTTGTCCACAGCATATTCCATGTTTTCTTCAAAAAGAGAATTATCAACATGGTGTAGCACTGGCCTGACAAGATGAAGTCTGCAGACAGGTGCAAAGATTAGAGAGCTGATATATCACTAAGTGTGAGGAACATCAAACAATCAAACTCTACTGAATAAACCTGAATGGTTCACTGTCTAAGAGGTTACTACTCCCCCACTGAGAGACAGATACACAAACCAGTCTAACTCCAAACTCAGAGTTGGCTAGAAACGAAATCGAAATCGTTATTACCTTTGACAAACAGTCTTGATCCAGATGAGACGCTGCATAATGAGGCATATCATCTAGATCCAAATTGTTTTAAACTTTCCCCAGTTTTGAAAAGAAAATTCATAAAATTCTATTTTTAGGACAAGAACAGTAGCAGACGACAACTGTTGCAGACAAAAATTACCCAGCATGCAAAGATTTAAAAGCAATATGAAGTCAGTTCCTCCTATTCATTTATTTTGAAATCATTTTACAAAGCCCTGTTTATATCAGGATTATGCTCATTGAACGCTTCCATTGAGCTTATTTTTCTTTTACCAACAGTGTCATTAACTTACAGCTAACCCTTTACTTCATAGGTACTCCATTTTTACGCATTTAATTAATTCCTGCAAATTCTAATAGGTTAACTACCAAAACTCCAAAAAAGAGGGAATAACCCGAACAAAGCAAGCAAGTTCTCACTCATTTCAGCACAGAATCCTATGGTGTTACTATTAATTAGAATCACCTTCAGAGACGATTCTAATGAGTAGTGACTGCAGAAATAAAGATTACTACCTACGAAAGGGACAAACATTTTACTGACTGACAGGTGCAAGTCACAGGGAGTATATATGGCGGCTATCCTCCCCCTGTTGTTGATAGTGACTAGGGCAAATTGGAAGCAGGCGATCTGATGAGAGATAGAAGCTCTTGATTGTCAAAACTTTTGAACATGAATTCATCATGCAGACATTACAGATTCATAATACCAGTCGTTAAAGCAAGCACCTGGCGAAACAATGCCCCATTATAACACAGCATGCAGCATGTTTTATTTCAAACCTTTCATCCTCCCTTAAAGATTGAGGCTGGAGTTCAACCTTAAAATCATAAGTCATGATTTTATCAATTAAGTTGTTGACCGACTTATTTCACTACTTCTCAATAAATAGAGGATATTGAATGAGTGTGTGTTCAGTCGTGAATTTATTGAACGAGTTGGATAAAATCATATGTTGCGAGCCTTGGCGAGCAACATATCATTTTATCCAACGAGTTCAATAAATTCACGACTGAACACACACAAATTTGATATCCTATTAATCACATAAACACCAAAATGACACGAAAATCCGAACGGTCTTACTTTCACTTTTGCCCTCGGCTCTTAAGAAACGATTCGTCATAGGCGTTATTCGGTTGTATTCATCCGTAATGAAAAACACCTATCAAACTAAAATAAATTAAATCAATATCAATGTGCTGTGAAAAGACTTCTCTGTTCAATTTTAAATTAATATTTAATTTAAAAATGGCTGTAATTGATTAAATATGATCAGTTGACATTTAGAATCTACATTTAGAATCTAGTTTCGTTTTCAAAATAACGTCGTTAGGGCAACATGACGTCATTATCATTGTAACATCTGAATTTGAAAAACAGTCTGAATCTGAGTTTGCGGGACTGCTCGGAATAATGTTTCTAGGACACTTGGGAATGTTTCAATACCTAGTGGTGATCTAAGTTTGTCTAGATTCTCTTTACTGATTAACAGTCGGCGTAGTAGTACAGTATTTTGGTGATTCGAAAATTAGTATAAATTATATGCCCAGTGGGCTATACGATTTTTACGGCCCTCTATATTTTGCACGTTTATGTGATAAATGACATTAAGTGAAAATGATGGTGTTTTGTGAACACGCCAGTACTCTCTAAATCACGATGTCATGGTCTTAACCCATTACTCCATAAATACATTTTTAATTATGTGATTTACATTTAATTTATTCCTCCACTGAAGAAAGCAGTTCCACTTTATATTTACACAAGGGCCACCATGGCCCTAAATCGCTCACCTGGAACACCATGTAAAACTTGACCTATAGTGACCTAGATTATGACCTGACATGACCCACAATCAACCTCTAGAGTGTAAACAAGGTTTTTCTATGAAATGACCTAGTGACCTAATTTTTGACCAGACACAAATTAATACACATTTGATTTTGACCTAGATTTGATGTAGGCAAACATTCTGACAATATTTCATTCAGATCTAATGAGATTTGTAGCCTCTAGAGTGGTAACAAGATTTTCCAATAATTTGAACTAGTGACCTAGTTTTTGACCTGACATGACTCATATTCGAATTTGACCTAGATATTAATTAGGCAAACATTCTGACCAAATTGCATTACAATCAAATGAGATTTGTTGCCTCTAGAGTGTTCACAAGGTTTTTCTATGATTTGACCTAGTGACCTAGTTTTGGACCGGACATGACCCACATTCGAACTTGACCTAGATTTCATCATGACAAACATTGTCAACAAGTTTCATGAAGATCAGATGCAATTTGTAGCCGCTAGAGTGTTCATAAGGTTTTTCTTTAATTTGACCTAGTGACCTAGTTTTTGACCGGACATGACCCACATTCAAACTTGACCTAGATTCCATCAAGACAAACCTTGTCATGAAGTTTCATGAAGATCAGATGAAATTTGTAGCCACTAGAGTGTTCACAAGGTTTTTCTATAATTTGACCTAGTGACCTAGTTTTTGACCGGACATGACCCACATTCGAACTTGACCTAGATTTTACCAAGACAAACATTGTTATGAAGTTTCATAAAGATCGGATGAAATTTGTAGCCGCTAGAGTGTTCACAAGGTTTTTCTATAATTTGACCTAGTGACCTAGTTTTTGACCGGACATGACCCACATTCGAACTTGACCTAGATTTTATCAAGACAAACATTGTGATGAAGTTTCATAAAGATCAGATGAAATTTGTAGCCGCTAGAGAGTTCACAAGGTTTTTCTTTAATTTGACCTAGTGACCTAGTTTTTGACCGGACATGACCTACATTCGAACTTGACCTAGATTTTATCAAGACAAACATTGTTATGAAGTTTCATGAAGATCAGATGAAATTTGTCACAACCAATTGTGAACGGACAGACAGACAGACAGACGACGGACATCCAGCGATCCTAAAAGCTCACCTTGGCACTTCGTGCCAGGTGAGCTAAAAAGCTTTGAACACGATGGCAGGATTGAGGTGGAAATGAGGGTGAGGGAAAAGGCTTGTCACAATTTGGGTTTGTGGACCATTAAGATTTTTTAACCCATTTTATGCGGGGATACACTTTTAGGTGTACCTCTAGGCAAACAGTTTTAATCAGATCAAAACTGTTTGCAGCTAAGTCAATATTCTATAAGAAGCTGCTAAAATCTTTGGCAAATATTTGAGTTATACCCGCTGCAGACGACATTTTAAAATTGCCGCCAAATATTACCCAGCATACAATGGGTTAATCTAAAATACTACCCTGATATGGAGTCCTGTTAATTTTAGTGTTTTCAGTAATGTTTTCAGGAAAGACATTAGCATGAGAATCACTGTATTGTAAGAAGAACCCTTGAAGATGTTCAGTTTTACAGCAGTAGAGTGAAGCAGGTGCTGTGTTTATGTGTTTAGTGCAGCTTGAACCAATCTCTTACACACCAAAACTCTTCTCCTGCTATTAACCCTTTACCCCATGGATACAGCCTTTAATTTATTTGTCCACTAAAGAATATAGTTCAACATTATACAGTCATGATTGTGTTCCATCAGAAATATTTTCTTTATCCTAGAAGGTGATAGCTTAAAGCATGCTGAAAGTAAGGCAGAATGCGCCATAAGGCGCATTCTGCTTTACTTTCAGCATGCTTTAAGAAGTCACTTATCTTCAATACTAGAAACGGGCTATGGGGTAATGGGTTAACCCTTTACTCCACGGATATGCCTTTTTATGCAATTAATTTATCCCTTCAATGAAGAATTAGTTCCAATTTATAAGAAATATTTTCTTTGTCCTTGCAGATGGAAGAGCTTAAAGTAGATTGAAAATAAAATGTTACTTTCAACCTGCTTTAGCTGATGACCTATCTTCGAAACTAGAGCTATCTGCATTACTTTTAACTTACTTTAAGCCAGCATCTGTCAGGATGTAGATTTCTATAGCTTTTTATGAGGACAGAGCTGAATCATGTAAAGACATTTGTACAAGAAACAGAGCTTCAGATAAGGGGAGTATTTCAAAAACTAAAATCTTTATTTCTGCTTTAAATCTTATGGTGTCACTACTCATTAGAATCGTCTCGAAGAGACGATTCTTATGAGTAGTAACACAATAGGATTTGGTGCTGAAATAAGTGAGAAAATGTTGGATGTGTCTCCTTTTACTCCCTCTTATCTGGAGCCCTGAAGAAATAATTAAATGTGTATATAAAGGTGTTTCTATGGAGGAGAGGGTACACTTGTCTCTGGTCTTGAGGACTTGCAGATGTGAGTACTCTTGAGATGGCAAAACTCATCTTCTTATACCTGTATTAACCCATTACTCCATAGATACACATTTTTACACCTTCCATTAATTCCTGGACTGCAGAAAATAATTTATACAACCATGAATATGCATCAGAAGAAATACTTTCTATATTCTAGCAGATTGTAGTTTAAAGCAGGCTGAAAGTAAAGCAGAATGCACCTTAAGCTGCATTGTGCTTTACTTTTAACCTGCTCTAAGTGGTAACATTATGACTTTCTGAACACTAAAAATGGGTTGTTTCCTTTTTTTTTTTTTTTAAACTGCATTCAAATTTTATAGTCAACACAGGGTTGAATGTGTATAAAAACAGGTAGTTGTTATATAACCTCAATTTGTTTTATCTTAATCAAAGCAACAGGAGACCATTAACCTTTTAAGCGCTGAATAAACCTCTTCTCAAACTGTTTTAATTTTAATATTTTCTAGACTTTAGACTTCTCTATATTGACCTACAATTCCTCTATCAAACATCTTGGGTCCTGATCAGCCACAGAGTTTGTCAGTATTTGATCGGGATCTATACTGGTCAAGACAACTCTGTTAATAAATGGGTTAACATTCGACAGTCCCCTTTCCCATACAGTTAATACTAGTGTTAAGCCACAATTCAACAGCTATAAGGCAGTTTTTAAAATAGATTACAGTTTAATAGAGGACAAAAGTTTTGCAGAAAGCTCCTTCAGGAGCTTTCTGCAAAAAAATTTGTCCTCTATTAAACTGTATTATTTAAGCAGCCATCTGTCTTTGAAGATTTTCCACATAGAGTGGTTGCTAAATACAAGTTTGCTCACTGTATGATTGGTCCCATATTTTTGCTAATTTCTATCATCGAGAACATTTACTGCTTCAGCTACATCATGTTGTCTAGGAAACCTAGTCTGGTTCTAGAATTTTTACCTATAAAACTTCACTCTCCTCAAGGGTTAAATAGACAGAGAACCATCCAAACCTCTCTTATCTATAATCTCAACATCAAGTATACAATTCTCCTAAAATCATAATGATAAGTACCGGATGAAATTCCTAAGATAAGAAAAATCAGAAAAAAATGAGAGAGCCACAACATATTTTTGTAATAAGCTTGAAAGCTTCAATCTGTCCACCTGACATATACACACTAAATGAAGGGAGATAACTCTATCTCTAAACCTGAATTGTTTAGAGAGAGTTGCCTTTCTTTATTCTTCAATATTTTGTTATAGGGTAATATCTCAAACATGTATGGACTTATTTAGCAAATACAGCTAAGAGTTATGACTAAAACAGACTTATACAGTAGGAAAGACACTGTTCTTTCCTAAACAGTTCAGGAGTCCGTCTTATGTATGATAAATGTGGTTGTAAGTCAAAACTTTAAAATACTTCTAACTTCTGATTTCTCCATCTAATCCTGTCTTGTGACATCTCTTTCGAATCATATTTTCAAGAGGATTCCAAAGAGATGTTACAAGACAGGATTAGATGGAGAAATAAATAATAATTGAGAATTTTAGATTCTGACTTACCTCAATAGTTGTCATACAACATTTTATAAGACCAGCCCCAAGGACAGATTTGCCCCTTGGATTGAAATAAACTGTAAATATTTCCAAGAATCTGTCATTTTCTACATTTAATAGTAGTGCATTTGCATTTAGTTTCGTTAACACCAGAAAGAATTACATCTTTCTCCTTGTGACCTCAATCAGTCTCATCAGGTCATGCATACCATGATAGGAATGAACTCATTCACCCCTGAAACTTTTAATGGACAATTCCAATTTCAAAATAAGTCTAATCCATTTTTGACTATTTAGGGTTGAGTTTAACAATTCATTTCAACAAAACAAACAGAGTAGTCCCTGATCAGAGGGCTCCTTATGGAGCCCTCTGATCAGGGTCTACACTGTTTGAATAGGACAAGTTTATTCCTCACAGGTACACTGTTTGTAAATGATGAGTATATTCGTCTCTAGGGTTGAATGTGTTAACAAAACTATCATTAAACTAAGTCTATAGGTAAACAAGACAATCACCCACCTTTGACTAAGTCGACTGGGAAGACGTCCATCCTCTCCACTCTCTTCTCGAGCTCGTACTCGGCGCTGGCTGCGACAGGATCAACATCCTCGTTCCTCCTGTCATAGTCATCAGTGGAGTAAGTCATGAACACCTATAACAAATAATGAGCATCTGTTAGTATCCCAGTCTGGGTGAAGGAGATGTCTGGTCAGGGGCTACACTGCTTTCTTATCCCTTTCCCCTATAGATATGCCTTTAAGCACATTTAATTTAATCCTCCGCTGAAGAAAATACATTGTAGTTCTAATTTATACAATCATGAAAATATACCATAAGAAATATTTCCTAAATCCTAGCATAATCATGATATCTTAAAGCAGGTTGAAAGTAAAGCAGAAAGTGCCTTAAGGCACATTCTGCTTTACTTTCAACATGTTTTAAGTGGTCACCTGACTTCAAAACTAGAAACAGGCTATGGGGTAATGAATGGGTTATAGGATCTGTCTGACATAGTTTGAATTGAATTAGATTTTATGTCGATTTAACACCACTTCAGTCATATCACTATGCCCAGCTAATTACAGCTATTGCACTATTTAACCCTTTCCCCAATAGAAACGCCTTTTAGCAGATATGATTTATTCCTCCGCTGAAGAAAATAGTTCCAATTTAATCAGCCATGAATATATAGTAAAGCGAAATTTTTCTATATTTTAGCACATGGAAGCTTAAAGCTGGCTGAAAGTAAAGCAGAATGCGCCCTCGGGCGCATTCTGCTTTACTTTCAACCTGCTTTAAGTGGTCAACTATATTCAATACTAGAAAAAGGCTATCAGGTAAAGGGTTAAAGCACAATTCTCTACAACAGGGCAGCATCACCTACCTTCTGCAAGCCCGCTGAAAGGCTTCCCCACATGCAGTCTGAAGTGCCCA
Organism: Gari tellinella; assembly: GCA_922989275.2. Lineage (NCBI taxonomy): Eukaryota > Metazoa > Mollusca > Bivalvia > Cardiida > Psammobiidae > Gari > Gari tellinella. Next base: position 11,078,252 of record OV277873.1, read on the forward strand.
CACTGAGATTCAAACAGTTAACCCATTTACCCCAAAAATATGCCTTTTTATGCCTCTAATTTAATCCTCCAATGAAGAGAATAAGTTCCAATTCATACAGTCATGAATTTGTATCATAGGATGTAGTTTCTATGTTCTAGCAGAGGGAAGCTTAGAGACTACTGAAAGTATAGCAGAATGCGCCTTAAGGCACATTTTGCTTTACTTTCAGCCTGTTTTAAGGGGCCACCTTTCTTCAAAACTAGAAACAGATTAGGGGGTAATGAGTTAACTCCCTTTTATCTGGAGCCCTGTATAGCCAATACCAGACTTGTCTTATTACAGCTAGCACCTGGCTGCCAGACTACAACTAACACCTGCTGCTTTCACACTCACTTTGATGGGATCCCTGGAGAACTTGATTTTTCTGTCTTTCTTTTTGGTTGTGAATTCTTCAAAGTCGTCCTCGCTCTCGCTGGAGGTGGAGGACAGACCACTGATCCAGCCGTGGTCATTATCCTCCCTCTCCTCCTCTTCTTCTTCCTCCCCGGTCTGTTCTCCCCCTGTAAAAAAGGTAAACAAAACAATTACTTCCCTTGTCTGTTCTCCTGTAAAATGTAAACAAAACAATTACCTCCCTTGACTGTTCTCCTGTGAAAAAGTTGTTTGTTCTACTAATTTAGAGCCTTTTTATAGTATCCTTTTGGAAAAGGTAAACAAATCAATTATCTCCCTTGTTTGTTCTACAATAAAGATGTAATAGGTTACCTCCCCTGTCTGCTCTAACATGATTGTCTACCTAGTCAAAGATAAGTCAATCCTTTCATTCCAGGTTTTTTTTAAAGATATGTGGTTACTTAAATTAGACTGAAGGTAAAGCAGTAAATTTCCTAAGAGCTTTCAACTTTACTCTCCGCTACAAACTAGCCAGTTAGTAGCTGACAGTAAAGTAGAAAGCTCTAAGGAATTGCCTTAACCCATTTCCAAACTAAGACACCTTTTTATGACTTATAATTGTTCCTCCACTGCAGAAAATAGTTCCACTTTATACAGTTGAATGTGCACCATCAGAAATGTTTTCTATATTCAAGCAGATGGTAGCTTAAAGCAGGTTAAAAGTAAGGCAGAATGTGCCTTAATGCGCATTCTGCATTACTTTTAACCTGCTTTAAGTGGTCACCTATTTTCAAAACTAGAAATAGGCTATGGGGTTATGTATCGGTTAAACACATACTACAGTGCTCCCTCTCTACAACGACACCCAATGGGAGACAAAAAATATGTTCGTTGTTCGGAGGGAGTCGTTATAGGGAGGGAATTTGGCTTACATTTGCAAACAGCTTGAATCCAGATCAGACGCCGCGTAACGCGGCGTCTGATCTGGATTCAAGCTGTTTGTCACTCGTAATTTAGTGTTTTACTCAGAAAAGGTCAAATATGTAACTTTTAGAAAAACAGCAGACGACAATTTTAAGCAGACGATATTGCAGCAATAAAAGCGTAAGACATAATTGTCCAGTTTGGGGAACAACGACAAGAGTCGTTGTAAGGATGAAGTCGTTGTTGGGAGGGCCGTTGAAGGGAGGGAGCACTGTAATTTGCAACATTTAGTGGTTTTACTGTAGTCCCTTAACCCATTACCCCATAGTCTGTTTCTAGTATTGAAGATAGGTGATCACTTAAAGCAGGCTGAAAGTAAAGCAGAATGTGCCTTAAGGCACATTCTGCCTTACTTTCAGCCTGCTTTAAGCTACAATCTACTAGAATGTAGAAATTATGTCTTATGATACATATTCATGACTTTAAAAATCTGAACTATTTTCTTCAGTGATGGAATAAATTAGAGGCGTTAAAAGGCGTATTTGTGGGGTAATGGGTTAACATGTTCTTCATAGAAATATTCTGATTATTGAGCAGAAAAATGAAGACAATTTGATGATGTTAAATACAAGAAGCTTAAGCAGGAAGAAAGAAAAAGCAGAAAGCTCCTAAATAAGCTTTTAGTATTTGAAATAATCCTATAATCTATTACTATGGCTAAGGTAATATTTTGCATCAAGATCAGATTATGTTGTTCTTACTATATACAGTAAAACCTCCCTAGTACGACCACTAAAAAGAAGGCTAATTGGTGGTATAACAGACAGGCGACAGCTTAAAACAAAGAGCTTTCTGTTTTACTGTTACCTTACTTTAGGCAGTCACCTGTCATGAACACTAAACACGTAATAATTAATACAATTTAGTGGTTGTAATAGAGAGGTTTTACTGTATATTGTTTTGACATATAAAAGATAAAAGTGGGATACAGTCGAACTTCGATATATGAGCCGCGTTTTAACTTTGAAATACAGGTATGTTCGACTTAACGTGTCGAGATATCAAAGTTTGACTGTATATTGAAATTTTAAACACTTATAGAGTTGAGCCTTGAAAATTCTTAACTCTCTTAACTCATTGGCTCATAGATGCCTTTTACGCCTTTAACCTTATCCTCCAGAGAAAACAGTTCCACTTTAAACAGTCATGAATAATGTAGGATAAGAATTTTTATTCTATATCCTAGTAGGTGCTAACTTAAAGCAGTTTGAAAGGAAACACTGAAACACTCACTCTTCTGTGGCTGCAGTCTTTTAAGTGAAGGAACACAGATGTCTATAGACTTTTGAAAATAGTTTGGAACTAAATCAGACATTGAGTTACTCTGCATTTGATCAGGCGCCAACTGTTTCTATTTTGGATTGTTGAAAAACAAAGAGAAGGACGAGCTTTCAGAATTTAGGAAGACAACAATTTTTTTGTAATCTAAAGATTAACCCTTCCTATGCTGGAACCCACAGTATGTCTCAACTTTGCAAACAGTGCAGACCCTGATCAGAGGGGCTCCGTGATCAGGGTCTGTACTGTTTGTTTTACTTTTTTTTTTTTTTAAATTGTGTTTACAAACAGCCCTGAAAATCAACATAAACTGATCAGTTTTCAAAAGTGGAAAAGTCCGTTGGAAAACTTTAGCAAAGAAAGGGTTAACCCTTAGCCTGTCACTCACGACTATAGCTCCATATGCAAACAGCTTGGATCCGGATGAGACGCCGAGTAACTCGGCGTCTCATCCGGATCCAAGCTGTTTGACACTCGGACAACATTTTCAGCAATTTTGAGCAACTTTGAAGCACTTTAAAACTTGAAGCAGACGAGAAATATAGCAGACGACAATTTATTTGGCGGGCTAAGGGTTAATATTTTGTTTTATTTCCAGAAACATTTTAGTGTTAAAAGACCTACTGGGAAGCCGTACAGTTATATGGTACAGAAATGTACAACTTTTACCACATCTAAATACTCTCAATTCCTTGTCCACATAATGTCTTTTATATTGCCATTTCTCTCATTTTAGCTCCTGTGGAATGTTTACCCCTTTTCCTACTAAATAATGTCTACTTTAATACTTTACTCAATTGTCTGTTTTCAGTATTGAAGTAGGATGGTAGCCTAAAGCAGGCTAAAAGTAAAGCATTATGCTTCTTTAAGAGAATTCTGCTTTACTTTTAGCCTGCTTTAAGCTACCATCATCTGCTAGGATACTATAAGAATTATTTTTTTATGATGAACACTCAAGACAGTATAAAGTGAAACCATTATCTTTAATGAAGGAATAAATCAAATGCGTAAAAAGGCATATTTATGGAGAAATGGGTTAAAATTATCATGTGTAAATTAATAATCAAGTTTGCTCATAAAAGATTGTTGATACAAGAGTAAAACTGATTGGTTCCTGATCAGATGCATTGGAGTTACATGATGTCTGATTTGACTCAAAACTGTCAGACAAAGGACCACAATTGAGTTTTGGAATGTTTAATGAAAGTCAGAGACATCTTTTATGACATGTACACATGCTTCATATTAAGTAAATCCCATTTCCCTGCTTTCCCATTTTTCTCTTGAAATATTATCGCTTGAATCAAATCATCAACAAATGAGGAAAACAATGCCATTCTACACAATATGACCATTGTTTGCTTTACCTGTGTATTCTACAATAAAACCTCTCTAAACCAGACACTTTTTGGAAAGAAAGTTGACGACTTTTTTTTAAGACAGATGACTGCTTATGGCAATATAAAAGACAGTAAGCTCCCTTTGAAGTTCTCTACTATACTTTTGTCCTGCATTAACCCTTTCCTTCCTGAAACTTTAAATGGACAAAACAGTTTCCATTTCAGTCAAGTCCATTTCTGGCTTTTAAGGGTTGTTTTTGTCAATGTTTGGCATAATGACAAACAGTGAAGACCCTGATCAGAGGGCTCCTTTCGGAGCCCTCTGATCTGGGTCTTCACTGTTTGCACAGGACAATTGTACTATATACATGTACATTATTAGAAAAGAACGCCTTTTTGGGGGACTAGGGTTCAAAGGGTTAAGCTGCCACCTATTAAGCAGCTGGTTCCAAGACAATATAATGTTCGGTTTAAAGAGGTTTCACAGAAATAGAATACGATGACTGTTAGCTTTACCTGTGTATTCTACAGAATATCGTTATTGTTTGCTTTACCTGTGTATTCTACAAAATATTGCATCAGTTTGCTTTACCTGTGTATTCTATAGAATATTGCAATTGTTTGCTTTACCTGTGTATTCTATAGAATATGGATAGCATTTGCTTTACATATGTATTCTAAAGAATATTGCAAATTGTTTGGTTTACCTGTATATTCTATAGAATATGGCAATTATTTGCTTAACCTGAGTATTCTAAATAATATGGACATTGTTTGCTTTACCTGTGTATACAAAGATGAGTTTTAATGTATAACCAAACTTGAAATACTTAAAATACATTGTCACACAATATTGTTTTTTCTCTTATTTTGGCTCCTTATATATATATGAATGTTACCCATTATCCTGTTACCTGCAATAAAACAGTTGTTAACCCATTCTATGCTGGGAACCTATATACCAGTATGCATATTTTGTGAAGATGAATAGTACACTTGTCCTGGACAAACAGTGTCGACACAGATCAGAGGGCTCCTTAAGGAGCCCTCTGATCAGGGTCTGCACTGCTTGTTTAAATTCAATTTTCTGAAAATTCTTTTTAAGTGGAATAGTCTTCTATTTTACAAGTTCAGCATAGAATGGGTTAAGGGAATATCCCAGGATTTCCCGCCATGTTAGAGTGAGGTGGGTGGGGTAGCAGATTATACACAGACTACTTGCCTAGGATATATTCTGGCAGTTTAGAGTGGCCCGGATACGCGGGTGGTGGAGGCAACGAGCCATGCAAAAGCAAGGGGTTGTGGTCTGCATAAATAGAAAAACATCATTATAGGTAACACCCCAGTTACTATGACCAATCCATATGAGTCTCGATCTCAGTTGTCAATACTGGTTGCTGCTTTACCCTTCCCTCTGTAGCTGTTTTTCAATCTCTAAGACATAGGAACTATATGTTTTTCTGCTTGTTTTAATGGTTAAACCCTTTACCCCATAGCCTGATTCTAAATTTGAAGACAGGGGACCACTTAAAGCATGTTCTAGTTAAAAGACATAAAAATGCATATCTAATGGAGTAATGAGTTAAATAAATGTAGAGAGTTTTCTGCTCTACTTTCATCTTGCTTTAAACAGTCACCTGTCTTAAACCACTTTTGTAATATTAGTTGGCTTGGTTTGGTTTGTTTTGTTTTGTTAACATCCGGGTTAATTGGATGTTAGAGGATTGGAGACAGAAAACACCAGATGCGAAGCACTTAGATATACTCTTATTAGATACATCAGTATATAAAGTCTGATCGACAGGCCTTGGTCAGGCAGGGGATCAAACTCACAACTCTTGGTATTGTAGTCGAGAGTGTTACCACTCCACCTGTCCGCCAGTTTATGTTGGATATAGGAGATTTACAATATAGGTTATAGAGGGAAAAGGAAACTCACTGACCCCTTAAACATCAAATAGACAATTCTGGTCCAATTGAAGAATTAATAATTAATGTTTTACTACTCATCAACACGGTGGTCACTGAAAGGGGTCACTGTTTACTATAAAAGGTTGTGTGGGTTTTTAAAACAAAACCTTGCAAAATGACAGAAAGGGCAGACCCTGATCAGAGGGCTCCTTTTGCAGACCCTTATCAGAGGAATCCTATTGCAGCCCTCTGATCTGGGTCTTACACTGCTTGTACACTATTTCTAAATGAAGCAAATATGTGTCACAAGAGGTTAACAGGTTAACCCTTTCCCACATAGCATATCTCTAGTATCGAATATAGGTGTCCACTTAAAGCAGGTTGAAAGTAAAGCAGAATGCGCTTTAAGCGCATTCTGCTTTACTTTCAGCCTGCTTTAAGCTATCATCTGCTAGAATATAAAAACTATTTTGCATTATACATATTTATGATTGTATAAATTGGAACTATTTTCTTCAGGGCAAGAATAAACTGAATGCGCTAAAAGGCCCTTCTATGGGGGAAAGGGTTAAATACACTGAATACAAGCTACAAGGGAAAGGGCTGAAGCAGGCTGAACATTCTACTTTCATCCTGCTCTAAGCTGCCACCTGTCTTTAAACACTGAAAAACAGGAGCTGGTCTAAATCCCATAAACTGTAATTGTACAGACAATATGTTGACAGGAATACATACACGTCCTGTACTAAGATCTACAGACAAGCAGCAGAGCTCCAGATAAGTTGGCCATTTCATATACAATCGAACTTCGATATCTCGACGTCGGTTTTGTCGAAAATACCCGTATTTCAAAGTTAAAACGTGGCTTAGCCACGTTTTAACTTTGAAATATGGGTATGTTTGGCCTAACAGAGCATGAGACAATGCAGTTCATGTGTCGAACTATCGGATAGTTCGAGTTAAACGAGTTTGAGATATCGAAGTTCGACTGTACTTTCCTATTTCTCAATCAAATCCTATTTTGTGACCAACAATAAGTATCATCTCAAAGAGACATAGGGTATAGAGGAGACATAAAGGAGAAACTCTAGAAAATGTTTACCCACTCCTACCTGGAACTTTAGAAACATTAAGTTCTGCTACAATTCAAAAAGATGCATAAGTAGAGTTTAACCTTTCTTCCACCACTAATGTATTCAAACATTGTCTAATAAAATCTGGAAAAGATTCCCTAGGAAATGAGAGCATCACATGCGGGTGCCAACGCTCGTCTGTTTTGTTCTCCTAATAGATTAAGAAGGAACAATGAGATATTCTTATTGCCTTTGTCCGTTTCGACTATATGTCTAGTCTGTTTACTGTGGGGCTCTAAATGACCTTGACCTTTGTCTGACATCACCCAACTTGAGCTCAAGAGCTACAAGTGTTGAGTACACATGCCAAATGTAAAGTCTTTATCACATGCAGTTGCAAAGTTATGGTCAATGCTAAGTGTTCAACCTATTTGACCTCTGAATGACCTCTAAATGACCTTGAACTTTGTCTGCTATGACCAAAGTTGGTCAGAACTCAAGAGCTTCTTGCTTGAGTAGACATGCCAAATATGAAGGTCTATATCATATGTTGTTTCAAAGTTATGTCTCAGAAAGATGTGAGAAATGTTAAATAACCCTATTTGACCTCTAAATGACCTTGACCTTTATCTGACATGACCCAAGTTGAATTGAGTTCAAGAGCTTCTTGAGTTGAATACACATGCCAAATATGAAGTCGCTATCACATGCGGTTCTAAAGATATGGCCAATGTTGAACCCACCCTATTTTACCTCTAAATGACTTTGACCTTTGTTGGACATGACCAAAATCTCAGCTCAAGATCTGTTTGAGATAAGTGCACATACCAAATATAAAGTCTGTATCACATGTAGTTCTAAATTTATGGCCAACGTTAAGATTTCAGCCGACTGCAACGCCAAGGACTACGACAACGCAAACGCCGGAGTGTGATGACAATAGCTTGTAGTTTCTTCGAAACAGACAAGCTAAAAATGAACACTTATGTCAGACAGATCCAATTAGAAAACAGAGTTGATTCTGATCGGACAACTTCTTCAAAAGCTGTCTTATCTTGATCTACACTGGGTTTTCTAAAGGATCAATATTCACTAGTGGCAGAAGAAGAGTTAACCCATTACCCCATAAAAACATCTGTTTACGCCTTTACTTTATTCCTCTACTGAAGAAAATAGTTCCAATTTATACTGTCATACATAAGAATCAAAAACGAGGGCCACTATGGCCCTAAATCGCTCACCTGGTACACCATGGCAAAATTGACTTATAGTGACCTAGATTATGACTGGACATGACCCACAATCAACCTGTAGAGTGTAAACAAGATTTTCTATGATTTGATATGTGACCTAGTTTTTGAACTGACACAAACCTCAAGAGTGTTATCAAGGTTGTTCTATGACTTGACCTAGTGACCTAGTTTTTGACCGGGCATGACCCATATTCCAACTTGACCTAGATATCAATAAGACAAACATTCTGACCATGATTCACAAAGATCTAATGAGATTTATAGCCTCTAGAGTGTTAACAAGGTTTTTCTATGATTTGACCTAGTGACCTAGTATTTGACCGCATATGACAAATATTCAAACTTGACCTAGATATCAATGAGACAAATATTCTGACCAAGTTTCATCAAGATCCAATGAGATGTGTAGCCTCTAGAGTGTTAACAAGGTTTTTCTATGATTTGACCTAGTGACCTAGTTTTGACCGGACATGAGCCATATTCAAAATTGACCTAGATATCAATGAGACAAACATTCTGACCAAGTTTCATCAAGATCCAATGAGATTTGTAGCCTCTAGAGTGTTAACAAGGTTTTTCTATGATTTGACCTTGTGACCTAGTTTTTAACTGGACATGACCCATATTCAAACTTGACCTAGATATCAATAAGACAAATATTCTGACCATGTTCCATTAAGACCCAATGAGATTTGTAGCCTCAAGAGTGTTAACAAGGTTTTTCTATGATTTGACCTAGTGACCTAGTTTTTCACCGGACATGACCCATATTCAAACTTGACCTAGATATCAATGAGACAAACATTCTGACCAAGTTTCATCCAGATCCAATGAGATTTGTAGCCTCTAGAGTGTTAACAAGGTTTTTCTATGATTTGACCTAGTGACCTAGTTTTTTACCCAACATGACCCACATTCGAACTTGGCCTAGATTTCTACTAGATAAACATTGTGATCAAGTTTCATGAAGATTGAATGTTATTTGTAGCTGCTAGAGTGTTAACGAACCAATTGTGGACAGACAGACGACGGACGACGTACGACTGACGACGGACATCCAACGATCCTAAAAGCTCACCTTGGCACTTCGTGCCAGGTGAGCTAAAAATATTTCCTACATTCTAGAAGATAATAGTTTAAACCAGGCTGAAAGTAAAGCAGAATGTGCCTTAAGGCTTTACTTTCAATCTGCTTTAAGTGGTCACCTGTCTTCAAAACTAGAAACAAGCTATGGGGTAATGGGTTAAACTCCATGGAAAGGCTTGTGTCCCAGCTACTACATAAGAAACACCTATGTCAGAAGTATTAACCCACTCACCCCTGAAACAGCAAATGGAAAATTCCAGTTTACAATTAATTCTAGTTTGTTTTTGACTATTTACAGTTTATTGCAAAATGACAAACAGTAGGACTCCTTTAGTCGGAAATTGGAATTATCCATTTGAGGTTTCAGGGATTAATGGATTAAAAACTGAACCTTTTTTTTTAATGAACGCTTAATGCAGGCTTTGCTGTGATTCTAACATTAGTTCTACATCAACTTTAACCCTTAACTCCATTTGAAAGACAGGTGACCACTTAAAGCAGGTTGAAAGTAAAGCAGATGCATTCTGTCTCATTTTCAGTCTGCTTTAAGCTACCATCTACTAGAGTATTGAAAATATTTCTTACATGTATAATGATACATATTCATGACTGTATAAATTGGAACTAATTTCTTCAGTAGAAGAATAAATTGAAATGTATCTATGGAGTAATGGGATAATTGACACATTACATAGGGCTCCAGATAAGCGGGAGTAAATTGAACAAATCCAACATTTTCTTACTTATTTCAGCACCAAATCCTATGGTGTTACTACACATTAGAATCGTCTCGAAGAGACGATTCTAATGAGTAGTGACACCATAGTGTTTAATGCTGAAATAAAGATTTTAATTTTTGAAATACTCCCCTTATCTGGAGCTCTGAAATTTACAATCATGTTAGATGAAGAAATAAAAGTGTTCAAAGCTGAACAGATAACAAAGTTGGAGACCCAACTTTGCTTTACAAGTCACATGTCCAGAGGAACTCTGATAACATGGACTCTGAAAACTACCACTTACAACAGTAATCGTTAACCTTTCTCTTGCTACTTAGTACTAGCTTAAAATGACTCTTTTTAAAAATAATATAGACCCAGATCAGGCAGCTCCTGAGGGAGCTGTCTGATCAAGGTCCACACTGTTTATTTATAGGATCTGTCTGGCATGCTCGAGTCTGCATTATTTTCTTGTAAATCTGAAGAGTCTGCTTTGAGAAGTCACAATACAGTTAAACCTCTCTAATACAAACACCATAATTATTGTGTGAATAATAACATCTTTAAGACAGCTGGCTGCTTATAGCAAAGTGACAGTAAAACAAAAAGCTCCTTTAGGAGCTATTTGTGTTACTGCCACCTTGATTTAAGATTCCACCTGTCTTTTTTACAATCATTTAGCTTTCTACAATAGATAGATTTTACTGTATAGAAACTTTTCTGAAATTACAATTTTCACTGACTGTAAGCAAAGCATCCTTTATCCATCACTCCATAAATAGTTCCCAAGCGTTTGATTGGTAGATTTGAGCCTAGGCTCAAATCTGACCAATCAAATGCTTGGCCTTTTTACACCTCTTATTTCTACATGAAGAAAAATAGCCCCCGACTAGGAATCCTTAACATAAAACAAAAACGGAATTTCCAACACGTGGTATCATATTAAAGCAGGCTAAAAGTAAAGCAGAATGTGACTAAAGGAACATTCAGCTTTATTTTCAACCTGCTTTAAGTGGTCATGATTTCAAAACTAGACACATATCACGGGGTAAAGGGTTAAAGAAGATAGAAGGGTTACCGAGGTATCTACGTGTATGTACTGAGATCTGGATTATATATAGATACAGTCAAACTTGTGTTCGGCAGCCATTCTTTATAGAAGCATAGAGCTATAGGGTAGCAGGTGAAATTTACTTTTATCAATTAATAAAATACTTCCTCAGGGCTCCAGATAAGGGGAGTATTTCAATACCAAAATCTTTATTTCTGCTTTTAAATACTATGGTGTCACTACTCATTAGAATCGTCTCGAAAAGACGATTCTAATGAGTAGTGACACCATAGGATTTTGTGCTGAAATGAGTGAGAAAATGTTGGATTTGCTCAGTTTACTCCCTCTTATCTGCAGCCCTGATTCAATAAACTACTTCTTGTATAGACCATTAACTTCATAGACATGCTAAGATTTCTGGCAAGTGAGTTCCTTAAAGCAAGATAAAGGTAAAGCAAAAAGCTCCTAGAGGAGTCCCCTTCTATACTTTCATCTTGCTTTAAGTTGCCACATGCAAAAACTGTATTCAACACCATCAATTACTATTCAACAGTGAAAAAAAAGATTCGGGGCTCAAGAAAAGGGTGGTATTTCAAAAATTAAAATCTTTATTTGTGCATTAAACCCTATGGTGTCACTACTCATTAGAATCGTCTCGAAGAGACGATTATAATGAGTAGTAACACCATAGGATTTGGTTCTGAAATAAGTGAGAAAATGCTTGATTTGATCGGTTTACTCCCTCTTATCTGGAGCCCTGAAATTAAGGGTTAAGAATTTGTTTTAGCTTTTAGTGACTGCTGGGCACAAGTTTGTAAGGCAGTGGGAGGTCAGAGAACACCTCAGCTACCAGTCAACGGGCTTCTCTGCAGTGTGGACCGTGGGTTACCTGAGGACCTGTCGGGCTCAGAGCCCGTCTCTGGATGTTCTGTACCGTCCCCGTCCTCTCGCTGTGGCAATTCTGTGGCGTTTTCTATGAGTACTGCTTTCCGAGACCTGAAATTAAAGACGTCAAGTACTGATTAGGATTTTAGGAGTTTGATGAATTGAAGGGATACAGATATACAGTAGTCAAAGACAACTCAAGATTCAGTTATACAGTAAAACCTCGGAAAACCAAACACCCTCCGGACCAGGTAAAAAGTTCGGTTTTCTGAGGTGTTCGGTTTTCTGAGTTTTTCATGAATCAGTGCTAACATTCAAACTGAGGCATCTTCACAGACCGGACCTATAACTCAATAGCATGAACGTAACAGTGAATTATCATCTAGATCAAAACTGTTTGATAGAATGATCAAGAATGAGAATAAACTTTCAAAACGACAGAGCATTTTTAACAATAGCTCAATAAATATTTACCGTCTTTTGCCGTGTATAATGTGCACTCGTGTATACTCTGTATTTTTAGGGTTAAATCTCAGGATATAAACGTATTCCCATAGGTTAGAAGCATCTGTGTTTTGGACACTTCAATTTTTAGATTGTCGCAACCATTATAAAACGAAACAACCGCCATAGTTTTAACTTTTGATGGGCTTACTTTATTCGCATTTCGAGCAGCACATTATTCAATGGAAGTTCGTAGATTCAGTATAATCAAGAACGTTTCCGAATTTGCGAATATGTCACTAAAGGAAATTTTGCTGTGCAAATCGAGTGTCGGTGTTTTCGTTTTGGTTAGTTTATTAGATGACCTAATTGAGCGGTTGTTTATACAGTAAGACTTTGCTTCTACAACACACTCATTGAGTACGCAATTGCAAACAATAATCATGAAATGTAATTGAGTTATTTTTTTCTTTTCCATCTTCAGAATGCTTTACTGAACCTTTATAAATTTGAATTCTAAACAGTAGAGCTATTCAGTGTAACGACGCACTTCGAACAATCGAACGCATTTTTGTTGCTGTAGGTTTGTCAGATCGGAGCCTTATTTTAATCAGCAATCAAGTGTCACAACCGTGAAATACCTGTGTCATCTTCAATACACACCCCACCCATTACGCAATCTTAACACATACGCTAAGTGTCCCAGATGTGTTTGACGGTCGACTCGGTTGAATGAATTTTCAATGATCGCAATGGTGAAATTTGAGACGCGAGGTGATAAATACAGTGGATGTTCGGTTTTCCGAGTTAATTTTATGTGTATCTGAACATTTTTGGCCGAGAAAATCGTTCGGTTTTCGGAATTCTGAGGTTCCGGTTTTCTGAGACTTACTTTTGGTTAAAATAAGAAGGGAAAAAATCGGGACCGGACAGAAAGTTCGGTATTCCGAGGATTCTGGATTTCTGGGACTCCGGTTTTCCGAGTTTATACTGTACTTCGATATCTCAAACTCGGTTAGGTCGAACATACCCGTATTTCAAAGTTAAAACGTGGCTAAGCCACGTTTTAACTTTTAAATACAGGTATGTTCAACTTAACCAAGCATGAAATAATGCACAATTCATGTGTCGACAAATGGGATAGTTGGAATTAAGTGAGTTTGAGATATCCAAGTTTGACTGTACTGTACAAATCTTATATATTGGAACAACCTGTGTAACTGCTGAAATGAATTATAAAATTTGAGCAAATTGCTTGTATCACACCCTTAACCCATTACCCCTTAAAAACGCCTTTTTACGCCTCTATTTATTCCTCCACTGAAGAAATTAGTTCCAATTTATACAGCCAAGAATATGTATCAGAAGAAATATTTTCTATATCCTTGCAGATGGTAGCTTAATTAAAGCAGGCTGAAAGTAAAGCAGAATGTGCCTTAAGGCACATTCTGCTTTACTTTCAAACTGCTTTAAGTGGTCACCTGTTTTCAAAGCTAGAAATAGGCTAAGAGGTAATGGGTTAATTTATCTGAAAGATGCAAACTAAATGTCAAAGAGTATAAAACTTGATTAGACTGATTCCCCAGGAGCAGTCTGATCAGAATATACACTGTTTGCTCTCCCCTGTCTGTCTTAAAACTAAGGGTAATTATGATACACTTAACTCTTTTAACACTATGTAGCTCTTGTGGGTAATTAGGTTCCCTTGTGGATCTTTTTCAATACCAAAACATGAACCAGTTTACTTGGAATACTTGTTATTTTTATAAATATTACTCTAAATTAGCAAACAGTGTAGACCCTGATCATAGGGCGCTTATAGGAGCCCACTGATCAGGGTCTACACTGTTTGCAACTTTAATGAGTATATTTTAAACAGGTCCACCATGCTGAAAGAGTAATATGTTGACACTAGGGTCCAAGGTTATAAAGCATTTGAGCTGAGTCTGAGTGTGTTCTCAAGCAATTGATTTGTCAGATTTGAGCCTAGGCTCAAATCTGACCAATCAAATGCTTGAGAACGACTTTAAACTCAACTGAAAAGCTTTATAACCTTGGACCTAGGCTTAAATGGATTTAAATTACAAAACCATGCTTCACCCAGGCACTCACCTTCTCTTCTTTAAGTAATCAAAGCATTTTTGTTTATGTTTAGCCTGTATTTTAGCGACCATTTGTCGTGTGGGTTTGTCTATAGCAAACAGTTTCATCACCCTCCGAGAGGGAATGTAGCTCTCCTCCGACTCAATGTACTCAATTCCTTTATCCAACACTTTCATTTTGGAGAATTCCAAACACACACATACACTCACAAAACACAACAAGTACTTTAGTCTATAGGCTTGTTCATTAAACACACTGATTCAAAGGAATTAAACACTTCTCTTGCTTAAGTATTCATACTCAACCCACTTTGAACATCTATCATCTAAACAATTATAATTGGCTAATAAATTAAGAATCAATAGTCACACAGATCCTGTATGAAAATAGAACACAGCCAGATTAGACATCTCCTGAAGGAGCTGTCCGATCTGGGTCTACACTGTTTTCAAAGTATCAATACACTTCAAATAGTAGGAAAAGTTCTACCCTTTACTCCTTAGCCTGTTTCTAATTTTGAAGTCAGGTGACCACTCAAAGTAAGTTTAGGCACATAATTCTGCTAACCCTCTAATTAACCCTTTGAACCCTAGTCCCGCATATAGGCGTCCTTTTCAAACAGTTTTCATGTGAATAGTCCACTTGTCCTATGCAAACAGTGAAGACCCAGATCAGAGGGCTCCGAAAGGAGCCCTCTGATCAGGGTCTTCACTGTTTGTCATAATGCCAAACATTGACAAAACAACCCTTTAAAGTCTGAAATGGACTAGACTTAAATGGAAACTGGAATTGTCCATTTAAAGTTTCAGGGAGGAAAGAGCTAAGCTAGTATTCTGCTAGTATATCAAAAAAATTTCGAACAGTACATATTCATGACAGTATAAAGTGGATTTATTTTCTTCCATGGAGTAATAAATTAGTAATAAGGCATAATTATGAAGTAATCAGTTAAAGTCTTGCCAGCAGATGTTCTATAGTATATAGTTGCACCACAACAGTTTATACTTTCACTTGAAGCCTCCTTTATATAGATCACAGGCAACACTCTCAGACAAGAATTCTGTGGCAGTAAAACCCCACAGTTACAACCACTCAAAAGAATGATTGCTTATACCAGGGCTCCAGATAAGAGGGAGTAAACTGAACAAATCCAACATTTTCTCACTCATTCCATCACCAAATCCTATGTTGTCACTAATCATTAGAATCGTCCCTTCGAGGTGATTCTAATGAGTAGTGACAACATAGAGTTTAATGCAGAAATAAAGATTTTGGTTTTTGAAATACTCCCCTAATATCTGGAGCACTGTAATACAAGTGTTTATGGCAGGTGGCTGTTTCAAGGGTGATAAAAATAAAGTAAATAGTTCTTGGTAATGCATGAGCTTTCTGCTTTACTTTTATTCTGCCTTTAACCCATTACCCCATAAATATGCCTTTTTACACCTCTTATTTATTCCTTCAAGGAAGAAAATAGTTCAAATTTATAATAGTCATGAATTACCATAAGAAATTTTTTCTTTATTCTAGTAGTTGGTAACTTAAAACAGGCTGAAAGGAAAGTAGAATGTGCACTAAGGCACATTCAGCTTTACTTTCCACCCACTTTAAGTGGTCATATATGTGTTTATGGAAGTTGGCTGCTTCAAGGGTCATGAAAATAAAGTAAATCGTTCTAGATAATGCATGAGCTTTCTTATTTACTTTTATTCTGCTTTAAGGCGTCTTGATAGCTTTAAAACTGCCAAAATTGTGTTTTTAACCTTTTTTCCGATTTTGACATTCTGTTCTACATTTTACCAAAATCCCCCAAACCAAACCAAACGCATTACACGGCTATCTGATCAATAAATCACACCTCATTAAGCACTCCGTAGTCAAGCCACGTGACCACCTAGAGGCGTTCTCCAGCTGCTGTTGCGTGATTTATGGGTTTCGCATGTTAAAATCATTATTGAATTATGATTGGTATATTTTATTAAGGGTGGAGCTAAGAAAATCGCTTACGAAATATGTGTCTTCTTATTGGTTGAAACAAAAAGGACATAGTTGAACCCCGGGGGTATTCGCACTGTGTCAGACAGTCAAAATGACACGCTTATCAGTTAATTGACGTTTTCGGCACCTCCTTATTTCAGTCACGCGGCATTTTTTGAACAACGATTGTGTTCGCGGTTGGGGTCCGATTTTCATGCGGTTTAAAGCAGATGAAAGGGTATTATCTTCTCGAGGGAACCGTGTCTCAGAATGTTGATGAGGTTCTCCAGCTGTTCACAGCAAAGCATTACGTAATAGAAATCGAGTTTAAACGGTAAAATAACTTTGATGTTACATAATAATAGTTGGAAGGGGAATTTTAAAAATCTGAGACACGGATCCCTAGATATGTTAATGAAGTGTATTATGGGCAATTTTAAAGGCGTTACAAATTAAGACGGCTTTGAAATCGCTGTTTGAATTTTTTTTAAATTTGTCTTATAAAATCGTAAAAAAATAAAATATTTTTTCAAAAAAGACATTTTGTGGTGACATGTGTTCCACTTAAACCATTCAGTTACAAAATGGGGGAATAAATTATAAAGCATGATGATAAATAAGAAAAATCCGCTTGCAGTATCAAAACTATCAAGCTACCTTAAAGAGGCTTTAAATTGTTATGTACAGCACTTAATTCCTCTCTTAACGCCATACCAAGTAGACAGAATGGGGATCATAAGATAGATGGTTGCTTAATGCAGGAAAAAAGTAATGCAGAGTCTCCCCTATCTGGCATGATTCTGAACTCTTGCCTTATCTTTCACTCCATTTTTAGTTTTTTCGCATCTAATTTATTCTAGTTTTTCTAGCTGTACTAGTCCGAGATCACTGTACTACAAATACTAGGCTAAATGAAGCTATACATGTACAACATTTCTGTCTGAAAGTCTTCCAAGTGTGCAGGTTTTTTTTTGTTCTTCTGTCTGATATTCTGCTGACTGTTATTGTACATATGACTTTTACCTACTAGTTGGGAGTAGAATAACACTATGCTACTATGATCTTCAAAATAACACTATTTGATGGTGGCAAGTACTGTGAGAAGCTTAAAGTTCTGCTTTACTTTCATTTTGCTTCAAGCAATCATCTGCCTTTACCCATTACCCCATAGCTTGTTTCTAGTTTTGAAGACAGGTGACCACTTAAAGCAGGTTAAAAGTAAAGCAGAATGCGCCTTAAGGCACATTCTGCTTTACTTTCAGCCTGCATTAAGCTTACATCTTCTAGGATATAGAAAATATTATCTTTGATACATATTCATGACTGTAAAAATTGGAACTATTTTCCTCAATTGAGGAATAAATTAAAGGCCTTAAAAGGCCTATTTATGGGGTAATGGTTTAAAGTATTTTTTATATTGCAGATTCATTGTTATATAAAATTGGAACTACTTTTTGCAGCGAATGAATTAACTAAACGCATAAAAATGGGTATCTATGGAGTAAAGGTTGAAAACTTTTGGCTGAAGAGTCAATGTAAACTTTTAATTTTTCAGAAAATGAAGGAGTCCATTCACAAAATCTACATTGTTAGAGGTAAAGCATAGAAACCAATTAAGTCTCGTTTTAAATTTGATCATAGTCAAACAAACATTGAAGTTCCCAAAACAATGAGCTGATGTTGACCAGAGTTGGAATAATGTATCACTACATGGATTTGAGCAGAATTATCAATGCTCCAGTAAGGGGAGTATTTCAGGAAATAAAATCTTTATTTTTGCATTAAACCCTACAGTGTTATTGATGGTCGAGTGAGAAAATGCAGGAATTGTCCCTGAGATGTAAATCCTTCAAAGAAACAACAACCACAAATGAACAGCACAAAAACAATATGTCTCCCCACTAAAGTGGCATGATGATAACCAATTGATAGGGCTCCAGATAAGGGCGAGTGTTCTGAACAAATCCAACATTTTCTCACTCATACAGCACCAAATCCTATGGTGTTACTACTCATTAGAATCGTCTCTTCAAGACGATTGTAATGAGTAGCGAGCATCACCATACGGTTTATAGCAGAAATAAAGATATTAAATTTTTGAAATACTCCCCTTATCTGGAGCCCTGAATTTACATTGACTCTTAAAGGGTTTGTCCCAAATGTATTTGAAATTCAGGAGCCCTCTGATCTTGGTCTACACTATTTGCAAATGAGGATTATACTCGTTTCTAACACAGCATGGGTCCCAATCTATAAGAAGGCTGTGCATTTTCTGCTGTAGAACATACATGTGGTATAGTCATAAATATTGGTGCAGCTGATGTCACATTTTACTGTAATTAATTTACTGAATTATGAAGCTGTGGGCCTTAAATGACATTCCAGAAAATATCTCCTTTCATCTAGACAAGTGCAATAGGAAACCTTCACCTACTTATCCTTGTAGGTGCTAGGGGAGTTTTCTGCTAGACTCTTTGCATGTTGGACAATTTTTTTCGTCTGCAACATTTGTTGTCTGCTATTGTTCTAAAATTAGCATTTTCAAAATTCTTTTAAATTCAGAGTCTGAACGGCAAACAGTTTGAATCCTGATGAGACGCCGCATTACGCGGCGTCTCATTTGGATCCAAACTGTTTGCAAAGGCAATCAATGTGGTGGATATATCCGCGCTAGCCTGCAAAGAGTTAATTAAACTGTTTAACTCCTTTTTATGCCTTTAATTTATTCCTCTACTGAAGACAATAGTTCCAATTTATACAGTCATGAATATGTATCAGAATTTTTCTATATCCTTGTAGATAATACCTTAAAACAGGCTGAAAGTAAAGCTCCTTTACTTTCAACCTGCTTTAAGTCACCTATCTTCATTACTCGAAATAGACTATGGGGGAAAAGGGGTAATGGGTTAACTCTTTCCTCCCTGAAACTTCAAATGGAAAATCCCAGTTTCCATTTAAGTCCAGTCCATTTCTGACATTTAAGAGTTGTTTTTGTCAATGTTTTGCATTATGGCAAACAGTGAAGACCCAGTAGGCCGTGAGCCAGGCACCTGAAATTTGAGGTACGGGTACCATTCTGGTGAATAAGGTTCACTATGATTTTCAGGAAGCCCAAACCCTCTGCTTTTGGGAAATGTATGATAGCAGTAAATTCATGGCAGCTTTGTTGGCTTTTGAGGCATGTTTGTTACCCCACCCACCGAGTTAACGTTGTAAAAGGATCATTGTTATCACAATCGTACTTTTTGTACTGCATGCATTTTTATTGGTGCCTAATATCAAAACGGGTATTGCAACATGCCATTAAATGTTATTGACATTATTAAAGGTTTTAATTTTGGTTAAAACCAAATTTTTATCACCTTTTTAAACGAAAAAATCACCTTTTTATGCCTTTAGACAAATGTCTTTTGATGTGGATGGCATATGGTGATCCTACTGGCGGTGCGTACGAGTTAAACAGATTTTACCGATTCCTGTAGCAATAACACCGTGTAATAAAATGCTTTGGTACTTAAACAGTTGTTGGTTAGGGTAATTCCCAATACAACCATATCATCCAACCTCAGTTTGACATTGACCTTGACCGAATTTTGTCTACGAATATGTTATTAGGGTTGTTTATTGGTTAACTAGATTTTACTGTTTCGTCTAGCATCAATACCGCATATAAGAATGATTTGATACTTGCTGCTTTTGATCATTGCCAATTCACCCATATCACCTTACCTCAGTTTTGACCTTGACCATCACCGAATTTGGAACTAAAATATGTTATAAGGGCTGTTTTATTGGTTAACTAGATTTTACCGCATCGTCTAGCATTATTACCGCTTACTAGAATGCTATGAAACTTTCACAGTTATGGCTTAGAATCATTCTCAGTTCACCCATATCACCCAACCTCCATTTTGACCTTGACCGTGACTGAATTCGGACTTGTTATAAGGGATGTTTATTGGTTAACTAGATTTTACCGTTTCATCTAGCATTAACAACTTTTATTAGAATGCTTTGAGACTTGCACAATTGTTACATTCGATAATTCCCAATCAACGAGTATCAACAAAACTTAATTTGGCATTGACCTTGACCTTATTGTGGACTAAGAATATGTTTTATGTGCTATGTCAAGGTTAAATAGATTTTATCTTTTCGTCTAGCACCGCTTAATCAAATACTTGGATACATATACAGTTGTCGCCTTGTACCATTCATAATCTATCCATATCACCCAACCTTGTGTTTACCTTGATAATACCACAGAGATCACTGTCAATGAGGACACACAAACTCGCATTGGGACCATACACTTCCGCTTGAACATTGGTGCCACCAAGCGTTACTATATAACAGTGCATCTATCAGCCAATTAAGAGACATTCTTGAAGATACGAAACACGAGAACTCTCACACACAGCTGAAAAGGTCACAAATGCAGATATACGAGGAAAACGTTACTAAAGTAACATATCTTATAAGAGGCTGGTTCAACCCATTTGAAATAAATCAAGATCTGATTAGCATATCCACCGTTAATGCAGTACCTTGAGGCATCGCAAAAGACATTCTGAGTGCGCATGCGATTGGTAAATGATGCTATTGGTCAATGCTCGTATGCACAATTTAAAGGAGAACAACCATGATGGAATGAAGAGCAACAAAGTTTAGACCTCAAGCAGCATGAAAGTGAAATCCAGTGGAAGACTGGCAGTTCTTATAGCTGATAATGCTTTTGTTCGGTCCCATCATAGTTATGGCACACACACGCAATCTCCGGATAAATTTCATTATTTTACTTATTGCTCTTTGGCAATAGTCTTTCTCAACATCAAATGGTTTGCTAAGAAATCCAACAATGCTGCATTTGCATTGAGCTAACAGAAAACGCTTGGCTTAGCTGAAGGTGTCCCGAAAAAAACTGTCTCTGTGATTGACGGAATGAACCTCGTATAGAGAGTCAAAAGATACCAATGCATTTTTGTGGCTGCGCAAGCACTATTCTATCGATGATACTCGAGGCGGCAGTGACAGTGATAGAATAGATGTATACAGGGGAGACGCTTCTTTAGCAATACGGTCAATAATAATATTCTTATAGCATTCCTGGTGCATCAATGGATGAAAACTGAGCACAGTCAAAGGTTACAGAGGATTTGATTTGAATTTTTTATTTACGTCGCTTTCAACCGTATTTCAGTCATATCGTGACATCCAGCTAAGTATAGGTGGAGGAAGACCCCAGAAGTCCTTTATGCACTGTTTCAGGCACAAATCGACAACTGGGTAGAACCATCGACCTTCCGTAAGCCAGCTGGAAGGCTTCCCAACATGAGAAATCCGAACGACCCTACTGGGATTCGAACTCACAGCGGTGGGGAGCTTAGTGATGTAAGTCACAGTGACTATACCACTAGGCCACGGAGGCCCCTAGGTTACAGAGGGAAATATCGCACCTTACGTTGAAATCAAATGCTTCAAAATAAAAAAACAATGGGTGCGAGGAGGTACAGGGTCTTTGAAGCAGCCAAGAAGAAGCAAATGAACGTATTTAAGAAATGCTGGACAAAGACACGCACAAGTTATATATGATATCCTGAAAATTGAGGACGCGATTGACACTGATGTTTGCAAGTCACTGAATTGAATGTATGGTTTAACATGTTGTGACACGGTCAGCGCATTTGCTGGTAAGAATAAAATACGCGCACTGAAATTGATGAATGGTAATGCTGAAGCTAAAAAATGTTCCTAGAATTTGAATAGGAAAGGGGTACCCCTCCTGCTTTGATATACAGACTTGAGATATAAACGTCAGCTCTATGCCCTGTAAGCGTCATCAGCATAAGTGAATGATCAGCGGTACGGCTTATTAATTATGTACCACATAGGGTAAGATAGAGTGCCACCAGCTACAACTCATGCCTGGATGGATGGATAAATTATTTTGGTTTACGGCACTGCGCCACAAAATGGGTCATAAAGCGCCAGTGAATGATGGGGAAATGATGAGACGCGATGAT
Source organism: Gari tellinella (assembly GCA_922989275.2). Classification (NCBI taxonomy): domain Eukaryota; kingdom Metazoa; phylum Mollusca; class Bivalvia; order Cardiida; family Psammobiidae; genus Gari; species Gari tellinella. The sequence goes on from OV277873.1 coordinate 11,100,754, forward strand.
GACGATGACTTCGCGCAGATGATTTTGACTAATTTCGTCCTTTGCAAAACAGCAAATAAGATCAAAACCAACTACCCGTCTTCCTTAATTTTAGTTCTTAGAAGAGGGGGTAATCACGTTCTAACAAAGAGAAACAATTCCGTATGACAATTAACCCACAACAATACAACAAGATAGGAATGTCTGGACTGTTTTAGATAAGCACACTTTAAGAGCTAACCTCAAGGCTACTATTTGGAGTTGATGATATTCCAAGTCGTGTAGGAAGAGGATGGAAAGTTGTGAAAGAGGGTGAGATTGATCAGCTATTAGACGACTTGCTGGATAGAAAACAGATCCGACGTAGATGCTTGACCTACTAGCGGGGAGCTGTGCTAGTAAATGTACTTTGCCTAAATGTGTATGCATTTCTTATGGTTTGAATAGTACGAACATGTGCAAACTCCCTAACTGTGATAATCAGGCAACTAGTACAGAATCAGATGATGAAGAACATCCACTGGAAGGGGCTGAAAACATTGAGAGTGAAGGAGATGTGAGAATTGGTATCTTACATAAGAATTACAACCTACACGTCAGTGGTTGTAATGCATTGATTATTCGTCAATGCCGACTAGATGTTTAGACACTGTTGTCAATGGTTTGTAAGTTAACGCCAATAGATTGCCTTTAAACTTAAATCCTTTGACCCGAAATATATGTTTTTCATCTGTTATGTGCTAGTAGGTATATTTGAAAATTGCAGACTCAAGGATTTGTACAATATTAGCCTTAGCATAAGAAGAGAGTAACAATGTCTTAGAACATTACTGCTTTAAGTGAACCCCGGAGGCACCCTTAGCAGCTTTGGTGATATTCCTGGATTTCGAAAGGTTCAATGTATTCAGTATGCAATGATCAAATCATTCCAGAAAGAAGTAATAACTCTGGAGAAACGGTAAAATCTATTTTACCAAGAAATAGCTCAAACATAGCTGGGAATGGTTCAAGGCTGTAAAATCATTCTAGTGAGCTGTTTTCATGCTAGATAAAATGTTAAGATATGGTTGACTTCGTACGAACGAACAGGGCGATTACTTTAATTATGCCACCTGCATCAATAGATTCCAGGAGCCAAAACAGGGATTTTTCGTTATGAAAAGGATGACGTAATTTATTGTTTTCGCTTAAGTAAATTACTTAAACAATTCCAATAATGCCTAATGGCACGTTACAATACTTTTTTAATGTGATGCTTCAAAAAAACGTATGCATGACCAAATGTATGAGTGTGATAATGATGGTCCTTTTACAATGTTAAACTTGGTGGGTGGGGTAACAAAAATGCCTTTTTTGCTAGAGTGAATTACTTCAACAATTCCAATGATGTCTAATTGCATGTTACAATACATTTTTATAATGATGCTTCAATAAAAATGCATGCGCTACCAAGAGTATGATTGTGATTATGATGGTCCTTTCACAATATTAAACTTGTTGGGTGGGGTAACAAATATTTATTTTTTTGCTAGAGTAAATTACTTCAACAATTCCAATAATGTCTAATGACATGTTTCGAAACATTTTCAATATGATACTTCAATAAAAATGCATGCATTACCAAAAGTATGATTGTTATAATGATGGTCCTTTTACAATGTTAAACTTGGTGGGTGGGGTAACAAATATGCCTTTTTGCCAAAGTAAATTACTTAAACAATTCCAATAATGTCAAGTGGCATTTTTCAATACATTTTCAATATGATGCTTCAATAAAAATTCATGCATTACCAAAAGTATGATTGTGATAATGATGGTCCTTTTGCAATGTTAAACTTGGTGGGTGGGGTAACAAAAATGCCTAAAAAGTCAACAAAGCTGCCATGATTTTACTGCTATCATACATTTCTTAACTAGTCACACATTGATCTTTCCGAAAATCATAGTGAACCTTATTCACCCGATTGGTACCAACCAACCCCTCCGGCTCACGGCCTACAGATCAGAGGGCTCCATAAGGAGCCCTCTGATCTTGGTCTTCACTGTTTGCATAGGACAAGTACACTTTTCACATGTGTACTGTTTGAAAAGGTCGCCTGTAGGCGGGACTAGGGTTCAAAGGGTTAATCCTTCATACATTCAGATATCATCTAAACTATTACACTAATAAAATGGAAACAAATCTTTCCCAAGAAAAAGTGCAGGCTCATGTCAGGCAGATGATATAGGAAATTAATTCAGACCCTATCAGAATACTCGTTAAACCAACGTCCATTAAAAATAATACCAAGAGACAAAAGTGAAGTACAAAATTTTAAGTTGAAAATTCAAAATGTTCATATGAGAGATGCGGTGACAAAGATTTGAAAAGAGAGAGAGAGAGAAAGGCAGAAAGACAGAGAAAGAGAGGAACAAAAAGAGGGGTAGACAAAGACAGACTGAGACAGACATACAGACAAAGTCAAAGTAGAGACAGAGTGAGAGACAGACAGACAGACATACAGACAAAGTCAAAGTAGAGACAGAGTGAGAGACAGACAGACAGACATACAGACAAAGTCAAAGTAGAGACAGAATGAGAGACAGACAGACAGACATACAGACAAAGTCAAAGTAGAGACAGAGTGAGAGACAGACAGACAGACATACAGACAAAGTCAAAGTAGAGACAGAGTGAGAGACAGACAGACAGACATACAGACAAAGTCAAAGTAGAGACAGAGTGAGAGACAGACAGACAGACATACAGACAAAGTCAAAGTAGAGACAGAGTGAGAGACAGACAGACAGACATACAGACAGACAAAGAGGGAGAGAGAAACAAAGACATAGTGAGAGAGAAACAGAGAGAAAGGGGAAGAAGAGAGACAGTTTCAAACCAGACATTTTGGGAAGCTTTGGTTTTTATTTAAACGTTTTCCAGATATTCTATTAATTTTTTAAACACTGAAAAATTATTGATAGCTTAAAATGGCATCTGTTAAAGTTCTAAGAACAATTCTGTCCTCTTTACATTAACATAAACAGGGTTGGAAACAAACAGTTTAATTGGATCCTGTTTAGGCCCTTAATCTTTATTGGGCCTAATCTGGATCCAAACTGTGTTTATAAGATTCTGTTGTTCAGTGTTGCAAACATTTAAAATTGAAACTGCAACTGATCAATTTTCAAAACTGTAGCTCTACATGATCCATACACAATGCTTATTGTGTCTATATATACCATAGGGGCATAGGCAAACAGTGCAGATACAGATCAGAGTGCTCTTAAAAGAGCCCTCTGATCTGGATCTGCATGGTTTGCAAAATACAAAACAAAAAACATTTTCAGAAATCTTTAAATTTCAGAAATTTCACCTCTTTAGCACTACAAATGCCTTGATCCAGTTTATAATTTGGGAGAGTTCACTATAAAATTCAGATGAAAGTGGGTTAAATATTTGACATCAAATCCCATCAGCAAATTGCAGCCAGTACTTTCACTATGTAAAACACTTTACCATAAACCTATCACACAATCTCAGACCATTGTCATAGAAATTATTATATCCACTATAACGGTAGTAAACCGATTCACTGCAGCACTTAAAATCCACACGGCACAATGATTACATATGTTCTGGTGCATCTGCCGAATACTTCAGGGTTTTCTCCTCAAAACACCCCTCAAAAACACCCTCAGAAACCCTTGCATGTTTGTTTATCCCATCTTCTATACCCCAACCAAAAAACTTTAAACTCTTAGAATGCCAAGTAATTTTTTCCGTCTGCAACAAATTGTCTTCTGCTAGTTCTAAAATTCAAAATTTTCTTGGAATTTATTTTCAAAACTAGGGTCAGAGTGTCAAACAGTTTGGATCCAGATGAGACGCTGAGTTACTCAGCGTCTCATCTGGATCCAAACTGTTTGCAAAGATAGTGGTAATTTTGATCATTAGCAGGGGATGAGTAGAGACATGTAAGCATGAAGCATTAGGAAGAAGCTTCTCTCCCCCTATATCTGCAGTAACATATGATCTACTCTGTATCCCAGAGCTCCAGATAAGGGGAGTATTTCAAAAATTAAAATCTTAAACACTATGGTGTCACTACTCATTAGAATCGTCTCTTAGAGACAATTCTAACACCATAGGATTTGGTGCTGTAATAAGTAAGAAAATTTTGGATTTGTTCAATTTACTCCCGCTTATCTGGAGCCCTACTGTATCATCATCATGCAGATGATGTAAACAACTTCTGTCTCTGCCTGTAGAAACTATTATCCCTGCATCAAAACTTTCACAACTATTTTGCAAGTAGCGGAGAAAACCATGACAACCTTTGCAAACAGTTTGGATCCAGATGAGACGCCGCGTAACGCGGCGTCTCATCAGGATCCAAACTGTTCGACACTCTGACAATTGTTTGAACAGAAATTTTGAAGAATTCTATATTTGGAAATGTGGCAGATGACAATTGTTGCCGATGACAAAATTACCCATCATGGCTCTTTTCCCGCTGATCATAACCTGACTTGTATTTTACTAACAGTTTTGACCCAGATCATAACACAGCTTCTGATTTCGATCTAAAGTGTATTTCTTCAATCTAAAAAAGGAATAGATTCTAAATTGACAGTTTTAGCAGATATGAAAATTTCAAAGTTGACGACATTATAACAGGACTGGGTTCACTCTCTGCATTCAAATTAATAGCTAAATCTCGATAACCGATGCAAATAGTTTAAAACCAGATCTAGCAGAATAACTTGGCATAATATGAGGATCCAAACTGTTTGTCTCTCTGGTATTGTCTCAAAAAATAATTAAAGAAAGTTGTGAATTTAGAACTACAACTATAGACTACAATGGCTGCAAATGTCAAGGTTCAAAGAGTAATTATAATAATTCTACTCCTGTTGTCTGCCCCATAAATACGCCTTTTTACTCCTTTAATTTATTTCTCCACTGAAGATAGTACATGTACTTCCAACTTGTGTACAGTCATGGAATGTATGATGAGAAATATTTTCTTAATTTATCCCAGCACTAGCAGAGGATAGTTTAAAGCAGGCTGAAAGTAAAGCAGAATGTGCCTTAAGGCACATTCTGCTTTACTTTCAACCTGCTTTAAGGGGCCACTTGTCTTCAAAACTAGAAACAGGCTATGAATAAAGGGTTTTAAAATTAATGTTGTCTGCAAATGTGGGGGAACTACTTTTGCTGAACGTATGTGTAATGAGGCAAACAAGTATGAATATTCACATACAGTATAAAACACTGCCCACTATGAATATATATCAGAAGATTGATTACTAAATTGGCTAATGAAACAGAAACAATTTTACCAAGGAAATGGTGTATAGGCTTTTCCCCATTATCTACATTAATCTAACATATTTATGCCCGGATATTGCAATGAACTCTCCCTATGTGCCTGAAGGAGGATTCATATAGACAGAGTTCCAGATAAGGGGAGTATTTCAAAAACTAAAATCTCTATTTCTGTATAAAACCCTATGGTGTTACTACTCATTAGAATCGTCTCTTCGAGACGATTCTAATGAGTAGTTACACCATAGGATTTGGTGCTGAAATGAGTGAGAAAAATGTTGGATTTGTTCAGATTACTCGCTTATATCTGGAGCCCTGATATAGATATAAAAGGAAGAGTTCATTGCAATATCCAGGCAAAAATGGGTGAATTTTGGAGAAGCAGGAAGCCACAATCGATGTCAAAACTGAATCTTGAAACACAGATTACCTATGGTCTACTACAATTATCATCAGGAATTATTAACCCATCTCCTATTGAATATTCATACATAAAACTACACCTACATCGGAACTACAACATTAGCTAATAAAATAAGGCAACATCTACCTAGGGAGGTGTGCAGACTCATGTCAGACAGATCTTATATGAAAACAGTGCAAACCCCGATCAGAAGGAGCTGTCTGATCTGGTTCTACACTGTTTTCGAAAAATGTCCATAAGGTACTATTAGCAGGAGCAGGGTAATAAGCGAGTGTATTAGTTTCACTAGCATTCCTTGTTAATGACAGCCACATGAAGACATGTGTTACTTAGAAATATTACAGCTTCTCTGTCAAACATAATCTTCTTTATTGCTAACAAATAACTTGTGATGTTACTATAGTGCAGTAAAACTTGAGTTCTCCCTGTAATTGCCAGGTTTAAATGTGAATAGACTCTTCCATGTTCATATAAATGACCAGTTCACTTTGACTCAAGGGGCTTATTCAGCAACATATTTGAATGCATGACAAACAGTACAGACCCAGATCAGTAAGCTCCTTAATCCATTACTCTATAGCTACAGCAGATGGTTGTGAAGACAGGTGACTGCTTACAGCAGGTGGATTTGATTTGATTTGTTTTGATTTTACGTCGCTTTCAACAGTACATGTATTTCAGTCATATCGTGACGTCCAGCTATTACAGGTGGAGGAAGACCCTACAGCAGGTGGAAAGTTAAGCAGAATGTGCCATAAGGGGCATTCTGCTATACTTTCAGACTGCTTTAACCCTTTCCCCCATAGAAGCGCCTTTTAGCGGATATGATTTATTCCTCCGCTGAAGATTTATTCTCTATATATCTATTGAGTAATGGGTTAATTAAACACTAACATCCCCATGTCTCAATCAAGCCCCATGTTGAAAAAAAAAGATTCAATGAGCAGGAATGGAAGGACGGAGCCAACTTAGAAAATGATATTACTTATTACAGTCAATTTGTACTTGGAAACCACAAACTGAAACACCATTTAGACTGCTTAAAGTAGGATAAATATGTTGCAGAACCCTCCAATAGGACTAGGAGCTTCTGCATTATTTTTATTCAGCATTAAGCAATTTATGATTCCCCAAGGATCTTCTTTTGAGTGGCCCCTTAATACAATATTGTCTGTAATTTTCTGAAACCCATAAAAATCAGTCATTAGCTCTTAGCATGCTAGTCGTGAATCCATGATAACCGGTACCTTTGCAAACAGTTAGGATCCCAATGAGATACTGCATGACCCGGCATCTCATCAGGATCCACACTGTTTGACACTCTCACCCCGTTTTGAAAAAGAATTATGAAAAATAATTGTGGCAGACGAAAAAAGTTACCCATCATGCAAGGATTTTAGAGATGTGCAGCTCTGCTATTATGAGTATTATCATTGGCATTATTTCTACGGATTCAATATCCACTTTCCCAACCAAGGAGTATTAGCTTGAAACAAACTCTTAATGAACCCAAGTCCTGGTAATAATATAGCCAAGTCGCAGTTAGTCCTGATAATGCTATACCCAAGTCTTGGTTATACACTATAATACATTCAAGATTAATAAAAGATTAGCACTAAGACACAATTTAAGTAAGCAACTAGGAAACCAAACTTATCTCTGCCAATGATAATTTAAGTGTACTTAATTTTTTATTATATACAAAATTAAAAGCTCCAGATATCGTTGTCTTAATGTCTCCATCAAACCCTATGATGTCACTGCTTATTAGCCCTTCTCCTGCTAAAATTGTACCATGTAACTATATTGATGCTTTTTGAAAAACAGTGAAGACCCAGATAAGACAGCTCCTGTAACTCTCTTCATTAACTGGTCTGACATGAGTCTACAATCTTCTTGGGAAATTGTCCTTGATATATTACAGTATAGATAACAAATACTAGTATTCCTAAGTGGGAAATTAGAATTATTTTATGTTTAAACACTTGTTATTTTAGCCAATTTATTAGTTCAGATGAATGATGCACAAAATGATCAGCATTACATATTTGACTAATATAAAGACAACAGTTATTCAGAACTAGTTTTTGTACTCTAACTCTGCAAAACTACAGAAAACCCCAAAAGAAGACTGATCGCTGGTAAATCCCCAAAGGTAAGCCTTATAGTAACAGCTTATGGTAACAGGCAATATATCTAACTGCACTTCTTTCATCTCGATAGAATATTTTCAGATTATAAGACAGGTAATTGCTTAACCCTTTACCTCATAGAAGCGCCTTTTAAGTTTTAGCGCATTCAGTTTATTCTTGCCCTGAAGAAAATAGTTCCAATTTATACATTCATAAATATGTATAATACAAAATATTTTCTATATTCTAGCAGGTGATAGCTTAAAGCAGGCTGAAAGTAAAGCAGAATGCGCTTAAAGCGCATTCTGCTTTACTTTCAGCCTGCTTTAAGTGGACACCTATATTCAATACTGGAGATATGCTATGTGGGAAAGGGTTAACCCTCTTCTCCATAGCCTGTTTCTTTCTGCCCACTTTAATCTACCATCTGCAAGAATATAGAAAATATTTCTTATGATACATATTTGTGACTGTATAAAGTGGAACTAATTTCTTCAGTGGAGGAAGGAATTAAATGCTGAACATGTGTATCTAAGGAGTAACTGGTTAGGGTAGACTGGAAGTAAAGCAGAAAGCTGTCTAAGACACTTTTCTCTTCACTTTTTATCTAAAGCCGGTTTTGAGCAGCAGCAGTTCAGGGTGATAAGGTCGATGCCAGGCCATTTAAATTAATAAAGGGAGATTATCCATTAATTCCTTTAATCTCAGTACATCCATGAATTATCTCTCTTGAACTTATTCTCTGATTTTCTTGATTTCTGTAGGATCCATCAACATTTGTTAATATTTTTCATATCTTATTGCCAAAACACAACGTTTGAGCACACAGCTTGATAACAATGTTTTTGCCCCTTGTCCAGTTCTAGTACTCATAGTTTTGACTTTATACAGTCATGAAAATGCATCATGAGAATGCTTTCTATATCCTAGCATATGGTAGCTTAACTCTTTCCTCCCTGAAACTTTAAATGGACAATTCCAGTTTCCATTTTAGTCTAGTCCATTTCTGACTTTTAAGGGTTGTTTTTGTCAATGTTTGGCATTGTGACAAACAGTGAAGACCCTGATCAGAGGGCTCCTTTGGGAGCCCTCTGATCAGGGTCTTCACTGTTTGCATAGGACAAGTGTACTATTCACATTGTACACTGTTTGAAAAGCACGCCTATATGCGGGACTAGGGTTCAAAGAGTTAAAGCAGGCTGAATGTAAGAATGGTGCAGTTTGCTCTACTTTCTACTAGTCACCTGTTTTCAAAACAAAAAAAACACCCTATGGAGTAATGGGTTGTCACTTAACCCTTTGAACCCTAGTCCCGCCTATAGGCGTCCTTTTCAAACAGTGTACATGTGAATAGTACACTTGTCCTATGCAAACAGTGAAGACCCAGATCAGAGGGCTCCAAAAGGAGCCCTCTGATCAGGGTCTTCACTGTTTGTTATAATGCCAAACATTGACAAAAACAACCCTTAAAAGTCAGAAATGGACTAAACTAAAATCATTTAAATGGAAAGTGGAATTGTCCATTTAAAGTTTTAGGGAGGAAAGAGTTAATGCAGACTATGAAAACATGCAGAAAGTTTCTGAAATTATGTTATCAACGATACTTGATTAAAGTATTGACCATTTCAAGTACAAATACAAACAAGAGTCGTATATGGCCCTAAATCGCTCACCTGGAATAGTTGATGTAAATTTAAAATATCTTGGAAAGCTGAGCAGATGATGATGTGTGCCAAAATTCTAAGCTCAAGGTACTGTAATCACTGTATGACAAGACTTTTTTATGAAGGATCCATTGAAAGAATCTATTTTTAGCTCCTGTGACCTAGATATGCAAAGGACCGGAACAATTTGAACAATATTGGTAAAGGTTCTCTAAAAGTGACACCATGCCAAATATCAAAGCTCTGGCCATATTAGTTTCAGAGAAGAAGCTGTTTGAAGATTTTACTATATAACTCTATTAGTAAATTTGTGACCCCCGGTGGGCAGTGTCATTTTTGACACCAGGGACATAATTTGAACAATCTTGATAGAGGACCTGCAGTTGATGGTTTGTGTCAAATAACTAAGCTCAGCGTACTGTGGCTTCATTATGATGCAGACAAGAAGAATTTAGTTTTAATTGAAAAAAATCTATTTTTAGCTCCTGTGACCTAGATATGCAATGGACCGGGACAGTTTGAACAATGTTGGTACAGGTCCTCTAGAAGTGCCACCGTGCCAAATATCAAAGCTTTGGCCATATTAGTTTCAGAGAAGAAGATGTTTGAAGATTTCACTATATAACTCTATGTAAATTTGTGACCCCTTGGGCGAGGTCATTTTTTACCCCAAGGACATAATTTGAACAACATTGATATAGGACCTGTAGATGATGCTTTGTGCCAAATATCTAAGCTCAGGGTACTGTGGTTTCAGACAAGAAGATTTTTTAAGTTTTTATTGAAAAAAAAATCTATTTTTAGCTCCTGTGACCTAGATATGCAATGGACCGGAACAGTTTGAACAATATTGGTAAAGGTCCTCTAGAAGTGTGCACCATGCCAAATATCAAAGCTCTGGCCATATTAGTTTCAGAGAAGATGTTTAAATTTTTCACTATATAACTCTATGTAAATTTGTGACCCCTTGGGCGAGGTCTTTTTTTACCCCAGGGACATAGTTTGAACAAGTTTGATAGAGGACCTGTAGATGATGCTTTGTGCCAAATATCTAATCTCAGGGTACTGTGGTTTCAGACAAGAAGATTTTTTAAGTTTTTATTGAAACAATCTATTTCTAGCTCCTGTGACCTAGATATGCAACGGATCGGAACTTTTTTGAACAACTTTCAAAAAGGACTATATAAGGATCATTCCTGCCAAGTTTGGTAAAAATCCTTTCACTAGTTTAGGAGGAGATATCGTTTAAAGAAATTGTTGACGACGGACAACAGACGGACACAGCACGATCAAAATAGCTCACCTTGGCACTTTGTGCCAGGTGAGCTAACAAAATGTTTAAACTATAAAGCCTTGTTTTCTCTGAAAACTTGACTGTGATTGATTTTTTTTATCAAAACTGCAACACTACAGAAGCCAATTACAATGTAATTCTGTTTTCTAATTACCAATTTGCAATCTACTACATTTGCGCCAGGTTAAACATATTTTGTCACATAAGCCAAAATTGACTGAAGGAAAATAATAGATTGCAGTAGATTACAGGTTAGACTGAATATATGTACATTTCTTGACATAATTTTTCAGCTTTTCCAATCACCTTCTTTATTCCTTAAAGTTATTCCTTCACTGAAGAAAACAGTTCATGAATATATATATTATAATAACTGATCATGCAGATGGTAGCTTAAAGCAGGCTGAACAAAATAATTCTGATTTACTTTCAGCCTACTTTAAATGGTCAGTCAATAGAAAACAGCTATGGGTTAGAGACTTAATAAGATACAGTAAACCTTTATATTCAACCAATAAATTGTGTTGATTATTAGGTGCTTAAGACAGGTGATTGCTTAAAGCAAGGTGACAGTTAAACAGAATGCTCCTTTACTCCTTTAGGAGCTTTCTGTTTTACTGTCAACTTGCTTTAACCCTTTCCCCCATAGAAGCGACTTTTAGCGTATTTAATTTATTCCTCCGCTGAAGAAAATAGTTCCAGTTTATACCCTCATGAACAATAACCATTACAAATATTTTATATAGTCTAGCAGATTTTAGCTTAAAGCAGGCTGAAAGTAAAGCAGAATGTGCCTTAAGGCACATTCTGCTTTACTCTCAACCTGCTTTAAATGGTCACATGTCTTCAAAACTAGAAACAGTCTATCAGGTAAAGGGTTAAGCTGTCACCTGTCTTTTATATAATCAATTAGCCTTCATTTTAGTAGTCGTAATACAGAGGTTTTACTGTATTAACATAATTTGTACATGTACCTACCCTGCTCGGTTTAGTTTTTTTGGTTCCTGGTCTTCGCTCTCCTCGGGTTCCTCCAGCTTTATAAAGCGAGCAGTACCACGCATCTGGACCGGAGCCAGGGACGCTTCCATCGTAGTGACTGGCGGGACAGAGTTCTGCACATCGTCCAGGTCCTCGTTAATGCCCGGCACTGGAGCAGGGGGAGGCGGCTCTGAGGGTGTAGCATGGGAAGGGTAGGGAGGGGGAGATCTCTGTCGGGAATTATCATGATTGACACTTGCATGTACAGAAGGGAATGACCTCTGTTTAGGAGGGGGAGGTGGAGGGGCTGAGCGACGGGGTACGGGAATGGGGCGATTATTATTGACTTGTATACCTGAAGGAACTGGCATGGAATGTAGTGAAGTATCTACAGAAGGTTTTACAATCATGTCTGTTACAGGAGTTCTCTCATCTTCAACCCCTGTCTCAGCATCATCAGCTTTGTTCTGTACTGAATGCTGATGTCTTGATTGAGTGTCCGTGTCACTTGGTCTACTAGGTACTGGAGGTTTCGGGGCAGGACCTAATTGTCTCCGTATTACTGAACTTTGTGATATGGCAGCAAACGGGTCTGCAGGTTTATTAGCCGTGTCTGGTGGAGGTTTTGATAAATTTTCTGTAGAAGCTTTCCTAAACCCACTAACACTAATGTCTGATATACTTCCCAACTTTGTCACATCACTAACTTTATCATCTAGATTGTCTGAATGCCTAGAGTAGCGCTGATTTCTATAACGGGCCCAACTACGTAGCTGGGAACCATCAGCCTCTGCAGACACCACTGAACTGTCTGATTTACTCATTTTTTCTTGAACAATCTCCTTAGGAGCAGAAACACTATCAGTAATATCTGAAACAACCATGTCATGTTCTGCTGACTCGAGTTTAGCTTCGTTCTCGTCTGACGAGGTACTGGTTTTTTTAAGATATGTGTCAGCTCGGTCAATAGCTGCCTGTATTTCCTCCTTACTGAGTCTCTTACCAATGGCGCCTAGTTTATCTGGCTTCTTGTATCGTAACACAGCACCACCTTTATCTGCTGCGGACTCACTAGTACTATCTCCATCATCGGAATGACCTTGAACACTGCCATCTGATGACCTTGAACGTTGCTGCTCTCTAGGCGACCTCACATTAAGTACTTCATGTGACGCTGATCGCCCTTGAGAAAAATTGGAATTTTCATATGGAAATTGTGACTTACTGGAATGATATGCTGAGGTGATGGATAAGTCTTCTGTTAATGATCCATTAGACGCTGTAAACACAGAACTGTCTAACATCTCACTAGAGTCTACATTCTCCTCCAGTACTGACACTGAGGCAGACTGTCCATTTCGAGTTTTAGACTCGTGGTATTTTTCTGAGTCACTTATATCAGCGTAAATGTCATTTTGTTTTCGTTTCCACAACAACCCTGCTGAAACATTGCTGGTGTTTGTTCGTACTGCCTTTGGAATATTTGGCTCTGAAAAAGCAGTTCTGATGTCTGGTTTTGAACTAGGAACAGGTGGGCGGTTATCTGCCCTTGATCTTCTAGGAACCCGAACAGCAGGCCCCGTATCTTTACCCTCGGAGTAGCTTCTACTGTGCGATGTTGAATCATCAGTATTGAGCCGATGTCTCTTCCTCTCTGGACTACCCGTAGAGTTTCTATCAGGGGAGGTAAGCGGAGACTTGACGCCCGATGGTGAGAGTTTCTGCACCACCTTTTCCTGCTCCAGTTGTTTCTTGGATTCCTCCTCCATACGAGCGAACAAGGCCCGGGTGTAGTTAAACCTCTGTACATGGTTGGTGGGAGCAACATAACCACCAGATATCTGAAAATATCACAACATGTAGTATCACTCTATCAGCCCATTTTCTGTATCTTTTCCAGATGGTAGCTAAAAGTAAAGCAGAATGCTGTTTAAGGAGCAATCTGCTTTACTTTTAACCAACTCTTAAGTTATCATGTCTACAAAATTAGAAAGAGGTTATAGAGTCATGGGTTGAAATGCCATAAAACGCCTTTTTTAACCCTAGCTTTCAACCCTACAGTCCTCTGTAAAGGTAACTTATTACATATGCAAACAGTGTACTCCCTGATCAGAGGGCTCCTATAGGAGCCCTCTGATCAGGATCTGTACTGTGTGTTAGTTTCATTCATTTTTGTTGTCATATCAAAATGAAAATGTAGACTGGTTCAAAACTCCTGGACTAGAGAAATCCAAAAGGATAATAAATGCCCACAAGAGACATTTAGGGTTGAAAGGGTTAACAAATGTTTGCAGACAACTATATGGACGGAGACATGGGTCCAGGGGTGAACATGTGTAACTATGACTGAACATGTCCAAACACAAACACATACACTATAATAACCATCAGAACTCAAGGTATGGAAAGTATTTCAATTAACCCATTACCCAATACACTGTCTCTATTTTTGAAGACAGGTGACCACTTAAAATAGGTTGAAAGTAAAGCAGATTAACGTGCCTTAACCCTTTACCTCATAGCCTGTTTCTAGATTTGAAGGCAAGTGACCACTTAAAGCAGGTTGAAAGTAAAGCAGAATGCGCCCTAAGGCGCATTCTGCTTTACGTTCAACCTGCTTTAAGCCAATATTTGATAGTATATAAGTAATATTTCTAAGTGTACATGTTAATGCCTGTATAATCTTGAACTATTTTCTTTGGCAGAGGGATAAATTAAAAGGCGCTAAAAGGCGCTTCTATCAGGTAAAGGGTTAAGGCACATTCTGCTTTACTGCCTTCTTTAACCCTTTCCTCCCTGAAACCTCAAATGGACAATTCTAATTTTCAATTAGTCAAGTCAGTATTTGACTTTTTAGGGTTGATTTTTACAATATATGTCAAAATGACAAACAAGGTAGACCCTGATCAGAGGGCTCCTAAAGGAGCCCTCTGATCAGGGTCTACACTGTTTGCATAGGACAAGTGTACTCCTCACAGGTATGCTGATTGCGAATGACTCCTCACAGGTATGCTGATTGCGAATGACACATGTATATTAAATTATTATATGCATGACTAGGGTTCAAAGAGTTTGGCTACCATCTACTAGGATAAAGGATATATTAATTACAGTACTTAATCATTACTAGATAAATTGAAAACATTTTCTTCAGTGAAATAATAAATTTATACCATAAAAAGCATATTTATGGGGTAATGGGTTAACCCTTCTCCCGTTGAATATTCATATAATAAAACTATGTCTCTGCTAAGAACATCTATCATCCTTCAGTTTTTAGTTTTCGAAATACTCCCCTTATCCGAGTCCCAAGTGTCAATACACGCTAAAGGTAGGAGATGGATTAAATCCATGCATAACATGGGAGGAGTTGGTGAAAAATGTCCACCATCTTCGTTTGCTGGGGGTTATAATATCCAATTACCTCATAACTAGTTTCTTATTTTGAAGACACAGTGACCACTTAAAGCAGGTTGAAAGTAAAGCAGAATGTGCCTTTTAAAAGGCACATTCTGCTATACTTTCAGCCTGCTTGAAGCTACATCTGCTAGGATATAGAAACTATTTCTTTTGGTACATAATATTCATGACTGTATCAACTGGAATTATTTTCTTCAGCGGTGGAATAAATCAAAAGGCGTAATAAGTTATATTTATGGTGTAATGGGATAAGCATATTACTTAGTTTTTTTTTTCATATAATTAGAAGTGTACCGTATACTCATGTTTAAGTGTTCCCCCTCAATTAAGACAGATGGTTGCTTAAAGCAGGCTGAAATGAAAGCAGAATGCTTTACCTTAGCCCTGCCTTAAGCTTTTGTGATTTTTTAATGTCTCCATGAAAAAGGAAATCTTTACCTTGCTAGGACCAGTTGTGGCAGGTTCTTTTGTTGGGCCTGTTGACGTAGAGTGACCTGTTGATGTGGAGTGACTTGCCCTTGGTTGTGTAGGTGGTGGGCTCTTGGGTAGAAGTGCTGGTGGCGGGCTCCGGGCTACATGATGCTGGTAAACCTTCACTGGCTGAAATTTGTTCTCCTCCGCACCATTAGTTGTCTGGAACATTTCCTTGATTCGACTGACCTTGGATCCGACCTTGTTTGACCTTGTCAAGGAGTCGGCCTTGTACATTGGTGGAAAGTTTGGTGGTTCCTGATCTGTAGGTGGGGGAGGAGGAGGTGATGAGGGGGGCTCGTCTATCTCGTCAGCAACACTTCCGCTGCGACGCCTACTTGAAATCAGAATATCAGAGCGTGGACTTCGAGACATTTTTCTTTGGGTAGAAATTTTCAATTCACAACTTTCATGAATCCTCTTTGAGAAATAAAACAAAACTTAAATTATATCACAACCATTAAGTCCATGAAGAAAGGTTTGTTTGACTCAAGCCATCTTTGAATCGTTGTGTGTGGTTACAGATGGGTGGGGTAAGAGTTGTGGTAAAACGTCCCGAGGACAGTTTGTCCTAGCTCATGTACAATCTCTCCAGTTACATCTTCGTAAAGGTGTGTTACTCAACCCATCAAAAACATGGAATGAATCTGAAAAATATATAATATACATTCAGTAATACAGCTCTATTACAATCACTAAAAGGGTGGATAATTGATCGTATGAAAGGTAAAGGTGTGTTACTCAACCCATCAAAAACATGGAATGAATCTGAAAAACATATACACAACCACTAAAAGGGTGAATAATTGGTTGAATGAAACACAGGTGACAGCTTAAAGCAAGGTGAAAGTAAAACAGAAAGCTCCTTTAGGAGCTTTCTGTTTTTCTTTAACCTTGCTTTAAGCAGACACCTGCCTTACACACCTAATAATTAACTCAATTTAGTGGTCATAATAGAGGGGGTAACGGTTTACATAGTATATCGAGTTGAGTTGAGTTAAGTTGTATATAATTTAAAGTATCAAATAAACATGGCTGAATCAAGTCATACACTTTCAAGACATTTTGGTCTGGGTCTACACCGTTGGCATAGGACATGTAATCTACACATTGTAAATGAAGAGTGAAATCTTCACACTGTTTATTAAATGACGAGTCAACATTAAAGGTCAATATTCCCTAATAAATAAAACTACACGTTAATGCTATATCATCAATTACATGAAAAATAACATTTTGAAAATGTTAACAAATAGTTTTCATCAGAATAGCAAACAATTTGTAGCCTGATCACATGCCAGATTTGCCAATAATGTTATCACAAATGCATCTATTGGGAAAGAATAATGTCTTCTCAACTGTAACCTGTATATTAAAGACAACACATAAACAAAACAACAACAACAATCCAAGTCCTCACACCTGTTCAAAGATATCCGGAAGTAAAGTGTACATGATAAAGATCCTATGATGCCCTTCAGCAATAAGTAAATAACCGTTATAACAGCCTAACTTGTGTTAATTGGCCACAAATTAAACAAGCTAGTATCTATTACAACTCAATGTGACTGCTTAATGCAGGTTAAAAGTAAAACAGAAAGCTCCTGTGGGAGCTTTCTGTTTACTTTTATCCTGCATTAAGAAACCCTAATACCGGAAATATGATATTTTGTTCTTGTCTCAGTGAGGACATTCACTATGTTTGATGGTGTCTGGATGTTGGTTATTTTGTGGTGTTAGTACACTTGTGATAATGTTACATGCATTAGCTAATTTGAAATACTTTTACACCAAACTTTTCTTTTAACATACGCTCAGATGCGGTTACGATTATAATTATTGCTCACTTTGTTGTGTTTATTGATCTTTAGATAAAAAGTAGACTCTCGCATGTGTGGGCGTGTTTATATTCAGTAAAACTGACTTAAAAAACCTTTGAACCCTAGACATGCATATATGAATCCTTCGCAAACAGTGTACGAGTATGAAGTACACTTGTCCTAGGAAAACAGTGAATGCCTTGATCAGAGGCAAGGTCTGTACTGTTTGTTATATTTCCAGCATTGACAAAAGCCCTAAATTAAAAACAAAAAGTTGTAACTTTGAAATGTTTGACTTAAGCGAGATCTTATTCAACTTATTAAATATTGGTATGATCTATTAAAGCGATTTCGGAGAATCAAGTTTCCAATGTTTGTTCAACTTCAGAACCATCTAGTTATCCAAATTTAAACCAATACTAAGGAATCTGTTTGCAAAACATGGATGCCCCACTGTATGCCAAAAATGTTAACAGTTTATTAGTCCAGAACAGAGATAAATATTAAAACTTAAAGGTCACAGAGGTCAAGGTTAAAGGCTAAGATGCAACATGAGGCGCATAAGATATAAAGTGGCATAACCATCGCTGCAGTACTAAATCTACAAATGACTTCAGTGGAAAAACTTAACCAAGGTCACAGCCTCACAAGTCAAGGTCATCATAGGTTAACGTTTTCAAACTCTAATGCAACATGCTGTGCTGATTTTAAGGTGCATAAACATGTCAAGTTGCAAGATCCTAGCTCCAACATACTTTTAGTCCACAGCAGTTACTGAACTAACTCTTTCGCTGCCAACGGCGCCAAAAGGCCACATTGCAAACAGTGGCATCTGATCAGGATCTAAAGTGTTTGACACTTAATATCAACATTTCTTCAGTCAAAACAGCCCTAAAGCTATCCTAAGAAATATTGCAGACAACATTACCAATGTAGACGATATTTGGGCTTAGGGTTAAAGCAGACATTAAAACTTGGCAGAGAAAGAAATCAACGCAAAATATAAACCTTTATTAGTAGAGTCTTATCCCTTTATCTGAAACAGGGCTCCAGATAAGAGGGAGTAAACCGAACAAATCCAACATTTTCTCACTCATTGCAGCTCCAAATCATATGGTGTTACTACTCATTAGAATCGTCTCGAAGAGACGATTCTAATGAGTAGTAACACCATAGGGTTTAATGCAGAAATAAAAGTTTTAGTTTTTGAAATACATGTACTCCCCTTATCTGGAGCCCTGCTGAAACCCTGAATAGTTCAGATGATACATGCATGTGCATAGTGGGTGGAGTTTCATACAATTTACTATTTGAATATTCAGTGAGAGAATAGTTAAAATGTTTGAATACTATATGAGGTGGGTGCCTGCCGTCATAGCAAACAAACAAGTGTTGGAGGATGGCCTTATCAATGCAGAAAGGACAACAAACAGATACCTATCCCAGGCTATAGGCATTTGCTAATGGGGACTTTTTACACCAAATATGGGATAAAAATCACAGCTGGATAGCAGATAAGCTTTCTCTTGTCTACGGTTGTAAATAGCTTGAGGGGTATATTGACAACTGGACTAATAGTGTACCCAATGATGCTTACTGAGTAAAGACTTGTATACTGAAATTAACACTTTTCAAGATTTTACTGGTTTTTACAAACATTTTTTTACTAGATACGTCACTGCATTACACAGTGTCTGATCTGGGTCCAAACTGTTTGACACTTGTTAGGTTTTCTTAACCCTTAGCCTGCCACTCACGACTATAGCTCCATATGCAAACAGCTTGGATCCGGATGAGACGCCGAGTAACTCGGCGTCTCATCCGGATCCAAGCTGTTTGACACTCGGACAACATTTTCAGTAATTTTGAGCAACTTTGAAGCACTTTGAAACTTGAAGCAGACGAGAAATATAGCAGGCAACAATTTGTTTGGCGGGCTAAGGGTTAATAAATAATTGCATAAATCCTAGATTCTATATAACAATGTTTTGCAGACAACACTTTCAAAATATTTTACCACTGGCTAAGTAGAGTTATTTTGTCAGTGGTCACCTGTCTTAAAACTTAAGAAACATCTGGTAATTGGTTAACCACAGAAGATTCTGCTTTACTTTCATCCTGCCTATTATCTACTATCATTCTGCTATATGGAAAATATTTCGAATGGTGGATATTCATGACTGTATAAATTGTAACCTTTTTTTCAGCAAAGAAATAAATTAAATTCATAAAAATATTTGTATCTATGGAGTAAATGAGTTAAAGGAGTCTGTAAGAATTTCATTTCAGTCTGTCTTTAGCAGCCACCTGTCAGAATGTAAGAACAGTTTCCTAAAAGGTTTTTTATCAGAACATATGGTACAAGCATGAAAGGCATTCATCTGTGGAATTATGTCAAGGATTAAAATATGTTTGTATGAAGAATAGGTAATTTAATAGATAAAAGGCCTTTAACCCATTCCTCCACTGAAGAAAATAGTTCAATTTTATACAGGCATGAATGTGCAAAATAAGGAAATATTTCCTATATCCTAGCAGATGGTGGATTAAAGCATGCTGAACGTAAAGTAGAATGACCATGTCAGAGGCATGTTCTGCTTTACTTTCAACATGCTTAAGTCAAAACGAGAAACATATTACAATGATTGTCTATAGGGTTATAAAGGACTTTCTGTAAGGCAATAGATTACTCTATGACAGTATAACATCAATAATTCACCTACTAGAGAATTATGACATAATTAAAGACCCTGTTTACAGAACAATGCACTTTCTTAATTAGAAACAATCATTATTTGTGTCCCATTTCCAGAACTATAGATTAAATAAGCCACAGTTATAGATCTTCTGAAAACCCTGTAAATCATTACATAACCCTTGCCATGCGAAGACTGAGTACAACATGCAGCCCTTTTGATGTCGTTTACTGGTCATTAACATACAGTATAATTGTGAAGAGTACCGGTATTGACTATTCTTGTCTTATACAAACAGTACAGCCCCTGTGCAGATGGATCCTGCAGGAGGGGCTGCACTGTTTGTTATTTTGCAAGGACCCTTAAATAGTCAAAATCGACTAAGACTAACTTTATTAGAAACTGGCATTAACCCTTTACCTGATAGAAGCGCCTTCTAGCGCATTTAATATATTCCTCCGCCAAAGAAAATAGTTGAACCTGTACAACTTGAAATATTACCTATATACAAGCAGATAGTAGCTTAAAGCAGGTTGAAAGTAATGCAGAATGTGCCTGAATGCGCATTCTGCTTTACTTTCAACCTGCTTTAAGTGGTCACCTGTCTTCAAATCGAGAAATAGATTATGGGGTAAAAGGTTAACCATTTTGTTTGAAGTTTCAGAAGCTATACCATCTGCCTGAAAACATACTTTCAAAGAGCCTATTAACTCTTTAAATACCCATAGCCTGTTTCTAGTTTTGGAGACAGGTGAGCACTTAAGTCATAACCCCATAAATACACCATTTTACGCCTAAAACTTACTCTTCGACTGAAGCAAATAGTTCCGCTTGATAAAGTCATGAGTATCTACCATAGGAAATGCTTTCTAAATACTAGCAGATTGTTGCTTAAAGCATTCTGCTTTACTTTCAACCTGCTTTAACCCTTTCCCACATAGCATATCTCTAGTACTGAATACAGTACTGAACCTTATTAAATTAAATTGATAATCGCAAGCGAATTGCCATCGAATTGCCATCAAATCGCCATCGAATCGGGCGCATCAAAAAGCAAACCGTGTGTTTGAGTCGTTTCACGCAATTTTTCTGAAGCGGTTGTGACAAAAATGGAATCGAAAAACATTAACGAAGGCATATTTGCGAATATTGGTGAGATACACAATTCAGGCAAACTTAACGCGTTAATTGCATTGGAAAATATTCTCAAGCGAATTGCCATCGAATTGCAAGCTAATTGTCATCGAATTGCAAGCGAATCGCAAAAATTGTTAATTTAATAAGGTTCAGTACTGTATAGGTGTCCTCTTAAAGCAGGTTGAAAGTAAAGCAGAATGCGCTTTAAGCGCATTCTGCTTTACTTTCAGCCTGCTTTAAGCTATCATCTGCTAGAATATAGAAAATATTTTGTATTATACATATTTATGAATGTATAAATTGGAACTATTTTCTTCAGGGCAAGAATAAACTGAATGTGCTAAAAGGCGCTTCTATGGGGGAAAGGGTTAAGTAGTCACTTATCTTCAATACCAGAAATAGGCAGCCGGCTATGGGGGAATGGGTTGAAAGTAAAGCAGAATGTGCCTAATGGCACATCTTGCTTTACATTCAGCCTGCTTTAAGCTACCAATTCTGATAAGATGTAGAAAATATTTTTTTTTAAATTTGGTACATGTTCACTATAAGTGTATAAATTGGAACTATTTTCTTCAGTGGAAGAATAAATTAAATGCGCTAAAAGGTGCTTCAATTGGGTAAAGGGTTAACACAGGCTGGACTGTACTCACTGAAGTTTCACACTTGTACCGACATGTATTTTACCTGGTAAAACTAATAAATCAAGTTTTATCAACCAAGCAGGTTTTGTACAATGTCTGTTCGTTCTTTTTTTTATTTCCTTGACGGCTTGAGTAAGTTGACAAGATATTTTTATAACCAAATTTCAATTTCCAAGATAAACAAACTTAACCATTGTCAAATGAACACTCAGAATTCCCAATTCCAAAGTAAAAAGCACTAAAACGGTTGTCCTAATATACACAAAGTAACAGGGCTCCAGATAAGAGGGAGTAAACTGAACAAATCCAACATTTTCTCACTCATTTCAGCACCAAATCCTATGGTGTTACTAACATTAGAATATCGTCTCTTCGATACAATTCTAATGAGTAGTGACACCATAGGGTTTAAAGCAGTAAAAAAGATTAAAGTTTTTGTAATACTTCTCTTATGTGAAGCCCTGAAAGGAACCTTTTCTATTATGACCACTTAAAACCACTACATCCTAACCGCCATAACTGGAACTCATTAATCCTTTACCTCACAGAGGTGCCTTAAAATTTCAGCGCATTTAATTATTTTCTCCACTGGAGAAAATTGTTCCAATTCATACAGTCTTGAAAATGTACCCTAATATAAAATTTCTAAAGCCTAGCAGATGATAGCTTAAAGAAGGTTAATAGTAAGGCAGAATGTGCATTAAGTGGTCACCAGTCTTCAAAACTAGAAACAGGTTATGGGGTAATGGGTTAAAATTTAAAATTTCCTGTATTTCTGTCACTATTTTCTAAAGAAATCAATATTTAATTCTTTATAGATAATATCAGTGCAGATCTTAGCAAGTGAACATTGAACTTCCTTGTTTAACCCATAATACTCCATAAACATGTCTTTTTACTCCTTTAAGGCTTTAACCCATTACCCCATAAATACACCTTTTAAGGCCTCTAATTTATTCCGCCACTCAATTAAGTTATTTTATTTACTTTTATATAGTCATGAATATGTATCAAAAGAAATATTTTCTAGATCCATGTAGATAGTAGCTTAAAGCAGGCTGTAAGTAAAGCAGAATGCGCCCTAAGTGGTCACCTGTTTTCAAAACTAGAAACAGGCTATGGGGTATTGGGTTAATTATTTTTAGATATTAACCCTTTCCCACATAGCATATATCTAGTATTGAATATAGGTGTCCACTTAAAGCAGGTTGAAAGTAAAGCAGAATGCGCTTTAAGCGCATTCTGCTTTACTTTCAGCCTGCTTTAAGCTATCATCTGCTAGAATATAGAAAATATTTTGTATTATACATATTTATGAATGTATAAATTGGAATATTTTCTTCAGGGCAAGAATAAACTGAATGCGCTAAAAGGCGCTTCTATGGGGGAAAGGGTTAACTAATTAAGGAAAGTTACGAGAAGTCCCAATAATAGTTCCTGAACATATTTCACAGAAGTCATTTATTTACAGCATGGCTTAAAGCAGGTTAAAAGTAAAGCAGAATGTGCTTTAATTTCAGCCTGCTTAAGTGGTTAACCTTGAGTTTCAAAACAAGGAGCAGGCTTTAGGGTAAAGGCCGGTAACTAATTAAATCAAAAGACCAGTTAAAGCGCGGACCTAGTGAGTCTACACTGTGTTCTGGAGAAATTTTTCCTAATTTATTAGCCAATGAACATTCAAAGTTTGCGGTGTGTTCTATATGTAGCAACCCCAGCTGATAAGCCTAGCCACTTAAGAATTTAGGTAAAAATCGATACCACCTGTACAAAACTTCATTTTTCTATTATCCAATATTTCTAAAGTGCATAAAATTATATACCATATGAATCGGAATTAAACAAGCTATTTAATGGTGTGATTAATAATTCTGTAGTATAAGCTATAGTGATGTTATCACAAGTTAAATCCACTGTGGATCGCCGATTTTTCCAGTTTTGCGTAATCGGCAAATTTGTACATGAAATTTTGCATGTACATCGCGTGACCTTTGTGCGGATTATTTTGGCGCTATAAATATTCATAAGTTGTTTTTAACCAATCAGAGAAGAGATCTATCTTCGCTCCGGAAGTTTCGGTTATTTCCTATGTTGACAAACAAAAAAGTTACGATGACCTGAAGTCTGGGTCAAATTTCAGAAAAATCTCATGGTGAGTATAAAAACCGATGGTACGATCGTATTTAATATACTTTTCTCTTTCTATTGCTACCAACCATTATGAAATACGATGTAAATTAAGCGCAGGCTTTTAAATAGAAGTTGGCGATTTTACCCGGCGAGTCGGTTCAGCGTTAGCGAGAGACTGACGGCCGCCATCTTGAATATTTTATAGACAGCGACTACGAGATACTTCTGTTACAACTTATATAAACCCGCGTTATAGCTCAAATAAAGCTGAAAGAATTGCTCCAAACGGGTTCTTTTCGTAATTAAATAATGGTTTCATTCATGAATTAACACAAGATCGCTTAATTCATTAAAAAATCGTACGTTTTATCGGCGCCGATATTGAACCCTTAAACCGAACATAAGCTATTTGAGACCTAATGAAATACGTTTAATTACTAACAAAACCATACTCGTGTAGAAATTAACATGTTTTTGAGAGCAACTTGTGTTTTTCATAGCACATTTGTTAATCTATATAGAAAAAAAATCGACATTCCTTAGAACATATTACACATTTTATCATCAATAGTCAGATTAAGGGGGAGGTTATGAAATCTAAAATGGGAACAATTATTAACCTATTACTCCATAAATGCACCTTTCATTAAATAAAGGTTCACTTTATTATTCCTTAACTGAAAAAAAAAGTTACAAGTCATATCTAAGATTGTATAGCTGAAAGTAAAGCAGAATGATATTGAGGTTCATTTTGCTTTACTTTCAATTTGCTTTACTTTAATTTTGCTTTAAGTGGACACCTGTCTTCAAAACTAGGAATATGGAGTCTATGGAGTAAAGGGTTAATAAATAAAACAAGTCAGATCCCTTCACAATTTTTATTTTCAACTTATAAATTTTACTTTTATTTCAGGTTCTAATCAACCAGAAATGACATTTCAGAGAAGTTGGCAAATGCGGAAAATTGGTGCATATGTCGTGATGGAATGACCAGGAAAAAGCAGAAGATTGCGAACATATCTATTACTCTTTCTACTGGGTATATATTGTCTGCCAAGGTTTCAGTCATGTTTTTCATTGTAATGACTGTGCACAGACCTTAAAGACTATGAAGCAACGTGTAGTGAGCATAGCAAACTCTGTAGAGACAGTTTGTCGATATTCCGAAAGCAAACATGGATTTAATTTAAAAAAAATATATCTTAACTTATTCACACCTAGTGAAACATATATTATTATCAACAGTGCACTAATTGCAAGTATACTTGTCCTATGCAAACATTGAAGACCCAGTTCAGATGGTGATTGCATGAGCTCTTTGACCAGGGTCTGCACTGTTAGTCGTTTTCCTGATGGCCAGATTGCAATGTTATTTATTTGCAAAAAAATAATGCTTATTATAAAACATTGCTTGCTTTAATACTTGTTATATCATTCTTGCCTTTTAATTGAAATACCATATTCAGAGATAGTCTAAAAGTAAAAGTACAGCTAGACTGCCTGAGATAATAAATAGTGTATTTTTTTTAGAACGAGCCCTAATAAAATCTAATGAGTCATGCCGAAAAATGCATTTAAAATCAAGCTCACTTGAAACATCATGGAACTCATTAGAGGTATTTTCAATAGCCATGGTCTATTTTACAACTGTGAGTCTGTATCTCTGCATATATATTCATTTATTTGTGAATTTGTGTGATGAAGTTATGTGATATGGAAAAAAAATAGAAAAATAAATGTCAAAAAATTTGTATGTGATGATTTCTTTCCTATTGAAACAAAACAGAAAACATTATTATAATAAATCTTTTAAAAGCAATAGAAAGGACAATATTCAAAGAAGATTGTCTGAAAATTTCATAGAAAAATCTTTAAAAACAAAAAAGTTATGACAATTTTACTGAAATAATGATGACCGGCTTTGATGAATCGGTGCCGCGCGTCGCGAAAAAATACAGTAGAAATAATAGCTCATTTTTTCTGAAAAATGGCGAAATATTGAATGATAAAATTTGTCATAACTTTTTTATTTTTTAAGATAGAAATAAAATGAAAACAGATTTGAAAAGCTTGCAAAGAGATCTATCTGTATGATGTGTTTTTGATTTACTATTGATATCTTGAAAAATCAGCTGGGGTTGCTACTATATGGATAGTCAGCAGTCATACAGTCATATAGTTTTGAAGATAGGGGACCACTTCAAGCAGGTTGAAAGTAAAGCAGAATGTGCCTTAACCCTTTAAACCCTAGTCCCGCATATAGGCGTCGTTTTCAAAAGTATACATGTGAAAAGTGCACTTGTCCTATGCAAACAGTGAATACCCAGATCAGAGGGCTCCGTAAGGGTTTTCACTGTTTGTCATATTAAATGCAAAACATTGACAAAAACAACCCTTAAAAGTCAGAAATGGACTAGACTAAAATGGAAACTGAGATTTTCCATTTTAAGTTTCAGGGAGGAAAGAGTTAACCCATTACCCCGTAGCCTGTTTCTAGTTTTTAAGATAGGTGACCACTTAAAGCAGGTTGAAAGTAAAGCAGAATGCGCCGTTAGGCGCATTCTGCTTTAAGTTATCATCTGCTAAGATATAGAATTTCTTTTTATGATACATATTCATGACTGAGTATGACATAATTTTTTTCTTCAGGAATAAAATAGAGACGTAAAAAGGTGTTTTATGGGTTATGTGGGTTAAAGTATCTTATCATACTGGTACACTAGGTATAACTGTTAAACTATCACTGGGCCTGTGTATTCAATTGCCCAAATAATTGACCATGTCATTCAAACAGGTAGGACAGGTGATTGGGGGCTGAACATCCTGCCTGGATATATCAATGAAGATATCATCGTTAACCCTTAACCTCTGAGAAACCAACTGCTTAGAAAGTTTTGTATGTGATTTTTTTCACTATTAATATTTTGCGGAAGAGAAATCCAAATCTGAACCTGTTGATACACGTAAGTAGGGTCAAAATAATGCAATTAGGAATACTGGTAAAGTCCGCTAAAGCGTGTTCAAGACACAGGGCCCGAGATAACACAAGTATTTCCAAATCTAAAATCTTTATTTTGGCATTTAACCCTATGATGTCACTACTCATTAGAACCGTCTCTTCGAGACGATTCTAATGAGTAGTAACACCATAGGATATGGTGCTAAAATGTTGGATTCGTTTAGTTTACCCTGTCTTATCTGGAGCCCAGTTCGAGATATGGAGGTTCATCAGTATCCTGTAAATGATAACATGACACACAGCCTGTCCATACACTTCATGTAAAATGTAAATAAAAACATTGATAGAAGGATTGGCCAAATCTTCATCCATAAAATATGCACCAATAGTTAGACCACAGTGAAAGATTTATATGGGAAGCTTTTTTGTTGTTTTTTTTCTTCAAATTATAAACCTATTATATATCCCTATACAAAATATGCATCAATAGTTAGACCAAAGTAAAAGCTTTACATAGGAAGTTTTGGGGTTTGTTTTTTTCAAATAATAAACCTATTTTATATCCCTTAGCAACGTTTGTTGTCACTACTCATTAGAATTTTATTATTCAAGATGGAGCTTGATGGACACAACATAGGGATTGGTGTCAAAATTGGTGAGCACAATAAAAAGGGTTTACTTCATTCAACCCTGAAATTTCAAGTGGACAACAATTAAAGCAGGTCACATTAATGACAGTACAATTTGGTTTTATCCATTTCTATGCTGGAAATCAGTATGTACACTGTACAGTCGAACTTCAATATCTCGAACTCAGTTAAGTCGAATATACCCGTATTTCAAACTTGGTTAAGTCGAACATACCCGTATTTCAAAGTTAAAACGTGGCTTAACCGAACATGAAATAATGCAGTTCATGTGTCCAATTATCGGATAGTTCCAGTTAAGTGAGTTCGATATATCGAAGTTCGACTGTATGTATATGCATATTTTGCAAACAGTGTAGGCCCTGAGTAAAGAGACATATGTAGGGTGTTCAAGTACCGTATCAGCGAACAGTAACGTTAACCGACGCAAACAACCCATATAGTACGACATCTAACGTTCACCAATACTCTTCAATAATAACTCATTGCGCCCCAATGTTTATTAACTTTTCAAGGGTACGAACGATTTATGTGCGAATCTAAATAAAACAAGCAAAAGTGCACTAATCAACTGAAATGCATCAATTTTACCGCATATAAAAATAAGATTTAGCTACTCAGATGTAAGCTGCTTTGTTTGATACATTAAGTATCGGAAAATGTTGGTTTATTGATGAGAAATTAAGTCGGGGACTGTTCGCTGGTTTTATTAAATTCATTTGGTAGCCATTTTGTTTTCCTTGTTGGCGATGACGAACTACCTCTGAGGCCGTTCGTGTCATTCGCAATCGGTAACAGCCTAACGGCCGTTAAAGGTAAATTGTTACCGTTTTCTGTTGCAATCGATGCAATCGATACGGTACTTGAACGCGCTACTGATAAAGGTTTGCTTTGTCCTAGATGACGGTCAGTCCTACAAACTACAAGAAACTGGTCATTTTTTCTGTTTCAATAGGAAAAATTCAGCATGAAAAGGTTTAAATACAAAAGTGAAAAAACTTCCTTCAAGCGGGATTTTTAACCCATTACCCTATAACCTGTTTGTAGTTTTGACGGCATGTGACCACTTACAACAGGTTGATTAAGTAAAGCAGAATTAACCTTGAGACACATTCTGCTTTACTTTCAGTCTCATATATATAAGCCAACATCTACTCCGATAGAGTAATTATTTCTTACAGAACATATTCATGAGTCATGACATTATAAACTGCAACGATTTTCTTTAGTGGAGGAATATTTTAACCCTTTGAACCCTAGTCCCGCCTATAGGCGTCCTTTTCAAACAGTGTACATGTGAATAGTACACTTGTCCTGTGCAAACAGTGAAGACCCAGATTAGAGGGCTCCGAAAGGAGCCCTCTGATCAGGGTCTTCACTGTTTGTGATAATGCCAAAAATGGACAAAAACAACCCTTAAAAGCCAAAAATGGACTAGACTAAAATCGAAACTGGAATTGTCCATTTAAAGTTTCAGGGAGGAAAGAGTTAAAGTAAAGGGGTGAAAAGGCATATATACTTATGCAGTGTTGCACCTAGAGCGCGGCATTGCGGGATTCCCGCAATATTTTTTACTTGGACCCTTAAAATTCGTAACGGCGCGGGCGTACGGGCGCAATTTTCGTCTTCCGTACCTTTGCTCTATTTACTATCCTCTCTGCCGATTTACTATCCTTCATTAATAAAGGTAGACTGTGCGCGCGTGTGTATACCAATGCAGTTAAATGGCTACGTAAAACCCGATAACCAGTCTTACAATTACAACTATCCTTTCCGCCGATTTACTATCCTTTATTAATAAAAGGTAGACTGTGCGCGGTTTATATGCCAATGCAGTTAAATGGCTATTGGTAAAACCCGATAACCAGTCAAATTACGCATGACTCGACTTCACTTCTCGTCGGATTGGAGAGGAAAGAGCAGACGAAACGCGAAGCGTGACACCTGATGAATGAAACCCCCATCTAAACAACGTGCTGATCAAACTCTTCCAACTTTGTATGTACCAAAACAATCATTACAAGTTATTTAAAAATAGACGAACATCAGTTTTCCCGTCGTGTAAAAGCCTTACCGGATTACCGAAAATCTACTAGACGCAGTAAACATGTTCAATATCGTAAACACTAATTCTATTTTAAAGGAAAGCCTATCATGTTTTTAAAGGCTATTTTAGTGTGACCCCCAAAAATTTCAAATGTCCCCCAAAATTTTTGACAGCGCGCCACCGTGTCCCCCAAAATTTTGGACCTAGGCACAACACTGCTTATGGGGTAATGGATTAACTGTATTTGTTATCAAGCTATATGTAAGAAACTTGAAACAAAGCTTATTTCATACAATACTTAGAAAATCAATAATTCAGCACTTAATATGAGGGTACCTACTGATTAGTAACTTTAGATATACTGGAGAAATATTGGAAAGTGTACCACAAGTAATTAGTCCCCCTCTTTATAGCCAGATCAGGTTACTTAACATCTGATCTAGATAAAAACACTCATTGATTTAACCCTAAACAACAAAGCCTGTTTCCAGTTTTGGAACAGGTTATCACTTAAAGCAGGTTGAAAGTAAAGCAGAATGCACATTAAGGCTCATTCTGCTTTACTTTACCACCATCTGCTAGACAATAGAAAACATTAATTTTCTTAGTATATACATATACTTGACTGTATAAATTGAAACTAATATGCCAGACCGACAGACAGAAAATCTCATCAGAGTGACAGAAAATGTGATTCCTATATGGCTTGGACCTGCATTCATTGTGACAAACAGTTTAGATCCTGATGAGACTTTCTGCTTTGTTTTTATCCTGCATTTAGCAGCTCTGGTTTAAATTAACTACCTCCTAACTAAGCCTTATCCCAATAGCTTGTCTTTAAATTTAAGACGGTAGTTGCTTAAAGCAT
The DNA here is from genome assembly GCA_922989275.2 of Gari tellinella. NCBI lineage: Eukaryota > Metazoa > Mollusca > Bivalvia > Cardiida > Psammobiidae > Gari > Gari tellinella. The sequence goes on from OV277873.1 coordinate 11,131,369, forward strand.
GTTGAAAGTAAAGCAGAATATTCCTTTAAACTAATTAGGAGCATTCTGCTTTCCTTCACCCTGCTTTAAGCTACCACTTGAGACCAGGGCTCCAGATAAGGGGGAGTTTTCCTGAACAAATCCAACTATTTCTCACTCATTTCAGCACCAATCCTATGGTGTTACTACTCGTTAGAATCGTCTCAAAGAGACGATTCTAATGAGTAGTGACACCATAGGGTTTAATGCAGAAATAAAGATTTTAGTTTTTGAAAAACTACTCTTATCTGGAGCCCTGTGAGACTATAGGAAGTATTTGAAATTTAGTTCATATTCACAACTATATAAAGTGGTTCTATTTCCTTTTATGGAGGAATAAAAATTAAAGGTGTAAAAAGGTGTATTTACTGCCAAGGTAATAGGTTATTACCGGCCTGACTGTATGTGCAGGGTCGTTCCGTATTAGCTCTTCTGCTGTCAGATAGTCCACTCGTTGACTATCCAGTATCATACAATATACGATATATAGATAAAACCCCTTTGAAATTGTCAGTCAAAATCTGACGGCTATAAACTTTCCTATCAGTTTACATACACTGTTAAAGAAAGTGTCAAATAGCCATATACAGATTACTGTCACGGTTATGAATGGGACAACTTTCTTTGCTCGTAAAATAAAGCTGCATCACCCTAACCCTTTCCCCTCATTGCTTGTTTTCAGCATTTATGAAAGATGATTGCTTAAAGCAGGCTGAAAGTAAAGCAGAATGCTCCTTTAATAAAGGAGCATTCTGCTTTACTTTCAGCCTGCTTAAAGCTACCATCTGCTGGATAAAGGAAATCTTTCTTGACATGCTGATTGCATATATGAAGCTGTTAAAGTGGAACATATTTTTTTAGTGGAGGAAGAAATCAAAGGCGTAACATTGAAATAGGGTTAACTATGGAAGAGAGCAGCCTATCAATACCATAATAGGTAATGTAGTGTATTGATGCTACTAAAATAGCACTGACCCCCTGATCAGAGGGCTCCTTCGAGAACCCCTTAATATGGGTTTACACGGTTAAAGTTTGCAGTTTCGTATAAAGTTTCCTTCACAGTTACAACTTACAGTAAACTTAAGTAGCTTCTGTTTCATTTCATTAATTCTCTCTCTTTTTTAACTGCCCTTTTGTAATTAAAGCTATCCATTAATGTTCAGGGGGTGGGGTGGTATTTTGAGGAGTCAATAAACTGATAATCATATCATATTTATAAATGGGATACATCACAGTCAATACATTCAGACAGACCAAATCCAATTTTTTTTTTAAATCATAACTATGCAAAACCTAGTGGGAAATTAACAAGTCAGCAGATATTTTGCTTGCAGCATATCAATCCAGTTTTGTTTTGTCTTAATTTTTCATTGGGAAGCCACTAGGGACCAAAATACTATTGGAGTTTGTTTTTTATACCACACCATTTAGAAACAGTGCTAAAGGGAGTGAACTTATTGGAAGTCTCATACAGGGATAAGTCATTTAAGCATCCAGTAAGAGACATTCTTAATCCTTGGGAACTAAGACAATCGAGCCTATTGATTTCTCCCTAGCTAACTGGTGATTTTGTCAACCTCCCCATTCCATTATATTGGTATGACTCACGCATTTCTCCCTAATTCCATTTTTCAAGGGCTACAGGGGAAGTCATGAAGGTACAGGGCTCCCATTTCTCCGGATTTTTCCTAAATTTTCAGATTTTTTTCTAATACATGGTAGCTTAAAGTAGGCTGAAAGTAAAGCAGAATGCGCTTTAAGGTGCATTCTGCTTTACTTCCAGTCTGCTTTAAGCAGCCACATGTCAACAAAACTAGACACAGGTGATGGGGTTAAGGTAGGATTTGTAAAATAGCACTTGAAAAATGCAAATTTGGACATCTTAGGATGTTTTATGTCAACTTATGGCAGCCCTGAAGGTATATTAGTGGAAATCACTGTCATCTCTCTACTGGCAGTAGTAGCAGAGGAGCCATTACTTCATAGCCTGTTTTTGGTTTTGAAGACAGGTGACCATTTACCCCTATCTGGATATATACTAATAAAGGCTTTGTGAAAAGTGTAGATCTAGAATTATCAAAAGATTGTCATTTTCTACATTTCTATTGAATTGCATTTAGCTTCATTTAACCGTCTAGTTTTGAAGACAGGTGAGCACTTAAAGCAGGTTGAAAGAAAAGCAGAATGCACCTTAAGGTGCATTCTGCTTTACTTTCAACCTGCTTTAAGCTACCACTTGCTATAGGATTTAGCATTTAGCTTCATTTAACCGTCTAGTTTTGAAGACAGGTGAGCACTTAAAGCAGGTTGAAAGAAAAGCAGAATGCACCTTAAGGTGCATTCTGCTTTACTTTCAGTCTGCTTTAAGCTACAACTTGCTATAGGATTTAGAAAATAATTCTTTCGGAACATGTTTATGACTGTTACAAATTGGAACCTTTTTTCTTCAGTACAGGAATAAACTAAATGTGCTAAAAAGCTCTTCTGAGGTTGGGGTGTAAGCAGGGATCCAGATAAGAGCGAGTAAACTGAACAAATCCAACATTTTCTCACTCATTTTAGCACCAAATCTATTATTTATTATTATGTTATTTTATTACTCATTAGAATCTAAATGTGTAGCCTTAGTAAATAAAGTCGTTATAGTTATTATTATTAAATTATTAATCGTCTTTTGAAGAGGATTCTAAACTAATCAGTAGTGACACCATAGGGTTTAAAGCGGAAATAAAGATTTTAATTTTTGGAATACCCCTCTTATCCGGAGCCATGAGGAAGGAGTAAGGACTTCTCCAATGTCACAGTGTATGAAGGAAAGTGTGATTTATGATTAAAACTTCCATCACTAATTGATCACCAGATTACTATACTAATTAACATTGAAATCAATCATAGTATTCAAGTCAAACTGACCCATCTTAATACATGTACCTTGTCATGTACATCAGGGCTTCCATAAGTTGACATGAAAAATCCTAAGATTTCCAAATTTGCATTTTTCCAAGTGTGATTTTACGAATCGTACCTTTACCCCATGGCCTGTTTCTAGTTTTGTTGACATCCGACTACATAAAGCAGGCTGTAAGTAAAGCAGAATGCGCCTTAAGGCGCATTCTGCTTTACTTTCAGCCTGCTTTAAGCTACTATAAACTGGAAAAAAATCCGAAGATTTAGGAAAAATCCAGAGAAATGGCAGCCCTGGTACATATAGCTTGCAAAATACTTTCAAATACTATTAACCCTGAGGGCACCATAAGCACCCTAGGACACCTTTATCCCTTCCTCCACTCAAGCATCGTAAGTGAATAAACCCTGGACATGTATATCAATAGTGTTGAATACAGGTGTCCAAAACAATATGAGAGTAAAGCAGAAAACTTGTTTAGCTATTATATACTTTCATTAAAAACTTTAACCCTTTCCAAAATAGAAGCGATTTTTAGCGTGTTTAATTTATTCTTCCGCTGAAGAAAATAGTTCCAATTTATACCCGCATGAACAATTACCATTACAAATATTTTATATAGCCTAGCAAGTTTAAGCTTAAAGCAGGCTGAAAGTAAAGCAGAATAGGCACATTCTGCTTTACTTTCAACCTGCTTTAATTGGTCACCTGTCTTCACAACTAGAAACAGGCTATGGCCGCTATGAGGTAAAGGGTTAACCCTTTACTCCATAGCCTGTTTCTAGTTTTGAAGACAGGTGATCACATAAAGCATCCAGAAGAGACATTGAGGTACTCCCAATCCAATCTGGATCCAAACAGTTTGACAATCTGATAGTATTTTCTAACAGATACCCAGTATGAAGAATAAATCAACTTTGAGATTGCTGACTATGATTAAATTTGACAAGCTTTGAAAGATGAATAATGTCTACCAAGCTAAAGGTTTAGCTAACGGGTATCTGACACCTGTAATTGAAAAAATACCAATTGACATAGATCTTCAATTGACAGTTTAGTCTGTAATTACAAATTGCACAAGATCTAATTGACATCCTACCATTACCCCATAACTTGTTTCTAGTTTTGAAGACAGGTAACCCTTTAAAGCAAGTTGAAAGTAAAGCTGGGGTTGTTTTTTTTGTAGCTGCAGCAGATGGTAGCTTAAAGCAGGCTGAAGGTAAAGCAGAATGCACATTAAGGCATATTCTGCTTTACTTTCAACTTGTTTTAAGTGATCACCTATCTTCAATACTAGAAACAGGCTATGGGGTAATGGCCCTTGGGTTAACCAATTCTGGATCCAAACAGCTAAGCCTAACCCATTACCCTGTTTCTACTTTTGGAAAAAGGTGGACTGTTAACCAATTACCCGATAGCCTGTTTCTAGTTTTGAAATTATGTGACCACTTAAAGCAGGTTGAAAGTAAAGCAGAATGCGCCTTAGGGCGCATTCTGCTTTTCTTTCATCCTGCTTTAAGTTAACATCTACTAAAATAAAGAAAATATTTCTTAACCTTACATATTTTTGTCTATATAAATTTGAATACATGTATTTTCTTCAGTGGAGGAATAAATTAAAGGCATAAAAAGGTGTATTTATGTTGTAATAGAAAGCATCTGCTCTGAGACCAACAGTGTTTGCAATGAAAATATTTGTTTTAGCACACACATGTTTAATGGAATAGAAAAATGTTTTCTCCACTGTAGCAACACCCCCCTCAACCAGGGCTCCAGATAAGGGGAGTATTTCAAAAACTAAAATCTGTATTTCTGCCTTAAACCCTATGGTGTCACTACTCATTAGAATCGTCTCTATGAGACGATTCTAATGAGTAGTAACACCATAGGATTTGGTGCTGGCATAAATAAGTGAGAAAATGTTGGATTTGTTCAGTATACTCCCTCTTATCTGGAGCCCTGCAGGCTCTCAACTTAACTACTGTTGCACTAATCTAACACTTGTAGTTGGTGACATACAATGATGTATGATATGTTCCCTTACAACCTTGTTTCTTGCTTGTTACAGTGGAGAAAAGGTTTTTTTCTTTACCGTTTAAACGCAAGTAAACGAAACGCAAATGGATAGCAATAAAACATTGGAAATGACAACTTTTTGACAATTCTGAACATTCATTTTGATCTGAGTGGCAAACAGTTTAGAGTCTGATAAGACGCCGGGTTACCCGGCATCTGATCTGGCTCCAAACTGTTTGCACTGCAAATAACAGTTTAAGCATAAACACGTTTATTGGGAAAGAATAACATTTTCTTCACTGTAACCCATTCTGTCATATCTTATTTTCAGTGTTCAACCCATAACTCCATAGCCTGCCTGTAAGTTTTGAAGACAGGTGATCACTTAAAAGCAGGTGGAAAGTAAAGAAAAATATAAGCATTGAGGTGCAATCTGCTTTACTTCCAACCTGCTTGGAACTTTGAGTAATTGCACAGGAGCTGCTTTTACCCATTACCCCATAGCCCATTTCTAATATTGAAGAAATGTAACTGGTACTTAGTTACAGTAGGTTGAAAGTAAAGCAGAATGCGCCTTAATGCGCATTCTGCTTTATTTTCAGCCTGCTTTAAGCTATAATCTGCCAGAATGAAGAAAATATTTTTTATGTAACATATTCCCAAACTAAATAAATTGGGACAGTTTTCTTCAGTAGCCTGTAGGTGTAAATTAAAGGCGTAAAAAGCATATTAATGGGGTAATGGGTTAAACTACCATCTGCTATGATAAAGAATAGGACTCATGAATATCCATGACTGTATGAATTGGAACAATTTTCTTCAGTGGAGGAACAAAGTAAAGGTGTTAAAATGTGTATCTATCATGTAGTAATGCATTAAACCAGTTGACAGTTAAGAAAATGAAAATGATATTTAGACCAAGCTCACCTTAGATAAATGGACTAATCCAATACCGTATAATATAAGCATAGAAAAGTCCACTGGGCATAAATGGGTTAACAATTGTTTCAAATGCATAATAAGTAACAATCATTTCTGCATGTTATAGCGGTAGTTTTTCAGGTAGTTATTATCCATTAGGACTGATGCCAGGGTAGACACTGATTACATCTCAATAACTTTCTCCTCACCACAAGATCTGGCATGCTTCTAAATAACTTTTTACAATTTATATACAGTCAAACATACATTTAGGCATGGAGCTCTCTTATGATAGCCTAGGTGATTGCTAAATCATCTTAACCGATTACCCCATAAATACACCCTTTTATGTCATTAATTTGTCCCTCGACTCTAGAAAATAGTTCCAATTTAAACTGTCTCGAATATGCCCAATAAGAAATATATTCCATATTCTAGCAGATAGTAGCTTAAAGCAGGCTGAAAGTAAAGCAGAATGTGCCTTAAGCCACATTCTGCTTTGCTTTCAAACTGCTTTAAGTGATCACCTGTCTTCAAAACTAGAAACAGGCTTTGGGGTAACAGGTTAATGCAGAACAAAAGTTAACCACCAATGCCCCTGCTGTCACCAGTTTTAACCCTTTCTTTATAGCTCTTTCAGCGCATTTAATTTATTCTTACACTGAAGAAAATAATTCAACTTTATATGTAATAAACATGAACCAAAAGAAAATATCAAATATTTTCTATATCCTCGCAGATGAACCTGGCAGCTTAAAGCCTAAGGCACATTCTGTTTTTACTTTCAACCTGCTTTAAGACGTTTAAGCGGTCACCTGTCTTCAAAAGTAGGTACAGGGTGAACAGTTTAAATACTACTAATGCAAAATATTCAAAGTGACCATTTACTGTACACCTATAGAAAGCAACAGTCCTTAGCTCAAATCATCATTCATGTGCTTAATGATAAATCCTCTGAATGCTAATGTAATTATTGTTGTCTTCAACAACTGTCATATGATTATTTAAGACTATATACTAAAATTTCTTTTCAAATTAGGACCACAAATTAGTTTGATTCTTTGAATCGATAATTGACAACTTGAACCTTACAAAATTTAATGTTAAAAATTGGTATCTTTACTATAAAACAATTATGAGTCAAACTAATCAACAAATATCTGGTATATGTTCAGGTGACAGATGAAGCATACTAATGTCAAAACTTGTATTACTTGAGGACGAACTGTGTCACATATGAAATATGTAATGGGTAGGTGGATCCCTCAATAACCTTATATCAATGACGAATAATTACATTGGAAATAATTCATTTCTCCACATAAGTGCTTAAGACAACTGAACTATATTATGTTCTGAATCTGATATGTTTTTAATCAAGGATTTACCATCAAATGGCTAAATGTAACTTCTAACAATTGCTACTTTATATCTCCCTTTTAACCTATTGCATGACTACTCATTTGGCCATTAGAGCCCTCTGGAAAAAGACAATTCTAATGAGTTGTCACATAAGGTAGAAACATAAGAATTCAAGTACATTGTATTCTAAAAACATGACGGGACTTTCTATTGTCTCTTTATATCATATTTAAGATTATTACAATGTGTCAAATAATTTAGTTATTTGTCTGCTTTTCTTATATTTTGTCTGATACAATTGTGTTGCTTTTAACAATATTACATGTACTATTGTTGTATTGGTACCAGGTGGTCTTATAAAGAAACACACCTGCTCTTGACCAAGGTTAGAACCTGGATTGCCAGGTTTGCAGTCATGCACCCTACCACGTCACCATAAAAGCATGCTTGACAGCAAGGCTGTGCGTGATGATAATACATAAACACTATGACCACAGAATTATACACACACGGAATCGAAACATAACGATATCACGCCAATTTCGTCCAGCTTATGCAAGACTTGATAATCATTCGATGTCACGTGAGCGCTTATACCGATAATAAAGAGTCTAGCGGAATGGTCACTGTCTGTATCTTTTAACTGCTGCATACCATGCAAAATTAAAATGTTGCATTCTACATAAATTAATAAGTACTTTTATATGCTGCTAATTGCAATTATATGAGATAATTATCACTTAAAAAGTAATATTCACCTGATATAAATGCTCCAATATTAGTCCAAGTCGTTTCAATTCGTTAGTTATTCACAAAATAAACTTGAGTCGAAAAAAAAAAAAAGGCGGACAACATGAAAAAATTCAATTGTTGTCACCTGACACATGATTTTGTGGAATCCAACATGTCCACGAGAAGTCAGACTCTCACCTATTTAACTTCATTGAGTTGCGATATGGTGTGTGTATAATTCGGTGCTATGACATACCTAGTTGAAATTTGCCCAGAAATTTCTATATCTATAGGAACCGAACTTAGAGCACGTACAGTAAGGTTCAAACAAGGTGCAAGATGAAAGGTTATTTTGAAAACTAAAATCTTTATATACTTGCTATAAACCCTATGGTGTGACAACTCATTTGAAACGTCTGGTTTGTTTGTTTTGTTTGTTAATGTCCATTACTGCCATCTATGGGCTAATTGGATGCCCCAGAGAGAGGGAAGTGGATACAGAGAACCCGGGCACGATGCCCTACTCTTACAATCGAAAGAGTTCTCTGGTTCTTTTAGGTGCCAAGTGTACAGCACTCATACATCGCACCTCGGTTTAAAAAGTCTCATCGGAAGGACTTGGTCCGGCAGGGGATCTAACTTACAACCCCTGACGTCATAAGCAGGTGCTTTACCCCTTGACTACGTCCGTCCGTCGAAACGTCTGGAAGAGACGATTCTAACTAGTAGTCACCCTAAAGCACTTATAGCAGACATGTAGGAGAAAATACAGGATAACTTGAATTTATTGTTTGGTATCTTGATCTCTGGTTCAATGAGATACCACAGCTGTGTCATCATATGTCTACCCAGTCAGCTTCTCAACCACTTTTTGTCACATATCAAAACATAAATAATCGTTTTCAGAGGAATTAAAGTAGCAACAGCATATGGATAAAAAACATTATATCAGCCTTACTAAACCAATCGGCAAGACATGCGATATTATTTTCTAAACTTCCTGTTTAAGTGGATATGATTTCCCCACCCACTTTTTGACAGGTGGGAGACGACTTCCGATTGGCCGGACTCACTTGTCAACTTTTATTTTGAACTAATTTAAAAACAAGTTAAATGCCTAGAGACATCCGTCAACGCTTGCAGAACAATGATCGAACATTCTTTGCAGGAACCACCACACAATATCACCATATAATCGTTCCGTTAGCTTTCTGAATACAATCCATATAAACAGGACCCACCTTAATCTTTGTACACCGCCATTTTCATTCTCCGACCTTTGACCTAGAAAACCCGTATTGAATGTTGATCTAAAATTAGATGCGGTGTATTGAAATATTTGCTGTTTAATAAAAAATACATTATATGTGCGGTGTTTTTGTCTCCCTATTTGCGTACATGTTTCCTACACATTTTTAAATTACGACTTATTTATTTTTATGCCCACAAATAAATGAAAAAAAAAACAACAACAAAAACAGTTGTGCTAAATTTCTAATATCTTCATCTCGTCTTTCCAAAGCTTGTGGGAAGACCACTAAAAAGAAGGCTAATTGACCGTGTAAAAGACAGGTCACAGCGTTAAATAATGTAGCTTTGTGTTATACTGTCACCTTTCTTTAAGCAGTCACTTGCATTGAACACCTGATAATTAACACACTTTAGTTGTCGTAATAGAGAGGTATTACTGCATTGTGGAAGGCGAACAGTCAAATCAAAGCACTGGACTGACTGGAGTTGACTACTGCTAGTGTGGCGTTTGTAACAGCATCAATATCTATTATTTTCAGAATTAAACGGATCCGCTATTATTGTAAATGACTCATAGAAAGCAGTGCAAGACCTTTTAGCTATATTTTAGCGCATGCAAATAAATACCTATTGTCACTATAAACTGTTTCTTTGCAGGTATTGTCACTATTGTGTGTAGGTATTGACACTATGCACTGTTTCTGTGTAGTTATTGGCGCTATAAACTTTTTCTGTCTAGGTATTGTCACTATAAACTGTTTCTGTGCGTGCATAGGCACTATAAACATGTTTCTGTGTAGGTATTGTCACTATTAACTGTTTCTTAGTAGGTGTAGGAAACTATGAACTGTTTTGGTGTAAGTAGTGGCACTATTAACTGTTTCTATGTAGGTGTAGGTATTGTCACTGAAAAACTGTTTCTCTGTAGGTGTAGGCACTGGGTGTTATCACTATAACTGTTTCTGTGTATGTGTAGGTATTGTCACTATAAACTGTTTCTGTGTAGATGTAAGCACGTACTATAAACTGTTTATGTGTAGGTGTAGGTATTGTCACTATAAACTGTTTCTGTGAACATATGTAAGCACTATAAACTGTTTCTGTGTAGGTGCTGACACTATAAACTGTTTCTGTTTAGGAATTATTTCTATTAACTGTTTCTGTGTAAGTATTGACACTACAAACTGTTTCTGTCTAGGTGTAGCCAAACTAAACTGTTTCGGTGTAAGTGTAGATACTATAAATTGTTTCTGTGTAGGTGTAAACACTATAAACTGTTTGTGTATGTATTGTCACTATAAACTGTTTGTGTGTAGGTGAAGATACTATGCACTGTTTCTGTGTGTGTATTGTTTCTATAAACTGTTTCTGTGTAGGTGTAGATACTATTCACTTTTTCTGTGTAGGTATGTCACTATAAACTGTTTATGTGTAGGTGTAGACACAATAAACTGTTTCTTATAAGTGTAAACACTATAAACTGTTTCTATGTAGGTGTAGATACTATTTACTGTTTCTGTGTAGTTTTGGACACTGTTAAATGTTTATGTGTAGGTAGTGTCACTATGCACTGTTTCTGTGTAGGTGTAGATACTATGCACTGTTTCTGTGTAGGTATTGTCACTATAAACTGTTTCTGTGTAGATACTATAAACTGTTTTTTGTATTTCTTCTATAAACTGTTTCTAAGTAGGTAATGTGACTATGCTCTGTTTCTGTGTAGGTGTATATCTTGTCACTATTACTGTTTTTGTGTACATGAATACACAATAAACTGTTTCTGTGTAGGTATTGACACTATAAACTGTTTCTGTGTAGGTATTGGTCCTATAAACGGTTTCTGTGTATGTGTAGGTTTTGGCACTATAAACTGTTTCTGTGAAGGTATTGGCCCTAAAAACGGTTTCTGTGTATGTATTGGCACTATAAACTGTTTCTGTGTAGGTATTGGCCCTATAACGGTTTCTGTGTAGGTGTAGGTATTGTCACTATAAACTGTTTCTGTGTAGGTATTGACCCTAATAACGGTTTCTGTGTATGTGTAGGTATTGGCACTATAAACTGTTTCTGTGTAGGTGTAGGTATTGGCACTATAAACTGTTTCTGTGAAGGTATTGGCCCTATAAACTGTTTCTGTGTAGGTGTAGGTGTAGGTATTGGCCATATAATCTGTTGCTGTGTAGTTGTAAGTATTGGCACTATAAACTGTTTCTATGTAGGTATTGGCCCATTAAACTGTTTCTGTGTAGGTATTGGCCCTATCATCTGTTTCTGTGTAGGTGTAGGTATTGGCCCTATAAACTGTTTCTGTGTATGTGTAGGTATTGTCCCTATAAACTGTTTCTGTGTAGGTGTAGGTATTGTCCCTATAAACTGTTTCTGTGTAGGTGTAGGTATTGTCCCTATAAACTGTTTCTGTGCAGGTGTAGGTATTGTCACTATAAACTGTTTCTATGTAGGTATTGACCCTATAAACTGTTTCTGTGTAGGTATTGGCCCTATAGTCTGTTTCTGTGTAGGTGTAGGTATTGTCACTATAAACTGTTTCTATGTAGGTATTGGTCCTATTAACTGTTTCTATGTAGGTATTGGTCATATAAACTGTTTATGTGTAGGTATTGTCCCTATAAACTGTTTCTGTGTAGGTGTAGGTAGTGTCCCTATAAACTGTGTAGGTGTATGTATTGGCACTATACATTGTTTATGTGTAGGTAATGTCCCTTTAAACTGTTTCTGTGTAGGTGTAGGTATTGTCCCTATTAACTGTGTAGGTGTAGGTATTGGCACTATACATTGTTTATGTGTAGGTATTGTCCCTTTAAACTGTTTCTGTGTAGGTGTAGGTATTGTCCCTATAAACTGTGTAGGTGTAGGTATTGGCACTATACATTGTTTATGTGTAGGTATTGTCCCTTTAAACTGTTTCTGTGTAGGTATTGTCCCTATAAACTATGTAGGTGTAGGTATTGGCACTATACATTGTTTATGTGTAGGTATTGTCCCTTTAAACTGTTTCTGTGTAGGTGTAGGTATTGTCCCTATTAACTGTGTAGGTGTAGGTATTGGCACTATAAACTGTTTCTGTGTAGGTATTGGCCCAATAAACAGTTTCTGTGTAGGTATTGGCACTATAAACTGTTTCTGTGTAGGTATTGGCCCAACAAACAGTTTCTGTGTAGGTATTGGGACTATAAACTGTTCTGTGTTAGTTTAGGTATTGGCACTATAAATTGGTTCTGTGTAGGTATTTTCCCTATAAATTGTTTCTGTTTAGGTGTAGACATTGACACTATAAACCGTTTCTGTGTAAGTATTTGCCTTATAAACTGTTTCTGTGTAAGTATTGTCCCTAATAAACTGTTTCTGTGTAGGTGGGGGTCCTGCAAACTGTTTCTGTGTAGGTATTGTCCCTATTAACTGTTTCTGTGTAGGTGTAGACATTGGCACTATAAACTGTGGATGTATAGGTATTGTCCCTATAAACTGTTTCTGTGTATGTGTAGACATTGGCACTATGAACTGTTTCTGTGTAGGTTTTGTCCCTATAAACTGTTTCTGTGTAGGAGGTATTGTCCATATAAACTGTTTCTGTGTAGGTATTGGCCCTATTTACTGTTTCTGTGTAGGTATTGGCACTATAAACTGTGTCTGTGTAAGTGTAGACACTATAAACTGTTTCTGTGTAGGTATTGGCACTATAAACTCTTTCTGTGTAGGTATTGACCCTATTAACTGTTTCTGTGTAGGTATTGGCACTATAAATTGGTTCTGTGTAGGTATTGTCCCTATAAACTGTTTCTGTGTAAGTGTAGAAATTGACACTATAAACCGTTTCTGTGTAGGTATTGTCCCTAATAAACTGTTTCTGCGTAGGGATTGGCACTATAAACTGTTTCTGTGTAGGTATTGACCCTAATAACGGTTTCTGTGTATGTGTAGGTATTGACACTATAAACTGTTTCTGTGTAGGTGTAGGTATTGGCACTATAAACTGTTTCTGTGAAGGTATTGGCCCTATAAACTTTTCCTGTGTAGGTGTAGGTATTGGCCATATAAACTGTTGCTGTGTAGTTGTAAGTATTGGCACTATAAACTGTTTCTATGTAGGTATTGGCCCTATAAACTGTTTCTGTGTAGGTAGTGGCCCTATCATCTGTTTCTGTGTAGGTGTAGGTATTGTCCCTATAAACTGTTTCTGTGTAGGTGTAGGTATTGGCCCTATAAACTGTTGCTGTGTAGGTGTAGGTATTGTCACTATAAACTGTTTCTATGTAGGTAATGACCCTATAAACTGTTTCTGTGTAGGTATTGGCCCTATAGTCTGTTTCTGTGTAGGTGTAGGTATTGTCACTATAAACTGCTTCTATGTAGGTATTGGTCCTATAAACTGTTTCTATGTAGGTTTTGGTCATATAATCTGTTTATGTGTAGGTATTGTCCCTATAAACTGTTTCTGTGTAGGTGTAGGTATTGTCCCTATAAACTGTGTAGGTGTAGGTATTGGCACTATACATTGTTTATGTGTAGGTATTGTCCCTTTAAACTGTTTCTGTGTAGGTGTAGGTATTGTCCCTATTAACTGTGTAGGTGTAGGTATTGGCACTATAAACTGTTTCTGTGTAGGTATTGACACAACAAACAGTTTCTGTGTAGGTATTGGCCCTATTTACTGTTTCTGTGTAGGTATTGGCACTATAAACTGTGTCTGTGTAAGTGTAGACACTATTAACTGTTTCTGTGTAGGTATTGGCACTATAAGCTGTTTCTGTGTAGGTATTGACCCTATTTACTGTTTCTGTGTAGGTATTGGCACTATAAACTGTGTCTGTGTAAGTGTAGACACTATTAACTGTTTCTGTGTAGGTATTGGCACTATAAACTGTTTCTATGTAGGTTTTGGTCATATAAACTGTTTATGTGGAGGTATTGTCCCTATAAACTGTTTCTGTGTAGGTGTAGACATTGTCCCTATAAACTGTGTAGGTGTAGGTATTGGCACTATAAACTGTGTAGGTGTATGTGTTGGCACTATACATTGTTTATGTGTAGGTAATGTCCCTTTAAACTGTTTCTGTGTAGGTGTAGGTATTGTCCCTATTAACTGTGTAGGTGTAGGTATTGGCACTATAAACTGTTTCTGTGTAGGTATTGACCCAATAAACAGTTTCTGTGTAGGTATTGGCACTATAAACTGTTTCTGTGTAGGTATTGGCCCAACAAACAGTTTATGTGTAGGTATTGGCACTATAAACTGTTCTGTGTTAGTTTAGGTATTGGCACTATAAATTGGTTCTGTGTAGGTATTGTCCCTATAAACTGTTTCTGTGTAGGTGTAGACATTGACACTATAAATCGTTTCTGTGTAAGTATTTGCCTTATAAACTATTTCTGTGTAAGTATTGTCCCTGATAAACTGTTTCTGTGTAGGTAGGGGGTCCTGCAAACTGTTTCTGTGTAGGTATTGTCCCTATAAACTGTTTCTGTGTAGGTGTAGACATTGGCACTATAAACTGTGGATGTATAGATATTGTCCCTATAAACTGTTTCTGTGTAGGTGTAGACATTGGCACTATGAACTGTTTCTGTGTAGGTTTTGTCCCTATAAACTGTTTCTGTGTAGGAGGTATTGTCCATATAAACTGTTTCTGTGTAGGTATTGGCCCTATTTACTGTTTCTGTGTAGGTATTGGCACTATAAACTGTGTCTGTGTAAGTGTAGACACTATTAACTGTTTCTGTGTAGGTATTGGCACTATAAGCTGTTTCTGTGTAGGTATTGACCCTATTTACTGTTTCTGTGTAGGTATTGGCACTATAAACTGTGTCTGTGTAAGTGTAGACACTATTAACTGTTTCTGTGTAGGTATTGGCACTATAAACTGTTTCTATGTAGGTTTTGGTCATATAAACTGTTTATGTGGAGGTATTGTCCCTATAAACTGTTTCTGTGTAGGTGTAGACATTGTCCCTATAAACTGTGTAGGTGTAGGTATTGGCACTATAAACTGTGTAGGTGTATGTGTTGGCACTATACATTGTTTATGTGTAGGTAATGTCCCTTTAAACTGTTTCTGTGTAGGTGTAGGTATTGTCCCTATTAACTGTGTAGGTGTAGGTATTGGCACTATAAACTGTTTCTGTGTAGGTATTGACCCAATAAACAGTTTCTGTGTAGGTATTGGCACTATAAACTGTTTCTGTGTAGGTATTGGCCCAACAAACAGTTTATGTGTAGGTATTGGCACTATAAACTGTTCTGTGTTAGTTTAGGTATTGGCACTATAAATTGGTTCTGTGTAGGTATTGTCCCTATAAACTGTTTCTGAGTAGGTGTAGACATTGACACTATAAATCGTTTCTGTGTAAGTATTTGCCTTATAAACTGTTTCTGTGTAAGTATTGTCCCTGATAAACTGTTTCTGTGTAGGTAGGGGGTCCTGCAAACTGTTTCTGTGTAGGTATTGTCCCTATAAACTGTTTCTGTGTAGGTGTAGACATTGGCACTATAAACTGTGGATGTATAGATATTGTCCCTATAAACTGTTTCTGTGTAGGTGTAGACATTGGCACTATGAACTGTTTCTGTGTAGGTTTTGTCCCTATAAACTGTTTCTGTGTAGGAGGTATTGTCCATATAAACTGTTTCTGTGTAGGTATTGGCCCTATTTACTGTTTCTGTGTAGGTATTGGCACTATAAACTGTGTCTGTGTAAGTGTAGACACTATTAACTGTTTCTGTGTAGGTATTGGCACTATAAACTGTTTCTGTGTAGGTATTGACCCTATTAACTGTTTCTGTGTAGGTATTGGCACTATAAATTGGTTCTGTGTAGGTATTGTCCCTATAATCTGTTTCTGTGTAAGTGTAGAAATTGACACTATAAACTTTTTCTGTGTAGGTATTGTCCCTAATAAACTGTTTCTGCGTAGGGATTGGCACTATAAACTGTTTCTGTGTAGGTATTGACCCTAATAACGGTTTCTGTGTATGTGTAGGTATTGACACTATAAACTGTTTCTGTGTAGGTGTAGGTATTGGCACTATAAACTGTTTCTGTGAAGGTATTGGCCCTATAAACTGTTTCTGTGTAGGTGTAGGTATTGGCCATATAAACTGTTGCTGTGTAGTTGTAGGTATTGGCACTATAAACTGTTTCTGTGTAGGTATTGGCACTATTAACTGTTTTTGTGTAGGTATTGTCCCTAATAAACTGTTTCTGTGTAGGTATTGGCACTATAAACTGTTTTTGTGTAGGTATTGACCCTATAAACTGTGTCTGTGTAAGTATAGACATTGACACTATAAACCGTTTCTGTGTAGGTATTTGCCTTATAAACTGTTTCTGTGTAGGTATTGTCCCTCATAAACTGTTTCTGTGTAGGTAGGGGTCCTATAAACTGTTTCTGTGTAGGTATTGTCCCTAATAAACTGTTTCTGTGTAGGTATTGTCACTATACACTGCTTTTGTGTAGGTATTGACCCTATTAACTGTTTCTGTGTAGGTATTGTCACTATAAACTGTGTCTGTGTAAGTGAAGACACTATAAACTGTTTCTGTGTAGGTATTGGCACTATAAACTGTTTCTGTGTAGGTATTGTCCCTATAAACTGTTTCTGTGTAGGTGTAGGTATTGGCACTATAAACTGTTTCTGTGTAGTGGTAGGTTTTGTGTTTGTGTCAGTGTAGACATTATAAACTGTTTCTGTGTAGGTATTGGCCCAACAAACAGTTTCTGTGTAGGTATTGACACTATAAACTGTTTCTGTGTAGGTATTGACACTATAAACTGTTTCTGTGTAGGTATTGACACTATAAACTGTTTCTTTGTAGGTGTAGGCACTATAAACTGTTTCTGTGTAGGTATTTACACTATAAACTGTTTCTCTTTAGGGTATGTATTGTCACTATAGACTGTTTCTGTGTAAGTTTAGGTATTGGCATTTTAAGCTTTTTCTGTGTGGCACTATGAACTGATTCTGTGTAGGTATAGACACTTTAAACTACGCCAGTGGAAGTGAAGATAAAATTATCAAAATGTGCATCTATATAGGGTTGACTTGAAAAGTTTACAATAAATTGGAAATAAACAGAAAAGAGACAACTCAGAGAAATTGTTTGATGCAATCATTTATTTATCATAACAATAAAACAATATATCTCCTAGAGACAGGTATCACAAGATACAGGACAGTATGTATAAATAGTTGTCATAAAAGATAAAAATGTTCTAAAAAGGGAATTAACTCATTCAACCCTGAATCTTTTAATGGACGAATCCAACTTCAAAATAAGTCTAGTCCATTTTTGACTATTAAGGGTTGATTTTAACAATAAATTTCAAAATGACAAACAGTGTAGACCCTGATCAGAGGGCTCCTTAAGGAGCCCTCTGATCAGGGTATACAATATTTGCATAGGACAAGTGTAATACCCACATGTACACTGTAAATGACGAGTATACTTGTCTCTAGGGTTGAATGTGTTAAGATAGTATAAAATTATCAAATTTGTGACCTCTATGAGCCTTTATCAAAGGTAAGCATGGCCAAATTCACATCACAGTTTTGTTTCGTGCACTCAGTCATAAATCAAAGAGGATAGTGTTTATACAACATCTCAGTAACATTACTTGTTATTTCAACTGAAGCTGTCACCAAAGTCTTTAGCATTTCCCTGTATTTTTTACCAAAACTTATCACTTAAACAGCATTTGCTATCAGTTTAAAATGCAAAATGTAAATGCAAGCAATAATATAATATCATAACTGTATATTTATTGACATTTTCAAGGTCAATGCCACCAGTTTGAAGGTGGAAACTTTCATGAAGTTGCAGTCTCCCTTTAGCAAGAAGTTAATTTGGTCACATTTCACCATTTTATAAGCTGTTTAACTATGTTATTATTATACAAGATGTATATGGCGCTATTTTGTGCGTTCAAAAAGGCTATACGAGTATATATTTTATCAAAAATTATTAGGCCTAATAAATCAGTGTGACCCTATTAAAAAGCTGCAAAAAATAATTGGAGACAAAGCCATACTGTAGGATTCCCTATATATATATTATTTACTAATATGAAACTACGACTCTCTTAAAAAGAGCAAACATGGCAAATAAGAATAAAGAGTCCACAAGTAGAAGGGCAACTTCTAGTGGAAAAGACAGTACTCTTAACCATTTAATTGAAACTACATGTAAATGCAAGCCGAGCATAATAAATGTAGAAAAATGAAAGGTTCTAGAAAGCATTTATGATTCATTTCAAATCTATGTGGCAACCAGTTTGTAGCCGGATCAGATGTCATGCTTCTCATTGTCTGATATGGCTCCAAACTTTTTGCAAGGGAAATACTTGTTTCAGCACAAATGCATTAACCCATTACCCCATAAATATGCATATTCACCCCTCTAAATTATTCCTCCTTTGAAGAAAATGGTTCCATTTTATACAGTCATGAATATGTACCATAAGAAATATTAAGATATTTGCTTAAAACAGGCTGAAAGTTAAGCAGAATGTGCCTGAGGGCACATTCTGCTTTACTTTCAACCTGCTTTAAGTGGTCAGTTGTCTGCATAACTAGGAAGAGGCTATGGAGTAATGGGCTAAACTGAGAAAGAATAACTTTAATGCTGTCATATGTCAGCCTTGAATAAATGCATTAGCTGTAATATACCGTACAGACTGGGTTTTGCACCATGCTATATTTTGGCAAATAATAACAAGTAAGAACACTACATATAGTATGCTATTTCCTGCAGTTCAATAGCATTAACCCATATGTTCATAAACATCAGTCTAGTTGTCACTGGTAGAAGGGTTAAAGGAAATAATCATAATGGGTTGTATCTCTATCTGTCTTGCCATAGAAAACCTGATCTGTTTTTATCTTGATTTTAACAAACCACTCTCTTATCTTTTATTACTTTCATCTTATTCTTATTAATTTTCTCGGCAGTTGACACACATCAAAGTCTAGGTCCCCACAAGGGGTTCGACTTAAAGGTAGAAAGATAGATAGGTAAGGGGAGTATTTTCACAAACTAAAATCTTTATGATCTGGAGCCCTGCATGAATGGTCTATAGCTACTGTATCTCAACTGAGCCATATCATGTTTTGGCAATTATGTTAAGTTTTATACATCTACCTGTGATTTTGTTTTCAACAAATATTGTATCTTTCTTTTTAAAATAAATCATGTGTAAAATAACTTGTGGGGCCTTTTATCTATAAACTAACCCTTAAAAAGCCAACAAATTGTACAAATAGCCAACAGAACATTATCACAACTCATACATTGTATGTTTGAAACAAAACTTTAACAATTGAGCAAACTGGAATACAAATCTAAGACTTACAAAAAGTTCAAGAATAACAAAAACAACCAAAAATAAAGCTGACTGGATACTGGAAGAAAAGTCCAAAATGTTTTAAAAAAAATAAAATGCATTACAAATAGATAGGTAGCAGCTTTATGCAGAACTAGTATAATACAGAGGGCTCCTTAACCAACCATTACTCCACATACATTTTAACACCTTTAAATCATTCCTCCAATGATGAAAATAGTTCCAATTTATACAGTCATGAATGCCTATTATAAGCAAACATTTTATATTCTAGTAGATGGTAGCTCAAGGCAGGCTGAAAGTGAAGCAGAATACGTCTAATGGCACATTCGGCTTTACTTTCAACCTGCATGTAGTGGCCAGCTGTGTTCAACACTAGAAACAGGCTATGGAGTAATGATTTAAGTATTATGTTTGTACATGGACTGGATTAAGCAGCTTCTTGTCTCCATAGACAGATGGACTTCTTTATTTAACCCATTACTCCATAAATACATCTATTTATGCCTTTGATTTATTTCTTCACTAAAGAAAATAGTTCAAATTTATATAGTAATGAAAACCTAACATAAGAAACATTTTCTATATTCTAGTATATGGTTACTTAAAGCAGGCTGAAAGTAACGCAAAATGCACCTTAAGGCGCATTCTTCTTTCTTTTCAACCTGCTTTAGGTGGTCACTTGTCCTCAAAACTAGAAACAGGTTATGGGGTAATGGGTTAAAGGTCCTCATAAACAGAATACAAATTTGAATTTACACAGTTTCAACATTTGGCTACAGCACACAGAATCACACACAGTTTCAGGAATTTAATATTTTACACAGTCTTTAACACTTTTTATAAAAGATTTTAACACACCATTTAACAATTAACACAACTGTATTTAACAAGGAAACAAAAGTATATAAACATTTTTTTCAATATAACAGAGTACCATAAAACTTTTCTATTAAGACCGCTAAAATGATGGCTAATTGATTGAATAAAAGGCAGGTGATAGTTTAAAGCAAGGTACAGTAAACGGAAAAGGAGCTTTCTGTTTTACTGTCACATCTTACTTGAAAACAGTCACCAGTCTCACATCAGTCTTAACCCTTTCCTCCCTAAAACCCCAAATGGACAATTCTAGTTTTCAATTAAGTCTAGTCCATTTTTGACTTTTTAGGGATGATTTCAACAATATATGTCAAAATGACAAACAGTGTAGACCCTGATCAGAGGGCTCCTTAAGGAGCCCTCTGATCAGGGTCTACACTGTTTGCACAGGACTACTCCTCACAGGTATGCTGTTTGCAAATTACGCATAAATGCGTGACTATCGTTCAAAGAGTTAAATAAATAATAAATAACACAATTCAGTGGTCTTAATAGGGAGGTTTTACTGTATAAACAGTTTTTTCTAGGTAACAGAGTATTAAACAAACACAAACAGAGATAAAAAGATGCATTGTAACATATAACACAGAAATGTGTTATCATTTACACAGATATGTGGTAAAATAGTTTATTCTAGTGAACACTTTGTAATAAGCAAATGCTTTAAAATGACTCTTTGTGAAAAACAATTTTTAGGTAGACAAATATTAACTAAATGCAAAGTATGCTGATGTTTTTGTATTTCTAAATGCTTTTTGTTTGGCTTGAAGTAAATGACTGGCTGTGTGTTGCAGTGTGATAAAAAATTAATGCAATAATCAAAATTGTTACAGTGAAACCTCAGATAACTGAAGCTCTCAGGACTGAATATTTTTATAAGTTCAGCTTCAGAAGGTTGGATGGCTATTTCAAAAGAAGATAAATTGACATTTGTTAACCCATTACCCCATAAATACGCCTTTTTACGCCTTTAATTTATTCCCCCACTGAAGAAAATAGTTCCACTTTATACTGTTACAAATAAGATTCATAAGAAGTAATTTCTATATTCTCGCAGATAACAGCTTAAAGCAGGCTGAAAGTAAAGCAGAATGCGCCTTAAGGCACATTCTGCTTTACTTTCAACCTACTTTAAGTGGCCATCTATCTTCAATACTAGAAATAAGCTATGCGTTAATGGGTTAAGACAAGACGAAGCTTAATGCATGCAGTTTCTAACTCATCCTTGTACTGCCTGAACTAACTCAGCTCTGGTAATACATAAACAGTGAAGAACTAGATCAGAAAACTTCCTATAGGACCAGGATGTGCACTGTTTGTAATTTTGGGGAAATATAGTTAAATAACCCTAAATAGTCAATAAGGGACTGGATTCAAATGGAGTTTGGAATTGTCTATTTGAAGTTTCATGGGTGAAATAATTAAGTAGAGGACTGATGGCAGGACTCTCTTGGTTTAACCCATTATCCCATAAATAGTACAATTAACCCTTAGCCCGCCAAATAAATTGTCGTCTGCTATATTTCTCGTCTGCTTCAAGTTTCAAAGTGCTTCAAAGTTGCTCAAAATTACTGAAAATGTTGTCCGAGTGTCAAACAGCTTAGATCTGGATGAGACGCCGATTTACTCGGCGTCTCATCCGGATCCATGCTGTTTGCATATGGAGCTATAGTCGTGAGTGGCAGGCTAAGGGTTAAATACACCTTTTTATTTATTCCTTCACTGAAGAAAACGTGTTAAATTTATTCAGTCATGAGTATGTATCATCAGAAATATTTTCTATATATCAGCAGATAATAGCATAAAGCAGGCTGAAAGTTAAGTTGAATGTGCCTTTAGGCTCATTCTCCTTTACTTTCAACCGGCTTTAAGTGGTCACTTATCTTCAAAACTAGAAACAGGCTATGGAGTAATGGATTATCCCTTAACCTTTTAGAAGCGCCTTTTAGCGAATATGATTTATTCCTCCGCTAAAGAAAATAGTTCCAATTTAATCAGTCATAAATACATATTATACGGAATATTTTCTAGAGTCTAGCACATGATAGCTTAAAGCAGGCTGAAAGTTAAGCAGAATGCGCCTTAAGGCGCATTCTGCTTTACTTTAAGCCTGCTTTAAGTGATCGTCTCTCTTCAATACCACACATAGGCTATCAGGTAAAGGGTTAAAGGCCATTTAGCAAATTGAACAAATGTTTTAGAATCGAGAAAATTGTTTGATTTTTAGAGGTTTCACTGTATACACTTGTTTAGTTTCATTAGAAATACAGTAAAACCTCTCTATTACGACCCTAAAAAGTGGGATAATTGGTTGTATGAAAGACAGATGACAGCTTTAAGCAAGGTGACAGTGAAACAGAAAGCTCCTTTAGGAGCTTTCTGTTTTACTGCCACCTTGCGTTAAGCTGTCATCTGTCTGAAACATCTAATAATTGACACAATTTAGTGGTCGTAATAGAGAGGTTTTACCATAATGTGTGCTTTGGCAATACGGATGACTTTATTTATTTGAGAGTAAAAGTCATGAAATAAGGGCATTTGTAAACAAATACAGTAAAACCTCTCTATTACGACCACTAAATAATGTTAATTATTAGGGTGTTTACGGCAGGTGACGGCTTAAAGCAAGGTGACAGTGAAACAGAAAGCTCCTTTAGGAGCTTTCTGTTTCACTGTCATCTTGCTTTAAGCCGTCACCTGTCTTTTATACAATCAATTAGCCTTCGTTTTACTGGTCGTAATAGCGAGGTTTTACTGTATATACATGTACCTTTTGCAGTATATACATGCAACTTGGAAACTGGTCACAATCAAATTAGTTTGCCAAGGGAACAGATTTATGCAAATAGAACAGCTGATTTGCAGCTACAGTTTGCACTTAATTGTGAGCAAGCTTATCAAGAAATCAACGAGGTGAATTTTGAATCCTGTCTGGTAGCACAATTCTGACTCTCATACAATATAATATATATGTCACTATACATACAATAGAAACAGCCTATATCACAGTAAGATATTCTAATACAAAATGATTACCCTTCTATACAATACTGTGAACGTCAAACTTGTATTAAGTCACTTTTCATTTAAGACGTGTGGATGTAATTAAAGACAGGTGGTTGCTAAATGTAAGATAAAATATTGCATAAAGCTCCTTCTATCCTGCATGTAGCAACCAATTGTACAATAGTTTTTAAACATTTTATCAAATAATGGCTTAATACAGGCTTGATTTAAAATAATACTTCATTCCTAATCACAATATGCATCATCTACATGGCAAAATTCAATCAAACTGAAAGTTACCACTCTTAGAAGAAATCTGAAGCTGTTTAACCCATTACCCAATGGCCAGTTTTTAGTTTTGAAGACAGGTAAATACTTAAAGCAGATTGAAAGTAAAGCAGAATGCGCCTTAAGGCGCATTCTGCTTTACTTTCAATCTGCTTTAAGCTACCACTTGCTAGAATAAAGAAAATATTCCTTTTCATTCATATTCATGACTGTATAAATTGGAACTATTTTCTTCAACGGAGATATGAATTAAATGCGCTAAAAGACGCGTCTATTGGGTAAAGATTAAAGAGGTCTCTGGTCAATGCAGCATAAAAGTAAAGTAAAACGACCCTTGGAAGCTTTCTGCTTTACTTTTGTCGCCTGCATCACATACTGTTTTGCTTCTTATTTTGAGTGGCTGCTTAACTCAAGATTGACTGTATATCACCATGTCACAGTTCAAGGGGCAATAAAGGAACTGGCCCCACTTACCTCTTTAACCCTTTCCCCCATAGAAGCGACTTTTAGCGTATTTAATTTATTCCTCCGCTGAAGAAAATAGTTCCAGTTTATACCCTCATGAACAATTACCATTACAAATATTCTATATAGCCTAGCAGATTTTAGCTTAAAGCAGGCTGAAAGTAAAGCAGAATGTGCCTTAAGGCACATTCTGCTTTACTTTCAACCTGCTTTAAGTGGGCACCTGTTTTCAAAACTATAAACAGGCTATGAGGTAAAGGGTTTACCCTTCTCCTGTAAAAAGTCTATATTGAAATCTGATGAAAACATGCAGACCCAGGTTCCAAGGCAATAAAGCTTATGAGTTGAGTCTGAAGTTATTCTCAAGCATGTGATTGGTTAGATTTGAGCCTAGGCTCAAATCTGATCAATCAAATGCTTGAGAATGTTCTTAGACTCAACTCAAAAGCTTTATAATCTTCAACCCAGATCTAATAGTTCCTTCAGGAGCTGTCTGATCAGGTTCTGCACTGTTTATTAGAAGGATTCACCTGATATGAGCACTTTTTCCTGAGGAAATTTTTCTTTGAATGATAGATGTTTGTAGTGGGTGGAGTATATGAATATTCACCAGGAGAGGAGTTAAGATTTACAATAGAAATACTAATTGGCAGTTATCACAGAACAGTAATATTGTTACAGTACAACCCCACTGTTAATTGGTTCATTACTGGTGTTAAAGACAGGCAACACCTTAAAGCAACATGACAATAAACCAGAAATCTTCTTTTTCTGCTTAACCCTTTACCTCATAGCCTGTTTCTAGTTTTGAAGACAGGTGACCACTTAAAGCAGGTTGAAAGTAAAGCCGAATGTGCCTCAAGGCACATTCGGCTTTACTTTCAGCCTGCTTCAAGCTAAAATATGCTAGGCTATATAAAATATTTGTAATGGTAATTGTTCATGAGGGTATAAACTGGAACTATTTTCTTCAGCGGAGGATTAAATTAAATACGCTAAAAGTCGCTTCTATGGGGGAAAGGGTTAACTCATTCACTCCTAAAACTTTTAATGGAGAGTTCACATTTCCAATTGAGTCTAATCAATTTCTGCAATATACTGCAAAGCTACAATTAGTGTTGACCTCTGTTTACACTGTTTGCAATGTTACAGTGGAGAATGTGTTAATCTTTCCCAATAAACGCGTTTACGCTAAAACTATTATTTGCAGTGCAAACAGTTTTTATCAGAATTGTCCAAAAGTTGTTCTTTTCTACGTTTTAGTGCTTTGCGTTTGCGTACGTTTGCGTTTAAATGGGAAAGAATAACAGATTCTCCACTGTACACTGTTTTCACTGTCTACACTGTTTGCATATGACAAAAGTAACTCTTTACAGGCATACTGTTTGAAAAGGACAAGTATACTCGTCATTAGGGTTCAATGTGTTGAACTGTCATTGTGCTTTAAATGGCCACCTGTCAAGAACTAAGAAATAAACTTTCTTAATATAACAGTGGGGATGTTTATTGTAATAATATAACTAAAACAACAATACAAATATTGCTTAAACTATAACTGAATCAGAAATACAACTAGTATAGCAGAAAGACTCGACATACCCACAGTGACCTTGACCTCTTAATGCCAAGGTCAATGCTAATAGTATTTTAAGTCTGATGGTGAAATATAAAATTGTTAACAAGGCTTTGCAACAGTTCACCAAGGTGTGCGTTCAGTAGTCACTCAATGTTAGTTCATTTAACCCTTTGAACCCTAGTCCCGTATATAGGCGTCCTTTTCAAACAGTGTTCATGTGAATAGTACACTTGTCCTATGCAAACAATGAAGACCCAGATCAGAGGGCTCCGAAAGGAGTTTCGGAGCCCTCTGATCAGGGTCTTCACTGTTTGTCATAATCTTATTTTTCTGCTTAACCCTTTGAACCCTAGTCCCGCATATAGGCGTTATTTCCAAACAGTGTATATATAAACAGTACACTTGTCCTGAGCAAACAGTGAAGACCCAGATCAGAGGGCTCCTAGGAGCCCTCTGATCAGGGTCTTCACTGTTTGTCATAATGCCAAACATTGACAAAAACAACCCTCAAAAGTCAGAAATGGACTAGACTTAAATGGAAACTGGAATTGTGCATTTAAAGTTTCAGGGAGGAAAGAGTTAACCTATTTCCCCATAAATACGCCGTTTTACACCTCAAATTTATTCCTCCATCCAAGAAAATAGTTCCAATTTAAACAGTTATGAATATGTATCATGAGAAATATTTTCTACATTCTAGAAGATGGTAACTTAAAGCAGGCTGAAAGTAAAGCAGAATGAGCCTTAAGGTGCATTCTGCTTTACTTTCAACCTGCTTTAAGTGATCCCCTATCTTCAATACTAGAAACAGGCCATGGGGTAATGGGTTAACCCAGGTAGCAGCTTAGTACAGAACAAAAGCAATGTAGAAATCTCCTATACTCAACTCTCTAAGTGATATCCATTTTTCTTAAAAGAAAATATAATTTAAGCCATTCAGCAAGTGCCAGCTGTGTAAATTTTAGCAGGCATCAACAAAGCAGTTTTAAGATCAATAAAGAAACAACACAGGCATTTATTAACTGTCCTACATTAATCCTTTGAACCCTAGTCCCACATATAGGCATCATTTTCAAACAGTGAACATGTGAATAGTACACTTGTCCTATGCAAACAGTGAAGACCCAGATCAGAGGGCTCCTAGGAGCCCTCTGATCAGGGTCTACACTGTTTGTTATTTTGACATATACTGTAAAAATCAACCCTAAAATGTTAAGAATGGACTAGACTAAATTGAAAACTAAAATTGTTCATTCTAGGTTTCAGGGAGGAAAGGGTTAAGCTGCAATCTTTGTTACACTTTTAATTTCATTCTGCATGAAATATATTAGCTCATTCCTCCTTGAAACTTCAAATGAACAAATCCAGTTTTTAACCCATTTATGCCATGTGGATTATTCCTGGTCTAAATTTTCATTTCGTGTTATATTGAAATTTCTATCAGTGAACAGTGTAAACTCTGTTCAGATGCCAGATTATGCAGTGTCTGATCAGAGTCTACACTGTCTGCATGTGTCCCTTTTATGTGATACTAGGCACATATGATTGAATAAATTCTAGTCCATTTTTGACTACGTAAATTATTAATTTGTACAATTTATTTCAAATGACAAGCAGTGCAGACTCTAATCAAGAGTTTACTCGTGGCTAGCGTTCAATGGGTTTACGACAGCTAAACCATCCTTTTTTGAGTTATTGCTTTACACATGTTTGGCTATAGAAACATTGAAATGTTACGTGCCTTGTATAATCTAAACTAAACTAGTACTGATTCAGTTTTAGAAGTTCAAACTCCGGTATATCCAGACCGAGCCACTGTAGCAGCTCAAAGTATGAGAATACAAATGCTTTAGTGATGTCTTGAGTATGCTCCAAGCCGTTAGATTCCATCTGCAATGACCTGTTGAACTTCAGTCTTGCCTCGAGCTCGGCCTGTTTACGGGCCATCTCCTCAGCCAATCGTCTCGCTTCTTCCAACGCTCGCTGGGCTTCTTCCTCTCTGCGACGTCTGAAATATTGAGGATAGACATCAGAGCACCATATAAGGGTAGTTTTTCAAAAACTAAAATCTTTATTTCTGAATTAAACCCTATGGTGTCACTACTCATTAGAATCGTCTCTTCGAGACGATTCTAATGAGTAGTAACACCATAGGATTTGGTGCTAAAAAGAGTGAGAAAATGTTGGATTTGTTGAAAAAACTACCTCTTATCTGGAGCCCTGGATAGTATTGAAATTATTGAGGCTGTATCTTTATATATGCCTGGACCCATTACCAACACCATTTAACCCTTAGCCCGCCAAATAAATTGTCGTCTGCTATATCTCTCGTCTGCTTCAAGTTTCAAAGTGCTTCAAAGTTGCTCAAAATTGCTGAAAATGTTGTCCGAGTGTCAAACAGCTTGGATCTGGATGAGACGCCGAGTTACTCGGCGTCTCATCCGGATCCAAGCTGTTTGCATATGGAGCTATAGTCGTGAGTGGCAGGCTAAGGGTTAATGCCTTTAATTTATTCTTTCAATGAATGAAATTGTTCCACTTTATACAGTAATGAAAATGCAACAAAAGAAATATTTCCTATACCCTAGCACCCATTACCCAATAAGCCTGTTTCTAATTTTGATGACAGGTGACCAATTAAAGCAGGTTGAAAGTAAAGAGAATGCACCTTCAGGCACAAATCCTTTTTTACTTTCAGCCAGCTTTAATTAAGCTACCTGATAGGCAATAGAAAGTATTTCTTATTCTAGTATTCAAAACTACGTATATAAGGGGGATCTATTATCTTCAATGGAAGAAAAAATTAATAAGTTAAAATATGTATCTATTGAGTAATGGATTAAAGGATGCTGAAAGTACAGCAGAATGCTCCTTAACCCTTTACCTGATAGCATTGTTTCTAGTATTGAAGATATGTGACTACTTAAAGCAGGTTGAAAGTAAAGCAGAATGGGCCCTAAGGCGCATTCTGCTTTACTTCTGCCTGCTTTAAGCTATTAACTGCTAGAATAAGGAAAGTATTAAATATGACACATATTCATTACGGTATAATTTGGAACTATTTTCTTCAGCGGATGAATAAAATGAATGTGCTAAAAGTCGCTTCTATAAGGGAAAGGGTTAACCCTTTAGGTCATAGCTTGTTTTTAGTATTGAAGTTAGGTGACCAAAGCAGGTTGAAAGTAAAGCAGAATGTGCCTTCAGGTACATTCTGCTTTACGTTCAACCTTCTTTAAGCTACCATCTGCTTGACAATAGAAAATATTTGTTATGAAACATTAGTATCTAAATTAATTGGGATCATTTTCTTCAGTGGAGGAACAAACTTAACGCGTAAAAATGGGTATCTATGGAGAATCTATGGAGTAATTGGTAAAGAATCCCTAACAGGGTGTATATGTAAAGGAGCATCTGAACAGTCCATTTGAAACTCCAGTATTAAAGGCCCTGATATGATACAGTCACAGAAAGAGTTGTAGGTCCTGATTCTGTAATTGTAAAGAACTAGTTTTTAGCAGAAAATATTTTTTAAAGTTAATATTATAGTGTTGAAAATTTGAATGACTTACTTCTCTTCCTCTGCCTTTCTTATTCTCTCCTCCTCTTCAAGTTGTTTCTTTCGTTCATATTCCAACCGTTCCTCCTCCGCCATTTGAGCCATCAACTCTTCCTCCTCCTTCCTCCGCTCCTCTTCCTCCAGTCGCCTTTTCTCAGCCTCCTCTGTAAACACACAAAGTGCATGATTAACCCATTACCCCTTAAAAACACATTTTTACACCTTTTATTTATTCCTCCACTGAAGAAAATAGTTCCAATGTGTGTATTCAAGAATAAGTTTCAAAAGAAGTATTTTCTATTTCCAAGCAGATGGTAAGGCACATTTTGCTTTACTTTCAACCTACTTTTAGCTACCATCTGTTAGAATATAGAAATATTTCTGATTCATGAACGTATAAAGTAGAGCTATTTTCTTCAGTGTAGGAATTATCAAAGGCGTAAAAAGGTGTATTTATGGTGTAATGGGTTAAAATAAAGACGGGTTGGAAATGGGACCAAAGTTTTTGTCCGATTTAGAGAGAATTCCGGTATTTGGAGGTTCCGGTTGGAGGTGTTCCACTGTACACTGTTTGTAAAAGACACAAAAACAGGTCACTAGGGGTCAATGAGTTAACAGCAAAATATATACCTTGTCTTTTCTTTTCTTCCTCTTGTTGTTTCTTCTTCATTTCCTCCAACTTCCTGGCATAGTCTTCCTTTCTTCTTTTCTCTCTCTCTACCTCTGCCTGTTCTCTCCTCTGTCTCTCTAATTCTTCTCTCATTGCTTCTGCATTTTCATCTTCCTCAGCTTGCTTTTTCAGTCTGTGGACAAAGAAGTATCAAAGAAAATGTAATACCATTACAATAGGTATTTATACTTCTGCATTCTTATTGCTAGTAAATTGATGTAACTGATTGAACAGAACTAAATGTTTTCACATTAATTTTCTAGCATTGAGCATACAAGCATACATAAAACGAGAGCACCGCAAACGTGTGCTGGATGCTCGACTTTCATATACTTGAGACTACCATTTTTCAAACTTAAAGAATGTGTATGGGTGTTTAATGTCCTATTGATCATAGAAGTTTGTAAGCAACAACAACTTAAACATACTTGGACAGTCTACATTCCATTTAAAGTAAACTATAAGTCAAAAGAAGGGCAATATCTTTGCCTGCTTTACCTGCCTTGTTGTAATGAGTTGCCCTTTTGAAACTAAACAAGTATTCAAATATATTGGAAGTTTGAAATTAATAACTTTCTACAGTTACTGAATAATTTCATATACAAATTCTGAGTCAAACAAGGGCAATAACTCTGCAATGACAAATCCCATGGTTATCTGCTTTGTTGAAAGGTTATGCCCTTTTGAAACTGAACAAGTATTCAAAGTTTCAAGTTTAAATACCTATGGTAATTATTGAGAAATCTAATTAAATTCTAAAAAAACAAAAACAAGGGCAGTTACTCTGAAATCACAAAACCCAGGGTTACCTGCCTTCTTGTAATGAGTTGTCCTTTTAATACTCAACAAGTATTTAAAGTTTAAAGTAAATACCTATGGTAATTATTGAGAAATTTCAATTTACAAGTTTTATGTAAATAAAAATAAGGGCAATAACTCTTGAATGGCACATCCCCAGTCACCTTTTTTGTTTTAATGAGTTGCCCTTTTGATATAACACAAGTATTTAAAGTTTCAAGTTAATACCTTTGACAATTATTAAGATATTTCAATTTACAAGTTTTACGTAAATAAATCAAGGGCAATTACTCTGGAATTACAAATCATAGAGTAACCTACCTTGTTGTAATGAGTTGCCCTTTTGATACTCAACAAGTATTCCAAGTTTCAAGTTAATATCTTTCATAGTTATTTAGATATGTTAATTTACAATTTTTAAGTAAATAAAACAAGGGCAATAACTCTAAAATGACAAATCCCAGGGTTACCTGCCTTGTTGTTATGAGTTGCCCTTTTGATACTGAACAACTATTCCAAGTTTCAAATGGATACCTTTGATAGTTATTGAGAAATCAACTCTTACAAAAACCTTAAGCAAAAAACTTAACCGACGCAGACGCTGACGAAGACGCAGATGCAGACGACAGGGTGACGAAAATAGCTCGACTTTTCGAAAAAGTCGAGCTAAAAACTCTAAACCTTTCACTTGCTACTTAAAGCTTTACTAGATTTGCAAAAATTCTATATCCTGATTATTATTATCCTCATTTTAATCATTTGAGATTGTAAAGTCTGACTGCATACAAAACAGAAAAGCATCAACTATTACCATAAACATTTATCTTTTTCTATGGAGATTATAGAATTCCAAATTGCTCATTAGGAGATTATGTTTTATTGAAATGTAATGCAATAAGTATTTGTATTAAAGAAAATTAATTACATGTGCTGTGACAAAATAGTTTGGATACAGTTCAGATCGACTACAAGTTCCTTCAGCATCTGATCTGAATCCAAACTAATTGACTGTATGTATTTTAGACAGGTGAAAGTGTAATGTAGTAAAATAATGCAGAAAGTTTTTGTGTCCAGCTTTAAGCTTTGGCTTTTAAATAGCTCTATTCATTGTTCTTGATTTTACTATATTAGAATTAAACATACAAGTCTGTTCTATATTAACTAAACCATAATATCATTATTCATGTGCGAACTAATTGCATTTCTTGATTAGCGAAATTCTATAGACCCAATAATTGCCTACATTACGTCTGTAAAAAGAAATACAGGCAAAAAGTGAAGACCCAGATGAGATGCCACAAAATATGTTTCATCTGGTTCTACACTTTTTTCTATATATTTTAGCTTCATGGACAAAGAAGCTTATTGTTTAAATGGTTCCTATAACAGAAAATTCAGAGAGCTTCGAACCAGCTCAACAGAAGGGGCCACTGAAAATCACAGGTAAAAATGAGTTAAATAAGCATTTATAGTAGTTAGACTAATTAATTGTGTAACATTCAGCAATCATATGTTATATCTAGTGTAAGTTAAATTACATATGTCTCTACCCCATTCAGTCTGTAAATGATTGGAACAATTTATTTGAAGGACTTAATAATTTATCTAACACTTCAATAAAGATGTGCCAGTCACTTGGTATGTGATCTGGACTAAAACTGTTTGCAAAATTCCAATCAACTAAAGTTAAGGAGAGGATAATTTTAATTTGCAGGTTTTTCACCTAGATTCTATAGTATTTTGGATTTTTACATTACTACACTTTGTACACAGATGCTCCAGATAAGAGTGATTTCACTGACCATTTCCTAAAACTTTCTGCCTAACCCATTACCCCATAAATACGCTTTTTACGCCTTTAATTAATTTCTCCACTGAAGAAAATAATTCCATTTTATACAGTCATGACAAAGTGTCATAAGAAATATTTTCTATTCTTGAGAAGATTGTAGCTTAAAGCAGGCTGAAAGTAAAGCAGAATGCACCTTAGGTGCATTCTGCTTTACTTTCAACCTGCTTTAAGTGGTCACCTATCATCAAAATAGAAATAGGCTATGGGATAATGGGTTAATACCCTAAACTATGCTGACTCTCCAAATGATAAAAAGTCTTCAATTTTCTAAATAACAATCTATTCACATAGACTTTAGATGGATTTGTCCTAAACACTATTTAGAATGATGCAAAACAGTGCAGACCCTGATCAGAGTAGGAGCACTCTGATCTGGATCTTTACTGTTTGCAAATAATGTAATACACTCTTTTCCAGCGCATTAAGAATTACTGTCTCCACAAAACCCTATGTTGTGACTAATCATTAGAATCATCTCAAAGAGATGATTCTGTTGAGAATAGTCATATAAAAGTTTTATTTGAAATACATGTACATGTACTCATGCTATCTGGAACTACATTGTATAATTATGATACCTGAAAAAGACACCACAAAAACTGATATATGTATACAAAACATGCCATTTCCATCAGGACAGAAGTGTATAATGCAATAATTCAGCAGGGCAGAGGTGTATAATGCCATTTCCAGCAGGACAGAATGGTATAAAAATACCAGTAATGCAATAATCCATAAGGACAGAGGTATATAATGTAATAATCCATCAGGACAGAGGTATATAATGCCATTTCCAGCAGGAAAAGAAAGGGCCTGAAAGAGGTGTATACTGCAATAATCCATCAGAATAAAGGTGTATAATGCCATATCCAACAGGACAGAAATGTGTAAATATACAAAATGTACCAGTAATGCAATAATCCATCAGAATAAAAGTGTATAATGCAATAATATAAAGCAGGACAGAAGTATAATTATAATAATAAATAAAATATAATAATAATGAAGTGTATAATGCAATATATATTCATAAGAATAACAACTTCTATAGCATAATTAGATTGGTTCATTCAGAAAACTCAAGCCACCTCTGAACTTCAAACTGTGTATTATATATATAGGTCCTAATATATGAGCTGGTAGGAAATCAAGGACCACCAGGACATGCATAGAACATATGAATATATAATAAGTGTATGTGTGACCATCAAAATACTTGTGTTAAGCAATAACTTTAACCCATTACCCCATAAATATACCTTTTTATGACACCATATCATAAGAAATATTTTCTATATTCTGGCAGATGTTAACTTAAAGCAGACTGAAAGTAAAGCAGAATGCGCCTTAACTCTTTGAACCCTAGTCCCGCATATAGGCATGCTTTTCAAACAGTGTACATGTGAATAATACACATGTCCTATGCAAACAGTGAAGACCCAGATCAGAGGGCTCCGAAAGGAGCCCTCTGATCAGGGTCTTCACTGTTTGTCACAATGCCAAACATTGACAAAACAACCCTTTAAAGTCAGAAATGGACTTGACTTAGATGGAAACTGGAATTGTCCATTTAAAGTTTTAGGGAGGAAAGAGTTAAGACACATTCTGTTTTACTTTCTGAACCTGCTTTAAGTGGTCAACTATCTTCAATACTAGAAACAGGCTATGGGATAATAGGTTAAAGAATATCTTAAATAGGCAGAAGCTTAATGTAAGACAACAATGCTTAAAGTAAGACAAAAATAAAGCAGAAAGCTCAGGAGCTTAATTTCTGCTTTACTTCTGTCCCACATGAAGCAATCATCAATACATAAAACTCCTTCCTACTTTTAAAGTTTGTCAACTGTACACAACTTTTAATGTATTTTGTGTATATCTCCTCATGCAGTGTACAATAAGATTACACCCATATTTCACATCCATAATGTATATAATCCATAATGTATCCATAACGTATATTTCCTCATGCAGTGTACAATAAGAATACACCCATAATTCACATTCATAATGAGAATGTTTTACACAACAAGACAAACCAATTCTAAGCATTTTTACAACAAAATTTAACAAGTGTACTTTAAGCACTTTATTACTCCTTTGTGTTTTTTTGGTCAAGTGCTTGCTAAATGCAGACAATACGAAATTCATTAAATTGCTAATTATTGTGCCTCTAGTGATGTGAATGCTGTGTTCTTTTATATTGTTTCTGGATACAAACTGGCATGTATCTTTGTATTGTCTTAATGGTGTTATTTTCATCTTGCTTTAACCCATTACCTCATAAATACGCCTTTTTTAGGCTTTTTATTCGTTTCTCAACTGAAGAAAATCGTTCCAAATTATGTAGTCAAGAATATGTTCCATAAGAAATATTTTCTGTATTCTAGCAGATGGTTACAAGCTTAAAGCAGGTTGAAAGTAATACAGAATGCGCCTTAAGGCGCATTCTGCTTTATTTTCAACCTGCTTTAAGTGAGCAACTACATTCAATACTAGGAACAGATTATGGGGTAATGGGTTAAGTTTCAAGTTCTAGAAAATGCATTATATAAAAGGTTTACTGTATCTTATGTCTGAGTAAGAATTATGACTGGTAAAGACTGGGAGGGGTAAACACACATTACTGCATTATTTATTACTCGCTGTGTTGTACTATACAATGTACAAACTTACACACGCTGTTGGCTGTTTGAACGAAAAAAAGTAAAAAATGTTCAGAAAATAATCGTTATCATCTATATAAAACATTAAAATCTATCGCTATCATTTTAAATTTAATATTAATTTCTTTAAAACTAACGAGAATTAATTTCTAATATTTTGTTAAGCATGCACAAGTGTTAAAATCAAAATCAGCAGAAAAGCATATCTTCTATATTTATTATTATCTTTATAGATTATTTAAAATGAATAAATAATGGCAAAAACTATACAATTATGAAAAATGATCATTTTCACAATACTTACACATTTTTTCCACATCAGAGTTGCATTGAATTATGCTATTTAAACTAACACTATATATTCATGC
The DNA here is from genome assembly GCA_922989275.2 of Gari tellinella. Classification (NCBI taxonomy): domain Eukaryota; kingdom Metazoa; phylum Mollusca; class Bivalvia; order Cardiida; family Psammobiidae; genus Gari; species Gari tellinella. The sequence continues at coordinate 11,167,051 of OV277873.1, forward strand.
TGTGGGTTATATTTGTGCAAATTGCATTATCATTTCCAATTTTTCACATTCAAGTCCCGCGTAATGTTTCACACTGCTTTAAAAAAAATTGGCAAATAAAGTAAGTATTTTCTTATAGTCATAATTTTAAAAATAAGACCTTAATTTCTCTTCTACAATAATGCACACCATTTCCTTTAACTCTTTGCATACTGGGTATTTTTTTTCGTCTGCACTAATGGTCGCCTGCAATTGTTCTAAAAATAGAACTATCTAATCTTCACTTCAAAACATGGTCAGAGGGTCAAACAGTTTGGATCTTGATGAGACGCGCGTCTCATCTAGATTCAAACCGTTTGCTAAGGTAGTCACTGTGGCACGTACATCCGCCGCTAGCATGCAAAGAGTTAAATATGATGATGCCTTGACTCATAAATAGTGCACAAGATAGGAGTCAGCTTAAAACATGGTGAAAGTAAAGCAGAAAGCTCCTGTAGCATGAGCTTTCTGCTTTACTTTCATCATGTATTAAGCAGTGACCTGGCACTTTTTTTCCACTTGTAGGTACTAGGGTAAAGAGCTGAGTTTTCTTTACTAACAAACCTATTTTTATTTTTTAACCACTATAGAGGTGTTAGGTCTAATCAAAGAGTCAAAAGACTCACTTTTGGTATCAAACTATGAACACATAAAACCACACATGGATCTAAAACTGTCACTTCAGTTTCACGCCAGTAATTAAGACAGGAAAGTCTCTCATAAAGAACTATAGTTATACAGTCTTACCTGTGCTAACTCATTTAAACCCTAGAGACATGACTTAAAATTGTATACCTTCAAAGTGCACTTGTCTTATGCAAACAGTCAACACAGAAAGAGTTAACTCATTCATCCCTGAAACTTTTAACCAATGTTCCACTGTCCAATTCAAGTTAGTTTCAACTATATACTGCAAAATGACAAACAGTGCAGACCCTGGCCAAGACTTCTGCAGAAGCTCTTTGATCAGCTTCTAAACTGTTTGCATAGGACAAGTGTACTCTTCACATGTTTGTTTATGATGAATCTTTAGATACTGATTTTACATAATACAAGACATAAGTAATGCAGAAAGTTCTAAATACAATTTTCTGCATGACTAAAATCTACCAACATTCTCTACCCACAATTTCACCCATTTATGCTTAATGTCCTCAAAAGTTGATATAAGCAAACAGTGTAGAGCCTGATTAGATGCTGCATAATGTGGTATCTTATCAGGGTCTGCACTTTTTTGCTATTTCATTTGAGATGGTCTGTTGTATGGACAACACTGCAGTGCACATAGATCACCCTTGCATGTCTATAATGAAATGTTCCAGCAAGGGCATAGACAGAGTTCATTGCAATATCCAGGGGAAAATGGGCTAAAACTGTCATGGGTTAACACAGGTTTGACTAAACCTGAAACATGATTATGGAAATATCATTGACAACAGTAAACTAAATAAGTATTCTAAACCATCTATCATTTACTGCCATACCTTGGAGCTTCTTTAAGCACTCTAAATATGAACAAAATTCATACAATGGTCATGATTTTAATGAGTTAAGCATTACACTTTAACACCTTAATGGAAATTTTTAAAAATCTGACATTAAATATCGCCAATTATGAAATTATGTGCAACAGCTGTTACCCATTCACAAACATATTTAACTGTCTCTTTAACTCTTTTACAGACAAAATATCATCTGCAAAAATTTGTTTTCTGCAATTTTATGCAAAATACAAATTTTGAAATTATGACCAAATAAATATTGATAAGAGTGCATGAAACAGTTTGGATCCTGGATGGACAACATGTTACTCTGGGTCCAATATTTTTGCAATGTCGACTTAAGTTGCCTACAGCAGTGAATGCAATAAAATACATATTCATATTAATACATGTACCCAAAAGATTCAGATTGCAAGTACATACCACCACCTTCAAGATGGAATAAGAGTAAAGATATAACACTTGTCAAGGCAAACAGGAAGGAGAATTACCTCCCTTTTAGACACACAGGAAGGAGAATTACCTCCCTTTTAGACACCACCATGTGCTCTAAGACTACACAATGTCATGTGACCATGCACACTTGTTGACAACTTACAACACAGAGAGGCAACTCCCGATAGAGTGCCTCCTAGCTTTCTCTATTGTCATCTCGGACATTTTATGCTGGTGTCTACACAAGATAAACATAAAATACTAAATCACATTGAGTACAGGAAATCTTGGTATTAAATGACCATCCATAAAAATTTATATATTGTAGCAAATGGTAGCTTAAAGCAGGCTGAAAGTAAAGCAGAATGTGCCTTAAGGCGTATTACACTTTACTTTCAATCTGTTTTAAGTGGTCACTTATCTACGAAACAAGAAACAAGCTAAGGGGTAATAGGTTATTGCAGAATAGAAAAATTGCAGAAATCTACAAAATATTTTATCCTGCATTAAACAGTCACTTGTATTGAAAATTATCTATATTACTTAGTGGTCACTTAATACAAGCATTTATTTGTATAAAGCTATAAAGAAAACAGAATCTCATGAAAGAAATTCTCCTCTTACACTGTGCCACTAAAGTTTCTCTTTTTTCTCAGCTGATAAATGAATCCAGCAGAGGTTGGTTCCCTGTTTTCAAATGTCACCAAACCCTCTCCCCCACATACACCTAGTACAGTGCTCCCTGCTACAACAGCTTTTCCCAAAATGATTCCCTCCTTACAACAATGCTTGCCATTGTTCCCAATATCATCTGCATAAAATTGGTCATCTGCAGTTTCTTCTCAAAGTTTCATATTTAGTGGACATTTGGACAGAAGAAAATATAATGACTAGTGAGTGATAAACAGCTTGAATCCTGAGCAGACGTGGCGTTACGTGACGTCAGATCTGGATTCAAGCTGCTTGCAAATGTAAGCCAAGTCTTCTTTTTCCCTCCCTATAGTAACTACCTCAAAACAATACATGCAATATTTGTCTCCCATTATGTGTTGCTGTAGAGAAGGAGCACTGTATACTTCTTACCATATGTACCACTACTGACTATAGGACAAATCTACAACATCCTAAGGCATTTTAACTCTGTCCTTACAAGGCAACTAAATGGACACTTAGTTATGACATAAATAAATATATGTTACATTTTCAAACAAGATGAAAGCAAAGCAAAAAGCTCCTAAAGGAGCATTCTGTTTACTTACATCTTGTTTAAAACTGCAACCTGCCTTAAAAAAAATTAGTAGTATATGCTCATTCAGTGGGATACAGTTGACTGTAGTAGAAGTAGTTATAGTACTACTAGTTGGTTGTGGAGGATTATGGTCTACCCTGATTGGCAGACTATTAGTGAAGGGGTAGGGGATGTCAGTGTCACACCTTTATAAAGTACAGATTATCCAATACCTTTGAGGGAACAAACGTCTGTATGTCACCTACTGCCAGACCCAGTACATGTATTATTGTCATCTTAACTAGTGGGACCAGGTCAGTATCATGAGATCAATCATATACTAGAACCAATATCACCATGATATGAATAAAAACCATGAATGTAGACTAGAACCAGTGTCATAATGACATGAATGTAGACTAGAACCAGTATCATTATGACATGAATGTATACTAGAACCAGTATCATTATGCTATGAATGTACACTAGAACCAGTATCATTATGACATGAATGTACACTAGAACCAGTATCATTATGACATGAATGTACACTAGAACCAGCATCATTATGACATGACTGTACACTAGAACCAGCATCATTATAACATGAATGTACACTAGAACCAGTATCATTATGACATGAATGTACAATAGAATCAGTATCATTATGACATGAATATACACTATAACCAGTATCATTATGACATGAATGTACACTAGAACCAGTATCATTATGGCATGACTGAACACTAGAACCAGCATCATTATGGCATAAATGTACACCAGAACCAGTATCATTATGACATGAATGTACACTAGAACCAGTATCATTATGGCATGAATGTACACTAGAACCAGTATCTGTATGGCATGAATGTTCACTAGAACCAGCATCACTATGACATGAATGTAAACCAGAACCAGCATCATTATGACATGAATGTACACTAGAACCAGCATCATTATGACATGAATGTACACTAGAACCAGCATCATTATGACATGAATGTACACTAGAATCAATATCATTATGACATGAATGTACACTAGAGCCAGTATCATTATGACATAAATGTACACTAGAACCAGCAACATTATGGCATGAATGTACACTGGAACCAGTATCATTATGACATGAATGTACACTAGAACCAGTATCATTATGACATGAATGTACACTAGAACCAGTGTCATTATGGCAGGAATGAAAACTAGAACCAGTATCATTATGACATGAATGTACACTGGAACCAGCATCATTATGGCATGCATGTACACTAGAACCAGTGTCATTATGGCATAAGTGTACACTAGAACCAGTATCATTATGACATGAATGTACACTAGAACCAGTATCATTATGGCATGAATGTACACTAGAACCAGTATCTGTATGGCATGAATGTTCACTAGAACCAGCATCACTATGACATGAATGTAAACCAGAACCAGCATCATTATGACATGAATGTACACTAGAACCAGTATCATTATGACATGAATGTACACTGGAACCAGTATCATTGTGACATGAATGTACACTGGAACCAGCATCATTGTGATATGAATGTACACTGGAACCCAGTATCATTGTGACATGAATGTACACTGGAACCAGTATCATTGTGACATGAATGTACACTGGAACCAGTATCATTGTGACATGAATGTACACTAGAACCAGTATCATTGTGACATGAATGTACACTGGAACCAGTATCATTGTGACATGAATGTACACTGGAACCAGCATCATTATGGCATGAATGTACACTAGCACCAGTATCATTATGACATGAATGTACACTAGAACCAGTATCATTGTGACATGAATGTACACTGGAACCAGCATCATTATGGCATGAATGTACACTAGAACCAGCATCATTATGACATGAATGTACACTGGAACCAGCAACATTATGACATGAAAGTAATTATACTAGAACCATTATTATTATATGAATATATGCCAGAATCAGTTAAATGACTAAATTGGAACAAAAACTATTGTAGTGAGTGCTAAGGAAACCAGTGTTCACGCAACATGAACAAGTGGGAACCAGAATTATTGACAATTATTTACCTTTTACAATTTATACTAAGTAATAATTCTTTGAAGCTGATGTTTATAGGTTTCAAGAAAAAAAATCAGTACTGGTTTGGTCAAAATTATAAATCATTATTTTTATAAAATAAAGGTTACGACACTTAAGACAAAAACAACACACAAAAATGAAAAGTGCATTTTTCAAATCAATTTTCGTGAAGAAAAAAAATGTGTTTGTGAAACACTATGCCCCCTAATGTGACCATGGCCTCTAAATGACATTTACATTTGTCTGAAATGACCCAAATTTTCATTCTTATTGAACTCAAGGGCCTTCTTTGGGTGCCGGCGCCAGTTGAGAACACATGCAATATATGAAGTCTTTAGTCACACAATTATGGCCAAAGTTTGTTTTTCAGGCCTTGTCAGTAAGGACCTCATTTCTTGTGCCCGTCATAGGTGTGTCGGGGTCGGGGAGCTATCCACCGCCACACCTTACAAAACATTTGATAACATATTTCTATGTCACTGACAAAACTAAAACATGGCCAAAATTAAAGATGTGGACAAACAGATAAATTAACAAACAGACAGATCAAAATATATATGCCCCTCTGATCTTTGATCTTGAGGGCATAAAATCCACAAAAAGAAAAGGATGAAATATGTAAAATAGTTGCATATACGGGTAATAAAACTCCAGATAAGGTGTGTATCTCAAACACTAAAATCATTATTCTATTTTGTTTTTCATAACTTTTGAAAATCGCTCTGAGTTATGCAAAATAAAATAGAATGAATCATCCAGAGCATGGAAACAACCTTTTTAGTTGTAAAATCATTATGTCTCCACCAAACCCTATGATGTGACTACTTATTAGAATTGTCCCATAGGGTTTGGGGGTGGCATAAAAGAGAAAATTGTTGAAAATCTGTAGTTTACACACACTTATCTGAAGCCCTGAGTACCTTGTGAAAAAACAAACCAAACAAGACAAGTGCTGATTTTATTATTTAGAATTTGAATTAATTCTTTTCATAATGATGAATGTTTTGTAATGGCACTACGAGATTTCCAAAGGCAGGCTGCTGCTTAATGCAGGACAAAATGGGCCTGCATTTAACTACAAACTTTCTAAAATGACTGCATGTGCATATCTTTTGAATGGTCACCTCATGACAGAATGGTGCCATTTTGCTTGCTTAAATTAGATTAACCCTCAAAGTGCTTAACCCTGCGGACAAACATATTGACAGTCAGTGAAAATTGGTCAGTATGGTCTGGAGGTTTTAAAACAATGCTGTGAGGACCTGTTTTAAGGTTCCCCACCTTAAACCTTGAGGTTGCAAAGCTCCAGATAAGGGGAGTGTTTCAAAAACTAAACACTTTATTTCGGCATCAAACTCTATGGTATTACTACTCATTAGAATCACCTCCTTGAGATGATTGGAATGAGTAGTTACAGTGTTACACCATAGGATTTGGTGCTGAAATAAGTGAGAAAAAATGGATTTGTTCAGAAAACTTCCTCTTATCCGTCGCCCTAGCTATAGTTGGGTTGTAAATCTCAATTAAAGACATAGATTGACTAGTTGGGTGCTTAAGAACTGAAAATTATCAAACACCATAGTAAGGAAAAATTACCTCTGCACTCTAGCGAAATGAGTATTAAGAAAAAAGTACAAATAAACATATAGAAGTATAGTTCATTGCTATATATACCATTGAAGCATAAACATAATAAATAAATCAAATAGATTATCAAATTCATAGGTACAGTAGTTTAACCCTTCTCCTGTAATAAGTGTATATTGACACTATTTGAAAACAGTGCAGACCCAGATCAGACAGCTCCTTAAGGAGCTGTCTGATCTGGGTCTGCACTGTTTTCTTATAGTATCTAACTGAAATGAATCTGCACTCTTTACTTGGGATTTTTTTTCTTTATTTTATTAGCCAATGTAATGACTCAAATAGTTAGACATTTATAGTAGTTGGAGCTTATATAAATGAGTATTCAACAGGAGAAGCGTTCAGCAGACTTGAATTAACCATGTTCAAGACACTATTCTTTCCAGGTTGCTAATTTATTCTATAAGCTTGATTTTTTTTTATCCAAATTGAATATTAAGCAATTTGAAAAATGGAAACTTTTTAGACCTTAGTTGCACTAGAATTTGAATCCTGACCATACCCTGAGTTACTCAACCAGTGCCTGGTCGGGATCAAAACTCTTTAATGCATGATTATAGAAAGTCGAATACATCTGCAAATATAGAGAAAAAAGATGAAAGTTTAGAATTAAGCAGACAACATAAAAATATACAGATACCCAAATTGTTAATAGTGCAATATGATAAGAAACAAAACAGCTTTAGATTTACAAAAAAAAAACCTTCAACAGGCTATAAAGAATCCTTTATAAAGCAACACAGCTGTATTAAGCACATTGCCAAAAAGAAGCCATTTGCAATAAAACTTCAAGATTAGAAAGAAAACAACAATTGCTTGCAAAGTTTCAAAATATATAAATGAATAAAGATTAATAAAAATCAGACAAAAAAATATATTTAACCCTTTCTTCCAATTGCCATTTGTGCAGTTCACCTATATCCTACTAAAAGTTTAAAGCAGATGGCTGCTTAATAATATTCCTTATTATACTGAATTTTAAAACAGGCTAAATGATTTTCAAATGAATGGTTAGTTTAAATTGACTTTCAAGGGGTATGTCCCCAAAAATTATAAATGATGGCAAAAAGTGTAGACCCAGATCAAAGGGCTCCTTTCGGAGCCCTCTGATCTGGGTCTACACTGCTTGCAAAGGCTAAATAAACTCGGTTCCAGTAATTTAAGGTTTAAAGCTGCCACCTGAATTCAACTTTTTTAATGCATTTTTTTAATGCAATCATCTATTGCTTTTACAGCAAAACCCTCTCTGTATTAATTATTAGGTATTTAGAACAGATGGCTGCTAAAAGCAAGGTGAAAGTAAAACATAAATCTCCTTTAGGAGCTTTTTGTTTTACTTCCACTATGCTTTAAACTGTCACCAGTGTGTCTTTGATACAACCAATTAGTCTTCTGTTTAGTTGTTGTAATAGAGAGGTTATACTGTATGTAAAAGAATGAGCATTTGTCCCTTATTGCACTTCCTTGGAAGAAAGGGTTAAAAAGATTAGCCAAGACAAGAAGAAAATTTACCTTCTTTCTTCTTCCTTTCTCCTTCTCTGTTCCTCCAGCTCTTGTTTCAGTTTCTCCTGTCTCTCTTGTTCCTCCTTTTCTCTCTTAAACTGTTCTTCACGTTCTCGGCGCTTCCGTTCCACGTCTTGGCGGCGTTTGTCAGCTGCTGCCGCACGCTTTGCTGCACGAGCCTCACGGTTGGATATCATACGCAACTTATCCGCCTCACTCTGATATAGATAGATTTATCAAATTATCATTCAACCGTTCAAATTAATCAAATAAAACAAACCCAGCAAGAGTACTCTTCTTTTGAAATTTGATTATTTATAATTAATTTGGGTAATAGTATATAAAAAAGTTAAAATGTAACTAAAATTTAAAAGGGAATAAATACAAATCTGTTTTGCATCAGCAAAATATATCACCGTTTCTGTCTTTATATTTATAATATAGGCCCTTGATCCCCTTTAATATAAGTTGTCAACATTGTGCAAATCATTCAATTTTGAGAACAACCATGCTTTTTTAATGGAAAATATTTAGGGCAAAGCAGACCATCTATTTAAGATTTTTGTACAAAATAATGGTCTATTTCATCAATAAGAGTTTATACTTGATACTTTATTACTGTAAGTAGGACTAAGTAAACCCATTTACTTACATTATAAATTTATACTTTGTGGTGACACGTTTTGTAAATATGTTCAACTATATTACATGTATATGAGTAATAAAATATGTTTAAACTTCAAACTACTAAGTAGTCTTAAAAATTAAACAAGAATATTTTTACAACATGACTTTGTGTTTTTCAGCAATACGTTTAGAATTCTAATTTCCATTCTGGACATACAAAAATAATTTAGAGAAGAGTAATACAAAGTCCAAATATTAATATGTAATGTAACAAACAGATTGAGGTTAGAGCAGATAGTGTAAAACTTTTAATAGCCACCTCTCAGTAACAAGGAATTTAAAGGCAAAATATATATTAATGTCCTTATTCATTACTCCATAAATACGTTTTTAATGCCTTTCATTCATTCCTCCACTGGAGAGAATAGTTTGACTGTATATAGTTATAAATACTGCACTATAAACAATATTTTCTATTCTCACATAACTACCCTTGTTTTCTATAGCGAACAACGATGGCGAATATCCTTATCTCCAACATGTGTAAGATCACTTTAATGACGTCACTATAACGTCACTATTTATAACGGCGTTTTGAAGTCACCGGGGTTCCAAAAAATGAATATTGCTTAAAAAATAGCTAAAATCGTTGGTAATGTGAGAAAAAAAATCTGTCACTCGTCGATGTTTAAGACAAGTTGATCTCAAACTCAAAACCTATTTTCTAGAATCAGGCTATGGGGTTATGGGTTAAGGCGCAATCTACTTTACTTTCATCCTGTTTACAACGAGCCTGTGTCTTAAAAACTAGAAAAAAAGACCGAAGTAAAGGATTAAAAGCAAAACAAAATTAATGTATTAATAAAAGCTAACTTGAGTTGTTGTTCAAGAAACAAAATTGGAAGCATTTTTAATGAGATACTATTGATATTTGTTAACAAACAAACCAATGAGATATTGAAATGATAAAGGATCAAGTTAATTGATATTCATTAGAAGAACCAAAGATAAAATTAAACAGTATCAATGTCAGATTGTTAAAGGCAAAGCTTTTTAACTAGGGCATATATATAGAGTTAAGAAAATAATGATTTGCAGCTGTCCTGAAATGAAATAAACAAACAAAAACAAGAAATAAGACTGGGTGTTCAATAAACTCTTATGCTCCCGGTGGGAGCCTTGACAATATATTCTGAATATTTTTCTATTTTTTCAAGTCCAAATTAGGTAGTTATGATTCTGAACTACTATTACATTGTATCATAATATTATCTTAAACTGCAATTTGTCATAAACAAACAAAATGATAAACTCTTTGAAACATCTAGAGATTAAATCACACAGTAATAGACATCTATAAAGTACACATAGAGAAGAGTTTGAGTCTAGGCTAGAAATAACTATGCGTTTAAAATTCAATAAGCCTGGCCCTGAAAAGACTTAAGAAGAGACTTTTGGGGTATACTGATACTATAGACTTGTAGCAGAGAATTGGTTGAGTCTTGGCTAGACATTTACTACAAGTAGAGGATTGGTTGAGTCTGGGCTAGAGAATACTACAAGTACAGATCTGGTTGAGTCTGGGCTAGAAGAAGCCCTTAAGCAGAGAATTGGTTCAGTCTGGGCTAGACATAGACTTTTATATGGCAGAGAATTGGTTGAGTCTGGGCTAGGCATAGAAAACAAGCAGAGAAATTGGTAGTCTGGGATTCACACAATATGACAAGATCAGGGCTGCCATAAGTTGACATAAAAAATCCTAAGATTTCTAAATTTGCATTTTCAAGTGCGATTTTACGAATCATACCTTTACTCCATAGCCTATTACTAGTTTTGTTGGCATGTAACTACTTAAAGCAGGCTGGAAGTAAAGCAGAATGCGCCTTAAGGCGCATTCTGCTTTACTTTCAGCCTGCTTTAAATGACCATGTACTAGAAAAAAAATCCGAAGATTTAGGAAAAATCCGGAGAAATGGCAGCCCTTCAAGATCAAGAAGTTTTTCTTCATTAGACAAGTGCAATACTTGCCCGCTGACTTACTTTCCCTAGTTTTTCAGGGGGCTAAATACAGTGATAGAAGCACACAAAGACATTATGCAATACTCCAGATGACAAATGGTTTTGGTATAATACACCCACTTCAGTACTTTCAGTACTTTGATTTTATATAGATACTTTCAAAGCACTGAGTACTGCAACATAATTTGAACATGTTTTCAGTTTGACAGAGGAACACTACATAAAAGGATATATATAAATATATGTTTACTAACATGCAAGTATAAATATTTATAAAAACAAGACTTCTGCAGAATTAGATGACTCCCTGCGACAAAGAAGCAAAAGTGAAAATAAGGTTTTTCTATGGAACCAGAACCAAATTAAAAATCACTTGGTGTTATAGTTATGCACCTTAGCAAGTTTCATAAACTTCTAAATTTTGCAGAGAAAAAGCCCGGATACAAAAACTTAGAAATAGGGGATAAATTTAAATGTTGTGTCGTCCATGTCAATGCAGTTGGAATCGCCAACAAAAAAGCAAATCTTTAGTCCAACGTTCACCCCTTTGTCGCAGAGAGACAATAATCTCTTTTATATAATGAAAACCTGCGTAAAGAAGTCCTTAATTAAGTGATGAAACACTGATATATCTCTCTAGATACGTTATTGCTTAATGCAGGTTGAGTATATATCTCCTTAACCCATTACCCCCTTGATACACCTTTTTACACCTTTTATTCATTCCTTCACTAAAGAAAATAGTTCCAATTTATACAGTAATGAATGTCCATCACAATAATTATTTCTTATATCCGAGCAGATAGTAGCTTAAAACAGACTGAATGGCAAACAGAATGCTGCTTATGGAGCATTCTGTTTTAACCCTTAGCCTACCACTCACGACTATAGCTCCATATGCAAACAGCTTGGATCCAGATGAGACGCCGAGTAACTCGGCGTCTCATCCGGATCCAAGCTGTTTGACACTCGGACAACATTTTCAGCAATTTTGAGCAACTTTGAAGCACTTTGAAACTTGAAGCAGACGAGAAATATAGCAGACGACAATTTATTTGGCGGGCTAAGGGTTAATTTCAGCAAACTTGAATCAACCATCTGTCTTCATAACTGAAAACAAGCTAAGGAAAAAGGGTAACCCATTCTCCAATAAATATGCATATTAGTGCCTTTAATTCATTCCTAAAATGAAAAAAATAGTCCCAATATATACAGATATGAATTTGTGTGGTAAGAGATATTTTCTGTATTCTAGCAGATGGTAGCTTAAAGCAGACTGAAAGTAAAGCAGAATGTGCCTTAATGTGCATTCTGCTTTATTACTTTCAACCTGCTTTAAGTGATCACCTGTCTTTAAAACTAGAAACAAGCTATTTGGTAATGGGTTAAGGAGCCTTCTGCACTCCTTTTGTCATGCAATAAACACCCTAACCTTTTGCAAGGCTGCTTATTCATGTTTTTGTAACTGGCTTCTATACACAGGTTTACTGTATATATCTCTAGTTATATATGTCAAGCACTACATAAGGAGAAGAGCTATACTATCTGAAAAATAAAACCACCAGGAATTTCTTTAACAATACATGTACTGCCTTCCTCAAAAACTTCATTTGTAAAATGTCTGAGTTTTGATAAACAGAACTTGCATATAAATACACCCTTTTATGCCTCTAATTTTTACTAAATTAAGGAAAACTGTATGCACATGTCCCCAGATAAGAAGTCCTGAAAATAAAACACAAAGTCACAAACAAGTATCCAGTCTTTTTCTATATGGTAGCTTTAAAAGGTTGAAAGTTACAAAGCTGCAAAGCTCCTTTAGGATTTTTCTGCTTTACTTTCAACCTGCTTAAAGTGGTCACCTGTCCTTTAAACTCGAATCAGGCTATGGGATAAATGTTTAACCCTTTCCCCCATAGAAGCGACTTTTAGCGTATTTAATTTATTCCTCCGCCGAAGAAAATAGTTCCAGTTTATACCCTCATGAACAATTACCATTATACATATTTTATATAGCCTAGCAGATTTTAGCTTAAAGCAGGCTGAAAGTAAAGCAGAATGTGCCTTAAGGCACATTCTGCTTTACTTTCAACCTGCTTTAAGTGGCCACCTGTCTTCAAAACTTGAAACAGGCTATGAGGTAAAGGGTTAATGAGGAAGGCGTGATATTTCAGGTAGAAAATGCTAAAATAGTACAAAAGGTTAGGTTAGTATATTGGAACATGCACAAAACAATAAGCGTAACAGCATCATGTATTAACAGTGACAAGCAATCATTTGTTTACTTTAACCCATTTCATGCGGGATACACTTTTAGGTGTACCACTAGGCAAACAGTTTTTATCTCAGATCAGGCCCCACATTGTGAGGCCTGATCTGAGGTCAAAACTGTTTGCAGCTAAGTCAATATTCTATCAGAAACTGCTAAATTTTTTTTACAAATATTTGAGTTATACCCGCTGCAGACGGCATTTTAAAATGGCTGCCAAATATTACCCAGCATGCAATGGGTTAATAGAAACATCTCTCTCAATCAATTGAACCATTGCAATGAGTATATGACATTGTATGCTTTACAAACTTTGTACCTGCAGAAAGAACACTTGTCTAAGAAATCCAGATAAGGGGAGTATTTCAAAAACTAAAATCTTTATTTCTGCTTTAAACTCTATGGTGTCACTACTCATTAGAATTGTCTCAAAGAGACAATTCTAATGAGTAGTAACATCATAGGATTTGATGCTAATATGAGTGAGAAAATGTTGGATTTGTGCAGTATACTCCCTCTTATTCGGAGCCCTGTAAATGTCCTATGCCTAATGCAAACCTTTGCAAACATTACAGACCCAGATCAGAGGGCTCTTATTAAAATATTCAATACCTTGTAAACATTAATCATAAATAGTCAACCATGAACTAGACTTAATTGGAAACTGTCCAAAACGGATAAGACTTAATTGGAAACTGGAATTAGATCTATCCCTTTCCTTCACATATTTAACTATTTATATAAAACTTTTACATGTATATATTGTTTCCGAAAGGGGCTTAATTGCATAGAACAAGTGTATTCTCCACAAGCACACTGGTTGTTTATACTCCTCACTAGGGGTTTAATAGGTTAAGAAAGAGGCTGGCTTAATGCACTTCAAGGTAATGCTGAAAACTCAAAAAGAGCTCTCTACACCACATTGTTTCTACATTTTGCCTGGCAACATGTATATTGACCATTTGCTTGTCACTGTCAAGGCACCCTGAAACCAGAATAAAACTATAGACCATACAAACATGCAATAGGGCGGAAGTAGAAATGTGGATACATTATGCTATATATGATATTAAGAGTATACAGTAGAACCCCTCTATTACGACCACTAAATAGAAGGCTAATTGTCCGCATAAAGGACAGGTGACAGCTTAAAGCAATGTGAAAGTGAAACAGAAAGCTCCTGTAGGAGCTTTCTGTTTCACTTTCACATTGCTTTAAGCAGTCACCTGTCTTAAACGATAACTATTTGACACAACTAAGTGGTCGTAATAGAGAGGTTCTACTGTACTTTCTAGTGAGTTCCATTAGACATTCAGGTTCTGAGCGTAACTTATTTTCAGCTTGTCCAGTTGGACAAGTGTTAAAAAACTACTTGTCCCTTGCCCATGTGTGCTATATAATTATATTTGTGTTAATCAATTACTCCATAAATACACCTTTTTATGCCACTTACTTGTTCACCCACTTCAGAAAATAGTTCTATTTCATAGTCATGAAAATGTACCTTCAGTAATATTTTCTATAGCCTAGCAGATTGTAGCTCAAAGCAGGCTGAGACTGACAGTAAAGCATAATATGCCTTCAGATGCATTTTGCTTTACTTTCAACCTGTTTTAAGTGGTCACCTGTCTTCAAAACAAGAAACAGGCCATAGGGTAAGGGGTTAAATAAAGCTGTCATGTTGGGCAACTTATGGTTGATAAATGATTCAATGGTATATCTTGTTCCTTGTAATGCAAATCGAGGGCTTGGTGCGAAACTATTGTAACTCCCTCACAATTGTGAGGGAGTTACAATAGTTTTGCACCAAACCCTCGAAATGCTATTAATACCAAGCCCTGTTAACGAAACTCAGATTTATATAAAAGATGTAATCCACTTTTCACTTAAGCCAAATTAGTAGGCATTTCTCATTCTACTGTTAGTTGTTGTTGTTTTTATCCAAAATCTATTCCAAATATTCCCAAAAACATTTCCAGATACATGAAAATAAGCAAACATTGCAACAGACACCTGAATTTTTCTAAAAACCATAAACCAGGAATAACAGGGACTTTTCCTTTCCGTTGCCATGGCAACATACTCATGCTCCTGTCCATAGCAACAACTTACCATATCTTCATCATCTTCACTTGGTATCTGTTTCAATATCAGTTTGTTCAGTTAATGGTTATATTTATTAACTTCATTAATAATATCTGTCACAGATATACATGTACATGTATTAGTAATTATCTATATCAATCTGATCTTGTAATACAAACCAGTATTAACTCTTAGCATGCTAATTGGGAAACCATGGTAACATTTTAAAACAGTTTGAATCCTGATGAGATGCTGCCTAACATAGCATACTGTCAGGATCCACGCCATTTGAATCTGTGAACTGTTTAGAATAGCAATTTAAAAAATTCTATCTTTAGAACAGAAGCAGGAAATAATGGTTGCAGACGGGAAAAATTACCCAGCATGCAAAGAGTTAAAGCAAACTAAATGGGAATGGGTTATCATGCATTGCAAATACGTTCAGACCCAGATTAATGCTTTAATTTGCCCTTACATTGCAGGGACAGAGTATATATTCATTTGCCAACAATGTAGATCAATATTATTGAATTCCTCTATTCAAAGACTTCACTTTCAGGAACTGATTGCAAGTGACAGATATACTCCTTGCCCCCATAGAAAGGTTTAACCCTTTACTCCTTAGATACACATTTTTATGCATTTAGTTCATTACTCCACTGAAGTAAATAAGTCTAATTTGTACAGTCACTAATAAGTGTGATAACAAATAATTTTATATCCAAGCAGATAGTAGCCTAAAGCAGATTGAAAGTAAAGCAGAATGCGCCTTAAGGCACATTCTGCTTTACTTTCAACCTGCTTTAAGTGGTCACCTAATTCAATACTAGAAATAAGCTATGGAGTAAAGGGTTAATGTACTTATAACTTTTAAAGAATAAATAATTCTACGATCAAAAACATATAATACAGAGTTAACAGTGTCTATCTTTCAATTCTTCATGCTATCTCTAGAACATGTATACTAAATAGTAAATACAAGCGGGACAAAACATTACTCATTCTTATAATCTGAACTATTTGCTATTGAAATAAGCACTTTTTCTCCAGGACAGAGTGAGTACTCATATCAAACAGATATTGTATGAAAACTGTGCAGACCATGAACATGTCAATTCTGAGTCTTCACTGTTTTCAAAACAAGTCAATATAATTATGCTTATAGCAAGAGACATGCCTATTCATGTTTGATGTTGTGTAATGTAAGGTGGATGCTAAAAGCAGACTCAAAGTTAAGCAGACAAACTCCTTCAGGAGCTTTCTGCTTTTACTGTAAGCAATCACCTGTCTTAAACGAGGGCCACAAGGGTGATTAGATGCTTATGTGTTACCCTCTTGAAATAAAGTCTTTATTTTTACTATTATTATTACCAGGGTTCCAGATAAGGGGAGTATTTTGAAATATTAAATCTTTATTTCTGCATTAAAACCTATAATGTCACTACTCATTAGAATCGTCTCTTCAAGACAATTCTAATGAGTAGTTACACTATAGGACTTGGTGCTGAAATAAGTGAGAAAATGTTGGATTTGTTCAGCTCACTCCCTCTTATCTGGAACCCTGATTACTATTATTAAAATATGCTATTGGGGGCGGGTGTTATTAACTTGAAAGACTATAATGTTTTTCCCCCCTGTATAGACATTATATCATGCAATGACAAGACATATTAAACTAGTTATCATCACAACTTTATTACATGCAACCAGCTATCAACATAACTAAGGGCATATTCTATTAACTCTTTCAACACCATGCACCTGTTTAAAATAGACTTATTACATTTGCTAACAGTGTAGACCCAGATCAGAGGGCTCCTATAGGAGCCTCTGATCAGGATCTACACTTGTTTGCTAATTTGGACCAGTATATATTAATCTTTCCAGAGTTCCAAGTAGACTGGCTCATGTTTTGGTAACTAAAATGATCTACAATGGAATCTAATAACCAACAGGAGTTACTTAGTGTTGAAAGCTTTAAGTTATCATAACTTGTCAATACAGGGCTGCCATTTCTCCGGATTTTTCCTAAATCTTCGGATTTTTTCTGGTACATGGCAGCTTAAGGCGCATTATGCTTTACTTCCAGCCTGCTTTAAGTAGTCACATGTCAACAAAAATAGAAACGGGCTATGTGGTAAAGGTAGGATTCGTAAAATCGCACTTGAAAAATGCAAATTTGTAAATCTTAGGATTTTTCATGCCAACTTATGGCAGCCCTGTCAATACATTAACTTTTCAACTATCAAAAGAACCACTGAGCAATCAGCTCTATATCCAGAGTTTTTTTTCTCGTAGGAATTGACAGGAATATGCCCTTATTATGTTTATCAGTAAGAAATAAATTACAAATTGTTACATAAGCTCATGATATCAAATTGTGATTCTATTTATAGAAATAACACACAAACACAGCTATAAGTAGGTCATTGTTATGGCAACCATGTTTACCTTTTGACTTGCCTGGCTATGACCACTACGGCAGCCACGTGACTAGCATCAAAAGCAATAGTTTAGTTAATTATATAGTTGAATAGCACATACATTCAATCTTGCATTAAGCAATGCTCAGTTTAAGACTTATGTGCAATATATCATACATGGGATTGCCTAATGTCAGATAGAAATAATGCAAAAGGCTCCTATAGAAGCTTTCTGCATTATCTGTCTCCTGCAATAAGCAACCATCCGTATTGAAGAGTGCCCAGTTATCTTCTTTTGAGTGGTCATTAATTCCATTAAACTAAGCCTGACTTTTAGTATATATATTATAAAGTCCATTCCATTAAATCTAATAAGCTTGAATTTTAGTACATATAGTACAAATTCATTCTTTTTATCAAACTGAGCTTAACTTTGACTTCATTTGATTATGATTCATGTATATTTTGAATGCCGCCATTGATCATGACAATGTTATGTTAATCTGTGGTAATGTTGGACAATATTTGCCTTTTTTCCTGAATAAAATCTATCTATCTATATTCCACTAGGCCTGACTTTTATATATGTTATTAAGTCCATTTCTTATTCAACTAGTCCTGACTTTGTGTACACTACAAAGTCCTTTCTTTTTCAATTACTGGTAGTCCTGACTTTTAGTGTATATTATAAATTTTGATCTTTATTCAACTAGTCCTGACTTTTTGTGTACACTACAAAATCTTTCACTTATTAAACTACTGGGAGACATGATTTGGTCAAGGTATTATTAAATTACAAAATGTGAAATCACACAATTGCAAACATAGTGAAGCAGTTATTACAAAAAATGTGGAAATGTTTAAAGTACATTTTTAATGTTAGAAATTGAGGAAAAAACAATTGAACACAGATTTTAACCATCAGCATCGCTCCGGAACATGTTTGAATGACATGCTGTTGTATATATGCTTGGGCTCGGGTTTTACTCCAATAATGACCCTCATCCTGCACTAAAGCTGGGATGAGGGCACCTTTTTCTTCAGCAAGATTTGTCATCTAAAATAATGCTCCTAACATTCCTGAAAAAACAGTTTCTTTAGGGTTATCACTTTTTCCCCCGTTAACTTGGCAAACATTTTTTGGTAAGTTACTGCAATTTTTTCCAATAGCAATGCTGACGGTTAATGCAAGGTTCTTTATACAGGACTGTTATAACATGAAGTGTTCTCTGTTTTACCATCAGGATAAAATGCTAAACATATTACCATAGATCCATTCATCTATATTTTCCGTTAAAAGTTATTTTTAAACATTCCTTTTTAAGCAAATAATATATATTCATGCAAATCAATAATTGAGAGAAGCAAACCATCAACTTCTCGTGACATGCATATACATAATTTACAAACAGCATATTTGTATCTCTACCAAATCCTATATATTGTGACTACTTTGAGACAATTCAAATGAGTAGTCACAACATAAGACTTTATGAAAACATAATAATTTTGAAATTAGACTCCCCTTATATGGTACTATATAACCGGCGGCAGTAGTCCAGTGGTAACATGTTGGACTACGCTACCAGGGGTCGTGAGTTCGAACCCAATGCCGGACAAGCGGTCTGACTAGGGGATTTTTTCTAAATCCCCGATGATGTACAGGAATGTTCTTGAGCAAGACATGAACCGTGAGTTGCTCCTCTCCACCCAGGGGTTAAAATGGGTACCTGTGAAGGGTCTGAGTCGGTACTGCGGCTGCATTTGACTGCGCCATATGTTAGCAGTGCTCAATATTGTTGGCAAGATGGCTCAATGATCAGGGGAGTAAATGTACAGAGTCGGCTGAGCGGTCATTCGGACTGTAAGTAGACTTTAACTTGGTATATTACTTTATATTTTTACTATGAGTCTGTGTGATTGTTCAGAGTGAACATTCTATGAAAATGGTGTATATCACCGATTGATGTACCAGGGCTCCAGATAAGAGTGGGTAAACTAATCATTTCCAACCTCTTCTCTTAACCCTATGGTGTGACCACTCATTAGGATCGTCTCTTTGATCACAACATAGGGTATGGTTGAGAAATAAGAAAGTTAGTATTTGAATAATACCCATCTTATCTGGAGCCTCCAGTGTACCATGAATTAGTCAAGTGATTTCTTGTGCTCAATTGTGAATAACACTTTAACACTCGCTTGCTGTTCTGATACGTGTCACATCGTGGTGTCATTCAATGTCATCATACTTGGAAGTGCTTTATAATTTGTCACAAGTGTTTGGCAATATATATGTCAAATCCACAGTATGTAAATATTTAAAAACTATTTTTTGGAATTTACCCAAATAAATGATATAAGCTAACACATGAGTATTTGAAGAACATATTTCACTATAACATTTTAAGACCAATCAACTTACAGGAAGGCTTCACCGTCAACTGCCTAGCAATCACTAAGGTAGCACAAGTTACTGCCTAGCAACCAGAATGGTGGCACCACCTTCCACTGCTTACCAACCATCAAGGTGAAAGAACTCACTATCTAGCAACCCCAAGGTGGCTGCACCTACCACTGCCTAGCAACCAGCAAGGTGGCACAATTCACTGCATAGCAACCAGAAAAGTGGCACAACTGACTGCTTAGCAACCAGCAAAGTGGCACAATTCACTGCATAGCAACCAGAAAAGTGGCACAACTGACTGCTTAGCAACCAGCAAGGTGGCATAATTCACTGCCTCTTGCAATCACAACCATCCAGGCGGTGCCACCTTTTTCTGCCTAACAACATTCTTTAACTGACGATTTGTTCAAGAAAACCCTGTGTATTTAACATATAACTACCAGGCTTTATAGTGTTATATAACACTCAGACAGAGCCAAGTATGTGCACTTAAAAACCCTGTGTTCAAATACATACAAACATTAGCCATGGTAACAGAAACAATGAAGCCAGTTGTCAAGGAAACCAACCTGCTCTTCCTCATTGTCCTCCTCTGGAGATGTTGTGATGTTCAACCTGGTATCAGGAACCTCAGGCTCTGGTGAGAATGTTTCATCACGTACAATGATAAAATCATCTTCGTCATCAGATCTTTCTGGCTCTGGTGTTTGATACTGGAATTAAACAAAATTAAAAAATGTCACCTTATACTCAATAACTTGTCTAATGCGTGAGTGTTGCCAAGAAACAGTTGATATACTCAAGCTGTTTTACTGTAAGTTTTTAATGAAATACAGTTATGGTATATTTCTTCACTATAAATCTCTATCAATAATCTACCTGCAATAGTTAGAGCTCCAAATTAGAGACAACAATTAACCTTCTTCTGCTGAATATTCATAAATATAACTCTGCCCATATAAGATGCAATTCATCGAAAATAATTGTTTCCTAAATGCATGAAGCAATAATTCTTGATAGTGCTTATGACAGGTATATTCATGAAGACGTTAATGATACCTCTTGATAGTGCTTATGACAAGTATAATCATGAATGTGATAATGAAAACTCTTGATAGTTCTTATGACAGGTATATTCATGAAGGTGATAATGATAACTCTTGATAGTTCTTATGACAGGAATATTCATGAAGGTGTTAATGATAACTCTTGATAGTGCTTATGAAAGGTATAATTATGAAGGTGTTAATGATAATTCTTGATAGTGCTTATGACAGGTATATTCATGAAGACGTTAATGATAATTCTTGATAGTGCTTATGACAGGTATATTCATGATGGTGTTAATGATAATTCTTGATAGTGTTTATGACAGGAATATTGGTGAAGGTGTTAATGATAATTCTTGATAGTGCTCATGACAGGAATATTCATGAATGTGTTTATGATAATTCTTGATATAGGCTAATAGTGCTCATGCCAGGTTTACTGACCAAGGTTATAAGGATAATTCTTGAAAGTGCTCATGACAGACAGGAACATCTATGGAAGTGATAATGCAATTTTTTTACAGAGCTTCAGATAAGAGGCGTATTTTCAAAATCTTAATCTTTATTTAAACCCTATGGTGTTACTACTTGTTAGAATTGACTCTTATTATTAGACAATTCTAATGAGTAGTTACACCATAGGATTTGGTGCTGAAAAAAGTGAGAAAATGTTGGATTTGTTCGTTTAATTCCCTCTCACCTGGAGCCCTGTTTTTTTATTACTTATGTGATAGTGAAAAGACATTTTTATTATGCCATAGTGAATGCATATTTTAGAGATTAAACATTTTCACTTTTTATATTATTGTTAATACATTGTCCTGTGATAGTGAATACATTGGCATGATATTATGTGATAGTGAAATACACATTTTCATTATATTATGTGATAGTGGAACTGGGCTGCCATAAATTGATCATTCCAAATTTTCTATTTTTCAAGAGCGATTACTTAATTCAGGTTAAAAGTAAAGCAGAATGTGCCATTACTTTCAGCCTGCTTTAAGCTACCATCTGCAAGGATAGAAATCCGAATATTTTGGAAAAATCTGGAGAAATGGCAGCCCTTGTGAAATACACATTGTGACTTATGATATCATGACCACAGATAGTTACCGATAACTCTGCTGGCTCTTCCTCCAACTCCTGGGGTTTAAAAATGAAAGCCCCATTGATATTTATCATTATATATATATCTACACTTTCACCCATTATAAATACACCCTTTAATACCTCAAATTATTTCTAGGCTAAAGAAAGTAATCTCCACCTAGGAAGTCCTGATCATAAAACATAGAATGCATTTCTAGCACCATTCCAGTTGGTAGCTTAACCTATTGTCCCATAAATACGCCTTTTTACGTCTCTTATTTATTCCTCCAAAGAAGAAAATAGTTCCAATATTCACCACAAGTAAAATATTCTATATACTAACAGATGGAAGCTTAAGCAGGCTGAAAATAAAGCATAATGCACCTCGAGGCACATTCTGCTTTACTTTCAACCTGACTTAAATGGTCAACTATCTTCAATACTAGAAATAGGCTATGGGGTAATGGGTTAAAGCAGATCAAAAGTAAAGCAGATTGCTCCATCAGGAGTATTCTGATTTACTTTCAACCTGATTTAAGAAGTCACCTGTCTTCAAAACTAGAAACAGCTAGGCTATGGAGTAAACTGTTAATCTACTACAGTAAAACTTGCAGTAAGTCACCATTTTTATTGGATTTATAACATTAACTTTAACACATGAAGGATGATTTTATCATTTAACATGTCAAGGATGAATTTATCTTGAATAAGAAAAGAATGACATTATCTTGAACATATAAAGAATGACTTTATCTATAATATTTAAAAGATGACATTATCATGATTGAACATGCAAAGGATGACATTATCTTTAACATGTGAAGGATGGCATAACATTGAACATGTAAAGGATGACATTATCTTGAACATGTAAAGAATGGCATTATCTTGAACATGTGAAGGATGACATTATCTTGAACTTGTGAAGGATGCCATTATCTTGAACATGTGAAGGATGCCATTATTTTGAACATGTGAAGGATGACTTTATCTTGAACTTGAAGTTATCTAGAACATGTGAAGGATGACATTATCTAGAACATGATTGCAATGGATGACATTATCTTGAACATGTAAAAGATAGCATTATCTAGAACATGTGAAGGATGACTTTATCTAGAACATGTGAAAGATGACATTATAACATGTAAAGGATGACATTAATTATCTTGAACATGTAAAGGATGGCATTATAACATGTACATGATGACATTATAATACGTACAGGATCAAGGGAATGGGTTCCAAGCAAAATGGCAATCAACCAATTGCAAAAACATTTAAGTAGAGCTTCGAATCCAATAATATGAATATTAAACACATGACTTCCCATTTAAATTCACATAATGCTAATAATGCTGTATTTATTGTCTGACTTGCAATTGTCATTATTGAACTAGAAAATTTGTACAATGGTCTTCTTAATAGGATCTGTGTCTAAATGTTAACATTCTGAAGATACATTCGTTTACTAGATCATTCATCTGGATCCAAAGTGTTTGATAATAAGTTTCACAATTGGCATTGATGAAGAGTAAAACCCTGACAAAGTGATAAGAAATATATTTTTTCCCACTAACCCAACCAAAGCTTAGATGTGAAAAAGTATATTTTTATGTAGACAACAGTTTCTACTGAAAAAACATTGTGTGATTCTACCCTTTACCTCAAAGCAAACAGGAAACCTTTCCTTCATGTATGTCTTGCTGGACCCTATAGCAGTGAAGCAGCCTGTATTCAACCCATAAATGCATATTGTCCACAAATGTAGGACATAAGGAGACAGTGTAGACCTTGATGAAACATCACAATTTGTTGTATCTCATCAGAGTCTATTTTGTTGGCTATTTCATTTGAAATGATCTGCAGCACTGGGAAAGTTCTTTGCAACATCCAGGCATACGGTAAACAGGTTAAGGACTGAAAGGTTTCCAGTTTTCTTCTCTCGTATGATTTTATAAAAAGTTTTTTTATTGGATTCCAAGTTGTTTGTTTAGTATTCATGTTTAGTCCAGCTAGATTACCCAGGACAAGGAATACAGTGGAGACAATATAATACTTTCCAAACAAACATTTAAAGCAATTATAATGTCCATTGCAAACAGTTTGGAGCAAGATCAGATACCAGGTATGATGAGGTTCCTAACTGTTTGCCACTTAGAAAAGAATTATCAGATATTTCCTAAAAAAAATATTTATTTTTTTGCAAATATGTTTACATTTAATTTAGTTTAACCCATTACTCCATAATAAAATGCTTTTTATGCCTATAATGTATTCCTTCACTGAAGAAAATAGTTTCACTTTATACTCCATAAGAAGTGTGTCCTATATCCTAGCAGATTGTATCTTAAAGCAGGCTGAAAGGAAAGCAGAATGGTGCATTCTACTTTACTTAACTTGCTTTAAGTGGGGATGTCACCAAAACTAGAAACAGGCTATAGGATAATGGGTTAAAATGGGAAAAATTAAATGTCTTCCTCCATATATTATTGCAGCTGGAATACTCCAAACAAGGGAGATAATAATAAAATGTTTACCAAAGAATCTTCGTCTGGACTCTAATATTCAAAGAGAAACAACATAACATCATATTTATTTTAACCCCTCAATGTGACCAGTTGAGCTCACATATAATAAAGGCAAGAATAGACCGAGTATGAATCAATGCATAACATTTTCTAAGTTAAGAAAAAATATCACAACAATTTTTATCTATGATAAAATCTTTCTGCATTATTTTACATTGCATTTAGAAACAATCTGTGAAACAGACTCTGACTGCTAATGTGACAGTAATATGACAATCATAAAACATATCTGCTTCTATAATACTTGAACACTTAAAATTCTTCATGTCTTTATTTACCTTCTCTGATTCTGGAGTGGCAGGTTTGGGTGTGGGCTCCTTTGGTGGGGCTTCAGGTTCAGGGGTTGGATCTTTGGCAGGTGGAGTAGATTCAACAGCGGTAGCAGGCTCTTCCGGTTCTTCTTCCTTCTTCTTTGGTGCCTTGGCCTTGCCTTTACCCTTACCTTTAGCTGGCTTGCCCTTGGCGGGGGCTTTTGGCTTCTTGTCTTTTGGCTTACCTGTACAATGGATACAGGTATTGGTTTAGAATGTTTCACAAAATTACAAAAAAGTTTTTATCATATTGTTAAGTTTTAAATGAAATATTTGTCACACATTATTTGTTTAATCATTTGTGTATTTAATTTGTAAATAGTCACATTTATAATTACGTAAAAATGACTGTTAAACAGATTTTACAACATTCACACAATTTTTTTCTTAAAAATAAAGATGACCAGTTGATATAATTTCCAAAGCATTTTTATCTTGTATAACCACTATTCTCCTTTACATTCAACCTGCTTTAAGTAATCCTGCTTTAAGACAAATAGAAAAATTGGAAATCTTAGGATTTTTCATGATCAACTTATGGAAGCCCTGACATCTCACATTAGAAATAAGAGCTGAAATCAAGAAATTGAAAAACACAATCTATCTTTTTTCATCATCTGAAAATGAAAGGTCAAACATTTTACGACTATCCTGAAAAACCATCAACCATTTCCTCCACGGATCTTTGTTTGTAAAGCTGCCTCTTATAAGTCAACCAATTAATAATCTGAAATTTATTGATTAAGACCCAACTGACAAAACTGATAATCAGTAGTCAAAAGATTGCTACCATTATATGCACTACAACTGAAATTGATGGCATTTGAAATATCCTAAAAGAGCTTTCAGTTTTACTTTCGTCAATGTTTTATGCAGTAAACTGTCTAAGACATTTTTTGATACAGTGGAGAATCTGTTATTCTTTCCCGTTTAAACGCAAACGTACGCAAGCGCAAACCACTAAAACGTAAAAAAGTACAACTTTTGGACAATTCTGATAATTTTTGTTTATCTTGGTGGCAAACAGTTTAGAGCCTGATCAGACGCCGGGTTACCCGGCGTCTGATCTGGCTCCAAACTGTTTGCACTGTAAATAATAGTTTTAGCGTAAACGCGTTTATTGGGAAAGAATAACACATTCTCCACTGTATATGGTGTGATTTGCAATTTTGGCAATGGAGGAAAGGGTTCACTATATTACAGTGGGAAATAAGAATGTGGTTATACACAGGCTACCACTAGAAAGTCTGGATAGAAAGAGTAAAGCTCTATAAGCTACAGTACATGTATATACCTTTTTTGTAAAAGAGGCACCAAGAGATCAAACTTTTTTAAAAGGGGGACCTCTATTGGGATATACTTTTCCTGAAATTTGGTAGCTTAAAGCAGGCTGAAAGTAAAGCAGAATGTGCCTTAAGGCACATTCTTCTTTACTTTCAATCTGCTTTAAGTTATCACCTGTCTTCAAAATTAGAAACAGGCTATTGGGTAAAGGGTTAAACTATTTGAAACTCATTTTGGAAATTGGATACATTATTTGATCAGCGACTGGTAAATTAAATTTCCATTTTCACACAAATAATATAACGATGATTTTTGACAAAATTAAGAGGATGAGCACCTATTAGGGTATGGACCTCTTTTACAGAAAATATGGTATAAGATAATAATTGTTCTGAAGATAAACACAGCTTCTAGTAAGGGAGTACAAGACTGTAGATACAGTCGAATTTCGATATCTCGAACTCGCTTAACTCGAACTATCCCATACGTCGACACATGAACTTCATTATTTCATGCTTGGTTATGTCGAACATACCCATATTTCAAAGATAAAACGTGGCTAAGCCACGTTTAACTTTGAAATATGGGTATGTTCAACCTAACAGAGTTCGAGATATCGAAGTTCGACTATACATACAGAGTCTAGTAAATGAACCGGAATGCAATTATACACACTTATTCTACTAGGGAATAATGCAGATAAACACAGGATCTGATAATGTTATAAGAATGCAGATATACATAGGCCTTAGCAAGGAAATAAGTATAGGTTAGACCATGGTTGCAAGCGAATAAACGATATAGTTCGAGGGGGCGTAGCCCCCGAGAACTATGTCGTTTATTCGCGCGCAACCATGGTCTAACCTATTTAGCACTGGCTTGGGCTCGAGGAAAACAAGAGGACCCTTCGTTTCTGCTTTTTGTTTTAGACTAAAAAGTCATTTTATTTGTAATATTTTACTTAAATTGAAAGGTTATTCCAATGTGTAGTTTGAGACATTAAGCATGCTTTAACACCAACATAGATAACGCTTATTGAAGCTCTATATGTAAGCACAATTCATTATTAATTGCCTTTAAAGTTTAGGTCTCACTGTACATAATATGACGTCATCAAGCGAGTGCAGTTCAGAGGATTGCTAGGGTTGTGACGTCAAATTGCCTTGAGATGACGGAAGTGTGGAATAAGTGAACAGTGTGTTAGTTATTTCATTGTTTTGTAAAATAAACGATATATTCACAGGCTTTTGAGGCATCTGATTGGCCGAGAGCTCCAAGCCATGTGCTAATATAAGTCATACCATGCTTATTGTACCTAATATGGAATATACAGTGTTATTAAAAATTAATATGGGATGAGGCCGACAAAAAACAATATGCTTCTGACTAAGTGGTGTGGGGGCATAAAAAATACCGACACATCATTACTTTTCATTAAAATCTTTAAGGAAATGTATACCATATGCATGCACGGTCGCGAAAATATGAGACTTATAAACACATAATACAAAACTTAAATACTAATCATTGTCATATTTAATCCTATCTTAATGGTATGAATCACATGTTAAGATATTAAGCACCTGCGATCAAAACTTGTAGTTATTCCTTCTTGTTTTAACGCACCTGGTCTTATCCATTGGCACCGCCATTAATTGTATGTGCCTGACCTAATAATAAAAGTTATACTAGGCAGGGAACCAGACTAATAAGGTAGTTGTTCTGTAGCTATACACAGGCACTTGTAAAGGGAATCAGAATGAAGATATACACAGGATCTAATAAGGAATTACGGTAGCGTTTTACGAAATGATTGGTAAAGTAGTCGTTTTATACTTTTTTACAAATCATGATAGATAAAGGTATTTTCCACAAGTTACCAAATTCTCTCTTGCTTAAAGAAACGCTTTCTCGGTCATTTTACCGGTAAATCATGAGTCAGAATCCCTGTTGGATGCCTCAATTGCATAGATTACGTGACTAGATATGTGGTTTATTCCGAAGCTGTCAGAGGTGATTTACGACTTTTACCGTATTAAAATCGTTAGTTTTATATAATTGGCTTTGTTAATTTGGGGTGGAGTTTAACGAAATGGTAGATGATAAGCTGGGTCATTTTATTTGTTGAAAAAGAAGGTCTTAGTTGAATACCGGGCGGTCACAAGAGCCTAATTGACACATCAGTCAGTTAATTGGAGTTTCCGGCAATATATAATTTGAAGCAAGCGGTAGTTTTGAACACCCCTAACTTTCGCAGTTGGGGTTCGATTTTCGTGCGGTTTAAAGCAGATGAAAGGGTTTCATCTCCTCGAGGGAACCGTGTCTCAGACATTTTATAAGTAGCTCCAGTGGTCCGTTATAAAGCGTTACGTAATAGTGGTCGACTTTAAACCGTAAAAAAACTTTGATGTAACATAACAAAGGTTTGAAGCGGTATTTTCAAAATCTGAGACACAGATCCCTAGATATGTTTATAAAGACTATTTTGGGCAATTTCAATCATGTTACAAAATATAAAGATGGCTTTGACATCGTTGTTTGAATTTTTTTTTTAATGTTCTTATAAAATCGTAAAAAATTAAAATATTTTTTGTAAATTGGCATATTCTGATGGGATGTGTACCATTTTCACCCGTCAGCTATAAAATTTTGGGGAAAATCATCAATCATAACAATAAATTAGAAAAATCCGCTTGCAGTATCGATCGTAAACCGCTACCTTAAGAATGTAGATATACACAGAATCTAGTATGGAAATAAGTATGCAGATATTTCATGTAGGCTTCTACTAGGGAATCTAGATGGGAAGAGAAAAGCTTTATATGCTACTGCAGATAATTGTAAGTAAGATAATTGTTCTGTAGATATACACAGGCTTCATTATGGGAAATCAAAATACAGATATAGATAGGCTCTTATAAGGAAATCAGAATGCAGATATGTTGGTAGACAGGCTCTAACAAGGGGAATCAGAAAGCAGAATATGTCCGTAGACAGGCTCTATAACAAGGGGAATCAGAATGCAGAATATGTCGGTAGACAAGCTCTAATGTAGGAAATCAGAATACAGATATGTCAGTAGACAGGCTCTAACAAGGGGAATCAGAATGCAGAATATGTCGGTAGACAAGCTCTAATAAGGAAATCAGAATGCAGATATAAACAGGTTCTAGTATGGGAATAAGAAGGCTTCTACTTGGGTATCTGAACAGAAATAGGAAAGCTCTATATGCTACAGTAGATATATGGTTATTGTCCTGTAGCTATACACAGGAATCTGGACAGAGCTTACGTGCTGCACTGGGTACCCCGTTGGGTGGGACGCCGTAAATCTTTTTATTCTCCCTAGTATGGTCCACATCACCTCCTACATGAGTAATATCAAACAGATTTTAACCCTTCTGCTACTCAATATTCATTCATGAAACTCCGCCAATGTTGAATATGTATCATCTTAACTATTACATTGGCTAATAATATAAGGAATATTTATCTAGGAAAGTGTGCAGACTTAAGTCAGACATATCTTATCAGAAAACAATGTAGACCCTGATCAGACAGATCATTCAGGTGCTGTCTGATCTGGGTCTACACTGCTTACATCAGACAAATGTTCTGTTCACAGGTACACTGTTTGTAAACAAAGCATATACTTTGTCATTAGAGTTATAGTTATGCAGCAACCTGTCTATGAGGAAATTTGGGACCTTATTACAAACATATAACACATAAAGAGGACTATATACAGGGCTCCAGATAAGGCTGTATTTCAAAAAGTAAAATCTTTATGTCTACTTTAAACCCTATGGTGTCACTACTCATTAGAATCGTCTCTTCGAGACAATTCTAATGAGTAGTAACACCATAGGATTTGATACTAAAAGGAGTGAGACAATGTTGGAATTGTTCAGTTTACTCCCCCTTATCTGAAGCCCTGTTAATATATATATACAGCTATAGCTGAAATAAATAATATTCATACAGCTAACAGCTGCAAATAGAATTAATGAATTAGCTGAAAGACAAAATAACATAATTATGTAACACCTGTAACTGAGAAGTGTGTAAACTATTGTCACTGAAAACAATATCTTAAATCACTACAGCTGAAATCAAATATTTAAACAAGCTGTTGCTTAATGATTCAACAGTGTGTTTATCTAATGTGAAGTATAACCCCTCTATTATCACCACAAAAAGAGGTCACATTTTGATTGATTTAATAATAATCCTTGAAACTTCAAATAGACAATTCCAGTTTTCAATTTAGTCTTGTTTATTTTTTACTATTTAGGGTTTATTTAGAATATCACAAAAAGTGTAGACCCTGATTAGAGGGCTCCGTAAGGAGTCCTCTGATCAGGGTCTACACTTTTTGCATAGGACAAGTATACTCTTCATAGGTACTCTGTTTGCAAAGAATGCATATATGCGTGACTAAGGTTCAAAGAGTTAAGCTGCAATCTGTGTTCAATACCATTAACACGTCTTCTATTCAGTGGTTATATCAGAGGCTTTCACTGTATTATATAATAGTATAATTACCATTATAATTATACTATGTGGAAACAATTTCAGCTGAAATACCTATTGTGTTGTTTGCGTAATGTTGACACACAGACAAACAGATGGACAAACAGATTGACAGACAGACAAACAGACATCAATATTACTGACATTTGTCAAAATAAAGAAAATTTCAATGACAATTTAGGGCAAAATAGTGATTGTATTTGGTATTACAGGGCTCCAGAGTCCAGATAAGAGGGAGTACACTGCATAAGTCCAGGGGCCCATTTCATAAAACTTCGTACGAAAAAATCGATCGTAAGTCAAAACTTAAAAATGCCTTTAATTTCTTATTTCTCTATTTAATCCGGTCTTGTGACATATATTTGGAATCGTCTTTTCAAGACGATTCCAAAAGGATGTCACAAGACAGGATTAGATGGAGAAATAAAAAAATATTGAGACTTTTATAATCTGACTTACGACAACATTTGTCGTACGAAGTTTTATGAAACGGGCCCCTGCATTTTTAGCATCAATCCTAGGGTGTTACTACTCATTAGAATCGTCTCTTTGAGACGATTCTAATGAGAAGTGACACCATAGGGTTTAAAGCAGAAATAAAGATTTTTGTTTTGAAACATTCTCCTTATCTGGAGCCCTGTATTAAATAACAAGCTTATGTTCTTTAAGGAAACATTCCACTATTATTGATGTTGAGAAAATATAAAATGTGCATAAATGAGTTGACCATCAATGAGAGAAGCAGAAACAAGAGGCCCATGCGGGCCTAAATATCGCTCACCTGGAAAAACCAACACAAGGGTCACATAACCCCTGGTATGGGATCACTTTTCACCCCAGAGACATAATTTTCATTGAAAAAACTATTTTTAGCTCCTGTGACCTAGATATGCAACGGACCGGAACCATATTTACAATATTGGTTAAGGGTTTCTAGAAGAGTCATCATGCCAAATATCAAAGCTCTGGCAATATTAGTTTAAGAGAAAAAGATGTTTGAAGATTTCACTATATAAATCTATGTAAATTTATGACCCCCGGGGCGGGGTCATTTTTTACCCCAGGGACATAATTTGAACACTCTTGATAGATGACCTGAAGAAGATGCTTTGTGTCAAATATCTAAGCTCAGGGTACTGTGGTTTTAGAGAAGAAGATTTTTTAAGTTTTCATTGAAAAAATCTATTTTTAGCTCCTGTGACCTAGATATGCAAGGGACCGGAAATGTTTGAACAACTTTGAAAGAGGATCATATAAGGATCATTCAGGCCAAGTTTGGTAAAAATCTATCCAGTAGTTTCGGAGGAGATGTCGTTTAAAGAAATTGTTGACGACGAACGAACGGACGGATGACGGACGGACGGACGAACGACGACGGACAGAGGACGATCAAAATAGCTCACCTTGGCACTACGTGCCAGGTGAGCTAAAAATGTACCTTTATCTATCAAATGTTTGAATAATGTTTAATACATAAATGCCTTTCATTCAAAACATGGAACCAAACCATGTCCCATGAAAAGAGTTTAATAAAAATAGTTCTTATCATACAGTAATTAAGTTGCTAATCATAAGTAACTTTTGATTAAGTTGCTAACCATAAATAACTTTTGATTAAGTTGCTAACCTTAAATGGCTTTTGATTAAGTTGCTAACCTTAAATGACTTTTGATTAAGTTGCTAAATATAAGTAACTATGATGAAGTTGTTAATCATAAATAACTTTTGACTAAGTTGCTAATCAAAAGATGATTAAGTTCTGATGCTTTTGATAGTCTTGTTCAAATCAAGTGAAAACATGCTTGCACATTTAAATATATGAAAAAATGTAAAAATGAAAACCTTTCTCACAGAAAAAATGTAACCAAACCCTGATGCAAAAGCGAAAACATGATGCAAAAACACCCTTTGCTGATCAATATTTAAACATGCATGTAATTACCATATGTCTAAACAAGCATGTGATTGAAATATGTATGAAAGATGTAAATAAAAATGCTGTTCACTAAACAAAAGAAACTAAACCTGCTTGTATATTGACATTGTCCTGTACATGTGGTATCATAAGAATGTTGCTATTCATTATTGAATTAACTCATTTACCCCTGAATCTTCAAGTTCCCAATTAAGTTTTGTCAGTCTATTTTTGACTCCTTAAACAAAATGACAAACAAATGTTTCTAACAAAAAGACAAAGAACTTATTCTAAAATAACAAGCAGTGCATACCCTGATCAGATGGCTTAGACCTATTTGTGCCCTCTGATCTGGGTCTTCGCTGTTTGTCTAGGACAAGTGAAATCTTCATATTCATGAGTGAATCAGTTTTAATGATGCCTATGTGTGTCACTAGGGTTCAATTGGTTACAGTGGAGAATCTGTTATTCTTTCCCGTTTAAACGCAAACGTACGCAAACGCAAATCACTATAACGTAGAAAAGAACAACTTTTGGACAATTCTGATAATTCTTGTTTATCTTGGTGGCAAACAGTTTGGAGCCTGATCAGACGCCGGGTTACCCGGCGTCTGATCTGGCTCCAAACTGTTTGCACTGCAAATAATAGTTTTAGCGTAAACGCGTTTATTGGGAAAGAATAACACATTCTCCACTGTAACAATAAAGTTCCTGTGTAAGTTGTGTACAGAAAAAAACACAAATCACGTGAAAAGTGTAAAAAAATTGTGAAAAGAATGAGAGAAAGAATTACTCTATTCCTTGCAGCTAGCATTGCAAATAGAAAGAGAATAATGTGTACATGATGCTTATAAAGTTAACAATGGAAATTTCTAAACTATCAGATCTTGCAGTCAAAATTAATGTCTAAGACTTTTTCCCCTTCAACAATGACAACCAGTAATGGCGACATTTGCAAACAGTTTGGATACACACCAAGCCTCACAATTTGCTGGGGCTTGATTTGGATTCAAAACTGATTTTCAGTCATATTATGAGCATAAATATACAAAAAATTAAACCAACTTCCGAATTCTTAAAGACCCAATTTTTTGTGGTAAAAATATTTACAGTCAGCTTTTAAAAAAATGTCATTTCTTATCAATATTTAAATACAAACTACCCTGATAGCATTTCTGCTAAAATAACTACTCAAAATATTTCATGAAATCCTTTACAATTTCAAGAATAGCAAAGAGATCAAAATGTTTACAAAACATAAGCAAAAATTCAGATACAAGAAAAACGATGTCCAGAACTAATTAGTATATTGCTCGTCACTACAGTAGATCAGTGCTGTTTGTCATATTAAAAGTAAAGAAACAGTGATCACATGCATCACTCCTTGACAATGTGTCAATTTAGCAATCCACACCCACACAGAGGTTTCGTGTCCTGTGATTGGCTCACTTTGTTCTTTGGTAGGTGGTTCCTTCTCCTTGACAACATCTGGTTCCAGGTCTTTCTTTGGAGCTTCTGGTTCCTTTGGTTTCGGTTTTGCAGGTTCCAGAGTCTGAGGAATTTCCTTTGGAATTTGTGTCTTTTCCTTCTTTGGCTTTTTCACTGTGGTTTGTTTTAAAGTACAGTGGAGAATCTGTTATTCTTTCCCAATAAACACGTTTACGCTAAAACTATTATTTGCAGTGCAAACAGTTTGGAGCCAGATCAAACGCCGGGTAACCCGGCATCTGATCAGGCTCCAAACTGTTTGCCACCAAGATAAACATGAACTATCAGAATTGTCCAAAAAGGTTGTTCTTTTCTACGTTTTAGTGCTTTGGGTTTGCGTACGTTTGCGTTTAAACGGGAAAGAATAACAGATTCTCCACTGTAGCAATGATAACAATAACATTCAACCATTTTTCTACTATTATATAAGGTAGGCATAAAACCAATAAACTTAAAGCATATTGTCAGGGCTGCCATTTCTCCGGATTTTTCCTAAATCTCCGGATTTTTTCCCAGTTCATGGTAGCTTAAAGCAGGCTGAAAGTAAAGCAGAATGCGCTCTAAGGTGCATTCTGCTTTACTTACAGTCTGCTTTAAGTAGTGGCATGTCAACAAAACAAGAAAAAGGCTATGGGGTAAATGTACGATTCGTAAAATCGCACTTGAAAAATGCAAATTTGGAAATCTTAGGATTTTTTACTTCAACTTATGGCATGCCTGTATTGTACAAATATTGTAAGGTAGGGAACAAAACAATAAACTTTCATGTAATATAAATTGTAAATATATGTATTACAAAAACTGTCATTTTCAAAATTTCAAAGCATTACGTTTTATGTAAAAGGGATTTCAGCTGGATACAAAAATGGTTTACAAAATTCATCACTACATATTATTGGCAGAACAATTAGTCTTAATCTCTTTCTGTTTTGAAAACCAGTATATGTATATTTTGCAAAAAGTGTAGACCCTGACCAGAGAGCTCCTTAAGAAGCCCTCTGACCTGGGTCTAAAATCAGCCCAAAAGATCAACATAAACTGGGCGTCTTTCACAAATGAAATAGCATAAAATGGGTTATATAGATTTATTACAATATACCAGGTAAAACTAGACATTTGCTTTAAAGGAATCATAGAAACACACAAAAGGGTGTGCAAAAGTGTCATGGAAACAAGACAAAGTGAACAGAACATTGAAACTCTCACATAATAACACTCAAGTGAACACAACAAAAACAAGGTGCATTTTTTTCTGTCTCAAAATTTGCTAAAAAATAAATAATTCATTTGGACTTGAAGGCAATGTTCAGTCAAAATTCTGCTATTCCTATAAGCAGTAACCCTGTCTTCGATGATCTCAATGGTTTATAAATGCATGGCCTAAGACACCAAATTTACAAGATTTTATATGGCCAATTTCATCACTGGACTACTTTTAATGCAAGGAACAATGTATTACTTCTGCTTTACTTTCTTCTTTAACCCTTTCCCTGATAGAAGCGACTTTTAGCACATGCATTTTATTCATCCGCTGAAGAAAATAGTTCCAATATAAACCGTACTGAATATGTGTCATATTTAATACTTTCCTTATTCTAGCTGGTAATAGCTTAAAGCAGGCTGAAAGTAAAGCAGAATGCGCCTTAGGGCGCATTCTGCTTTACGTTTAACCTGCTTTAAGTAGTCACCTATCTTCAATATTATAACTAGGCTATCAGGTAAAGGGTTAAGGTACCATCTGTTAGGAAATAGAAAATATTTCTTATGGAGCATATCCATAGCAGTATAAAATGGAACATTTTCTTCAGTGAAAGGCAAATAG
Source organism: Gari tellinella (assembly GCA_922989275.2). Classification (NCBI taxonomy): domain Eukaryota; kingdom Metazoa; phylum Mollusca; class Bivalvia; order Cardiida; family Psammobiidae; genus Gari; species Gari tellinella. The sequence continues at coordinate 11,203,392 of OV277873.1, forward strand.
TCATGCCTATGGGGTAAAACTTTAAAATACATCTAATTTCTCCATCAAATCCTGTCTTGTGACATCTGTTTGGAATTGTCATGAAAAGACGATTCCAAGGAGATGTCACAACACAGGGTTAGTTGGAGAAATGAAAATTATTGATAATTTTAGAATCTGACTTACGACCATTTTTGTCGTACGTTTCATAAAATGGGCCCCATGTGCTTCACAGACATAGTGCAATGTAAAGTGAACATTTAAAAGGATTAAAAAGTTTCTAAACATATGTTGAATTTAATGTTTAACAAGATGTGTGTGTGCAACACTATGTCCCCTGATGTCACCATGACCTCTTCATGACCTTGACCTTCATATGACAAAACCAAAATTATACTGACACTCAACAGTCTTCTTGGGTGGAGTATACACATGCCTAATATCAAAACTCTACAGCATGCAGTTTCAAAGTTATGACCAAGGTTAAATATAGCCTATTAGGCCTCTCGATGGTCTTGACCTTAGTCATACATGACTCAAGGTGTACTGAGCTAAGGAGTTCTTAAGTTGAGTACACATGCCAATTAAGAAGTTCTAATGGCATGCATTTCCAAAATTCTGGTAGACAAAACAGACAGACAAAAAATAACATGCTAAAGACTAAGTCATGTGAGGGGCTGAGAACTCAGTGTTCGACAGAAACATTGTGAATGTTCAAAGAATTCAGCACAGAGTAGTCAGGTTTATTTTGTGTGATTCCTTGAGATGAAGTCCAAACCAATCTGCTCATTTTGAAAGTGTAGAGGTTCAAACAGGAACAGACACAGCATCAAGCCCAGTGCCAGTATACCTTTGTCTACTGCATTTTCCTTTGGCTTCTTGTCAACAGTTGACTTCTCTTTTACAGGCTTTGGTTTATCAGCTTTATCAACTGTTGACTTCTCTTTAACAGGTTTTTCTGCTTTAGCAGTCTTTGGTTTTTTAGGTACGGTGTCAACAGACGATTTTTCTTTCTCAATTGTGTCTTCCCTCTTCAGATCTGATTTTTCTTTTTTTGCCTGTTTTTTAACTTTAATCAAATATGAGTAAAATTATTCAGAAGGTCTTATATTTAAAGATTTATATCATGTTAAAACAGTCAAACCTGTTTTGAGAGCAACTATTGGATATATATTTGAGCTTTGTTAGCTCAAACTCAAATGCACCTTATACTGTTTACATATTTTGGTTGACTTTGTGGACTTGTACATTTACATTAATAGACATACATATATACATTAACCCTTTGCCTGCTGTGTGCTATTGACTGGTATTTGCACACAGCTTGGATCCAGATCAGACAATGTGTGCTGCATAGCACATCAACTGGTCTTAATCCAAACTGTTTGACACTTGTCTTTAGGTTTCAATAATTTAAACATGTATTACAGTAAAGTTCCGCTTAACGACCGGTCCGAAATTAAGACCGGTCCGAAATTACGACCACTTTTTAAAAGAACGGAATATATCCCTTCATAGTTTAATGGTCGTATGGTCCGTTATTAAGACCGGTCCGCTATTCCGTATTACGACCACTAATCCCAGAACAAAAGACCAATTAGTGTTGTTTTAGGGTCCGATAATAAGGGCAGGCGTTCACACTTCGCCGGTCGCGACAAAAGCCAGTTTGACACTTTTACGACAAACACCGATTACTTTACGGCAGGGGTCAAGGCCGATTAAACAATAAAGGGATGCTTCAACGAGGGGAATGTTTTGATAGCAGATAATTAAAAAAAAATGCGAAAGTATGATGAATACGGCACTTGTTTAATCTCTTGATTGCTCTATTGGTGCATGTATATTTTGTTTATCTCGCATTGGGCCAAATACAGTTACAGGAAAAAACGTTTTTAGCGCATACATCGAGCTCGATGACAGAGGGAGAGATAATTGGGTACTTACAAGCGTGTAATTTACTAATTAAAATGTTAATTTATCACTTTAGACTTTCATCTGATCTGCCCCAATTGAATTTTATGTTTGATAAATTATTTTTTTATTGGTTATCTCGAAAGATGATTTTTGTAAACAATGAAATAATAACTTTGGATAATTAATAATGTTAAACCCGACGAATTTCTTCATAAACATGTCGTGTGACAGATTAGATCCAGATCAGATATCAAACAATTTAGAATCTGTTCAGGATCTAAACTGTCCAAAATGCTATTTCTTTGTCACTGAAACTCATAGACTATGTGCTAAGGCCCCTCTTTATGTGCTAAGATTTGTTTATTGAATAATTGTTTTAATTCAGATCAGACATCAAGTAATTTGGAGTCTGGTCAGGATCCAAACTGAAATGCCACTTCTTATAGCTTGTAGTATATGTGTTACACTGCTAATACCCCTCTTTATGTGCTAACATTAATAATTTATTCAATTATTGAATCTTCATTACATGTGTATGACAGTTTTTAGTTTCTGTGTATATGTGTATTTTTAATAATTAAATTATGATTGTTTGAAATAGGCTTATTTGTGCCGTTCTATTCAAAATAGGTTCAATATACCTATCTATCTATATCTGCCCAAAAATCCTCATCGATATCAAGGGTCTCAATAATAAGACCGACTCGATATTAAGACCACTTTTTGTCAGAACCACAGGTGGTCTTAATAGCGGAACTTTACTGTACGGTAATATGAAATATGACAAATTTAAACCAAACAATTTCATTGCAGGATAAGGGTTAAAATATGTGCTCAGTGGCCAATTTTGAAAGAAGATAAAAGGTAGCTGCTTAATGTAGGACAAAAGTAATGCAGAAAATTCCTGTAGGAGCTTCCAAATCTTATTGTCCTGCTTTAACCAGAATCTGTCCAAGAATGTTCTCCTTGTTTCATCATTGACTGGCCACTAAACACAGATTTTACTCAATGCACAAAACATAATTTCATGTTACAGTGGAGAAGACATTATTCTTTTCCAATTTTTCAATCCTTAACCCTTAGCCTGCCACTCACGACTATAGCTCCATATGCAAACAGCTTGGATCCGGATGAGACGCCGAGTAACTCGGCGTCTCATCCGGATCCAAGCTGTTTGACCCTCGGACAACATTTTCAGCAATTTTGAGCAACTTTGAAGCACTTTGAAACTTGAAACAGACGAGAAATATAGCAGACGACAATTTATTTGGCGGGCTAAGGGTTAATGTCAATTGCAAACAGGTTGGAGCCAAACAAGACACAGGGTTACCTTATGTCTGATCAGGCTAAAAACTTTTTGCTATTTTGATTAATACTTATTTTTAACATTGTCAACCCTCTGTTATTTTACACAGTCTATTGCGTTACATTTACTTTGAGTTTTGTTCAAATGGGAAAGAATATTTCTGTTTCCAAGGTTCCGGCTAATCTTTAAAACCGTTAACAGGTTAAATTAGATATTGGATTATTCTTTTGAAGTAATTAAAAACAAAAGGATAATTGGTATTAAACAACAAGCATGATATATTGGATTTAATCAACATGACTGGAATATAACTTTCTGACAGTTTAAATTCAACATGTAAGGGAGGTAATTAAATGAAAAAGGGAGGTAATTATAACAAATCAGGTAAGAGGATTCTACTATACCTTCAGACTTTTCCTTGGAAGCTTTAGAGCTTAAAGACTTGGTAGAACCCTTCTTAAGAGCTAAAGATTGACAAGATATATACACAAAAATTAACACTAATTACATAAAATATTAATACAATTTACATAAAAAATATGAACATTAATTACATAAAAAATTAACAATATTGAAATATATTGTAAAAGAATGATATTAATACAAATTTTAACTTTACCTTATATTACACTACCGTAATTAAAAATGTCTTGGAACTTTCAAACACGTTCCCTTAACTTAATCCATGTTTTTGTAATCTAAAAACTTATGCACAAGAATTCTGTGGACTTAGATGTCTTGTAACAACAAAGCAGCAACATTGAATGTAACATATTTACTCCTTGCATCGTAGCCAGTTAAGTGAAATTTCAACAGTGTAATATTACTATTAAATTTGAAATAGTATGGTAATTCTGTGGAGAAGATATCATTCTTTCACATTTAACTCTTTGAACCCTAGTACCGCATAAAGGCGTCCTTTTCAAACAGTGTACATTTAAATTGTACATTTGTCCTATGCAAACAGTGAAGACCCAGATCAGAGGGCTCCGTCATAATGCCAAACAAGGACAAAAACAACCCTTAAAAGTCAGAATGGACTAGACTAAAATGTAATCTGGGATTTGTCCATTTAAAGTTTTAGGGATGAAAGAGTTAAATGAAATTACACACACAAGTGTTGCAATGCCGAAAATGACAACTGTTTGACAATTTTGAAGACTTAATTTAATCTCAGTGGCAAACAGTTTGGAGCCTGATCAGACATATCTGATCTGGCTCCAAACTGTTTTAATGGAATTGATTGTTTTAGTAATAACATGTTTATTGAGAAAGAATAGTGTCTTTTTACACTTTACAAAGTACTGACATAAGGGAAAACAATTACATGTACAGTCAAACTATGATATCTCAAACTTGCTTAATTAGAATTTTGAAGTACAGTACTCCCTCTCTACAACGGCCCTCTCAACAACGACTCCCTCCTTACAACGACGATTGCCGAAAACCCCCAAACAGGACAATTATATCTAAAGATTTTATTGATGCAATAGCGTCTGCTTAAAATTGTGGTCTGCTGTTTTTCTGAAAGTGACATAATGGACATTTTGACAGAAAATAAATTAATGACGAGTGGCAAACAGCTTGAATCCAGATCAGACGCCGCGTTACGCGGCGTCTGATCTGGATTCAAGCTGTTTGCAAATGTAAACTAAGTTCCCTCTCTACAACAACTCCCTCCGAACATCGAACAGATATTTTGTCTCCCATTGGATGTCGTTGTAGAGAGGGAGCGCTGTATTTCTATAGTTGAATTTCATCATTTCTATCTCACTATGGTCAAACATATCCGTATTTCAAAGTTAAAATGTGGCTTAGTAACATGTTAACTTTGAAATTCAGATATGTTTGATGTAAGCGAGTGTGAGATATTGAGGTTTGAATGTACATGTATGTTATTTTTATTTCCCTGGCAAAAAAGGTTCAAAATAGATGTGAACTGTAACTAAACCAACTGTGTAAATGATTGTAAAGGTAGTGCTTATGATCTAGGTCAATATTGTGAATAAACTATTACTATTAACCTTCTAGTGCTGAATATTCATACATAAAAGTCTGCCCACAATGAGCATCTATCATTACATGAACTATTACATTGGCTAATAAAATAATTCCCTATGAAAGAATACAAACACATGTCAGACACGGTATAAGAAAAGAGTGTAGGCCCTGATCAGACAGATCCTAAGGAGCTGTCTGATATGGGTCTACATTATTTTAAAGCAAGAGTGACTTGAAGGTCCTTATATCGCTCACCTGTGTTTATTGAACCTGGTAGTTATACCTTTGTGTTTCTCTCAAAATCCAAACAAGTTTAATCCAACTAAATTTGTAGACATAAGAGACTAAGTATATCAAGGGCAGATAACTTTGAACACAATGCTCTAATATTACCCAAATTTTATTCTAAGAACTTTAACTCATCTGTACATTGTGTGCAAGTAAAATGAATATAAAAATATTAAAATAGATTCAAAACTGTAGTTGCTAGAGTGTAAACACCATTGAATGGCATTTTCAACATCTCAAGGGGAGATAGACATATTGACCAATTAGCCCAATTTCAAACAGAACCAAACTCATTCGAGAACTTTGTAACCACATATAATTGTTTTTTTTTTTATCAAAACCCATTCAAATTTATAGACACTATAGCCTAAACAGTATAGAAATAAAGCCTTTTTTGCATATCAAAGCTAGTATATCAAGGGGAGATAACTCTTGATACAATAATCCAATATGGACAATAAGACAACTTATAAACAGTGTGTGCAAGTATATTCCATATCCATTTTTACTGCAGTTGCTAGAGTGCATATACTTTTAAAGACATGTATGGTATCCTCAACAATCAAGAGCAGAACACTCTTGACCAATACACCTGATTTCAACCATAATCAAACTCATTCAAGAACTTGTAGTCACAAACATTCTGAGCAACGGAACAAGTTTGAGAAGAATTTAATAAAAAATGTGGTTTTTAGAGTAAAAACACTAAAATTGTTGACAACGGACAGGACGTCCTCTGACATTCAAGGATCACAATAGCTCATCCTCAGCTTTGCTCAGGTTAGCTAAAAACATCAATTTATGCTAATAAAAGGGTTAAACTGTGAACAAAAATAGATGTAGGTGAAATATGATGATAACGTAAGAGTGCTAGTTTTATGGGTTAATTATTATCACACCATGCAAGAGGGATAACTCTTGCTGATCTTGCTTGTAGCATGTATGCTTATTATACGTAGAAGTGCTAATACTATAGGTCATTATCACACTGTGCTTGAGGGATAATTCTTGTTGATCTTGCTTCTAACATGTTAGAGTGCTAATATTATAGATAATCATCACACCCTGCAAGAGGGATAACTCTTGCTGATCTAGGTTCTAATATGTAAGAATGCTAGTATTATGTGTCATTATCACACCGTGCAAGAGGGATAACTCTTGCTGAACTTGCTTGTAATATGTAAGAGTGCTAGTGTTATAGATGATTATCACACCCTGCAAGAGGGATAACTCTTGCTGATCTTGCTTGTGATATGTAAGAGTGGTAACACTATGGGTCATTATCACACTGTGCTAGAGGGGACAATGCTTGCTGATATTAAGTTACTTGAACATATTGTAAGAATGCTAGTATAATGTGGTCATTAACACACATTGCAAAAAGGATAACTCTTGCTGATCTTGATTCTAATATGTAAGAATGCTAGTATTATGTGTCATTATCACACCGTGCAAGAGGGGTAACTCTTGCTCACCCAGCTTGTCTTTAGTCTTTTCTTTCTTGTCTTTAATGACAAGACTTTTCTCCGGTGATGGAGCCTCGCCTGGTTCTGGTACTACAGATTTAAACATGATAGGATGATATAACATGTCAGTGTGATAACATGTCAGGGTGATAATATGTCAGGGTGATAACATGTCATGTGATAACATGTCAGGGTGATAACATGTCAGGGTGATAACATGACTGGATGATAACATGTCAGGGTGATAACATGACTGGATGATAACATGTCATGTGATAACATGTCATGTGATAACATGACTGGATGATAACATGTCAGGGTGATAACATGTCAGGGTGATAACATGTCATGTGATAACATGACTGGATGATAACATGTCAGGGTGATATGATAGGTCAATAACTTGATCAAACAGATCTGTGTTACACTACTATTCAATTGGCTTTGTAATTCTATATATATGATTCAAACATTTATAATTCAACATTCATAATTTAAACAATCTTTTTTTAATAATGTGACATAATATGAACAATTATCAAAACTAAATAGAAGGAACATATTATCTTTGTAATCATACCAGTCTACTGAGACACTAAACATTTGGCATAATAGCATCTAAATACACAACAATTTTATATGAAAATCAAGATTTAAAGAAAAAGCACTTTACATTATTTTGCCAATAATTCCAGATTCTAATATCTTCTCTGTTTTTTGCTGCAATCAAATTGTATCTTTGGCAAAATTAATAAACGTCCAATGAGAATAATTACATAAAGGTGAAACAATGTGTTAGTTTAAGAAAACCAGAAGTTTCGTGTGAAACACTTACAGTCGAATTTAACTTCGATATCTCAAATTCACTTCATTCAAACTAACAAATATTTCAACACATGCTTGCATTATTTCATGCTTTGTTAAGTTGAACATACCTGTATTCCGAAGTAAAAACGTGGCTTAGATATGTTTTAACTTTGAAATACGGGTGTGTTTTACTTAATGGTGTTTGAGATATTGGAATTGGACTGTATGTGTTAGATGTCTTCATTTCTCTATCTTAAACCATTAGTAAAAGACGTTATTCCCATTTAGATGAAACTAATTGAAAACGTTATGCAAAACAATTAGAACTTTTCTGACAAGTTATTCTTATATTTGTTGCAAACAGTTTGGAGCCTGATCAGATGTCGGTTAAGACATGCGTCTGAAAAGGCTCCAAGCTGTTTGCAATGGAAAACATTTTTTAAGCCCAAATGCATTTGTTAGGAAACAAACAATGTCTTCTGAATTGTGGAACTAAAATGTTCTTGAAATTTTCATGATAATTACAAAAGGATGTCCCTATATGTTTTCTATTTACACAAACACTTAACCCTTTGAACCCTAGTCCCGCATATATGCGTGCTTCTCAAACAGTGTACATGTGAATAGTACACTTGTCCTATGCAAACAGTGAAGACCCAGATCAGAGGGCTCCGAAAGGAGCCCTCTGATCAGGGTCTTCACTGTTTGTCATAATGTCAAACATTGACTAAACAACCCATACAAGTCAGAAATGGACTAGACTAAAATGGAAACTGGAATTTTCCATTTAAAGTTTTAGGGAGGAAAGAGTTAATTTATAAACCACTGAAAAGTTCAAACAAACAATTGAAGTTTCCAACCTCACTTTTTATTCATGAAAACCTTATATCAAACATATTTCATGAACATTTCAAGAACAGTTTAGTTCAAATCAATGACAATATGTCATGTAATACCAGTTTATCCAAACAAAGAAAGTTGACAAAACAGCTGTCAAATCTTTAAAAGATACGAGGTGCATGGTCAGCATAATGAATGAGGTTTTAGATCACACATAGTAGGTAGAAAATACATAGTAAACCCATTACCCCATAAACACACCTTTTTACACCTCTAATATATCCCTCCACTGAAGAAAATAGTTCCAATTTATACAGTTGTGAATATTTAAAACTTAGAAATAATATCTATATTCTAGCAGATGGTAGCCTAAAGCAGGCTAAAAATAAAACAGAATTTGCCATAAGGTGCATTCTGTTTTACTTTCAGCCTGCTTTAAGTGGTCACCTGTCTTCAAACCTAAAAACATGCAATGGGCTAATGGGTTAACTAAAATTGAGTGGTAGCTTAACTCTTTCCTCCCTGAAACTTTAAATGGACAATTCCAGTTTCCATTTAAATATAGTCCATTTCTGACTTTTAAGGGTTGTTTTTGTCAATGTTTGGCATTATGACAAACAGTGAAGACCCTGATCAGAGGGCTCCTAGGAGCCCTCTGATCTGGGCCTTCACTGTTTGCATAGGACAAGTGTGCTATTCAAATGTACACTGTTTGCAAAGGACACCAATATGCGGGACTAGGATTCAAAGGGTTAATTAAACCAAGATTTACCATATTTTATATACATGTACCATAAAAGTCCTAAAAATCGGGACACCCTGTAAAACTGCAGTAATTATAAAAGAGTTTGCAAAAATTACTTTAATCACACAGTAATGTATCAAAAAGGTGCAAACATAATGACAAACAGTATAGACCCTGACCAGACAGTCTGATCAGGGTCTATACTGTTTGCTCAGGTATGTCTGTCCCAATTCTAAGGATCTATTTAGTGGTTGTTACAAGATTTACTGTTTTTCATAATTATATGCATCAAGAATATGGAACAAGAAACAATACAAACATATATAGATACAAACTCAATTAGCAAACAAGAGGAGTATAAGTATTATGGTTTTGCAAAACATGGTTTGAACAAATTGCTTTTAATCACACAGAAATGTGTCCAAAATGTGCAAACTGAATGGCAAATAGTGTAAACCCTGATCAGACTACTCTTGAAGGAGCAGTCTGATCAGGGTCTACTCTATTTGCTTATACCTGTGTGTTGCAATACTTATGACCAATACAGTAATAATTGTGCTGCATTCATACAATAATAACTTTACAGTAGAACCCCTCTATTATGACCACTTAATAGAAGGCTAATTGTTCCTATAAAGGACAGGTGACAGCTTAAAGCAATGTGAAATTGAAACAGAAAGCTCCGCTAGGAGCTTTCTGTTTCACTTTCACATTGTTTTAAGCAGTCACCTGTCTTAAACGATTAATATTTGACACAACTTAGTGGTCGTAATAGAGAGGTTCTACTGTATTTCATATATTATGCATGAAGAATATGGAACAAAGAAACAATACAAACATATATAAACAAACTCAGTTAGCAAACAAGAGAAGTATAAGTGTTATGATTTTGCAAGGAGACGACTGTGTTAGGAGCCTGAACAGTTTGTAAGTTATGTACATGAACAAGAGCACCCATGTGAAGCTCACCCGCGGGCGTCTTTTTTCCTGTGTCTGGCGGCTGCCCGTATAATTCCTCGAGCTCTTTTGTGTTCTTAACTTTACCTGATTGTGCAAGTAGCATACATATTTGATTGAATTATTGAATTATCCAACTATCCCTTCTCCTGATAAATATTCATATATAAAGCTCCACCCACTATGAATATTTATCATCTGAACTATTACAGTGACTGATAATATAAGGGAAATTTCCCCGTTAAAGAGTACAGACCAATGTTAGACTGATCCTATAGCAAAATAGTGTAGACCCAGATCAGACAGCTCCTGATCTGGGTCTTCACTGTTTTCAGAAAGAATCAATAAAAACTATTAACAGGAGAAGCATTTAATTGTTGGTTTAATAATACTTTAATCTTAAAGAGTGAAAATATGTTTTTTAAACGTACATACAAACAAGTAAACAATGTAAACTAAAGCAAGAATGCTAAATTATTGCTTTTAATATTTCTCTTATAAATGTTAAAAACTTCAACTCCATTACATGCATTTTTTGTTTGTTCAAATACACAAACTTCATGCTTCAATATTTCAGATTAGAATCATGTCAAGAGAAATAACAAACAAACAAACAATCTTTTCACAACATTCTTTAAAATAAACACACAATAATCCAAAAAGTTAAAATGAGTCAAGTTTAATAAACTCAGTCATATCACTTCTTGAAAGTCAGTTTGGCAGAAATGATTTTTGATCAATTTTAATCTTCAATCAATTCCTTAGCCTTCATCATCTCCAACATCCACAACTTCAACCCAGTTCCCAGTAAATATGCCTTTTTGAAACTTAATTTTATTTCTCCACTGAGGAAAATAGTGCCAATTTATACAGTTATGATATGAGCTATTTTCTATATTCTAGCAGATAGTAGCTTAAAGCAAGCTGAAAGTATTACAAAATGTGCCACAAGGTGCATTCTGCTTTACTTTCACCCTGCTTTCAGTAGTCACTTATTTTTAAATCTAGAATCAGGCTATGGGGTAATGGGTTAAGTTGAACAAACTCATATTCCAAAGTTAAGATGTGGCTTAGCAACAATTCAACTTTAGAACATGGGTGCGGGGGAGAAGACGTCATTCTTTCCCAAGGAACATGTTTATACTAAAACCATTTCTGTCCATTGCCAATAGTTTGCAGTCAACCCAGAACCTGGTCTCTGAACAGATTCCAAACTGTTTGCTACTCAGATAAAATATAATCGATCATCAGACTTTTCAACATTTTATTGTACTTAATTTGAGTCTTGTTTAGTTTATATAAAACAGGAAAGAATAACGTCTTCTTAGCTGTTCTTAGCAAACAAGCTCAAGTTATGGAAATTCAAATGTAAAAGTTATTAAAGAGTGACTTTGCTGATTTTGCAAAATAGTTTGGATCCAGATGAGACACTGAGTAATTCTGCAGCTCATCTAGATCCCAACTGTCTGGCATTCTGAGACCCAAGATTCATGCTATTACAGTGTTTTGCAATCACTGATCAGGGCTCCTGATAAGGGGTCCCGTATTTCAAAAACTAAAACTCTTATTTCTGCTTTAAACCCTATGGTGTTACTACTCATTAGAATCGTCTCGAAGAGACGATTCTAATGAGTAGTAATACCATAGGATTTGGTGCTGTATGAGCGAGAAAATGTTGGATTTGTTCAGAATACTCCCTCATATCAGGAGCCCTGACTGATACACCAAAAACACAGCACAACTTACCGACAACAAATTCTTCCTTCTTTTCTTCCTTCTTTGTCTTCTCCGATGACACTTTGCTCTTCTTGTCCTCATGTGATGATCCGCTCTTCTCACTCTTCAAGCTACGGCTATCACTGTCAGACTTCTTAGACGTTGTCTGAAACATATCACAATAAATATAACAATATTCCAGATAGGGAATTAAAATAGTATTAATTTATAAAATTGCTCTTTTCTAATATTTTGGCCTCCATGGGCCTATTGTCTGAAATATATCAGTCTAAAATTAAAAGTTCAGGACACCAGATAAAAGGAAGTGTAACAGTGAATAAATCAAATATAATCCAACATTTTTTCTTTCATACCAGCACCAAATCCTTTGGTGTAACATGTTACTACTCATTAGAATCGTCTCAAAGAGACGATTCTAATGAGTAGTTACACCATAGAGTTTAATGTAGACATAAAGATTTTAGTTATTGAAATACTCTCCTTATCTGGAACCCTGTAGTTGAACTGAACATCCATAAATAGAACTCTGAACACTATGGACATCAAACATCAAACATGATTGATCTACATACAGTAAAACCCTCTATGATGACCGCTAAATTAAATCAATTATTTTGTGTTTAAGAAAGGTGACAGCTTTCTGTTTTACCTTCTCCTTGCTTTAACTCTTTCCTCCCTGAAACTTTAAATGGACAATTCCAGTTTCGATTTTTGTCTAGTCCATTTCTGGCTTTTAAGAGTTGTTTTTGTCAATTTTGGCATTACTGACAAACAGTGAAGACCCTGATCAGAGGGCTCCTTTCGGAGCCCTCTGATCTGGGCCTTCACTGTTTGCACAGGACAAGTGTACTATTCACATGTACACTGTTTGAAAAGACGCCTATATGCGGAACTAGGGTTCAAAGGGTTAAAAGCTGTCACCTGCTGTTCATGCGACCAATTAGCCTTATCTTAGTGGTTTTTATAGAGAGGTTTTACTGTACATTTTATGACATTGTACTTTATAAGCAATACATATTTGAAAACTCTTATTCAATTATAAACATTTTTTATGATTCTGAACCATTGGTCGATGATGCTAATCTGAAATGATCATGAAACATTTTCATGTAATAACTATTTTATACAAGGTTTACACACTACAATAACGACAATAATTCCAAGGTTTCGTTTCATTTTCAAAAAGATTCAAACACACCATATTTGCTGGTCATTCTCATTTCTCAGGCTAAATATTCACGATCTGGGCTGTGTCAGGAAATGTCTGATTTAGGGCAAGCCTGTTTCCGAAAAGCATCAATCAATATATGCTTATAGGAGGAAAAATGTTAATATTTAAGCTTCTTTGAACATAGCAAAATGTGTCACACACAATAAGATAGACAATATAAGTTACGGAGCTTACATTAAACGATGACCTGCGAGACTGAAAGTTCAACCCAAAAGTCATTACAACAAAAGTCAAACAAGATCAATTTGCAATGATTGCAATTTATTAAATAATGTTTGTTGCAGCCAGTAAAATCTGTGTTTTGTGGTTAGTCAATTACGAGACAATGGTGATCTCTAAAGATGGATTGATGTTCAGGGCAATACTATATTTTTACACTTGAAGGAAACGTTTTTTTCGTACAATAAAAGGTCAAACTTCACCTGGCTTGAGTCTTTATATTACAATACATGTAGTAGTAAAATATTTAAAATATTTATATAATAAATGTAGTATAATATTTAAAATAATGTAAAAAGATTCCATGAATTACAATTCATTTTTTATATTTTCGAGGAAATATAACTTACAATAGTCTTACCTCTGAAATAAGGTCTTTTAACACATAACCCCATAAAAACACCTTTTTACGCCTTTAATCAATTCCTCTACTGAAGAAAATAGTTCCAATTTATACTGTCATTTACGTTATAATATTTTTGCCCAATAGCAATACTAAAGGAAGTCTTCTTATCATACTATTGCACAGACACACAATTGTATATCAGTGCAAGACTAACATTATTTGAGTCAATTTCAAATCATAATACAATGTTTAAAATCAAAAATAATTTATTCCATGAATAAGTAATGGAAATTAACACTTGTAACACATATGTGCTTATTGTTTTCATTGCAAGCATTGTAGACCCAGATGAAATATAAAACAATAGACCCAGAGGGTCACATTTCGCTCACCTGAGGACACTGTACCATAGAAACTGACTGGGCAAGACAACATTTTGATATAGCTATGACCCAGGTGCCATAATTTGATCTTGGTAGAGGACCACAATGCGAAGCTACATGTCAGATATTAATGATCTGGGCCTTACGGTTTAAGAGAAGAAGATTTTTAAAGGTTTTCCTATAAAAACTGATAAGCCCCTGGGTGGGGCCAAATTTGGCCGGGGGGTCATAATTTGAACACACTTGGTAAAGAACCACAAAGCAAAGCTATATGTCAAATATTTAGAATCTGGGCCTTATAGTTTCAGAGTAGAAGATTTTTAAAGGTTTTCCTATATAAGTCTATGTAAAACTGATAAGCCCCGGGGCGGGGCCAAATTTAATCAAGGGGTCATAATTTGAACAATCTTGGTAGAGTACCATAGGGCAAAGCTACATGTCAAATATAAATGATCTTGGCCTTACGGTTTCAGAGAAGAAGATTTTTAAAGGTTTTCCTATGAAAAACTAATAGGCCCCAGGGGGTGGCAATTTTTGGCCCGGGGGTCATAATTTGAACAATCTTGGTAGAGGACCACAAGGCAAAGCTATATGTCAAATATTAAAGATCTAGGTCATACAGTTTAAGAGAAGAAGATTTTTAAAGGTTTTCCTATATAAGTCTATGTAAAACTGATAAGCCCTGGGGCGGGGCCAATTTTGACCCGGGGGTCATAATTTGAACAACTTTAGTAGATGACTATAAGGCAAAGCTACATGTCAAATATAAATGATCTGGGCCTTACGGTTTAAGAGAAGAAGATTTTTAAAGGTTTTCCTATGAAAAACTGATAAGCCCGAGGGCGGGGCCTTTTTTGGCCCGGGGGTCATAATTTGAACAATCTTGGTAGAGGACCACGAGGCAAAGCTATATGTCAAATATTAAAGACCTGGGCCTTACAGTTTCAGAGAAGAAGATTTTAAAAGGTTTTCCTTAATAAGTCTATGTAAAACTGATAAGCCCGGGGCGGGGCCATTTTTTACCCGGGGGTCATAATTTGAACAATCTCCGTAGAGGACCATAAGGCAAAGCTACATGTCAAATATTAATGAATTAGGCCATACGGTTTCTGAGAAGAAGATTTTTATAGGTTTTCCTAAGAAAAACTGATAAGCCCCAGGGCGTGGCCATTTTTGGCCCCAGGGTCAAAATTTGAACAATCTTGGTAAAGGTTTACTACATGATGCTACATAAGAAATTTGGTCTTTCTAGGACTTATGGTTTTTGACTAGAAGATCTTTAAAGCTTTTGATTTGGGTTGTCAATATTATGTAAATACGGAAAATGACCACGCCCTCTGGCGGCCATGTTTTTTTACAGATCAAAATTCTTTGAACAACTTTGAAAGTCTATCAACTGACAAACATTTTGGTGAAAACAAAATTGAAAACGGACCAGTAGTTTCAGAGAAGAAGATTTTTCTAGATTTTGTGCGTGGTTGTGGCAACAAGAAAAATTACCCCACCCACTAACTTTTAACAAGTTTTCGTTCCCCCGACCTACTGATGCTTGTGCTAAAGTTTGGTTGAATTTGGGTCAATGGTTTCAGAGGAGATGTCATTTGAAAATGTGAACAGACGACGGACGAAGAGGGGTCACAATAGCTCATCCTGAGCCTTCGGCTCAGGTGAGCTAAAAAATGTGATGTCTTATCAAAAGCAGCTTATCCTGTTGATATCCTATTATTTCTTGACTCGTATCTTGTAGGTGGGTGGGGTGGGGCATATTTTTTTGCCTGTCTGTCTACAACTTTAACCTTGGCTATAACTTTGAAACTGTGTTTGATAGTGACTTGTGTACTAAACGCAAGAAGCTCTTGAGCTCAGTACTAGTTGGGTCATGATTAATTAAGGTCAAGGTCATTTAGAGGTCATTAAAAGGTCAAATAGGCTAAAATTAATCTTGGCCATAACTATTAACTTTTGAACTACATGTGATAGAGACTTCATATTTGACATGGCTGTGTACTCTACTCAAGAAGCTCTTGAGGTCTGTGCAAATGGGGTCATGTTTGACAAAGGTCAAGATTATTTAGAGGTCATTAAGAGATCAAATATGGTGAATTTGCCTTGGTCATAACTTTGGAAATATACGTTATGGAGACTTTATATTTGGCATGTGTGCTCAACTCCAAAAGCACTTCAGCTATGTACAAAATGAGTTAATGTCTTACAAAGGTCAAGGTCATTTACAGGTCATTACAAGGTCACTTGCACTGAATTTGGCTATTGGCTATAAATTGATAGAGATTTCATTTTTTGGCATGTGTAATTAACTTGAGAAGCTCTTGAGCTCAGTACAAGTTAGGTCAAGTCAGACAAAGGTAAATGTCATTTAAAGGTCATGGTCAGGTCAGGTCAGGTAGTGTTTTAGCCAGAGTTGGCAGAGTGCAAACTCTTGGGAAAAGGGCACATTTAAACACAAAAGTTGGCATAATGTTTCACACACAATACGATACACAATATAAGTTACGGAACTTACATTAATCGATGACCTGCGAGACTGAAAATTCAACCCAAAAGTCATTAAGAAAATTCTTCCTTTTTTTTTTTACTATAAATGCAAATTCTTACATATCATATGTTTATTGCAGCCAGTAAAATCTATGTTTAGTGGCCAGTTTATTGCAAGGCAATGGTGATCTCTATAGACAAATATTGCTTAACCCTTTGAACCCTAGTCCCGCATATAGGCGTCCTTTTCAAACAGTGTACATGTGAATAGTACACTTGTCCTATGCAAACAGTGAAGACCCAGATCAGAGGGCTCCGAAAGGAGCCCTCTGATCAGGGTCTTCACTGTTTGTCATAATGCCAAACATTGACAAAAACAACCCTTAAAAGTCAGAAATGGACTAGACTTAAATGGAAACTGGATTGTCCATTTAAAGTTTTAGGGAGGAAAGAGTTAAGCAGGACCATAAAATTTGGAAGCTCCTACATTAAGCAGCTACCTATTATTATCTGAATACAGATTTTAACTGCCATGATATTGTTTGCTTTAAATTTTTCATATTTTAGATTTGGAAGTTAACTGATTGACGATACCTAAAGATGAGTTTTCAAAAAGCATCAACATACCTTGTTAGAGAGGCACTGTTCTATAGATCTAGAATACCCTTTGGTTGTGGGGTAATGTGATTAAAAAACAACTAACATTTGTGATTAATGAATGTTGCAAAAAAGGATGCTGCTTATGATTAATGCATAATTATGCCTAAATTATTTTACATTTATTGTACTGAACCACAGTTGGATAAATGATAATGTGAAATTTTCATGAAACATTTTAATGTGATTTGATGATTATTTTGTACCAGGTGCACAATACATTAACAACAATAATTGAACCCCAGTTAACTTCATTTTTAGCAGGGCTCCAGACAAGAGGGTGTAAACTGAACAAATTCAACATATTCTCACTCATTTCAGAACCAATTTGTATGGTGCTACTACTCATTAGAATTGTCTCTATGAGACGATTCTAATGAGATGTAACACAATAGGGTTTAATGCAAAAAAAAGATTTTAATTTTTGAAATACTCCCCTTATCTGGAGCTCTGTTCCAGCAAGCTGTATATTCAACCATGCCTTAGATAATACGTACAGTCAAACTTCCATATCTCGAACTCATTTAACTCGATCTATCCGATAGTTTGACATATGAACTGCATTATTTCATGCTCGGTTAAGTCGAATATACCCATATTTCAAAGTTAAAACGTGGCTTAGCCACATTTTAACTTTGAAATACGGGTATGTTTGACAAACCAACTTCGAGATATCGAAGTTCGACTGTACAAGACATAATTGGCTAGTGCATAATAAATATTTATGTTTCTTCCTACCAAATATTCATATGTAAAATTATGAGCATCTGTCATATTAACTTTTATATTGGCTACTAAAATACGGGAAAATTCCCAAGGTAAGAGTGCAGACCCTCGCCAGACAGATCCTACAAGAAAACAGGACAGACCCTCATGAGACAGCTCCATCAGCAGCTGTCTGATCTGGGTCTAACCTGTTGTCAAAAATGTAAACAACGGAAGAGAAAGTAGAATGAATGGTCTCTTTAGATTTTTTTAACTTTTAATTAAAAAAACACGTTATTATAAATTATGTTCATAGCAGGACAAGTGTAATATTTGAGTCATTTTGGACATAGCAAAATGTGTCACACACAATAAGATACACAATATAAGTTACGGAGCTTACATTAAACGATGCCCTGCGAAGCTGAAAATTCAACCCAAATGTTATTAAACAAAAACAAAAAAGTTTCATTTATTAATCTTGTAATTGCAATTTCTTACTTCAGATGTATTACAGTAACAACCATGACAATGAAAGTTTAACCCATTACCCAATAAATAGGCCTTTTTAGGCCTTTATTTTATTACTCAACAGAAGAATATAGTTAAGATTTATACAGTAATGAATATGTATCATAAGAAATAGTTTCTATGTCTTAGTAAATTGTAGATTAAAGCAGGCTGAAATTAAAGCAGAATGCATTGGACCCCAGCGGCTTTATTTTTGCTAGAAAAATGTATTCACCCTAATGACATTTTAGACATTGTTTCTATGGCTATTTTTTACACTTGCATAAAATACATACTAAATAGGTCAATTAGCATAGATTTTAATGCACATTCTGCTTTACTTTCGACCTGCTTTAAAGGGACTCGCAACCGGATGGTGTACTTGTCAAAATAAAATAAAATACTCAAATAAAAGCAAATTTGTGGCATTATTTGGCTTCTGACATTAAAAAAATATGATCAGTCCAAAAAAAGTCTCAAGAATCGTCACCGAATCTTAGATTTTTAGATATTTTCCATCGTTTTTCTATACCGACTAGTAGACGGTATAGTTGTTGTTGTTGCTTCTCTACACGGGCTCAGACATAAACACGAGCCGAATTACGAAGTTGTATGCACTTTCGACCGCTACACATTGAAATACGTTAAATCGATCCGAGATAAACGGATAGTTCCGTGGTCCATTGGTCTAAGCGGTTTCCCCTATTTTGCCTTCTGTCCGCCAATACCGGGCCCCGGGTTCGAATCCCACCAGAGTCCAATATTTTTTTTTATTGAAATACATTTTTTTAAACAGAATTTCTTATCCTAAACTAATTCTTGACTATTTATATAAGCGTTTGACACATATTTACAAATTACTATTTTTAATGCACCATCTGGTTGCGAGTCGCTTTAAGTGGTCACCTATATCTAATACTTGAAACAGGCTATGGGGTAATGGGTTAAAGATTCTTACCTGGTTAAGGTCTGCAATAGCTCTCTGAAGTTCATCATCGGCATGTTCATCTTTGAAGGACACAGTAGATCTAGCAGCCAGGGATGTAGCATCACCTTTATCATCTGTTACAGAGCCTGTAAATACAAAGCATTGCCATGGCAACAAAACTAGAGAAAGAATAAAAATATTAGAAATTACAGCAAATACAATATTAATATAAGATTTTTTAATTTTTTTCGGTGTTAAGTGAATTAAATGACAAACAAGTTTGTGCGTTCAATAAACGCTTATGCCCCCGTGGCATCCTTGACAATATATTCTGATTTTTTTCTAAGTCCAAATAAGGTCACAGTCAAGGCCAAACTGAGCTTGGGTATTATTGGTGAGTTGGTAATGGTCCAAGGCAATAACTGTATAAGTATCGAAGCACGGTAGTAGACAGTGTTGATGCTAGATGAAACGGTAAAATCTAGTTAACTGAGAAAGAGCTCATTTAAGATATTCTAAGTTCAAATAAGGTCAAGGTCAAGGTCAGAATCAAGGTTGGTTTATATAGGTGGATTGGTAGTGATCCAAGGTATTAACTGTATAAGTATCAAAGCATTGTTATCAGTTGTGTTGATGCTAGACAAAACGGTAAAATCTAGTTAACCAAGAAATATTCTAAGTCCAATTTAGGTCAAGGTCAAGGTCAAAACCAAAATTTGGAGAAATTGGTGGATAGGGAATGGTCCTCGGCAACAGCTGTATAAGTATCCAAACATTTAAGATAGCGTTGTTGATGCTTGAGGAAACGGTAAAATCTACTTAACCTTGTTACGGACGGACAGGACGATGACTATAAGCCTCCGCATCTGTCGATGCTGGGGGCATAAAAATGATCGGTAAATTATTCATGAATCATGGAAATTGCAGATAATTTTCTGTCTTAACCCTTTTCCCCATAGCCTGTTTTTAGTTTTGAAGACGGGTGATTACTTAAAGCAGGTTGAAAGTAAAGCAGAATGCGCCCTTAGGCGCATTCTGCTTTACTTTCAGCCTGCTTTAGGCTTCCATCAGCTATGATTTAGAAACTATTTCTTATGATACATGTTCATGACTGTATAAATTGGAACATTGGAGGAATAAAATTAATGTGCTAAAAGGCGCTTCTATTGGGGAAAGGGTTAAAGGCCGTAAAAAATCAGTTTGTTTCTTTAGTAAATAGTCAGCAGCTTATGTAAGCAAAGTATTTTTACCAGCCACCGAGGAACCAACTTTTTTAAGCAAAGTGTTTCTACCAGCCCCCAGGGAACCAACTTAATAATAATGTAAGCAAAGTGTTTTTACCAGCCACCAGGGTCCCAACTTTATGTAAGCAAAGTGTTTTTACCAGCCCCCAGGGAACCAACTTATGTAGGCAAAGTGTATTTACCAGCCACCAAGGATCCAGCCACTGATGTTCCTTTCTTGGATCCTGTCTCTGCCTTCTCTGATGGTGCTTTTTGTGATGATCTGTCTCCATCACTCCCTGGTGCACCGTACGTGATGACTCCTGGTTCTCCAATATCCACATTGGCATTACGGTCATGTGGTATAGAAATCTTTTTACCAGCATCACCCGCTAAAACAGAAGAGTTCAACTTAGATAAGCTTAACTAGTGCTACAGTGGGCGGTTTTTTTTTATACACAGATAATGTTGAGAATGTTTTACCCTTCATAACTATGTAGAAAACATTAGATTACAAAAATTATTGAGTTTAATAAGCCATTCAAAGAATTTAACCCATTACCCCATAAATAAGTATGCCTCCTTTGAAGAAAAAAGTAATATGCAGTGATTATTATATACCATAGAAATATTTTCTGTATCCAAGCAGACAAAAGCTTAAAGCAGACTGAAAGTAAAGCAGAATGTGCCTTAAGGCACATTCTGTTTTACTTTCAACCTGCTTTAAGTGGTCACTTGTTTTCAAAACTAGAATCAGGCTATGAGGTAATGTGTTAAGAAGCTTGTATTTAGAGAATTCTGATTGGTACATTGTAGTTGAGTTTTTACTTACTTTTCCCTGCTGCTTGATACAAATGTCCCTTTTCCACACCTCCCATAGCCTCAGCTATTATGCCCCGCCTTGACCTGATGAAGCTCCGCCCAGATACCTCATCATGAACTATCTCAATGTCTTCAGGGGTCAGATTGTGAGATGCCAGCTGTTCTAACAACTCGGGGTCAATTTCAGCATCATCTGGAATCTCCGACTGTGAAAGCCCTGTGGCATTGGCAACTAGAAAATACAAAGAGTTATACCAATTACCCAATAAAAACGCCTCTTTACACCTTTAATTTAATCCTTCACTAAGGAAAATAGTTCCAATTTATACAGTCATAAATTTATATCAAAAGAAATAGTTTCAATATTCTAGCAGATGGTAGCTTAAATCAGGCTGAAAGTAATTTTGAACATACTGGGTTTCACACCAGGTGTGAATGTATATTTGTATATACTGGCTGTCACACTAGGTGTGAGTATGTGTTGTTTTTTGTTTTTTTTGTTTTAGGGTACATACATACTGGCTTTCAAACTAGGTGTGAGTTTCTATTCTGTTCATTCTGTCTATAACACTAGGTGTGAGTGTATATTTTGTACATACTGACTGTCACACTAGGTGTGAGTGTATATTTTGTTCATACTGGCTGTAACACTATAGGTGTGAGTGTATAGTTTGTACATACAGGCTGTCACACCAGGTGTGAGTGTATAATTTGTACATACAGGCTGTCACACCAGGTATGTGTGTGTATTTGGTTTTTTTATTTTTGGTTGTTATCATTTTTGGGTACATACATGTGAGTGTATAGTTTGCACATACTGGCTGTCACACCAGGTGTGAGTGTATATTTTGTAAATACTGGCTGTCACACCAGGTGTGAGTGTATATTTTGTACACACTGGCTGCCATGTTAGGTGTGAGTCTATATTTTGTACATACTGGCAGTCACACCAGGTGTGAGTATATATTTTGTACATACAGGCTGTCACACCAGGTGTGAGTGTATAATTTGTACATACTGGCTGTCATGTTAGGTGTGAGTCTATCTTTTGTACATACTAGCTGTCACACCAGGTGTGAGTGTATAATTTGTACATACAGGCTGTCACACCAGGTGTGAGTGTATATTTTGTACACACTGGCTGCCATGTTAGGTGTGAGTGTATATTTTGTACATACAGGCTGTCACACAAGGTGTGAGTGTATAATTTGTACATACTGATTGCCATGTTAGGTGTGAGTCTATCTTTTGTACATACAGGCTGTCACACCAGGTGTGAGTGTATAGTTTGTACATACAGGCTGTCACACTAGGTGTGAGTGTATAGTTTGTACATACTGGCTGTCACACTAGGTGTGAGTGTATAGTTTGTACATACTGGCTGTCACACTAGGTGTGAGTGTATAGTTTGTACATACTGGTTATTCCACCAGGTGTGTGTGTGTATGTTGTACATACAGGCTGTCACACTAGGTATGTGTGTATAGTTTGTACATACTGGCTATCACACCAGGTGTGTATGTATATGTTGTGCATACAGGCTGTCACACCAGGTGTGAGTGTCTATTTTGTTCATACTGGCTGTAACACTATAGGTGTGAGTGTATATTTTGTTCATACTGGCTGTCACACCAGGTGTGAGTACCGTACTTTGGGAATAATTGGCCGTGGTTAATAATTGGCCTCATTGGCCACCTGACACGAATGGCGAAAATTCAACACCCCAAAATACCCTTATTATTGACCAACAAAGAAGTCAATTATCGCCGGCGACATATAACTCGACCCGAACATAGGCCTGAAGATTCACACCTCCGTCCGTTAACCTGTAATTTGTGTTAGGTAAACCGTGAACGATATGCAAACACACTATTGTTTACCTTTATTTTCTTTTATCCAAGTCGTTTGTGTAAGCAGATATCCCAAACTATAATTTACACGAGCGTTAATTCCTTCAAAAACAAACATTCTCGAACACAAAATGAAACAGGAAACGTTCACTATTTACCTTAGACGGTGTTCTTATTTTTTAGCACGTTAAAATCGATACAGTCAATGCGATATACTGTTAACCAGTCTGACTGACGTTATTTTTCGCCTTACGCATCGGAACAATTTACGAACTATGTTGGAGTTGGAGTTGTTTTTAATTTTTATTTTTGTACTCGAGGATTTTTACCAGATGTAAAATGGCCTTAAAATTCATTCTAATGTGAATATTTGTTCTGAGAAGCGAATGCAATAACATACTGAGATTTTCCGACATAGAGTATTTTAGTCATTCCGTTTGAGCATCCGTTCTTCTTTCGAAGCCATTTTATCAACAAGGTTTTTTTGTGACGAGTTTGGGGCCGTTTCATCAAAATATACGATATATTCACAATCGTAAATTATATTATATCGTTACGTATACATACGATACGGTACTATAGGTGGATTACGATCTTATATACCATATATCGAAATGCGTTTCATCAACGCTATCGTTAATAAGACGAGGGTGCGTAATTATACGATGTTTCATGAAACGGGACATTGATACATACAGGCGTTTAATTTTCACCCCTTGGATCTCAGGTTGGCCAAAATTAAACAAACCAAAATAAAAAACGATCTTTTAGCACAAAATGGCCAAATTATGACGACGCCAATTATTCCCAAAGTACGGTATATAGTGTGTACATACTGGCTGTCAAACCAGGTGTGAGTGTATATTTTGTACATACTGGCTGTCAAAACCAGGCGTGAGTGTATATTTTGTACACACTGGCTGCCATTTTAGGTGTGAGTCTATATTTTGTACATACTGGCAGTCACACCAGGTGTGAGTGTATAGTTTGTACATACAGGCTGTCACACCAGGTGTGAGTGTATAATTTGTACATACAGGCTGTCACACCAGGTGTGAGTCTATATTTTTTACACACTGACTGCCATGTTAGGTGTGAGTCTATATTTTGTACATACAGGCTGTCACTCCAGGTGTGAGTGTATATTTTGTACATACTGGTTGCCATGTTAGGTGTGAGTCTATATTTTGTACATACAGGCTGTCACACCAGGTGTGAGTGTATATTTTGTACATACAGGCTGTCACACCAGGTGTGAGTCTATATTTTGTACACACTGACTGCCATGTTAGGTGTGAGTCTATATTTTGTACATACAGGCTGTCACACCAGATGTGAGTGTATATTCTGTACATACTGGTTGCCATGTTAGGTGTGAGTCTATATTTTGTACATACAGGCTGTCACACCAGGTGTGAGTGTATATTTTGTACATACAGGCTGTCACACCAGGTGTGAGTGTATATTTTGTACACACTGGCTGCCATGTTAGGTGTGAGTCTATATTTTGTACATACTAGCTGTCACACCAGGTGTGAGTGTATAATTTGTACACACTGGCTGTCACACCAGGTGTGAGTGTATAGTTTGTACACACTGGCTGTCATGTTAGGTGTGAGTCTATATTTTGAATATACAGGCTGTCACACCAGGTTTGAGTGTATATTTTGTACATACAGGCTGTCACACCAGGTGTGAGTGTATATTTTGTACATACAGACTGTCACACCAGGTTTGAGTGTATATTTTGTACATACAGGCTGTCACACCAGGTGTGAGTGTATATTATGTTCATACTGGCTGTCACACCAGGTGTGAGTCTATATTTTGTACATACTGGCTGTCACACTAGGTGTGAGTGTATATTGTGTACATACTTGCTGTCACACTAGGTGTGAGTGTATATTTTGTACATACTAGCTATCACTATAGGTGTGAGTGTATAGTTTGTACATACTGGCTGCCACACTAGGTGTGTGTGTATAGTTTGTACATACTGGCTATCACACAAGGTGTTAGTGTATAGTTTGTACATACTGGCTGTCACACTAGGTGTGTGTGTGTATAGTTTGTACATACTGGCTGCCACACTAGGTGTGTGTGTATAGTTTGTACATACTGGCTATCACACTAGGTGTGTGTTCATAGTTTGTACATACTGGCTGCCACACTAGGTGTGAGTGTATAGTTTGTACATACTGGCTGTCACACTAGGTGTGTGTGTATAGTTTGTACATACTGGCTGTCACACTAGGTGTGTGTGTGTATAGTTTGTACATACTGGCTGTCACACTAGGTGTGTGTGTATAGTTTGTACATACTGGTTATCACACCTGATGTTAAGTGTATTTGTTGTACATACAGGCTGTCACACTAGGTGTGAAGGTATATTTTGTACATACTTGCTGTCATGAGGTTGCCCTTGATCTTGTCTCTGTATTCTGCTACTGTTGGACCTGCGCTGTTTCTCTTCTGCGATCTCATCACTTCCTGTATCACAGTCTATAAATAAACCAACAAATTGTTTATAAGAAATTTATATAAACATATACAGGTTTTTTATTAAATACATCAAAGAAGCTATTAACTCAGCTTAACAATTTAATCCAATACTCCATAGCTACACTCTTTTATGTCTTTAATTAATTCCTCCATTGAACACAATAGTTAAAACCTCATACAGTCATGAATATGTACCATAAGAAATATTTTATATATCCTAGCAGATGTAGGCTTAAAGCAGCCTTAAAGCACATTATGTTAACTTTCAACCTGCTTTAAGTGGCAGCCAGTCTTCAAAACTAGAAAAACCCTATGGAGTAATGGGTTAACCAGTTACATGTAGCCAATTATAGTTTGTTAAATTCTGCAAGCTCAGACACTTGAACTCTCTTAATTAGTTAAAATAGATGTTTTTTATAAGCTTGTTTGACAATTAACTAGGTTCAATATTTAAACCTATGACATTTTGAAAAAATTGTTTAAGAATAGTTTTAACCCATTACCCCAATAAATAGACATTTTTATGCAATTAATTTATTCCTCAACTGAAGAAAATAGTTCCAATATATACAGTCATAAATATGTACAATAGATAATATTTTTTATATATTTAGAAGATGTTAGCTTAAAGCAGGCTGAAAGTAAAGCAGAATGCGCCTTAAGGCGCATTCTGCTTTACTTTCAACCTGATTTAAGTGGTCACCTATTTTCAAAACTTGAAACAGAATAATGGGTAATGGGTTAAGCATGTAACAATCATGTAAACAAGAAAAACATTATTACTGTAGGGAAGACATTATTATATTTTTTCTCGTTTAAACATAACTTAACACAAATGCAAGGTAATAAAATGTAGAAATGACATTCATTTCTTCACATTCTGGCAATTTTATTTGATCTGAGTGGCAAAATGTTTGGAGGAGCAAAGTTATCGAGTGTCTGATCTGGCTCCAAAACAGTTTGCATCAAACAGAATTGTTTTAGAATACATATGATCTTTTGAAATAAGAACATCTTCATACTATTCCCCACTACACAGTATGAAGACGTTATTTGCAATTATTCTCCTTTCCAAGTAAGACTTTTATTAATTTATCCATAAATATCAACAGTATGAAGAAATTATTTTCCGTTATTCTCCTTTACAAGTAAGACTATAATTGGTTGGTCAATTAATATTAACAGTCATTTCAAACTGAAGACATGTCATTAGAAGCGACAGTATGGTTAGTTGACTATTCCACATCAATTGCAAGCAGCCATGTTGTCAAGCAAACCATACAAACCATACACCTCTGTAATCATCCTGCCAGTATTCCATCTACACAGTTATAACATACCCTCTTATTTAGCCATATACATAAGGTGAAACCATTACCCCATAAATACCCGTTTTTACGCCTTTAAATTATTCTTCAACAGAAGAAAATAGTTCAAATTTATGTAGTCATGAATATGGACCATAAGAAATAGTGTCTATATCCTGGTAGATATTAGCTTAAAACTGACTGAAAGTAAAGCAGAATGTGCACATTCTGCTTCACTTTCAGCCTGCTTTAAATGATTGCCTGTCTTCAATACTAGAAACAGGTTATTGGGTAATGGGTCAAAGAGTTATCCTAGTAGTTAATTATCTCATTGACCTCTGAAACTTCAAATTGACAATTCCAATTTCATTTTTACTAGTTCAGGTAGTTTTTATATAATATGTTGCAAAATGGCAAACAGTTTAGACCCTGATACGAGGTATATCTTATAGAAGTTTTCTGCTCTTGGTCTGCACTACGATTAGTGTTCTCTTCATAGGTACACTGTTTATATAGGATGTTTACATGCAACAATAGGGTTCCAAAGGTTAATGAAGGCTTGTTAAAGCAGCGATCTTCTTCTGAGATCTTCACTTGTCTTAACCCATTCACCCCTAAAACTCTTAATGGACCATTCCTGTTTCCAATTAAATCTAATCCATTTTCAACCATTTGTTGTTTTTGAAATACAAAGTACGTTGTAAGCACGACAAACAGTAGAGAATCTGATCAGAAGGCTCTTGAAGGAGCCATATGATCAGAATCTACACTGTTTGCATAGCACAAGTGTACTCTGAACAGGTATACTGTTTATTATGGATAAATATATACACTTGTCTCTATGATTCAATGAGTGAACCCATTACCCCATAACTACGCCTTTTTACGCCTTTCATTTATTCATCCACTCAAGAAAATAGTTCCACTTTATGCAGACATAATATTGTACCATACCAAGTATTTTCTTTATTCTAGCAGATGATAGCTTAAAACAGGCTGAAAGTAAAGCAAAATGCGCCTTAAGGCGCATTCTGCTTTACTTTCAACCTGCTTTAAGTTGTCTTCTTTCTTAAATACTAGAAATAGGTTATGGGGTAATGGGTTAAACACTGAAATAAGCTATGACATAAAGGGTTAAGGTACAAGTTGTTTGATGATGTTTATTTCAAATGCCCTAAACATGATTGAATTGATTTCTGTATGTAGAAATACGAACTTTTTCCCATTTACCCACATTAATTTTCTCATACATTACCATCAGTTCCACTTTGCTTATTCGAAAATACTGTGGAATTATATTAGTCACAATGACATAAGCAGTCTCATAAAGTATTGTCTGATATTGAGTAAATCACATACAAGGATTCTAATAACAATTTAAAAATAATTACTGAATTTTTTTTTAAGAAAATGGGATTTTCTACAGATTGAAGAACAAACAGATGAGTGGACATACTGAAATAGACAAACAGATAGAAAGACAGATCAGGCAGAGAAACAGACAGATGAAGGACAGACAGACAGACAGACAAGCAGAATGGTGAACAGACAGGTGAAGACAACAGACAGACACAGAACAGGATGAAGGCTATATGATAATGGTTCTACACTAGTCTGACAGAGGGTTTGTTTTTTGGGGACCTGTTCCCATCTGAAAAAAAGGCCTTCATTCCCAAAATGAGCATTTTACAGCGGGATTTTCCCCCCAAAATGAGTGTTTTACGACTCATTTTTTCTCTCCAAAAATCAAATATTTTTCGTTGTTATAGGGTATATTTTATCAAATTGAATAAGTACCAACCCATATTCCCAATGTGGTGAAAAAAACAAACTGTAAATCAAGGCAAAATAAAAGCATATTTGACATTATAAAACCGAACTAAAAGCAAATGCAAGAAATGTGGAAAATTGTAGGTTTTTGACAAATTTGACCATGCATTGAATTCTGAGTGGCATACAGTGTAGAGTCTGACTTGTGAAAGCAAGAACAAGTTGGTAACAGATCAGGCTCAAAACTGTTTGAAATTGGCATCATGCAGTGTTTGAGTATATAAGAGTGTTTATTAGGAGATTATAACATCTTCCTTATTGAGTGTAAAAAAGACTAAAGAGGAGAATGATGATCCAGGTCCAAGGAGAACAGTTTGAGGGAAGAGTGTATAATATCTTACTGAATCTGGCAAGTCCTGTACGGACTGACTCCTGGATATATCACGTGCAGGGTGGGTGTCCATCCACATAGAGGCTGCCTTCTACTCATTAGAATGCATAGAAAATGTTAGCGTTAGTAATAAACAGAGCTCCAGATACAGTGAGTATTTCAAATAGTATAACATCCTTAACCCAATACCCCACAAATACACAGGGCTCCAGATAAGAGGTAGTTATTTCAACAAATCCAACAATTCTCACTCTTTTAAGCACCAAATCCTATGGTGATACTACTCATTAGAATCGTCTCGAAGAGACGATTCTAATGAGTAGTGACACCATAGGGTTTAATTCAGAAATAAAGATTTTAGTTTTTGAAAAAATACCCTTATCTGGTGCTCTGATTCCTTTTTAATCTAATTTATTCCTCCAGTCCACTGAAGAAAATTACTTCATTCTACACAGTCATCAAAATGCATTGTAAGAAATATTTTCTATAGGCTAGAAGATGGTAGCTTAATGCAGGCTGCATTCTGCTTTACTTTCAACCTGCTTTAAGTGGTCACCTATCTTCAAAGTTGAAACAAGCTATGGGGTAATGGGTTAAATCTCAATCAAACACTATAGTGTGACTACTCGTTAGATTCCTATCTCTAAGGTGAATCAAATGAGTAATCACAAAATAGCTTTGGTTGAATTAGGAAGGACAAAATATTAGAACTGTTCAGTTGACTCACTCTCTTAGACTAAACCTGGAGTCTGTAAAGCACAAGCAAATGTTAAAGACAAACTCTGAAAAAAAATCTACATAGTATAAAACACAACCTCTGATCTTGATATGCAGTCTGACTGCATTTTCCTGTAATTAAAAAGTCCTAACCCCATCTCACAAAGAAAAACACCTGTTTGTAGAAAAAATTGCCATTATCCTATATTAAAATTAATTATTCACCAACAATATTCTACAGTGTTCCCTCTCTACAACGGCCCTCCTTACAACGACTCCCTCCTTACAACGACATTCGCCGCTGTTCCTAAGAAAATTATGTTTTATGCTTGCACTGATGCATAATCGTCTACTTAAAATTGTTGTCTGCTGTTTTTCTTACATAAATGACATGTTCACAGAAACAAACATAATGACAAATGACAAACAGCTTGAATCCAGATCAGACGCCGCGTTAGCGGCGTCTGATCTAGATTCAAGCTGTTTGCAAACGTAAAATAAGTTCCCTCCCTATAACGACTCCCTCCGAACAACGCACAAAATAATGTGTCTCCCATTGGGTGTTGTTGTAGAGAGGGAGCGCTGTACATGCAATGGGATTGCTTTGAAGATTCATCTTAACCCTTTTCTGCTGAATGTTCATAAAAGTTTGCCAACTATAAATATCTATGGCTTGAATCATTTCAGGTTATCTGTTTTTCAAAAAGATGTTCCTAGCTATTATACTGCATGGCTTATAAGAAAAATAAAAAATTCTCCCCAGGTAAGAATGCAGATTCATGTCAGACAAATCAAATAAGAAAATAGTGCAGATCCTGATCAAACAGCTCCATCTGATCAACTGTTTCCATAAAAATATCAATATACGCTTATAGCAAGAGAAAGGTTAAAATATGGAAATATACCAATCAACAAAGCTGACAGTTCTAATTATACCTAAATCTAAATTAGATCTTGACGGAAGATTTTATACAAGTACAAGACTGAAGCTTTCAAGCATATAACTCTGAAGCATATTTTCCCATAAGGTATAACCTGTATTGAACTGCAATTCAAAAACAAGCTTGGAGGCTATAAAAAGTGACTGCATATATCCCATGATTACAAAATTTGGCATTTCATTAGCAAATGAAAAAATTAAGAATGACTACAGCAAAAATGTTTAAATTTGGCATTGTTCAAGATAAAAGGGAGGATTTCGATTTTTGTCAGCCTGTTATCTCAACTACTGTGGGGAAAGTAAAAGATGCCATTCTTTCCCAATAAACATTTTTGTGCCAAAACAATTATGCAAATGACAAAGAGTTTGGAGCTTGACCAGACTCCGGGTTGATCAAGTCCCGAACTTTGTTTGCCATTCAGAAAAAGCAAATCATCAGAATTTTCAAAAAAAAAAAAAATTTTGCATGACAGTTACACATGGTTTCATTCCAGCAGGCAAAAATAATGTCTTACCCATTTAGCTATAAACCATAGTGTGAGTAGTAGAGTAATGAGTAGTCACAGCATAGAGTTTGGTGGATAGATACAGGAGGAAATATTTGACTGTTCCTTGTTATACTCCCTATTATCTTGAGAACCTACATGTATATATGCTTGGCAATGTGTGCTCTGTCTTAACATACCTCTGTAAACTATCAACAGATTTCAAGTTGACTGAGTGATTCACATTATATTATCTCTGTTTTAACATACATCCATAAACTATCAAAATATTACTTGTTCACTAATTGGTGTTATTATTATTA
Organism: Gari tellinella; assembly: GCA_922989275.2. Taxonomy (NCBI): domain Eukaryota; kingdom Metazoa; phylum Mollusca; class Bivalvia; order Cardiida; family Psammobiidae; genus Gari; species Gari tellinella. The sequence continues at coordinate 11,235,234 of OV277873.1, forward strand.
TCATTTACATATACCTCTGTTAACTATCAACAGACTGCTTGTTTACTAATTGTTGTGTATTGTATAATGTCCGTCTTTAGTTACATATCTTCGTAAACTATCAACAGATTGTTCATTTACTAATTGTTGACTATTTATTATCTCTGATTTAACATATCCCTGTAAACTATCAACAGGTTGCTTGTTTCCTTATTGTGTTGTATTATATCATGTCTGTCTTTACATATCTTGGTAAACTATCAACAGAGTGTTCATTTACTAATTTTTGTGTAATATATTATCTCTGTCTTTACATATCAAATTATCAACAGATTGCAGATTGCATTGATTACTTATTGTTGTGTATTAAATAGTATCAGTAAGTTTACTCTCTCTTCTCTATTTGGCAGATATCAATAAAATGTTTACAGGCTTACCAAAAAATAATGTCATTTTACATGTAACATAAAATATGGTTAGACGTTAAAGTCATGATATAATATAAAACATCAAATGACTATGATCTTTCAAAATATCTCTGTCTAGGAAACATTGCCATGACATCAAAAAGTTGTGCTATACTCATTTATATTATCTGCTAACAAAAACAGTTTCTAAATGATTAACAGTTCTTAACTCTTTGAACCCTAGTCCCGCATATAGGCGTCATTTTCAAACAGTGAACACGTGAATAGTACACTTGTCCTATGCAAACAATGAAGACCCAGATCAAAGGGCTCCGAAAGGAGCCCTCTGATCAAGGTCTTCACTGTTTGTAATAATGCCAAACATTGACAAAAACAACCCTTAAAAGTCAGAAATGTTCTAAACTAAAATGGAAACTGGAATTGTCCATTTAAAGTTTCAGGGAGGAAAGAGTTAAAGTTTACTGGCAAACATTCATTTGGATAACCACAGACAATCTAGTTTGATGTTGAAAACAATTTTGGCTGGTTAGGCCCTAGATCAATGCATTTATGTATGATTTCTTAGAAACATGTAGCATATTAAATTATTTGAAAAAACTAATTATGTATTACATTCAAACACACATCATGCAAAATCAAATTATGAAAGAAATGTTAATACACATCATTGCAAGAGAGAAAAACTTTGTAATACATGTACAAATTAACCCTTTTCCTGCTGATTGCAACTTGACTGGTATTTGCAAACAGTTTGGATCCACATCAAAAACATCCACTAATTTAGATACAAACTGTTTGAAACTTGTTTTTTAGGGTTCTTCAAATTTTAATATACAAAAATCCTAATTTGACAGTTGTTTCAAACAATGGTTTCAAAGCAGACAATATAACTGCAGGATAAGGGTTAATTCTTTGAACACTAAGTAATTATTTGGTCAACAACAATAATTGTCATCTGCAACTTTTCTAAAATTAGAATTATCTTAAAAACAAAAATTGGAGCTTCAAACAGTTTGTTTCCTGATTAAATGCTCAGTTACTCAACATTCATATGAATCCAAACTGTTTGCAAAGGTAACCAAAGTGCTGACATTTATGTGCAAAGAATTAACCCTTATCCTGCGGTGATGTCGTCTGCTTCGAAATTGTAGTCTGCAAAGGTTGCTAAATGTAGATATATGCCTTTTTTAAGTAAAGAAACCTAAAGACGAGTGTCAAACAGTTTGGATCCAGATCAGACGCCGCGTTACGCGGCGTCTGATCTGGATCTAAACTGTTTGCAAAAATAAATAAAGTCGCGACCAGCAGGCAAATGGTTAATGTATTAACATCATTCTATAATATGATATATTGTGTAAAATGAAATTATATTTTTCATTAGAAAAAAACCCATAACAGACTGTCTTTAAGTATTTCTGAAATTTAATTAAAACTGTAATAGCCTCCAGTATGGAAAACATTTATTCTTATGTTTCCAAGGCAACAGGATATTGCCATGACAACAGTCTACATACCCTGATATCCTCATCCAACATCTGACCAGCATCACTTTGACTGAGCACACTTTCCGCAATCTTTGATGCATGATTGGTAAGCGTGTCAATAATCTCCTGTTCCGATAACTTTGGCGAATCTGTAAAGCAAAATTATTCCAATCCATAATTATCACATTACAGAGTGTAAGAACTTTTACTGCAGTACCTTACATGATACTGGAGGAAGATTTGTGTCAAACTATGACAGACGGTAGAATTAATCTTCAATACCTAAAACCTGTACTATAGAATGACAATATAATTCTACATATCATAATTACAATCAAACCTCAATACACTCAAACCTTTCTCAATTCAAAATGTTCATGTATTCGCTTCTGTTAAACATGCACATACAGTCAATTTTCGATATCTCAAACTCGCTTAACTCGAACTATCGGATAGTTTGACACATGAACAGCATTATTTCATGCTCTGCTAAGTCGAACATACCCATATTTCAAAGTTAAAACGTGGCTAAGCCACGTTTTAACTTTAAAAAACAGGTATGTTCGATTTAACCAAGTTCAAGATACCGAAGTTCGACTGTACCGCTATTTCAAATTTAGAAAGTAGCTAAGCCACATTTTAACACAGAAATAAGGGTAAGTTTACCTTAAGCAAGTTCGAGTGATTGAGGTTCAGAGGCCATCTTACGAAACAACATACAACAAATATTGTTGTAAGTCAGTTTCTAAAATTATCAATTTATCTTTTATTTCTCCTTCCAATCTTGTCACAAGACAGGATTACTTGGAGAAATCAGAAATTAAGATGTGTTTTAGATTTAGACTTACGCCCGTTTTTGTCGTACAATGTCTTGTAAGGCCGGCCCCAGCTGTTTTTATTATTGTTAAAAAAAGCACCAATTAGTTAAGCAATTAAACCTCTTGAATAAATATGATTAGTTGTTGTTTAAAACAATGAATTAAGCAAAATAATTATAAATGTGTTTTCTTTAATATAACAAGCATTATAATGTGAGCATCATCTCAATTTGAAACTCTTGAATAAATATGATTAGAAAATAAATTAAGCTAATTGCTTTATTAAGACAAGCATTATAATGTGAGCATTAATTATCTCAAACTGAAACTATAAAATATTAAGCTAATTATTTAAACATGTTTTCTTTAATAATCAAGCATTATTATGTGAGCATTATCACAAAATTAATCAAATTGGTTATTCACAGGGCTCCAGATAAGAGGGAGTAAACTGAACAAAACAATCATTTTCTCCAACATTTCAGCACCAAATCCTATGGTGCCGGTAATATTTGTGACACCATAGGGTTTAATGCAGAAATAAAGATTTTAGTTTTTGAAATACTCCCCTTATCTGGAGCTCCGATTCAGTATATATATAACCACATAGATAAAGTATTTTAAGCATGTCTGTAGAAATGTGATGTACAGTGGAGAATCTGTTATTCTTCACCGTTTAAATGCAAACGTACGCACCGCAAAATACTAAAACGTAGAAAAGTACCACCTTTTGACAATTCTGATAATTCATCTTTATCTTGGTGGCAAACAGTTTGGAGCCTGATCAGACGCCGGGTTACCGGGCGTCTGATCTGGCTCCAAACTGTTTGCACTGCAAATAATAGTTTTAGCGTAAACGCGTTTATTGGGAAAGAATAACAGATTCTCCACTGTAGCATGCTATTGTTAATTCTGTTAGAATTAATTACCAATACCTCAAATATCATTAACAAAATGCATTGATAGTGTTACAAGTGATAGAATCAAGTCTGCTAATTAGCAAAGTTAATCAGTCACACAAACATTATTATTGTAGTCAGAGCCCTAGATAAAGTGAGGATTTTAATTCTAAAATCCTTATATGCCCCAATCTAACCTTAGGTTAATCCATAACCCCATAAATATGCCTTTAATTTATTAATTCACTTAAGTAAATAACTCCAATTTATTCAGTCATAAATATGTTTCATAAGAAATAGTTTCTATATTCTAGCAGATGAAAGCTTTAAGCAGGCTGAAATTAAAGAAGAATGCACCTTAAGGTGCATTCTGCTTTACTTTCAATCTGCTTTAAGTGATCAACTGTTTTCAGAACTAGAAACAGGATTGTGGGGTAATGTGTTAAGATAAGACTGCTCATTATAAGCATCTCTTCTATATAGGTTTTGATTGAGACATTCACCTGAAAATGTTGGAAATAGTTTAGTCTTTCTTATCTTGAGCCCTGTTTAAAGTGCAAATCTTGTAGCAAATACAGTCAAACTGTGTTCAGTGATCTTTCAGGATAGTCAAAGCTTTATGCTGAATGACTAGTAGCCCAGAAAACTCTGCATTACTTGCATTCAGTCTTTACCCTTACTGTGCCTAAAACGAGTATATACATTATATACAATTCTAACACGACTCGAAACCTACGGCATATAGACAAAGAATACCCAGAAACGTATATTACGCCGCGATAATGAACTGCACGCGCGGCGTTTCCATCCGCTGTTCCATTTGCCCCATACGCTTTATACATAAATAGTATTTTTATAATAAAAGTCGCGTTAGAATTAAGATTTGATATTTCTTAATTCTAACACGACTCGAAACCTACGGCATACAGACAAAAAATACCGAGGAAGGTATATAACTCCGCGATAATGAACTGCACGCGCTACGTTTCCATACGCTGTTCCATTTGCCCCTTACGCGTAAAACATAAACAGTATTTTTATAATAAAAGTCGCGTTAGAATTAAAATAACAAATTCGTAGGTGTTCATTACCGTGCATTAGATCACAGTAAGTCGTTGAGATGTGGGTAATTAGATCACTCGGCCTAAAGGCCTCGTGATCTAATGACTCCACATCTCAACTCCTAACTGTGATCTAATGCACGGTAATGAACACCTACGAATTTGTTATTTCTTAAACAGTGTATACCAAGATCCTTAACCTTTTCCCCATCTTTTCGCCTTTTAGTGAATATGATTTATTCCTCCGCTGAAGAAAATAGTTTCAATTTAATCAGTCATGATTATATATTGTAGGGAATATTTTCTATATTCTAGCACATTATAGCTTAAAGCAGGCTGAAAGTAAAGCAGAATGCGCCTTAAGGCGCATTCTGCTTTACTTTGAACATGCTTTAAGTAGACGTCTATCTACAATACTAGAAATAGGCTATCAGGTAAAGGGTTAAAGAGCCATCTGATTACGGTCTGTACTGTTTGCCATCAATGTAAATATGTTTGGCGCAATCCCCTCATGAGTATTGTAGTTATTTTTTAGAAAATTGAAACTTGGAAAGTCGGCAGAGAAAGAGTTAATCAATAAATGTCTAACATTAATGAAAGTAGAAAATAGCAATCAGTGTAGACCCTGATAAAACATGCAATTTGCATCCTCTAAACAGTCTCTGCACTGTTTTGCTATTTCATATGAAATAATATCTTGTACCGCAGGGCTCCAGATAAGAGGGAGTAATTTGAACAAATCCAACATTTTCTCACTCATTGAACGCCCAATCCTATTGTGTGACTACTCATTAAAATCGAAGAGACGATTCTAATGAGTAGTCACACCATAGGGTTTAATCAAGAAATAAAAATGTTAGTTTTTGAAATACTCCCCTTATCTGGAGCTCTATAATGTTTGGACAAACACTATAGTGTTTTTATAATTTTCATCAACCTTGTTTATCTGTAATGAAATCTTCCAGCAAGCAAATAGGGAGAGTTCATTGCAGTATCCAGACATAAAAGGAACAAACATGCACATGCATTCAGAGACCTGTCATTGCATGTTCTTTGGAACAGTCAGTGAACATAGATCTGACTGTACAGTGTAATGGTAAAGTGCTTGTGTAAATAATGTTAGATTCTGTAAAAACATGCAAACTTAGAGTAGCCTGCAATAGACTGAAGTAACTTTGTATAGATGAAGGGTAACAGCGGCGAAGACTTTATTTCCAAATTAAATGGGTTTGTACTAAAACAGTTGGGTCTTTTGCAAACACTTTTGAACCTGAATAGAAGCTGAGTAACTCAGCGTCTGATCAGGCTCCAAACTGTTTGTAATGCAGATTTTAATTAAACATTTTAAATCATTTGTCATTTACTATATTTCATTGCAATTGCATTTATTTTTGATTTTGTTTAACCCTTTGGACCCTAGTCCCGCATATTGGCGTTGTTTTCAAACAGTGTACATGTGAAACGTACACTTGTCCTGTGCAAACAGTGAAGACCCAGATCAGAGGGCTCCGAAAGGAGCCCTCTGATCAGGGTCTTCACTGTTTGTCATATTTCAAAACATTGACAAAAACAACCCTTAAAAGTCAGAAATGGACCAGACTAAAATGGAAACTGGAATTTTCCATTTAAAGTTTCAGGGAGGAAAGAGTTAAATGGGAAAAGTGACGTCATCCCCACTGTAGTTTCTAAGTCTTGCAGTCAATGTTAGTCTAGGAGTTATGTACATGACTGTACAGATGTAGGCTATTAGCTATCAATATTGATATTATCACACTGTAATAAGTCTGTAGTATGTCCATAAACAAGTGAAGTATTCATTCTAAAACAGTGATTGCTTTTATAAGTCCATAAACATGTGAGGTATTCATTCTAAAACTGTGATTGCTTTTATAAGTCCATAAACATGTGAGGTATTCATTCTAAAACAGTGATAAATGTAGTCAGTCCATAATATACTACAGTAAAACCTCTCTATTACGACCACTAAATTATGTTAATTATAAGGGTGTTTACTATAGGTGACCGCTTAAAACAAGGCGACAGTGAAACAGAAAGCTCCTTTAGGAGCTTTCTGTTTCACTGTCACCTTGCTTAAAGCTGTCACCTGTCTATTAAACAATTAATTAGCCTTCGTTTAAGTGGTCGTAATAGCGAGGTTTTACTGTATATTTATTCTAAAAATGATAATTGTAGCAAGACTATAAATATGCAAGTTATTCATTCTACAACAATGATCACTCTGATAAGTCCATAAACATCAGAGCTCCAGATAAGGGAGTATTTCAAAAGTTAAAATCTTGATTTCTGCATTAAACCCTATGGTGTCACTACTCATTAGAATCGTCTCAAAGAAACGATTCTAATGAGTAGTAACACCATAGGATTTGGTGCTAAAATGAGTGAGAAAATGTTGGATTTGGTCAGTTTACTCCCTCTTATCTGGAGCCCTGAACATGTGATGTATTCAATTCTAAAACTGTGACAATTGTTATAAGTCCATCAAAAAGAGAGTTATGCATTCTAAAAACAGTGATAACTGTAATTAAGTCCATAAATATGTGAGATATGCATTCTAAAACAGTGATCAAGTTCTATCAGGTTCCTGAAAAGTGAATTATAGGAGACAAACCATGCAATGTGCTGGATCATAAGAATGACTCTTGTTCATTGCAGAAAACTGTATGTGCTAACTAATATAACGGGAAGAAAAGCGTAAGAGTTATTTCAAAGAGCCAAATAAAGATTGCATACAGGAAGGTTTATTAGTCAATATAAATTCTTTTTTCACACTAGAAACAAAAAAAGGCTTATTATAGACATAGTGATGCAAAAGAACTTTCTGATAAAACAAGAGTCATTTTAATAAACGTGTGAATTAATACAGAGGTCATATAACTGCATTCATTTGGAGTACCTCTACCATCATCGTCTCCTTTCAATGATCCAGCGAGAGAGGAAGCCTGTGGGGTCTGGGCCTGAGACATTGCTTTTGGAGTTGTCTCCCCTACTTGTTCTTCAACAGTATCAGTTACTTCCCCTGTTATTTCCTCAGCTTCAGTTACCTCCCTTGACACTTCTACCTCTTGTTTTATTTCATTATCAGCTAGGACCTCAGCCATATCGGCAACAATCTCAACCTTATCAGCCTCGACCATAACCTTATCAGCTATGACCTCAGCCTCATCCTTTTTATTATCATCTACTACTTCTACCTCTTCTTCAATTTCTTCATGCAGCATCAAATCAACCTTATTTTCACCTGATTCTTTCTCACCTTTTTCTGACGCTTTATCTAGTTCTGACTTTTCATGTTCAGTACCGTGAGAAATGTGAGAGACTTCAGTTTGCTCTCTGATCATTTGTGTCTCTCCCTCTATCTGAGTTAACTGATTCTGAAGCTGTCGATGAGATTTGAGGTTCTCAGACGATGACCTTGACCTTGCTCTTTGTGTGTCCGAAAAATCAGACAGAGGGGAACTGTGGGAGCGCTGCAATGTGGGAGTTTTGGAGGAAGCTCGTATTTCTGATTTTGACCTTTCAGGGGATTGGGCTACAGAGCTACGCCCACTTCTGTCTGTGGGTAAAGCAATACCTGTATTAGGGTCACCTGTGTCAGATTTTTGGGCGACAAACTCGGAATGTGTCAGACCCTCCCAGACTTCTCTCTCAGTGTCTAGGTCAGTGGGCACTTCTCCGTCTGAAATAGTCATTTCTACACATGGATATCTATCATCTATCATCTGTTATGAGTCGATGTATGAGACAAGCTGATCTCAACCGAGTCTAGAATTGAAATGCTATTAAGCGAGCCTTGGGGAGCTTAATAACTTTTCCATTCTAGACTCGGTTGAGATCAGCTTGTCTCATACATCGACCAGTGGCAGATTCTTTTTCTTACATAACCAACTATGGATATCTATCAATTGTTATGTCTACTCACCATTTACTTAGGCTGCAGACAAAGTGAGTACAGTAAAAACTCTCTATAACGACCACAAAATTGAGTTCATTATTAGGTGGTTACCGCATGTGACTGCTTAAAGCAAGGTGTCAGTAAAACAGAAAGCTCCTATAGGAGCTTTCTGTTTTACTGTCACCTTGCTTTAAGCTGCCATCTGAGCTTTATACAATCAATTAAGTCTTCATTTTAGTGGTCGTAATAGAGAGATTTTTATGTATGTCAAAAACTTATTTTTGTATTTTTCAACCTAACCAAATGTTGCGACCATTCATTGGAATCGTCTTGAAGTGACAGTTCTAATGAATGGTCACACCATAGGGTTTAACCCATAGCCTGTTTCTAGTATTGAAGATACATGACCACTTAAAGCAAGCTGAAAGTAAAGCAGAATGAGCCTTAAGGCGCATTCTGCTTTACTTTCAGCCTTTTTTCAGCAATCTTCTGTCATGATACAGGATATAATTCTTATAATGCATATTCATCTCTGTATAAATTAGAAGTATCCTCTTAGTGGAGAAATAAGTTAAAGGTGTAAAAAGGCGTATTTATGGCGTAATGGGATAATCAAAGCTAAATGTTAGAAAAGTTCAGTTTATCCACTTTTATCTGTAGCCCAGTAGTTATAAATAAACTAGGTTTAGACTAGCTAAATATATAAGTAAACCAATTTTGTTATTTTGTATGTCAACTACAGAGGAGAATCAGTTATTCTCTCCCGTTTAAACGCAAATGAAACGCAAACGCAAAGCACTAAAGCGTAAAAAAGTACAACTTTTGACAATTCTGATAATTCGTTTTTATCTTGGTGGCAAACAGTTTGGAGCCTGATCAGACGCCGGGTTACCCGGCGTCTGATCTGGCCCCAAACTGTTTGTAATTGAACTAATAGTTTTAGCGTAAACGCGTTTATTGGGAAAGAATAACGATTTCTCCACTGTATACCTACAGAAATGTTCTAATGAAAGTACTTCACTTCTGAAGTCATAAAATAACTGTGGTCAGCACAAAAGATGTGTAATAATAATTAGGACTGTTTGATATACATTGTCATAGCTGTAGATAAAGGCAGTATTTAAAATACAAATGCTAATACTAAAATTCTTCAAAAAGTATCTAAATGTATTTCTATCATAATGATATTAGCCTCTGCACATCAACCTTGGTTCATATACTGTAAAGATTGATAATCCATATTGTTACATACATTCATTTTATATTTGCTTTATTATACTGTACAAATTAATTTTGTGACAAATTTATGATTCTAGTTTGATATATGATTTCAAACAACTATCAATAAACAACTGAATAATTTTCATCTTGTTCACATCATGTTTCCAGTTTATCTTACAATATAGAGCTAAAGGGACTAATTACATAAAGGGAAATAACTACAATACTTCAAAATGCTAAATTAGTTTTGGCATTAGTACCCTCCCTTGGGTGGTGGGGCATGGCTAACATTGTCATATCAAAGTACAGAATATCACATGCTCGATCTATGGGAATTTTGCATGGGAAAATAATGTGAGGTGTAATAATAAACAATTTAAGGATTCAATAGGAAATGTCATTACATCAAAGGGCTACAAGTGTTCCAAGGCTGTGACGGGCATTCAACAGTTAAATGTATATCTCTTCTATGGTTCTAAGGACTACTTACAACTGAAGGGATCATTCATTACCTACAGAAGGGGACATTCAGACTTACTTTTTATTTGAAGGAAACCTAGAGTAATTAATAGTTAATAAGAATACATGTACCATATTACTGATGCAAGAAATGAGTAACTGAGAAACAAAATACCCTATCTGAAATTGAATACAAACTCAAACACACAAGATCATTAACCCTTAGCCTGCCACTCACGACTATAGCTCCATATGCAAACAACTTGGATCCGGATGAGACGCCGAGTAACTCGGCGTCTCATCTGGATCCAAGCTGTTTGACACTCGGACAACATTTTCAGCAATTTTGAGCAACTTTGAAGCACTTTGAAACTTGACGCAGACGAGAAATATAGCAGACGAGAATTTATTTGGCGGGCTAAGGGTTAAACCTTCTCCTGGTAATAGCATATATTTCAAAACAGGGTAGCTCCTGATCAGAATGCTCCTAAAAGAGATTCTGATCAATGTCTGCACTATTTTCTTTATAAGATCTGTATGGAAACAAGGGCCACCATGGCCGTAAATGGCTCACCTGGTTCACCATGTAAAATTAACCTAAAGTGACCTAGATTATGACTGGACATGACCAACAATCAACCTTTAGAGTGTTAACAAGATTTTTCTATAATTTGACCTAGTGACCTAGTTTTTGACCAGACACAATCCACATTTGATTTTGTTCTAGATTTGATGTAGGCAAACATTCTGAAAATATTTCATTCAGATCTAACAAGATTTGGAGCCTCTAGAGGGTTAACACGGTTTTTCTTTGATTTGGCCTAGTGACCTAGTTTTTGACCCAGCATGACCCATATTCGAACTTGACCTATATATCAATTAGGCAAACATTCTAACTAAGTAACATTAAAATCCAATAAGATTTGTAGCCTCTAGAGTGTTAACAAAGTTTTTCTAAGATTTGAGCTAGTGACCTAGTTTTTGACCTGACATGACCCACATTCGAAAAAGACCTAGAATTTATCAAGACAAACATTTTGATCAAGTTTCATAAAGATCCATTGAGATTTGTAGCCTCAAGAGTGTTAACAAGGTTTTTCTATGATTTGACCTAGTGACCTAGTTTTTGACCGGACATGATCCACATTCCAACTTGACCTAGATATAAATGAGGCAAACATTCTGACCAAGTTCCATTAAGATCCATTGAGATTTGTAGCCTCTAGAGTGTTAACAAGGTTTTTCTATGATTTGACCTAGTGACCTAGTTTTTGACTGGACATGACCCATATTCAAACTTGACCTAGATATCAATGAGGCAAACATTCTGACCAAGTTTCATTAAGATCCATTGAGATTTGTAGCCTCTAGAGTGTTAACAAGGTTTTTCTATGATTTGACCTAGTGACCTAGTTTCATGAAGATCGGATGAAATTTGTAGGCGCTAGAGTGTTAACGAACAAATGTGAACGGACAGACGGACGGACGGACATTCAGCGATCCTAAAAGCTCACCTTGGCAATTCGTGCCAGGTGAGCTAAAAATCTGTACTCTTTTATGGGAAAAAGTTTTCCTTATTTTATAAGCCAAAGTAATAGCTCAGATTGCAGATGTCATGGTAGGCGGAGTTTTATATATGAATATTCAGCAGGAGAAGGTTGAACTCTTTCAACACTGATTAGCTGTATTGAAGGTCTTTGCAAACAGTAGAGATCCAGATCATGACACAATCAGCAGAGAGCTTGATCAGGATCCAAACTGTTTGTCACTAGAATCATGTCTCTATAAATACAAAGATAATCTAAATACTAGAAAAACATAACAACTCCAATAAGGTTGTTACTATTTAATTTCTACAAGGTTTCACCTTTAAGCTTTTTCAGGGAATTAAATGTTTTATATATATTTATCTTTTTTAAAGATAAACTAACATTTTTCAAAATGTTAGAAGATGACAATTCCATCAAATAGGAGTACTCAGTGTTGAAAGAATGTCCTTACTGGTCTGGTACAGTGGAGAATCTGTTATTCTTTCCCGTTTAAACGCAAACGTACGCAAACGCAAAACACTAAAACGTAGAAAAGAACAACTTTTGGACAATTCTGATAATTCATGTTTATCTTGGTGACAAACAGTTTGGAGCCTGATCAGACGCCGGGTTACCCAGCGTCTGATCTGGCTCCAAGCTGTTTGCAATAGAAATAATAGTTTTAGCGTAAACGCGTTTATTGGGAAAGAATAACAGATTCTCCACTGTAGGTAAAATACAGTTAAAACTCTCTATCATGACCACTAAATTGTGTTTATTATTAGGTGTTTACAACAGGTGAATGCTTAACCCTTTACCCCATAGCTTGTTTCTAGTTTTGAAGACAGGTGACTACTTAAAGCAGGTTGAAAATAAAGCAGAATGTGCCTTATGGCACATTCTGCTTTACTTTCAGCCTGCTTTAAGCTAAAATCTGCTAGGCTATATACAATAGTTGTGATGGTAATTGTTCATGAGGGTATAAACTGGAACTATTTTCTTCAGCGTATGATTAAATTAAATACGCTAAAAGTCGCTTCTATAGGGGAAAGGGTTAATGCAGGATAACCAGTTAAAAAAAAGCTCTCGGCTTTACTTTTGTCTGGTACAGTGGAGAAAACGTTATTCTTTCCCAATTAATGTGTTGATGATAAAACTATTATTTCCATTGCAAACAGTTTGGAGCCAGATCAGATGCTGGGTAAATCGGCATCTGATCAGAATCCAAACTGTTTGCCACTCAGATTAAAAAACAATAATTAGAAATGTCAAAAAATGGTAATTTCTACATTTTATCAATTTGAGCTTTTTTGCATTTAATGGGAAAGAATAACATTTTCTCAAGTGTATCAAGCTAGTACAGTGGAGAATCTGTTATTCTTTCCCAATAAATGCGTTTACGCTAAAACTATTATTTCCACTGCAAACAGTTTGGAGCCAGATCAGACGCCGGGTAACCCGGCGTCTGATCAGGCTCCAAACTGTTTGCCACCAAGATAAAGATGAATTATCAGAATTGTCAAAAAGTTGTACTTTTCTACGTTTTAGTATTTTGCGTTTGCGTACGTGCGTTTAAACGGGAAAGAATAACAGATTCTCCACTGTACTTGTATCAACAAGAATGAAATGTCTTGCCTGCCTTTATATTGCACACACATTTAGACTCAATACATTATTCTGTATTCCAGAAAAGGCAACACTTTGTCACAGCGAGACAAAAACACAAAAAAATCTTACTTTTTAAAGTTAATATTTAGCACAAATGTGGCTCTACATGGTTTATAATAATTCATATTGATACAGGGCTCCAGATAAGGGGAGTATTTCAAAAACTAAAATCTTTATTTCTGCTTAAACCCCTATGAGTAGTAACACCATAGGATTTGGTACTGTATGAGTGAGAAAATATTTGATTTGTTCAAACTTCTCCCCCTTATCTGGAGACCTGTAGATAGGGACAAAAATCAAAGGTAAAAAATCACAGGGTGTCAATCTGAAATAAGACAAAATCAGTCAGTGCATGTAAATAATGTACAGTTAGGTGTTTATGGGTTCAACTCGGTGAAAATACCTTGCTCATTTTGTAAGTTATGCAGACTAGTTCGACTGTCTGCCTTTTGTAGACCGCCCTCTTGTTGAGCATAGCTCCAGCTATGCATGGACAGAGTGGCATCTATATCCCCACTATGATAATCTATATCTGGAGATTGGGAAATTCCAAATATTCTATATTTAGAGGTATGCCAGGAAATTCCAAATATTCTATATTAAGAAGTATACCAAACATCTAACTTTTTTGACACTAAATAATATTGGTGTATGCAAATAATAATGTCTGTTACTGTTCTAAAATAAAAAAAAATATCTGAATTTAAGTTTCAAAATTCAGAATGACCTACAGTTTGTATCCTAATGAGATATCACATAATGGAAAATCTCATCTGGATTCAAACTGCTTTTAAAAGTAACCAGGGATTCACTGCTAGCATGCAAATAGCTAAATTTGAAGATGTTCTTAGTATTTAATAACTACTTAAAGTCATCTCTATAGTTCTAACATCAAACAATAAACATTACAATGACAATGAAATGATTGATGTATAATATCTTCCGAGCTCCAGATAAGGGGGGTATTTTAAAAACTAAAATCTTTATTTCTGCTTTAAACCCTATGGTGTCACTACTCATTAGAATCGTCTCGAAGAGACGATTCTAATGAGTAGTAACACCATAGGATTTGATGCTAAATAAGCGAGAAAATGTTGGATTTGTGCAGTTTACTCCCTCTTATCTGGAGCCCTGATATCTTTACCTTAAACTAATCAAAAACAACAATTTTAAGCCTTCCAAGCATACACATTTAATCAAGCAATGTTTTCAAAACAAAAACAAAAAATCTCTAGCAAATAATAAATTAAACACTAAGATTATAAAACTGCTTTAAGCATTGTAGCTTTTACACTGTTTCAATCAAATTACAAGATACATGTTTTCTATTTAGACATTTAATAAATTGCTATGGGTCAGGTAACAGAATATCTAAATTTCAAAGTAAAAAAAATTACAACATTTAAAATACCTGGTTGAATATAAATAACAAATAAAAAACCTCCTTGGTTTTTAAGATTTGTTTTAGATTATTGATATAATATTTATGTTCAATTCATTATGTATCAAGTTCTAAAAACTCATCTGAGCAATATTCCGTTAAGAAATGGTTTGGGATGTTGAAAGGAAGGTGACTGCTTTCAAAAGAACTAAATTAATCAATCAAATGCAGAAAGGAGCTACTGCATTGCTTTAACATTCCAAAGGCTATTACCAGTTTCAAAGATGGAGATCGTACTTTAATTACAGTGGAGAATCTGTTATTCTTTCCCATTTAAACGCAAACGTATGCAAACGCAAAGCACTAAAACGTAGAAAAGTACAACTTTTTGACAATTCTGATAATTCTTGTTTATCTTGGTGACAAACAGTTTGGAGCCTGATCAGACGCCGGGTTACCCGGCGTCTGATCTGGCTCCAAACTGTTTGCACTGCAAATGATAGTTTTAGCGTAAACGCGTTTATTGGGAAAGAATAACAGATTCTTCACTGTAACCCTTTCCTCTTCCACATCTAGGCAACAAGTATATAAATCCATGGTGTTGAATACATTTGGCAGTTTAAAGCAAAATGAAAGTATAGCAGAAAGTTCCTAAAGGTGAGTTCTGTTTTACTTTCATCTTGCTTTAAGCAATAATATTCCTTTACCATTTTGGGTGATTTGCACTTTTGGATATGTAGGAAAGGGTTAAAATCAAAATAAACTTTTATTTTGATACAACATTTCTGGTTCTACATCTATCCACAACTTAAGGAGCAACAACAACAGAAATGTCACATGATCTATATCTATAGCAACCACTAAAGTCTCACCTGCTCCAGTAACAGTGATGAGTATTTCTACTTTTTGAGATGCTTGCATAGAACAATACAAAGAATTATCACAATGAAATCACAAGTTGTATTAAATATATAAAACCCCTTTACTGTCATGATAACAAATGTTCTTAAAACTTACTGATTTTGTTATTTAACAAATAATAAATTCATACAAGTGTATTATTTTGCAATAGAACACTGGTAGGAGCTGAGATGCATAATAATTATAGCACCAGGTTGCAGGCTACCGTGTTCTATTGCACAGTAAAACACTGATATGAATTTATTAATTAAATTCTAATACCATAATTTAACTATGGTTTGCCATGCCACAACTGCACTACATTTCTTGGTGCCCTAATTATCCAAACTGTATTACATCACATTAAGCTGTTAGAGGGGGAGTATGTTTAACCCATTACCCCAAAAATACGCTTTTTGACGCTTTTTAATTTTTTCCTCCACTTAAGAAAATAATGCCTTTTTATACAGTTTAATATGAAATATGAGAATTATTTGCTATTTTCAAACAGATGATAGCTTAAAGCAGGCTGACAGTAAAGCAGAATGTGCCTTAAGGCACATTCTGCTTTACTTTCAACCTGTTTTAAGTGGTCACCTATCTTAAATACTAGAAACAGGCTATGGGGTAATGGGTTAATAGAGAATTTAAACATAGATGCATTCCTACTTTGTTTATATAGGGGTGTGCATGAGGTGTATCAAAATCGAAATAAAGCTTGTAGACATTTTGACTGAGTTAAAAACATCAATAAGAATCTAAAACAGTTTGGTTCCTGATCTTATTCGCAGTTACTTGTCATCTGATTAGGATCCTAACTATTTGCAAATGCCAGTGTGAAGGGGTTTATATGCCTATTTCAAATAAAAACTTTTGCAATCATAATTTTAAACTAATAGGTCAAATATTGTAGATAGTCTTTTATAAACACATAATTTACATAATTAAGGTTACCCTTAATAAGAGCCCATAGTTTACCTGTATCACCAGGCAACAAAAGAAACCTCAATAAATCCTTACCTCGTTTACTTTTCGGCAAACTTTCAGTTTTTCTGGCAGAGCTGGCTCTAGATCGACGCTTCAACTTCCATTCATCGGGAACTTCAGCATCAGAGTCGTCACTGGCATCTAGGATAATAAATTGCAAAAGTAAACAACAATGTTAAAATTTAAATTGAATTGTCTGAATTGCATACAACATAAAACAGGTTGAAAGTAAAGAACATTTCATTAGAATTGGAACAAAATACAACATCAAAAATATAAAATCAAAATTCAATAATAAAAGCTCATTGATTACTTATATTAACACATGCAGTGGGAAGGTTTTTGGGTCAGATGTCACGTAACATATATATAGTGCCTGATCCATATTCAAACTGTCGTCTAACTTATCAATAATTATGAATAAATACTTAGATAAGGTAAGTACATGTATTTTCAAATAATGAAAAAAAAAGTTCAATACATGTAAAAATAGAATAAAATTATTTTTAAATTCAACTTCACAGCATCAATGTTTGATCCCAAATAAACCCCCACACCACACAAAAGGTTTCAGCATCCTAGCTCAAACTTTAAAACAACTGGTCTAAAACAATTTAACTTGATGACTTGCGGCCAAAAAACTAAATCTAAAACAGGTCAAAAATTGGAATAATTATAAATAAAAAATAAACTTAAGATTTAACTTCTCAGTATCAATGTTTTTTATCCCAAATAAACATCTTTAACCCTTTGAACCCTAGTCACGCCTATTGGCGTCCATTGCAAACAGTGTACATGTCAATAGTACATGTGTCCTATGCAAACAGTGAAGACCCAAATCAGAGGGCTCCGAAAGGAGCCCTCTGATCAGGGTCTTCACTGTTTGTCATAATTCCAAACATTGACAAAAACAACCCTTAAAAGTCAGAAATGGACTAGACTAAAATGGAAACTGGAATTGTCCATTTAAAGTTTCAGGGAGGAAAGAGTTAACAAAATTACAGCAAACTATCACAACTATGAGCTTTAAGACGGCTTGTCCAAAAAACTTTAACCTTGGTCAATGATCATGCCAAAACAGTGGGCATTATAATTAAAGCAAATAAATGTCTTTTGTTCTACAAACAGGTGAGCTAAAAATGTTGGAATATGTTCTGTTTATTCTTATGTGACCATGCGCAGTAGATACAAAATTCAAAATGTACAAAATGGGAAGTTTTTATTAAATATAAAACACTAATCAGCGCTTGAGATTTGAGACAAAAATTAAAATAACTTTTTCTTTTTATGCCTCCACCAATCAATATGCTGTGATTGCTCATTAGAATTGTCATAAAGCAATGATTCTAATGAGCAGTCACATCATATAGTTTGGTGGTGATAAGGATTTTAACAAATAGTGATTAAAATACTCCTATAATCTAGAGCTCTTAACCCTTTACCTGATAGCCTATTTTTATAACTTAAGATAGGTGACTACTTAAAGCAGGTTGAAAGTAAAGCAGAATGCGCCTTAGGGCGCATTCTGCTTTACTTTCAGCCTGCTTTAAGCTATCATGTGCTATAGTATAGAAAATATTCCCTATAATACATATTCATTACTGATTAAATTGGAACTATTTTCTTCAGCGGATGAATAAATCATATCCGCTAAAAGGCGCTTCTATTGGGGAAAGGGTTAATAAGCTGATAAATAAAGGAAAGTATCACTAACAATCCACAGTATGAAAAATAATAAAGTTTGATAAAAACAAAACTAAGAGAACCTAAAAACGTAAACCAATTGAAAAGGATCAATAAATGTTTAAAGTGAAGTATGTTTGTATCAACACAGCCTATGTAGTATCCATTCCCAATTCTACTACATGTATATCTACAAGTAAAAAGCTTTCCTAAGTCTATTCCCTTCCAGTTATGGGAAGTAACAGTAAAATATGTTAAATATTCTATGTCATCTACTTTGTCTATCTATGCAAGCACTATTTATGTATATCTTTATTACTGGTAACACTTAATCTGACCAAATAAGCAATACCTTGCAAAAACAACTGTTTTAAATTTTTATTTAGCTTCTTGATGCATTTAAATATTTACAATCAAATAAAGTAAAACTTTGAAGACCAAAGTTTTCTGTATTTAGGAGATTTTGCAGACATTAAAAAAACATGTTTTGGTATTAAAAAATTAGGAATTTAGGAGTTTGGATTTCATGATTTGTATCATTGACTTACACTTGATTATAATAAACAATTTAAGTTTAATCTTAACACAGTACCTTTAAGTTTTAAGTTAGCACTATACCTTTAACCCCTGGGGCTAGATTAGCCTCTTGTACATCCTGCACATGTTCTTGCGGTCTAGTAGACAATTTCATTGTCTCGCCAACCTTTATGACCTCGCCATCGGGCCCGTATATAATACTACCCTTAGTAGAGCCCTGGTCACCGTCTACTACACTACCAGCTAAGTGACAAAATAAACATAATAGATATATCAAACAAAACTATCATCAGTGCAGGTAGAGACAAACCTGTTGCTTAGCAACCATTTAAAACAACAAGCATGGAAATCTTTAACCCATTAATTTCCTCCATAGCCAAAAGTTACAACCTCTAGCTGTGTTTAACCAATATTACCTAATAAATGGTCATTTTCAACAAATCATTATAAAAGAAGTCCTCATCAAGGGAGACTAGAACATATGCTTATAAAGTGTTTGAGTTATGCTCAAATCTGACTTAACAAAAGCTTGAGAACTATCTTAGACTCAGCTCAAAAGTTTTATAAGCATAGGGCCCAAACATAGAACAAACATTTACAGTAAAACCTCTCTATTACGACCACTAAAACAAAGGCTAATTGATTGTATAATAGAGAGGTGACAGCTTATTTTTAAGCAAGGTGACAATGAAACAGAAAGCTCCTAACGAAGCTTTCTGTTTCATTGTCACCTTGCTTTAAGCGGTCACCTACTGTAAACATCCTAATAATTAACATAATTTAGTGGTCGTAATAGAGAGGTTTTACTGTACTGTATCTTTTCAGAAAACTGATGGTAGATATAATAAAGCAGGTAGAAAAAACACCCAGAATACTCCTTAAGGAGCTTTCTGCTTTTCTTTTTTTAATCTTGCTTTTAGTTGCCACCAGCATTAAAAAGTATCATTGAATATTCATCATGGTAATTGGAACAAGAGCCCCATGGGGCATATTCGCTCACCTGAGAATAATTGGGAAAATGGAGATATTGATTTATGTCCAGGACTGACCTAGATATGCAACAGACCGGAACAATTTGAACAAAATATGTAAAGTATATTTAAAAGTGTCACCATACAGAATATAAAAGCTCTGGCCATATTAGTTTCAGAGAAGAAGATGTTTGAAAATTTCACTATATAACTCTATATAAAACAGTGACCCCCGGGGCGGGCCAATTTTGACCCTAGGGGCATAATTTGAACAAACTTAATAGAAGACCCTTAGGTGATGATATTAGCCATATATCTAAGCTCTGGCCCTTGTAGTTTTAGACAAGAAGATTTTTTAAGTTTTCATTGAAAAAATCTATTTTTAGCTCCTGTGACCTAGTTATGCAACCGACCACAACCATTTGAACAATTTTGGTAAAGGACATCTAGAAGTGTCTCCATGCCAAATATCAAAGCTCTGGCCACATTGGTTTCAGAGAAGAAGACGTTTGAAAATTTCACTATATAACTCTATGTAAAACTGTGACCCCCGGGGCGGGGCCAATTTTGACCCCTGGGGCATAATTTGAACAAACTTGATAGAGGACCTGTAGATGATGCTATGTGCCAAATATCTAAGCTCTGGCCCTTGCAGTTTTTGACAAGAAGATTTTTTAAGATTTCCTTATTTTTTCAATTTGGTTGCCATGGCAACCAGAGTTCTGCATTGTTTTTAATTCTTTGAACAAATTTGAAAGAGCTTGACCCAAGGAACATTTCTGTAAAGTTTGGTTGAATTCTGTCAAGGGGTATAGGAGGAGATGTCATTTGAAGCAATTGTTAACGACGACGCACATACGCACGACGGACGACGCACGACGCCGGACACAGGGCCATCCCAATAGCTCACCTTGAGCCTTTGGCTCAGGTGAGCTAATAAAGGCATCCTATGGCGCTTATATAAAGTCCATGAGTTAACCCATAACTCCATAAATACACCTTTTTATGCCTTTAATTCATTACTCCTCTGAAGAAAATAGTTCAAACATACAGCAAATAATTTGTACCATGAGATATATTTTCAAAATCTCAGCAGATAATAGCTTAAAGCAGGCTGAAAGTAAAGCAGAATGCGCATTAAGGCGCATTCTGCTTTACTTTCAACCTGCCTTAAGTGATCAACTGTCTTTAGAACTAGAAACAGGCTATGGGGCAATGGGTTAAGAGAGGTGGCAGTTTAACATTAAGCAGACATTTCCATGTGTCTTTCTTGAATGGTTGTTTTAACAAAGGCGTCTCAGAATATATATAGAGGAAAAAATATAGTGGTGCAATCAATTTGTCTCAGTATGTAAAAATTGCCATACTCCTTCTCACAGGTGTATGGAAAAGTATCCAATTAAGTAAACTAACATTTATTTAACTATTTGCAGGCTAGCATGAATTAAACTGGTGATTTCCTTTGCAAACAGTTTGAATCCAGATGAGATGCTGTCTAATGCATTGTCTCTTCAGGATCCAAAACTGCCACTCTGATTCAGTTTTGAAAATAAAATTTTAGAAATTTCCAAATTCAGAACAGTAGCAGATGACAAAGAAAAGTTCCAGATGATAATTATAAATCTCAATTAATATATTAGTCAATTTAAATATCTTCATTCTTTTTTAATTGATAAATTTCACATACTGAGACCCCTGCAAATCAAATGATTAAAAGCAAGTTTTAGGTTATTAGGTTAAACAAAAATTAACATGCACACACACACACCAGTATGTTGTAAAAGTATATGACAGGCAAAAGGGACATAAAACAACTATGATGCATCAACTTCTAAAAGCAGAGCACCAGATAAGGGTAGTTTTTCAAAACTTAAAATCTTTATATCTGAATTAAACCCTATGGTGTCACTACTCATTAGAATCGTCTCTTCGAGACGATTCTAACAAGTAGTAACACCATAGGATTTGGTGCTGAAATGAGTGAGAAAATGTTGGATTTGTTGAAATAACTACCTCTTATCTGGAGCCCTGTAAAAGCCATCTGAAGAAACATCTATAATTAACACTACTGCTATTGTTTCAACATGTTTCACTCTTTGCACACTAAAAAAACTGTTGTCTGCATGATTTATATTTCTACTGTTCTAAAAAAAATAGAATTGTCAAAGAATTATTTTCAAAATAGTGTCAAACAGTTTGGATCCAGCTGAGATGCTGCTTAAAGCGGCATCTCATCTGAATTCAAACTGTTTGCAAAGATAATTACAATTTCCACGCTAGCGTGCAATAAGAGTTTAATGATCAGTTAAAACTATATGGAGGTCAACTACATAAGTCAACCCTCTTGTTGAACGATGTTAACAGTAACTGATGTAGGTGTTGTCATTTAGATATTGTACATAGAAAATGAACAAAGAACCCAGAAAGATTTAGTAAGTTTTTAAGTATATACACATGCAACATGCATTATAGAATCATGGGCTTTCATTATGTAATTGTACCCTTAATAGTTCCCAAGCCATACACTTTAAAATGTAACACATATACCTAATCTATTCCCCTATGGATATAACGAAGACGTGGTCCTTCTAATATAAATCCTAGTCAGGAAAGTTTGGAACAAAATACGGCGCACATTTCATAAGATCCGATCTGAATTTAAACTATTTGACACTCAAACTAATCCATTCCTGATACAGTTGATAAGAAAAACATTTTGCAATTAAGTGCCCTTTGATATACATATGTCAGTGAAGTTATATTTATGAAGTATAAACATAAGTCTGAAGTAAAAACAGCATTAGAACAGTAAATATGAAAGACATTATAAGAACAGTGAACTTACATACCACATTAGAACTGTGACAACATGGTATAAGAACAGTTACACACAGTATAAGAACAGTGAACACACAGAATAAGAACAGTAAACACACAGAATAAGAACAGTAAAAACACAGAATAAGAACAGTAAACACAAAGTATAAGGACAGTAAACACACAGTATAAGAACAGTAAACACACAGTATAAGAACAGTAAACACACAGTATAAGAGCAGTAACCACACAGTATAAGAACAGTAAACACACAGTATAAGAACATTATAAGAACAGTGAACTTACATACCACATTAGAACTGTGACAACATGGTATAAGAACAGTTACACACAGTATAAGAACAGTAAACACACAGAATAAGAACAGTAAACACACAGTATAAGAACAGTAAACAGAACAGTAAACACAAAGTATAAGGACAGTAAACACACAGAATAAGAACAGTAAACACACAGAATAAGAACAGTAAACACACAGTATAAGAACAGTAAACACACAGAATAAGAACAGTAAACACACAGTATAAGAACATTATAAGAACAGTAAACACACAGAATAAGAACAGTAAACACACAGTATAAGAACAGTAAACAGAACAGTAAACACACAGAATAAGAACAGTAAACACACAGAATAAGAACAGTAAACACACAGTATAAGAACATTATAAGAACAGTGAACTTACAGACCCAATTAGAACAGTAAATACACAGTATGAAAACAGTAAACATGAATGACAGCATTAGAACAGTGAACTTACAGACCACATTAGAACAGTGACAACACGGTATGAGAACAGTTAACTTACAGATCATGTCTGAACAGTAAACACACCATAATATATTATAACAATAGTAAACCTCAGTATAAGAACAGTAAACATGAAAAACAGGATTAGGACAGTAAACTTACAGACCACATAAGACAGTAAACACACACTTTAAGAACAGTAAACACACAGTACTAGAACAGTAAACATGAATGACAGCATTAGAACAGTAAACTTACAGGACCTCATTAGAACAGTAAACACACAGTATAAGAGCAGAAAACACTCTGTATAAGAACAGTAAACACACAGTCAGACAGTATAAGAACAATTAACACAGTATAAGAACACTATACATGAGAGACAGCATTAGAACAGTTAACTTACAGACCAGATTAGAACAGTAAACAGTACGTATAAGAACAGAAAACTAAACAGGGAGACAGAGAGACATATCACACTTAAAACCAAAACAATCAAATAAACCATGCAACAAAATAACCATAGCCCACTTCAGACCTGTTCCTATGTCATCTATGATACTTTATTTGTAACCATTCCAGTGAAGAATATAGAACCCATAGTGACAAGGTATGCAGGGCTCCAGATAAGGGGAGTATTTTCAAAAACTAAAATCTTTATTTTTGCCTTAAACCCTATGGTGTCACTACTCATTAGAATCGCCATAGGTTTAAGTGCTAAAACAACTGAGAAAATGTTAGATTTGTGCAGTTCACTCCCTCTTATCTGGAGCCCTGGGTATGACATCATTCTGTGAAATTAACCCTTTAACCTTTCTCCTACTGAATATTCATATATGAAACTCCACCCACTTTAAATATTTAGTAGCTGATCTATTACATTGGCTAATAAAATAAAAAAATACCAGGAAAAAGAGCTGAATCATGTCAGACAGATCATATAGGAAAACAGGGTAGACCTTGATTAGACAACTCCTGAAGGAGCTGTCTGATCTGGGTCTACACTATTAAAAAGTCTATATATGAAAATACTAGAAGAAAGGTTAACTCCTTTGATAGCCATACTATTCTTTACTTTTAAGTATTGCAAACAGTTTGAGTTAAGATGAGATTCTAGGTAACATGGCGTCACATCAGGGTCCGAGGTTATAGAGCTTTTGAGTTGAGTCTGAGATTGGTCCCAAGCATTTGATTGGTCAGATTTGAGGTTTTTCTCAGCAATAACTAAATCTGACCAATCAAATGCTTGATAACAATCTTAAACTCAACTCAAAAGATTTGTAACTTTGAAGCCAGGAAACTATTTGTGTGACACTCTGGTCATATTTTAAAAAGAAAGAATTGGCTATAGAGGAGTTGGTTAATTTACATTGTCACACCTTCCACTATTTCCTGAAAACCATGTGCCAAATACAAAAGTATAGAATACTAAAAACACCCGAGATTTCAGTATTTCTACATGTGTTTCTTATCACTTACTAACTCGACTTGACTCACTCCTTTGACTTCCTGGTTTCTGATGTCTCAGAGAAGGGTGGGTGGAGCTAGAGGTGGAGTCAGGGGTCGTGACCTTTAGTAGAGGAATTCTGATTGGCCCTATGTGTTTGCGTTTGATAATTTTACCAACACTTGTTCTCTCATTTTTGACATAGGATAGTTTTTCCATTAACCTGTGCGCAAGCCCTGAGTTAGCTGAACCATTTGAAAACCCTGATTTACTGGTTCCTGATTTTGAGAACTTTGGTCTTGACCTGGACATTACAGGCTGGGATACAGCAGACAATGTCAGAGGTCCAGAATGAGTAGACTGGTACTCGAGCTCAGACTGGCTCAATGAGCTGCCTACAGTATGACCGGATTTGTCTGATGCTGGCCTTGACATAGCTATCTTTAGACTTGACTTCTCTGTCTGAGCATCACTTCTCTCACCTAGCTTGGACCTAGAATCAGTTTGATGATGACCTGATTCTGTTAGTATATCTAACATTCCATGTGTGCTGTCAGCTGGTAGAGCTTTAGAACAATCAAGCTCAGACTCAGACAAAATGTTACTTAATGTTGTAGCTTCCCTTATAGATAATTTTGACATTGTCAATGACATATCAAGGTCAGAGGTCGAGGACTCAGAAGTTGACCTTTGAATTCTAGGAAGTGAATCTGACAGGCTGTTGTCAAGGGTACTACTACTGCTCATTGTTTTATCTTTTGTTGCTATAGCAATGGCATTGAAACTGACAAGGGGTTCACTTGAAGCTTTTTGAATCTTTTTAAAACCACCAATCCTCCTCTGAGCATCCCGATTTGCTAAACACAGTAGAATATTTGTCAATAAAAAGCTATAGTCACATGGTAGGAAATATTAAAATGTTTCTGTTAAAAAAAATCAAATTTTGTTTAAATATTATATTTTACGATGAGTACTATCAGTATATACGTGTGGTACTGTATTATAAGCTATTCTGTCATTCAAAAGCTGCTATATTAACCCATTACCCCATAGCCTGTTTCTGGTATTAAAAAATAGGTGACCATTTAAAGCAGGTTGAAAGTAAAGCAGAATGCGCCTTTGGGCGCATTCTGCTTAACTTTCAGCCTGCTTTAAGCTAACATCTGCTAGAATATAGAAAGTATTTGTACTGATATATATTCGTGACTGCACAATTGGATTTTTTTTCTTCAATGCAGGAAAATATTAAAGGCGTAAAAAGGTGTATTTATGAGGTAATGGGTTAAGACATTGATACAATGGAGAAGACATTATTTTTTCCCAGTAACTGTGTGTGTGCTTTTACAAATATGTCCATTTCAAACAGTTTGGAACAAGATAAGATGCAGGTTGACCCAATTTCTGATTAGGTTTAAAACTTGGATCAAAATGATCTGTCAATATTTATAGCATTCTGTTTGTGTTTAGCTTCATTTAACCCATTACTCCATAGCTTGTTACTAGTTTTGAAGACAGATGAACGCCTAAAGCAGGTTGAAAGTAAAGCAGAATGTGCCTTAAGGCATATTCTGCTTTACTTTCAACCTGCTTAAAGCTACCATCTCTTAGGATATAGAAAATATTTCTTATGGTGCATATTCATGATTGTCTAAATTGGAACTATTTTCTTCAGTGGAGGAATAAACAAAAGACATAAAAAGGTGTATTTATGGAGGAATAAGTTAACCCTTTCCCCCATAGAAGCGCCTTTTAGCGCATACAGTTTATTCTTGCCTTGAAGAAAATAGTTCCAATTTATACATTCATAAATATGTATAATACAAAATATTTTCTATATTCTGGCAGATGATAGCTTAAAGCAGGCTGAAAGTAAAGCAGAATGCGCTTAAAGCGCATTCTGCTTTACTTTCAGCCTGCTTTAAGTGGACACCTATATTCAATACTAGAGATATGCTATGTGGGAAAGGGTTAAGAGGGAAAGAATAACATCTTCTCTACTGTAGCCTATAATATCAAAATTAAAGTTTACAATTGAATTAAAATTACTTGACAAGCGATCACAACAAGCATTATTCGTTATTTATCTAACTAAAGCCTGTTTATTGTCTAACTATGTACTTACATGCTTTTCTTGAGCTTCTTAGACTCTGTGTACTACCCTTCCATTGTGGTTTTGGTACCCAGCCTGATGACATGGACTGAACACTTCCAGGGCCCAGACTCTCACTGCTAGACAGTATGTTCTGGTTCCCAGAAACACCCATAGGAGCTGCAAAACAAAAGACCAAAACACCTGATAATAATTATCATACACCATCATTGGCGTAGCTTCCTATTAGGCAAGTAGGCACGTGCCTACACTTTTTTCTTCAGAAGTCCAAAATATAAAAAAGGCTAAAAATGCAGAAAAATCAATAAAATTGACATCTAAGGGGGGTTAGGGGTGAACCCCAATTATTTTTACATAGATTCATGTTAGTATTTTGCCATTATCAATCGCGGGAAAAGACCTCAGAACGCATCTAGAGACTATCGAGGAATAAAAACTTCCCGGGGGCGCATACCCCCGGACCCCCCTAGAAAGAAGCGTACACATGTTAATTGGTCTAGTAACACCGTTGTCGTGCATGTACATTTGACATGGAACTGCCTTTAAGCAAAACACACGCTACTGCGTACACACTGTTCTGTCCTCATACTTGCGACAATTTTAAAAAAGTAAAAAAAAAGCAGCAATAAAATAGGAAAATAGGATGGTGTAAGAGTCTAACTTAGAGATTAGTGGAAGATAACCTGTCAACAATTACATTATATTAACCTGGAACAGACAATTTATGTTATTTTCAGCCGACCTTTTACATAGATTTATGGCAGAATTTGACCTGTCTTTGACGCGCAAAACGTCCTCAGAACAAGCCAAAGGCCATCTAGGAATCAACCCCCATCCCCTCCTAGTAATAGTGCGTTCCATAAATTGGTATAGTTACTTTGGACTTCCTACGGGCCTGTAGTGTGCTCGATCAACTTGTCCCGAAAAGAAAGTTACGTCCAAATAATTTCAAGTAGCGAGTATGTTAATGAAAAAAATACGGTATCAGACCCTATGATATACTAATTGACGTGGGGTTGTTGGGTTTGTTTTTTTTTTTTTTTTTTTTTTCAAGAAAAATATGCAGACATATTCGTTTGCAAGAAAATAAAATTGTCTGGTTTTTGAAGCTTTTCATTTCATTAATTCTTCATATAAATGTCTCTCCCAAACCCTCCTTAAATGCGTCTCCAGGTAGCGAGTAGCGAGTCTGTTAATGGGAAAATACGGTATCAGACCCTATGATATACTGATTGACGTGGGGTTCTTGGTTATTTAAAAAAATAAAAAATGAGCAGACATATTCTTAATATTCTATTGGCAAAACAATAAAATTGTCTGGTTTTGAAGGGTTTTTTTTCTCAAATAAATATGCAGACATATTCTTTTGGCAAAAAAATAATATTGTCTGGTTTTTTTAAGCTTTTTTTTTTGCAAGAAAAATGTGCAGACATATTCTTTTGGCAAAACAATAATCTAGTCTGTTTTTTTAAGCTTTTCATTTCATAAATGATTCATATAAATGTCTCTCCAGACCCTCATTAAATGCGTCTCTAGTGTTGTAAAACTCAAAATTTTCCCGGGTGAGCATGCCCCCGGACCCCCCTAGAAAAGGTATGCCTACACTTTCATTTTGGCCAAGCTACGCCCCTGACCATTCATTATGACAAGGGTTGACCCAAGAATACGATTGATTACTATTTTAACCCATTACCCCATAGTCTGTTTCTAATTTTGAAAATACAGTGTTCCCTCCCTACAGCGGCCCTCCCAACAATGACTACCTTCTTACAACAACCCTTGCAGCTGTTTCCCAAACAAGCCAACCTTTTTATGGCTGCAAAATCGTCTGCTTAAAATTGTTGTCATCTGTTTTTCTCAAATTAATTCAAGAACATTTTGATAGAAAAAACTTCATGACTAGGGACAAACAGCTTGACTCTAGATCATGCGGTGTCTGATCTGGATTCAAGCTGTATGCGAAAGTAAGCCAATTTCCTGTTGGGAGAATGGGTGTGAGTCAAAGGTGCAATCATGGGGTAATAGGTTAAAACAGACTAAAAGTAAAAGCAGAATTATCCTGAAAGAAGATATCCTACCGTAACCCATTCCCCAATAAATATGCCTTTTTACACCTTTAATCAATTCTTCTACTGAAGCAAATAGTGGGTTTCTGTCTAACTAAATAGTCAAAGTAAAGTTTAATCTAATGCACTGAATTTCAATAAATTATAAGATTTGAAAGCAAATTAAAACCTGAATATACCTTTTAACTGCTTTAAGTAATGTTCCTGCCTCCTTGTGAATAGGGCTTTCATTTTTCATACAAATTGATATGAATGAGTTCCTCTAATCTTGTCATAGAAGTGATCACTAGCCAATTAAGTCCAATTAACTCTTACCATGCTAGCAGTGAAATCATGATAACTTTTGCAAAAGGTTTGGACTCTTATTAGATGTCACTTAACATGGCATAACATCAGGATCCAAACTGTTTGATATTCTGATCCTGTTTTTGAAAAAGAAGTTTTCTAAAAAATATTTTTAGAACAGCAGCAGATGACAATTGTTGCAGACACAAAAAATACCCAGCATTCAAAAAGTTATTAAAACATATTTGTTATTCATTTCACTGCAACGCTTCTATCCAATCTGATTTGTACTGCAGTGTAACCTCACTTCTGTGCCAATTCAGCATATGGATGCATAATACAGATCAAAGGTAATGCAGAAAGCTCCTTTAGGAGCTTTCTGCATTACTTTTGATCTTCATTATGCTGCTACCAGTGTTTAATACTGCCAATGCTTAAATCCATGCTTTCCACTGTTTTGACTGTCCAGTAAAGTTTCAATTAACTTAATGGCAGTCACTAGACTCTTTCGACACTTAGCAATTTTTTTTGTCTGCAAAAGTTATCTTCTATCACTATTTCAAAAAAAAATTTCTACAATTTCTTTTCAAAATACGGTCGGAGCATCAAAACAGTTTAGATTCTGATGAGACGTCCAGTTATTTGGCGATTCATCAGGATACAAACTGTTTGCATAAGCTAAGTCACAGTTTTGTGTTTTGCGTGCAAAGAGTTAAGAATATAACGGCTCATGACTGGCTATAAATCATCAAAGTAATGACCCTTGTGGTATCTTCAAAACGTTTTATCACCATGTCCAACAAGACTACAGTTAAACCCTATAATATTGACCACTTCAAATATGCTTGGTTATTAAAGACAGGTAGCCATTTAAAGCAGGATGAACAGAAAACTTGTAAGAGCGTATTACTTTTTCTCAATCTGCTTTTAGAAATTGCATGTAGGCAATAAATGAGTCTTTGTTTAAAGGGCTGTAATGTTTTAGTTTATGTCTGTTAATTCCCATCAATTTATCAGAAGTATCAATAGAAAATAAAGTATTCCATTTACAAGTCAACTAGGTATGGCTTCTCTCCGATAAATAATGCTGTTATCTGTTTCAAGAGTTGTTGTCAGCTAAAATTTATTGGAATGCAAATATTCAGGGGTCCAAATAGGAGTGAGTAAACAACTATTGAGCCATCTGGCCAATGAATACAAATGAGCCGTGCCATGACAAAACCTGAGTTATTGCACTGCAAACAGTGTAGATCACGGTCAACCCCGTATCTTTGCTGCGGTGGCTTGTCTTGATCTACACTGTTTGACACCCACAATCTCCTAAAGCAATTGCATTTAGCAGTATTATCTACATGTATGTTATTTGGCAGTGTAGACCAAATTCAGATACAGAACATGGGATGACAACGGTGCTTTGTCTGTACAATGTTGCAATGCAATAAGGCAGGTTTTGTCATGGCACAGCTTTATTTTTTACTTGGTTTGCTGATCAAACCATTTCTTAACGTCTTATTTTGTTTGTTTTTGATTAATTTCTGTTTCTGCTGTTTTCTGCTAATTGGACATGCCAGAGAAGTGGACATTAAAGAGGCTCCTGAGCAATGTCCTACTATTTTTCAATAGAGCCATCTGGTTGGTTTTCATGCCTACTGAGTCGCACAGATACACATGACCTTGGTTTAAAATCTCATCTGAAAGACATGGTCCAGAAGGGGATGGAACTCTAAACCCCTTGTCTAGTATGTTACAAGGGAAGATCACGAAACATCTTTTGACTCTTATTTTTTCTGAACCCATTCTACACCGTCGTGACATATACAATACACCTACCATCCATCTCGAGGCTTCGGGCAGAGATACGAGCCTTTCTTTTATCAGTCTCTTTCTTCTTTCTTTCCTCTGCCTCTCTCTGAGTTTTACTGACCATCTCTCGCTCCGTGACTCCGCGTCCTGCCCAGGCTTCCTCTTCATCTTCTATAAGTAAGAAAATACTATTAATACATTATATTATATCATATGATATTTATTTTATATTACATATTGTATTATACAGTAGAACCCCTCTATTACGACCACTAAATAGAAGGCTTATTGTTTGCATAAAGGACAAGTGACAGCTTAAGGCAATGTGAAAGTGAAACAGAAAGCTCCTGTAGGAGCTTTCTGTTTTCACTGTTACATTGCTTTAAGCAGTCAACTGTCTTAAACGATTAATATTTGACACAACTTAGTGGTCGTAATAGAGAGGTTCTACTGTATTATTCGAGTTATCCATGCAGGCCTAGCTATTTCCTTTCAACTCTAAGCACACCAGTATGTATATAAATGAAATAAAATATGTTTAAACTATCAGCGGTGAAATCATGGTAACCTTTGCAAACATTTTGGATCCTGATGAGACACAGCATCATGAGGCATCTCATGCGGATCCAAACATGTTTGACACACTGACCCTGACTTAAAAGGAATTTGAAAATTCTATTTTTAGAACAGTAGTAGATGACAATTGTTGACGACCAATAATTTACCAAGTGTGCAAAAAATCTTGATTTTCAGAACAGAAACAATAGGTAGAAAGAATGGTACTGTTTTAAAATGCATTGAAGAATATACAATCTTATTCAATAAATATATCTGAAGTGAGTTGTAAAGGCTAATCTCATACATTCTTAAATGAATTGAAGTACACTAGAATTGTTATAATTTCTATAAAAGCTACTTTTGTCACCATCTTGGCTTCCATTGGTTACCATTTAGAACAAGTACAGTCTAGACTGTCTACAGCGACTTTCCGAGGGAGATTGGAAAGAAGGTCACTGTAGACAAACGGTCGCTATACACAAATTCCAAGTTTTCCCCCTGTAGTTATTGATTCAAAATGGAAAGAAGGGCTAACAGTGTATTACTATACAAGTAGTAATTGCAATATGTGTTAAAAAAGAAGAATGTGAATAAATCGTGATAAACTGAATTTGATTTGTACGTGTTCATTACCTTAAACAGACATCAGAATTTAAATTTTACGTTTGCTTTCTTCATCATGATTGTTTCCGCAGAACGATACCGCTGGCCATCCATTTTACACACCCCACTTATCACTAATTGATAAGCCTTGTGTGTTGACTCTAATCACCGTTAACGGATTATAATAATTGCCAGTACACACTTGTTAATATATGCCTTTGAAGTTTGATTGCATATAAAAATCGTGCCACGATATTCAAGCTAAATGTGTAAACCGTTAACGCTAGCTATTCTTGCAATAAAGAATGTTCGCAAGATAACGCACGCAAATAAACCAGCAAAATTTCATAATTAATGCGTATAATCGTGCAATCAAAAAACATGTGTCGAAGAAACAATGTCTTACTGTGTAAACACTCATGTAATTAGGTCAGACGATAGGCGACTTTTTCAGTAGCAGCTGATGTATGATTTTCTAGTGTTTGAGTAAATGAAGGCGGAGCTTAGTTTGATTGACAGCTTATCATTGCTAGTAGACTGATTATTCTACCAACGTAGTACCTACCCATATATGTCTAAGTAGCGGCCTACACGGCGTATCGCTACGATACATAATGTGTTTTTAAAGGAATAGCGGCCATTACGAAAGTTGCGAAAGTCGCTGTAGAAGTCCAAAACTTCATTCGGGAGTTAAAAATCATGGTCGTTGTACGGATTTGCAGGGAGTCGTTGTATACAGAGCATTTTTAGTGTAAAATGCATTGGGGGGATATAAAAGGGTCGTTAAAGACAAAACGTTGTTGTACATAAGGGGTCGCTAAAACAGTCTCGACTGTACCAAAAATTGCCGGTATCTACATCCAAGCTGATCTGCCACAATCAGTGAGATGTTCTGATTTATCTACATACAACCTCTCTATTACGACCACTTAATTGTGTTAATTATCAGATGTGTATGCCAGGTGACTGCTTAAAGCAAGGTAGCAGTAAAACAGAAAGCTCTTTCAGGAGCTTTCTGTTTTATTGTCACCTTGCTTTGAGCTGTCACCTGTCTTTTATACAGACAATTATCCTTCTTTTTAGTGGTCGTAATAGAGAGGTTTTACTGTAGTTCTACAATATTTGCAATGCCCAAAGTTCTATTTCTTGCAGTACTTCTGATAGACCTTTACCATCTGAGTTCAGTAAACTATAAAGGATCTTCTGGATAGCTTGTGATACCTTTAAGAAAACAATTTGGATCAGAAACCAAACTGTTTGATAATCTGGCTTTATTTTCTCCAAGAATTGGCAAATAAATCTACTTAGACAATATTGACCAACGATCACTTCTTCTTAAAAACGTCAATCTACAAAGCTATCCTACAAAATAAATACACTTGAAATAATAATTATCAAAATATCTTTTTCAAACAAGAACAAGAAATAGTTTACACATAATGCAATGCACAATTAAGTGTCATACAGAAAACAGAACATGTTTAGACATGTCATAAAGAACAAGAAATAGTTAACACATAGTGAATGTCACAAAAGTTGTATAGAAGACAGAACATGTTTCCACATGTCACAAAAGAACAAGAAATAGTTGCCACATAGTGCAAGGCACAAGTGTCACACAGAAGACAGAACATGTTTAGACATGTCACAAAGAACAAGAAATAGTTACCACATAGTGCAAGGCACAAAAGTCATACAGAAGGCAGCACATGTTTAGACATGTCACAGGAGAACAAGCAATAGTTAACACAAAGTGCAGAAGCACAGGTGTCATACAGAAGACAGAACATGTTTCCACAGAACAATATTTTTTTTACATGTAGTGCAAGGTGTTGTACAAAAGACAGAACTTGAATCCACATGTCACACAGAACAAGAAATAGTGTACATATGGTGCAAGGCACAAGTGTAATACAGAAGACAGAACATTTTCAGACATGTCACAAAGAACAAGAAATAGAGTACAAGACACATTTCTCATGCAGAGGGCAGTACAGAAGACAGAATATGTTTCCACATGTCACACATAACAAGAAAATAGTTCATGTTTTAATTGCGCAAGGCATACATTTGTGCAATGCACACTTGCATGTCACACAGAAGACAAGAAATAGTTTACATATTGTGCAGGGCACACATGTATGTCACTTATCATGCAAAGCAAACATCAGTCTTGAAGAAGATCAAGAAAAAGTTTATACATGTCGCAGAGAACAAGACCATTTATACATTGTGCAAGGCTAAACTATGTCACACAGAAAACAAGAAATAGTTGACATACATTTATCCCACAGAAAACAATTACATTTACACATTAAGCAAGGCACAGGATATTGTATGTTCAGGTGTCACATAGAAAAGTTATATCATATAATAGAAAATGTTTATGTTTTCAGATAAAAATCTATGAATACATGGTAATATGTCACAGTATGCCACACAGAACAAGAAAAGTGATCAGTGAAAGGCATTGCAATATGTCAGAGTAAACAAGAAAAGCTTATAAACATGTATGCCACTCAGAACAAGAAAAGTTAACATTGTGAAAGACATTTTACATCAATCTCGTGCATTATCACATGTTGTTGTGGGTAAAACTAGTGGCTTTACAAATCTTATTGATAGTGAATTATATACAGTCGAACTTCCATATCTCGAACTCAGTTAAATCGAACATACCTGTATTTCAAAGTTAAAACGTGGCTTAGCCACGTTTTAACTTTGAAATAAAGGTATGTTCTACCGAACTGAGCATGAAATAATGCAGCTCATGTGTCAAACTATTGGATAGTTCGAGTTAAGCGAGTTCGAGATATCAAAGTTCGACTGTAGTATGGTTCCCATGTTTTGTTGTGATAGTATATCTCGTATCTTGTTGTGATGTTACACACACAGGGCTCCAGATAAGAGGTAGTTTTTTCAACAAATCCAACATTTTCTCACTCTTTTTAGCACCAAATCCTATGGTGTTACTACTCATTAGAATCGTCTCGAAGAGACGATTCTAATGAGTAGTTACACCACAGGGTTTAATTCAGAAATAAAGATTTTAGCTTTTGAAAAACTACCCTTATCTGGTGCTCTGCACACAGTAGATTATTACTTGGCATTTGTCAACTCATTGAATTCTAGTCACAAGTATACTTTCCATTTACAGAAAGTATACCTGTTAAGAGTGCACTTGTCCTAGACAAACAGTGTACTAAGATCATACAGCTCCTAAAGGAGCCTTCCTATCTGGGTTTGCACTGCTAGTTTTGCAAAAGATTGTAAAGAATACTCCTTAATAGTTAAAATTTGCCCCAAGGACTTCCTTGCCAATATAGTTTGAATCATGTATAAATTCAAATTAGGTCAAGGTCTAGATCAAATCAAGGTTGGGTGTATTGGGAATGGGCCAAGGAAACAACTGTATAAGTATCCAAGCATTTAGTAAGTGGTGTTGATGTCAGGTGAAACTGTAAATCTAGTTAACAAAGAAATGGCCCATTTACAATATTTTAAGTCCAAAAGAGGTCAAGTTCAAGGTCAAATTGAGATCAAAGCATTCTAATATAAGTGGTGTCAATGCTAGACAAAATGGTAAAATGTAGTCAACCTTGTACCTAATGACGGACAGGAAAATCATTATTATGCCTCCCCCATCTATTGATACTCCTAAAAATGGACTTGACTTAACGGAAAACTTTGTATGTCAATTTGAAGTTCAAAGGGTGAACAAATTAGAGGTATAATGTAGAAGGTTTATACAAGAACAGTTGTAGTAATATTGAGAAGGGAAGTGTTATATACAGGATTTCAGTGTTAAAAGGGTTTAACAATACTTTATACAGGTCTCTAGTAGTGGTTATTTAGGGCTCCAGAAAAGGAGAGTATTTTGAGGACTAAAATCTTTATGTCTGCACCAAACCCCCTGGTGTGACTACTCATAAGAATCATCTCAAAGACATGATTCTAGTGAGTACCCACACCATAGGATTTGGTACAGACATACAGAGAAAATGTTCAAATGTTGTTAATAGGTTTTAAAGTCTCTTACCCGAGCTTGTCTATTAAAGACGTAAGCCATATTGGGGGAGTTTTCCCTTCAGCCAGCAGGGTCTAATTGCATAGTCTAAAGTGGCTGTTTTTGAGCATCAGATGATGGTTCCCAAAGAGAAATTTAGAAGTTGCTATTGAAAATGTTGAAATCTATAGATAACCCCCTCATATCTAGAGCCCTAAATTAATGCTAGAAATGGAAAAGGAGTTTTGATAGGAGTAATTTTGACAATACTTGGTGAAGTTAGTGTGACAGGGAGTCAGTATCCAGATAGTGTTAGCAGTCTATCTAACCTTCACCATTAACAAGCTCTTCCATTGGGATGCGAAGCTCTTCAGGGGGAACATAAGATTGTCCGGGCGTCGCCCCGGTTTGGGCGATGTTGGAACCAGGAGTTTGGGGTGTAGCAGGAATAATGTTAAATTGTGGCTGCATGCTATCCATTGTTCCCGCAACAGTGTCAGCCATTGTTCCTTATAATATCATAAGCTTGGGTTATTAATATTCTAAATGCTGTAAGAGGTTAAGCCTTAGCATGTTTACCCCATTACCCCATTGCCTGTTTCTGCATTGTTTAGAAAACTGGTTACCACTTAAGGCAGGTTGAAATTAAG
This sequence comes from Gari tellinella, assembly GCA_922989275.2. Lineage (NCBI taxonomy): Eukaryota > Metazoa > Mollusca > Bivalvia > Cardiida > Psammobiidae > Gari > Gari tellinella. The sequence continues at coordinate 11,272,269 of OV277873.1, forward strand.
CAAAATGCTCCATGCTCCTTAAGGAGCATTTTGCTTTATTTTTAGCCTGCTTCAACCCTTTTCCCCATATAAGCCCCTTTTAGCACATTTAATTCATACCTCCCCTAAAGAAAAAAGTTCAATTTTATACAGTCATGAATATGTATCATAAGAAATGTTTTCTATATTCTAGTAGATGGTAACTTAAAGCAGGCTAAAAGTAAAGCAGAATGTGGCACATTCTGCTTAACTTTCAACTTGCTTTAAGTGGTCACCTATCTTCAATACTTAAAACAGGCTATTGAGTAAAGGGTTAATTTCTCTCATCTAGAAGTGTATGAGAAATGCTTTTTATATTCCATGTTTAGGACTTCTTCACTAAGGATGACTTTTCTTAGTGTATCAATAAATTAGAAGCCTAAATATGCGTATTTATGGGGTAAAAGGCTAAGCCTTCGTCAACTAATTATGACTTAGATTAGATATTGCAAACAGTTCAGATCCAGATCAGACATATCAAAATGCAACATATGATCAGGATCGAAACTGTTTGGCACTCATGTTTAGGTTTCATAAGTTTAAAAAGTCTTTAGAATTAATTTTAAAAAATTGGATACACTATATTACTCTATAGAATGCATTCAGGACAATCTATTGTGTTTCGAAACAAAAAACAAAAATAAAAAAAGACAAACACTAAACAAGAACCTGTTTACAAGAATAACAAAGCAAGAGCAAGCCAACTTAAAGAGCAATTAAAACAAATCATACAAGAGTTATTTCCCTTTACCAGTTGATTTTTCTGTTAATTATTTCTTAACTGTTAATAAGGCTGGAAGACACCTGACATTATCTTGAAATTTGCATAATTTTTTTACATGTCAAAACCAACTCTAGATTAGTCAATTTTATCTTAAAGAGTCAAATAATAAAGAAGAACAGAGACCTCTAATGACTGGTAACAACTTAATGCAAAGCAAAAGTAAAGCAAAATGCTCCTAATTAAAGCAATTAAAAAGTAGCAAAATTTATAAGCAAGAGTGAACTGTCTATAGATTTAGCTGAAGGTTTTTTTTCTTCAAAAATATAAATCTTCTCAAAATAACCCTGTGGTATTTATACATAAAACTAAAAAGGTCTAACCCTAATATGCAGCAGAAATAACCTTCTATATGGGATTAAATGAATGATGAAAAATAAATAGAGTTCAAAACATCTTATTTAGATCCACCCGATCTAGCCGACTGCCTTAATTAAGAAAATGGAACGGTCCATTACAGACTTCTAACAGAGTTCATTCTAAATGTCCAATTAATAAGTATGAATATAACACATAAGATAAGAGATATTTTTGGACTTTGTTCGATATTTTGTTAAATATCATATGTCAGGTGTCTAGAAAGATTGTAATGAATTGAATGAGAAATGAATTTGTATATTAAATACCCTCTCTGTCCTGAGGTTGTAGGGTGAATCTCGTTTGTTCTCGACTAGCTTCTCCGATAGGGGTCAACTGTGTATATGTCTGCCCAATAGGGGGCAGCACTGTATGACTTGCTGGCAAGGGTTGTGGCGTTGAACTTGCAGACGATGCTGCATCAAAGTCTCGCTGGTCTCCGTAAACTTTGTGAACGAAAAACATGCAATAAAGTGCACTATCAAACCACAACAGTTATATATAATCACAGTCAAAACGCATGCAAATAAAAGTCCCAATAATGCTGGTGTTAATATGTATAATAACCTTAATACAGTAGAACCTCTCTATTACGACCACTAAATTGTGTCAAATATTAGTCCTTTAAGACAGGTGACTGCTTAAAGCAATGTGAAAGTGAAACAGAAAGCTCCTACAGGAGCTTTCTGTTTAACTTTCAAATTGCTATAAGCAGTCACCTGTCTTTTATACAGACAATTAGTCTTCTTTTTAGTGGTCGTAATAGAGACATTTTACTGTAATATGTCCATTGCAAACATTTTGGGGCCAGATCAGATGCTGAGTTACCCAGGATCTGATTTGGATCCAAACTGTTTGTCACTCAGGTTAAACTGAGATGCCAAGATTTTTAAAAGGTTGTCATTTACTCCATTTCATTGCATTCACATTTTTGTCTCAATGAAACCAAAAAGAATAAGGGTTTCTCCACTGTTGGAGCATGCATTTCTACCATACACACTTAAAAGTCCTAGTCTGAAGGTTATGAATAGTTTGAGTTGAATCTGAGATCTATCTCAAGTGTTTGATTGGTCAGATTTGAGCCAAAGCTCAAACCTGACCTGCAATGCAATGCTGAGAATGGTCTCAGACTCAACTCAAACTCTTTATAACCTTTGCTTATAGAGCATTCGAGTTTAGTCTAAAATCGTTATTAAGCTTTTGATTGGTCAGATTTGAGTATACACTCAAATCTGACCAATCAAAAGCTTGAGATTCAGAGAATGATCTCAGACGCAAATAAAATGTTTTAAAACCTTGTTGGAGCCTTGCTAAACATGATTTTAACTTTGAAATACAGGTAAGCTTGACTGTAGTAAATTCAAACTACAAAAATTTGACTATACACGATTTTCATAATCTTACTAAGATGAGTAAATTTCTTAGTATTTATAACATTCTCTTTTAATTTGTACATGTTTAAGAAATGGCATTGTTTGTCCATTTAACACTGACAAAGTGTCATCTGCTAAAAATGTTACTTATTAAATTCAAAATTTAGATATTGTATCTCTTCTCAAAAGAATATGTCTTAATGACAAACAACACTTTTTGATCCTGATCAAGTTCAGAGCCACTTGCTACTATGAACTTGATCAAAACTGAAAAGTTTTTCAATACTCAACTATAGATAAAATGAGTACAGTAAACTAATACAACCACTGAATAGAAGGCTTATTGATAATAAATGTATAAAAATCAGGTGACAGTTTGAAGCAATGTGACAGTAAAACAGAAAGCTCCTAAAGGAGCTTTCTGTTTTACTGTCACATTGCTTTAAGCAAGCACCTGTCTTAAAAACCCAATAATTCACACAATTTATTGATCACAATAGTTAGGTTTTACTGTATTTTAAAAACTAACATCCTCACTTCTCCATGAAACCCTATGTTGTGACTACTCATTATAATCATCTTGAAGATATATTTCTAATGAGTAGTTACAGTGGAGAATATGTTATTCTTTCCCAATAAACGCGTTTACGCTAAAACTATTATTTGCAGTGCAAACAGTTTGGAGCCAGATCAGACGCCGGGTAACCCGGCGTCTGATCAGGCTCCAAACTGTTTGCCACCAAGATAAACATGAAATATCAGAATTGTCCAAAAGTTGTTCTTTTCTACGTTTTAGTGCTTTGCGTTTGCGTACGTTTGCGTTTAAACGGGAAAGAATAACAGATTCTCCACTGTACAACAAAGGGTTTGTGGAATTATAAAGGAGAATATGTTGGAAATGCTTAGATTACCTACTTTTATTTTGAACTCTATTCATATCATGTGCTTGAAGTCTTAATGTAAGAACTACGTCATGCAAGACTAAATAAACTCTTTGAAGGCTTCTGCAGCTATTGTCATCTGTCACTGTTCTAAAATTGAAATGTTTTTAAAATTTCTTTTTCGAAAGAGGGTAAGGAACTCGAACAGTCTGGATCCAAATGAGATGCCAATATACTTGGCATCTTACGTGGATCCAAATTTGTCCACAAAGGTAATCATGATTTTGCAGATAGCATGCAAAGAGTTAAATAGAAAATCAAAATAACACCACTCACTTTCATCCAGCATGCATGATACACTTTAAACCCTTCTCTTACAGTCAAACCTGTATCAAGTAGCAATTTAAATGAAGATTATGGCAGTCTTAACTTTTTACCCCATAAATATGATTTTTTTTGCCCGTTTAATTTAGTCCTCCACTCAAGAAAAGATATATGTAAGACTTCCAACTCATCATCATTGGAATACAGGTGTGACTGACCCTTTTTCTGCTTCCCATACCTCTTTCTCTAATTGGAGGATGTTGCTGTCTGTGGCCCCCTAACTTGCCCCCTTTAAAGGAGCCTGAGTGTTGGGATCTGTCGTCAGCTTCAGGGAGGTCAGCTTCCAGTACTTGTGATGGCGGTACGGGTGCTTCTTTCTTTTCATTATCCTGGAGCATAGTCTGTAAAACATAAAAACTTTCATTTTTTCTGTTTTTACTTTCAGTGCTTGCATTTAGAGTCAAGGTGGCCCGTTTCATAAAACTTTGAACGACAATTTAAATGTTGTAGTAAGTCAGAATATAAAAGGATCAATTATTATTCAATTCTCCATCTAATCCTATCTTGTGACATCTCTTTGGAATCGTCTTGATTGATTGAGTTGGGTTTTATGGCACCACTACACATGAGATGGTCATATTGCGCAGAGAATCGTCTTGAAAAGACGATTCCATAGAGATGTCAAAAGGAGCAGGGTTATAGATTGAGAAATCAGAAATTAGATGTATTTCAAATTTTTACCAACAACCCTTTTTATCGTTTGATGTTTTGTAAGAGGGGTCCCTGCTTTATTCTATGGCACCGTTCTGAACCTATCACAGGGCTGCCATAAGTTGACATGAAAAATCCTAAGATTTCCAAATTTGCATTTTTCAAGTGCGATTTTACGAATCGTATCTTTACCCTATAGCCTTTTTCTTGTTTTTTGACATGCGACTACTTAAAGCAGGCTGTAAGTAAAGCAGAATGCGCCTAAGGGCGCATTCTGCTATACTTTCAGCCTGCTTTAAGAAACCATGTAGTGAAAAAAAATCCGGAGATTTTGGAAAAATCCGGAGAAATGGCAGCCCTGCTATCAAAATTTTAGAGAGAAGACTTTGTCAGGGTCTGATAAACTGTCTTTGGTATGGTAATCAGATGGCTCAGGGTTTGAGCCCTATATACAGTTGAACTTCGATATCTTGAACTCGGTTAAATCGAACATACCCGTATTTCAAAGTTAAAACGTGGCTTAGCCACGTTTTAACTTTGAAATATGGGTATGTTCGACTTAACCGAGCATGTAATAATGCAGCTCATGTGTGGAACTATCAAATAGTTTGAGTTAAGCGAGTTCGAGATATCGAAGTTCGACTGTAACTCCATGTTTGCATTTTAATGCATTTAACTCTTAGTGTCAAGTAACATTCATTTACAGGGCTTCAGATAAGAGTAAGTAAACTGAATAAATCAAACACTTCTCACTAATTTCAGCACTTAATGATTATGCTGTAACTATTCATTAGAATTGTCTTGAAGAGACCATGCTAATGAGTAGTAACACAATAGGGTTTAATGCAGAAAGAAAGGTTTTAGCTTTTGAAAAACTCCTCTTATCTGGAGCTCTGCATTTACGAACTGTATAGATCTAACTGTGAAAAAATATGTATGCTATATATGCAAACAGTGTAGATCCATATCAGAGGGTTCCAATAAGGGTTTGCACTGATCGCCATTTGTGCAATACATAGTAAAAACAACCCAAAAAGTCAAAACTGGACTAGACTTAGTTGGAAACAACAATTACATGTATTGTCCATTTGAAATCTTAGAAGTGAATGAACAGAATAAAGTAAATAAATGCAGTAAAACTTCTCAATTAGGACCACAAAATTGTGTTAATCATTACATGTTTAGGTGGCAATACTTTGAAAAGCAAGGTGTCAGTAAAACAGAAAGTTCCTTTAGGAGCTTTGTGTTATACTGTCACCTTGCTTTAAGCTATCACCTGACTTTTAAACAATCAATTAGCCTTCATTTTAGTGGTGGTACCTGAAAGTGAGAGAGGTTTTACTGTGGTTTATTTAGGTAGATGTTTACAGAACAGTGAAAGTACGAGTCAATAATGGATTGCTTTCATCCTTCTCCTGTCCTTGTTACTACTTCAGTAGTATAAACCCTTTCCCCCATAGCGCCTTTTAACCCATATAATTCATTCCTCCGCTGAAGAAAAAAGTTCTAATTTATACAGCCATAAGCATGTATCATAAGGAATATTTTCTTTATTCTAGCAGGTTGTAGCTTACAGCAGGCTAAAAGTAAAGCAGAATGTGCCTTCAGGTGCATTCTGCTTTACTTTCAGCCTGCTTTAAGAAGTCACCTTTTTTCAAAACTAGAAACAGGCTATGGGGTAAAGGGTTAACTAACATTTTGGTTCCAATTCAAATACTGTGAAGCCTCATGCCTGACATAAAGCAAAACTTTGACACTTCTTGTACGGTTTCTTAAAATCAATAGAACATTATGTACAATTTTTTGTAGACATTGATTACTTTTGCGGAAGAAATATTAACTGTTCTTCAAATGAACATAATTAAGCACTGTTTGCAAACAGTATAGGTCCAGATCAGAGGGCTCCTTTAGGAGCCCTATGATCAGGGTCTATACTGTTTGCTATAATTCTTAAAAAAAAATTGACAAATTTTACTTTTCAAGAGTCAAAGTAAGCCGGCCATTATTTAGGAACTGGGAAAGTCCAGTTGAAAAGTGAACAATGAAAGGGTTAAAAGTGTGGCCAGTGACTATAGTCACTTTCACAGATTTGAATAAGTGTCTTTCATGGTTGAGGTCTATATAAAATATTTGCTGCTTTACAGTAAATATTTATCTAGCAGTTTTCCCACTAATACACCTGATCTTGACCTTCTGTTTGGCCTGTACCTCCTCATATCAAGGCTATAGTTGAGGGGGAGTAAATTGCACATATCCAACATAATCTCACTCATTTTAGCACCAAATCCTATGGTATTACTACTCATTAGAATAGTCTCTTCGAGACGATTCTAATGAGTAGTGACACCATAGGGTTTAAAGCAGAAATAAAGGTTTTAGTTTTTGAGATACTCCCCTTGTCTATATGGAGCCCTGTTTGAAAATGTCACAAGCAAGCATTTTTATATTTAATTATATTACCATTTAAAAAAAGGGAAAAAAAACATGTAAGCAACAAAAAGTTTGGATCCTGATCAGATGATGAATAACTATTCATTTAATTTGGATCCAAATTATTTAAAAATTCTAGAACATTGAACATGCTTATTGCGGGCTAAGTATTAACCCTTAGCCTGCCACTCACGACTATAGCTCCATATGCAAACAGCTTGGATCCGGATGAGACGCCGAGTAACTCGGCGTCTCATCCGGATCCAAGCTGTTTGACACTCGGACAACATTTTCAGCAATTTTGAGCAACTTTGAAGCACTTTGAAACTTGAAGCAGACGAGAAATATAGCAGACGACAATTTATTTGGCGGGCTAAGGGTTAATCTCATACCACAACAAACTCACAATGACGTCATCTATCTTATAATTATTTATCTAGCTAAATCCAAATTGGAAGACTAATTGATTTCAGTAAAGTCACTATTTTACAAACACTAAAATGAAAACCAAACTTCATACATGTATATATATACAAGAAGGTCAGAGGGTTCCAATATATTCTGATTCAGGGAAAAGACATGTAGAGCCATCTTTTGATAACCCTTGACATAGGGCTTCAGGTAAGATGGAGTAAACTGAACAAACCCAATATTGTTTGTTTCAGCATCAAATCTTATGGTGTCAAATCCTAAGGTGATTAGTAACACCACAGGGTTTAATCAAGAAATAAAGATTTTAGTTTTTTAAATACTCCCCTTATCTGGAGCTCTGTAAACTTTTGGGTCACATGCATTTTTGCAACTTCTAACATTATCAAATGTCATCCAGTTCAAACAGTGTAAACTCAGATTGTTTTGTTTGTTAACTTCCGTTACTGCCATCTATTGGCTAATTGGACGCCCCAGAGAGAGAGAGGGGAACGGATACAGAGAACCCTAGCTACTCTTATTATCGAAAGAGTTCTCTGGTTCTTTTAGATGCCATTAGTGTAAAAGCACTCATACATCAGATCTCAGTTTATAAAGTCTCATCCGAATGACTTGGTCCGGCCGGGATCGAACTCACAACCCCTGACGTCATAAGTGGGTGATTTACCCCTCAACTAGTAACGACTCCGCTGGTGCGTAAACTCAGAGCAGAGTACATGATAAGAGGGTGCAAATAACCTCACTTTCAAACATTTCCGCCTTCATTTTTGCTCAAAATCCTATGGTGTGAATACTCAGCATTGGCACTGTTCTAACAGTGTTGCTGGTAAATACAGTTAAACCTCTCTATTACAGCCACTAAATCGAAGGCTAATTAATTGTATAAAAGTCAGGTGACAGCTTAAAGCATGATGACAGTAAAACAGAAAGCTCCTGAAGGAGCTTTCTGTTTTACCATCTCCTTGCTTTAAGCAGTCACTTTTCACTTGTCGTAACCTGTGACCTACTAATTAACGCAATTTGGTGGTCATAATAAAGGAGTTCTAATGTAAATGTATAAAAATTTGTGGATTGCTAAATTTAGGAGTGCGTTAGTTGGACAAAGTTCTTACTGTATTAACTATGTGGACGGATGAATGTACAGACAGACTCAGACAAACAAACAGACCAATGGACATACATGTGAAAAACAGTATGACCGTTTTAATTGCAGCAGGGCCTTAAAAATCTACATTAAAACAAAACATTTTTTACCGGCATTCTTGGCAAGAGATGACCCAGTATTAGGCTGTCTAACATTACTGAGTGAGGCTGGAAGAAGCCCGAGCCCAGACGTCGTAGTTTAAACTTCTCTTCTCGAATAATGTTTCTAAGTTTATAACACTGCGTCTTTTTTAACTTTCCTTTCACTCGTGGTCGGTATTTTGCCATGTTGATGTGCCCTTTAGTGAATATAGGGGGCAGCACTGTGGCTACCGTCATGGTGACGGTTTTCCTCCTCCTCTTCCTGTTATATAAGCTTTCACAAATCTGAGATTTCTATATATAGTGTTTAAACGTTAATTAACTCCATCCATTTCACCATGAATTGATTCACATTTTCTGCCAATACATGTACATGTATATGTTAGTTACCTCTTTACTCCATATGTACACATTTTAACACATTTAATTTATTCCTCCACTGAAGAAAATAATTCCAATTTATACAGTTATGAATATGTATCATACGAAATATTTCCTGTATTTAAGCAGATGGTAGCTTAAAGTAGGCTGAAAGTAAAGCAGAATGTGCAAAAAGGCACATTCTGCTTTATTTTTGTCCTGCATTAATTAAATGGTCACCTGTTTTCCATACAAGAAACAAGCTTAGTATATATAATGATGTAATGGGTAAAAAAAATCTTTAGGAAATTAGTTCACACCCGAGGAATTCCTGAACATAAATCAGAGACATTTCCATAATCTTTTTACACTTTAACTTAAAGCAGGTTGAAAGTAAGCAGAGAGCTCCTTAGGGAGCATTCTACTTTAGTTTCAACCTGCTTTAAGTGGCCACCTCACTTCCGAACTAGAAACAGACAATACGGTAGAGGGTTAAAACATTTTTACAATTTTCCCAGGGAAAACGTGTTTTCAACCAGATATATCTTAAATAATCAACTAATTTGTCCACAAGTTGGTTACAACTACTGTTCTTATTATTGACTTAACCCATCACTCCATAGAAATTTCATGCTTTTAATTTATTCCTCCACTGAAGAATTAGGATAGCTCCAATTTATAATATAGTCATGAAAAATGCATTATAATTATAATAAAGTAAAGCAGATTGTGCATTGAGGTACATTCTACTTTACTTTCAATCTGGTTTTAATGGTCACCTAGCTGTCTTTAGAACTAGAAACAGACTATGTGGTAAAAGGTATAAACACAAGTCTTCAACATTCAAAGGGAGCAGACTTTTTGAACCAGATCCTAAATAATCCAACAAACTTTTCCATAAATCACTTATAAAACTCCCGTTCATATATTCTTCCAGATCCTAAATTATCCAACAACTTGTCCAGAAATCACTTATAATTTATAACTGCTGCTCATACTTTCTTCCAGATCCTAAATTATCCAACAATTTGTCCAGAAATCACTTATAACTCCTGTTTGTATTTTCATAATTACCCCAAGTGTAATTACCGCAGAAAAATCACAATTAATCATTTTCAGTCTTTCCGCCACTATCAGAAGGAAATCACAACAGCGAGACCAATCAATATCCACAGGAAATTCACTTTCATGTAAGAAATCCAAACATTAGCAATTACGGTAACTCAAGTCATTCTGCTTTATTTACAGTAAACCTTTAACCCTTAGCCTGCCAGTCACGACTATAGTTCCATATGCAAACAGCTTGGATCCGGATGAGACGCCGAGTAACTCGGCGTCTCATCCGGATCCAAGCTGTTTGACACTCGGACAACATTTTCAGCAATTTTCAGCAACTTTGAAACACTTTGAAACTTGAAGCAGACGAGAAATATAGCAGACGACAATTTATTTGGCGGGCTAAGGGTTAACATTATAATCCCTTATACTACCATTATCATAGTGCTGTCTGCTTATTGTCGAATACAAATTGTAAAAATTCAGATTTATGAAGTTTTTAATAGATGATCTTAAAGACTAGTTTCAAACAGATTGGGTCCAAATCTGACACCACATCACACAAAGTCTGGTCTGGATCAAAACTGTTTGAACATAAGTTGTGATAGGTAAAAAAAGTGTTTGTTATTGTTAAATGGCTCTTTTTCTTCATTGTAAAAGTGGTGGCTTTAAGCAGCATAAAAGTAAAGCACTTAATCAAGCATTTTACATAACTTTTAAGTAGCCGTCTGCTTTAAAAAAGGGAAATAATCTTTCAGTGGTTATTATATTACAGTTATTTTATGCATTTTACTGTTGTTTGGTGGGGCTTTTTAATAAAAAGATTCTGTCTCAGGTCATAACATGATAAGATGTAAAACACAAGAGCCAGAAACTAATGTTGATAAGAATATAACATGCAGTATTTGTTTTACTAGCACATAATAAATACTTAGTTTTATTGGTTTGTTGAATGCCTATACATCTATACAAAACCCTTGTCAATTAACAAACAGCAGACAGTAGCTTAATCCTTCTCCCCCAGAAAATAAAATTCTTACATAAAATGCCACATACCCACTATGAATATTTATCATATGATTTATTACATTGAAAAAATAAAGAAAACTTTCACCAGGAAAGAAGGCAGATTCATGTTTACAAGACAGATCCTATAACAAAACAGTGCAGACTCAGATCAGACAGCTCCTTTAGGAGCTGTCTGATCTGGGTCTACACTGTTTTCAAAAAGCATCAATATACACTAATTGCAGGAGAAGGGTTAAATTAATTGGTAATAGAAAGGCAAGGATGAACATTTCAACTTTTAGAGAGTTATAAGTAACTTGTACTTGAAAATTGTTTGGATCCAGATCAGAATTCAAGTAACTTGGGTGTATGCATTATTTGGATCTAAACTGTTTGTCATCTGGCTCATATTTCTGAAAATATTTAAATGAATAAGTCAAATTTAGAATTTCAGCTAGAGACATTTTTGAAGCAGATGACAATTATTTAACACAGAAAGGGGTTAACAAGGAAATCAATCAAATATTTAACCAAAGTTTAGAAAACGTTATCACAATACTGGGCAAAAATAATCCGTGTCAGGTGGAGGCTTAACATTTGATCCTTATCATATTTTCAATCATAGGATGTTTAAAATTTGTCAATAAGAAAAAAATTTAAAAGTTAAAAAATTAAAAAATTAAAAGAAAAAACGGTGTAAAATAGTTAGCAACCTGATCAGAGATCATGTGACTTGAATCTTATTTGGATCTAACCTGTTTGCTTATATAATTAAAGTCAGCTTTCTCATGATAAGGGCCATCATAAAATCACGAAAAATGACTGATCTATGGCAGCGGAAGAGATTAAAGCAAACGTATTTTTATTAGAGATTTAAACTTTTTTGCTCCAATATTCAAATGTATGTCTCTTCTCTAACGTTTAGAATAAGGACAGTTTTCCTCTGGAATAAATGCAGGCTAATTTCAAAACAGTGTGGAACTTGATCAGATAGTTCCTTTAGCGGGATGAATCTGGATTGATCTGGATCCAAATCCAATATGTTTGCAAAATTCTCAATATAGATTTTCAGTGTTGGAAGACTTGACACATTCAATCCTAGCAATGAGTATATATATTTCTCTTAACAGTGTACCTGTGAGAAGTATATTTGTCCTATGCACACATTGTAGACCCTGGTCAGAGGTCTCCCTCTGATTATAGCATCTGCACTGTTTATCATTTTGCAGTATATTGTTTAAATCAACCAAAAATAGTCAAAAATGGACTGGACTTTATCGGAAATTGGAAATGTCCATTAACCCATTACCCCATTGCCGGTTTCTAGTTTTGAAGATAGGTGACCAATTAAAGCAGGTTGAAAGTAAAGCAGAATGCACCTTAAGGCACATTCTGCTTTACTTTCAGTCTGCTTAAATTACAATCTGCTAGAATATAGAAAATATTTTATAGAAAACATATCCATGACTATAAAGTGGACCTATACACTTCAGAAAAGGATTTAATGAAAGGTGTAAAAAGGCGTATTTATGGGGTAATGGGTTAAAGATTTCAGGAGTGAATGAGTTGACTGTTGATATAACTGCACTTGGCTGAACTTCAAAACATGCATTACTTCACAGCTTATAAAGCCAGTATTCTGTTTATCATGAAGATCTTAGATAAGAAACAAACAGTCCACTATAACCCTATATCTTTCAGAAAACAAGGAGGTGGGGGAAAGAAGTTCTCCATCAACAATTGTCAGTACAGTAAAACCCCTCTAAACCGGAACCTCTAAATACCGGAATTCTCTCTAAACCGGACAAAAAAGTTGGTCCCTTTTCCCACCCATTTTTGCGCCTTTGATTTATTCCTTCACTGAAGAAAATACATTCATGAACATATATCATCAGAAATATTTTCTATATTCTAGCAGATGATAGCTTAAAGCAGGTTGAAAGTAAAGCAGAATGCGCCTTAAGGCGCATTCTGCTTTACCTTCAACCTGCTTTAAGTGGTCAGCTACCTTCCATACTAGAAACAAGATATGGGTTAAAACCCCTCTAAACCGGATGTTTTTGTTGTCCTCACACATGTCCGGTTTAGAGGGGTTTCACTGTACATGTATAGCCTAGATGCACAGTAGTAACATGTCTTAGTCATAATGCTCTGCAATTACCAGAGAAATCATACAATCCATATCCCTTTTTCAAGTGATGCACCAACAACTTCAGCTCACTTAAGTCAAACATACTCATATTTCAAAGTTAAAACATGGCTTAGTCATTAAACAGATATGTTTTACCTCAGCAAGTTTGAGATAATCAAATTTGACTGTACGTTAATTCTTGATGAAGCAAAATTTCAAAATGTTTCATCGGTTGTAAACCTTTTGATAGATGAACATACTTTGTCTCAGGGCTCCAGATAAAAGGGAGTAAACTGAACAAATCCAACATTTTCTCTCTCATTTCAGCACCAAATCTTATGGTGTTACTACTCATTAGAATCACCCCTTTGAGATGATTCTAATGAGTAGTGACACCATAGGGTTTAATGTAAAAAAAATAATTTAGTTTTTCAAAAACTCCCTTTACCTGGAGCCGTGTTGTCTGTTCTAAAGGGTCTTCCAATTTATCTCATAACTTTTTTTCAGTTTTTGTATGTCTTTCTAGGTTTATAACCTGAATGACAAGCAGTTTTGATCTTGATCAGTTGCTGAGTTACTCAAAATAATTCTGATCTGGATCCAATCTATTTGTTAAGCTCTCAGAGAACCTGAGTTTCCACAACACATTCCAAGTGCTAAAGATTATAGGATATAGAAACGCTTTCAACACAACAACAAAAGCCGTAGTTGCAAATTAATACAGGATGCAATTACCCACAATCTTTTCATCAGAGCCACAAGGACAAATGATTATTGAAAAGTAATTTTCAACTGATTTTAAAATACACGGATCAATGTCAGAATCAATTGCGTCAATGTTTGCTCAGTCGTTGAATCTGTTGAAGGAGCCACCAGCAGCAACAACTGCCTATAGAAACTGAGGTGCAACTGCAGCAAATATTAAACACGCATACCAAGAATACCATTAGCCATTTTCTCTTTAACCCATTGCCCCATAAATACGTCTTTTTACTCCTTTAGGTAATTCCTCTACTGAAAAAAACAGTTCCAATTTATACTCTTACACTCTTAAGAGTTAACGTGTCTTCAAAACTAGAAACAAGCCATGGGGTGAAAGGCTATTTAAAATTCAATTCAACTATGGAATTACCTCTTGAATTTGAATGTCTGCGAAACAATCAGGCCTGACAGAATAATTGTTAAAAATTCAGAGTTTCAGCAGCAACAATTTTTGAACAGGCTTAACCCTTCTCTCAATAAATATTCCTATATAACCTTCAAAATTGTCTGGTCTTGATCTAAACTGTTTTTTTAAATTGATAATAAAAATTATGTTTTTTATGCTTTTAGCTAATTCCCTCAATGAAGAATATAACCAGTAGTTCAAATTTGTACAGTCATGAATATGCAGCATAAGACATATAATGTATATTCTAGCAGTAACTTAAACTGCAGGGATTTCCCCAGGCCGTTTTCGCCTGTCGCAGGCGACATGCCTTCCTCCCAGGCGGTCTCTTCGGGACATGCTTTGATCTGGCCGACATGTCTTAATCCGCAGAGCGACTAGCCTTAATCAGGGCTCTGTGTTGTGTATTCCAGTAATTATTTCATATGCCAAACGCCGTCACGCGCGTCGGGCGTGTGCTTAGCTTCATCAACCAATCAGGAGCCGAATTTCCTTATTCCGTTTACGGTGATTGACAGGGACTCGTTATATTTTGAGCGAGATTAACTTTTGATTGACGTTTCTAAAACCGCTAGTGCGAGTAGATTCTACAACATGGCTAACTTTACAAACAGCGACTTGAATGATTTTCGGAAAACAAGCTACGAACAACGCTGAAAGAAAAATAAATACTAGCCGAAACCGGAATCTCGGACATTCCTTTTCCCGAATTTAACATTCATAAGATGGACTGAAAATTCGCCGCGAATAATGAGACGTGAAATCGCGTCGCCTCGGAAAAATATTCTCGATACGGGGCCTGTTAAATAAGGAAATTCTCCGCAAATACAGAACAAATGAATGTTTTAAATGACTATAAATTACCTTTTAGAATTTATTTCCTCACAACTCCGTATTAATAATCACGTAACAGACGCAAACAGTATTCCAAACTTCCGAAATGAAATCCAAATGCGCGGCATGCTTCGAGCTTTGTCACATGTCTTTACTTGTAACTGGTTATCAAATAGATCTAGACTAGGTAATTCCCAGCGTCATTTTTTGAAAACATCCAATTAGATTAGACGTTATAAACGTCCATTTAGAATGACAGGAAATTAACAAAAATTGCGACGTTTAAAATTAGCACTTATTCGTATGCAATGGCTATCGATGTGGAAGACGTTTTTCGTGGGAGTTTCGGGAAATAAGTTACAAGAGAAGAACAACACATACACGCGGGAAAGGATGAATCTCTTAAAATAGCTTTCTGGTATTTTTGGTAAATAGAAATTGAGTACTTGGAGATTAAATATTGAAACAGCAAATATTCAAGTAGACTTGGATTTATCTCATGACAAAGTCAAACAGTCTAATTAATTCTTCACAGAGTTAAAATTTGTTTTCTGTTTTTATGATGGATGGATGTTTAGAGCAGGCTTAAAGTAAAAATGAATCCTCCATTTGACATCCACTTGCTCTTAACCCACAGGTTCTTGACACATAAAAAAAATAAAAATATATATATATTTTTTTTTTTTTTTTTTTTACTAAACCTCCATTATATTACCGTATCTAGATCTATCTTCGATAGAGTACAAAAACAATTTCTTTTCTTTAACCTCAAGGGAACAGTAAAGGCATGAAAATGTAGCTCAAATGGCTATGAGGAATGAGAGTTTAAGTATGATACATTTAAATCACCATGCACTGTACTTAATTCTAAATAAGGGTAGGTGTTTTGTGTGTATGTTTGACTGTGTGTGGCAAGTTAATGTTTAACCGTTTCAAATAAATTCTTTGATTAAGTTTATGAGACTTATGAATGTTTTTCCAAAAACATAAGTAAGACAACCAGTTTTCCCTGGTCATGGGCTTCCTGTTCTGGATCTACTGCAGCACAAGCCCTACCTACTTGTTTCTGCATTTCTGTTTCAGAATTTATTTATTTGAAAACAAAAGTGAGCATTTCTGTGTGTATTATCTGATTGAGTGTGACATTAGTGTAGTATGTATAGCAGAGAAAATTGAAAATGTGTGTACATGCTTTAAACTTTAAAATACTGATTTTTTTCAAAAGACTTTTCCATTTTGGTCAAGAGACTACATGTTGTTTGTGGTTTCTGTCAATAGTAGTTTTTCCAAAGACTTTACAATCTTGTAAATGGCACTAACACTGATCAGAGGTCTCACCAAGGAGATCAGACTGGTAGGGGGTGATGACGTCATAATGGCGGTGATATCGGAACTTTTCATCTCTACTTGTTTTTAAATATTTCGCTATTCTAAGAACGTTTTTCCATAATGTGATAGTTCCCGACACTCTATGAATGCTATTTTGTGGTATACCTGTGCAGAACTAAAGTGAAAAAGACTGAAATACGAAGATATAATGGTGTTTATTTACAACAACATTCGTGTGAGCTGGACGTTTTGAAGGTTAAATCTAAGTAACAAACACAATGTAAAATGTGGAGGCATCGGAGACCAAAACAGTGATTTTCAGGTAAATCGTTCAAGTTCTACATATATGCCCTTACCAGTGACACATCTATGTAGCCAAGATGACTTTATTTAACAAAAAGCAGACATGAGTAGTAAGCAAAACAAGAAAAAGGGTCAAGGTCAACCGCAAAAATCGACACGGCGTCAGGCTACGACGCAACCAAGTGATACACAGAATGCATTACAGACCAAAACAAATCTAAATGCTTTTGACACGTCTGAACTCATCGGTCAATCCAGAGAAATCCTCTATGGTGAAAATGTACAAATATCGAACCCCAGTATGCAATATGGCCAACAAATGCAAAATCTCCAGAATTTAAGCAACATCCGACCGAATTCGGAATGGGATCAGTCATTTATGCAGAATGCTAACACCATTCAACATAGCAATGGGCAAGCAAATCAACAATATTCTACAAGTAATCAAAATGTGCCATATAAACAATGCACTACACAAAGTCAACAGTATGGTGATCCAAACGGGCCATATATACCGAGCGCTATACAAACGTTTAACGGAACCGGGGCCGACACAAGCATGCCACCATGGGCAATTGGTCTTTGTCAACAAATGAGCAATATACAGCTTATGCTTAACGGTAATTCAAAACGGTGGCAAACTATTGAAAGTAATATTGCAATGCAGAGCGAGAAATTAAACAAAGTGGATAAACAGTTATCAGAAATGTCCAATATTAGACAAGAATTGGTTAAAACAAATACGAAAATATTCCAGGTAGAAAATGAAGTTGTACACTTAAAATCTAAAATCACAGACGTTGATGAGACAATACATCAGTACAGTGACATGTACGACGACATAACATCAAACAATAGTGACACGGACAAGAAGCTTCGTGACATGGACGCACGCATACGGCAATTGGAATGCAAACATGACAATCTGAATGAAAATATAAAGGAAACAAATGACAAACTAACCGATGCACGATGGCGCAGCATGCGAGAAAACCTTCTATTTTTTGGTATTCAAGAGGCTGAGAATTTCCGGGGAAATGGTGAGAATTGTGAAGAAATAATCAAAGAATTTATTAGAAATGAGATGGGTATTGGCAAAGAAGTACTTATTGACCGTGCACATCGGTTAGGTCGCTTCAACCACAGAAACGCACGTCCTAGACCTATTGTTGTGAAATTTACTTTTTTCAAAGACAGAGAACTAATTAGACTAAATACCCCACAAGTTTTAATTGGGACAGGGTTTGGGATATCAGAGCAGTTTCCTCCTGAAATAGAAGAAAAACGCAAACCACTGTACCATATAGCAAAACGGGCGCGTGAAAACAAAGACAATAAGGTGAAAATGGTGAGAGACAAATTATACATTAATGGTGAGTTGTACAAACCAACAATGCAAGGTGAGCAATTTCGTGGAAACATTCGCTCAAACGGGGACACACAGAGAATAACATACCGTGAATCTTACAATCAAACAAATACAGACGCTTGGCGAAGGAATACATTCAACAGAACAATGCAACCACGTAATCCAAATATCGTGAGAAATGAGAGAACATATACACGTAAAACAACGAACGATACGGTTAACGCTAACAGAGTGGACAGTATCTCAACATACAACAGATATTCTGCTCTAGGAGAAAGTACTCCAGTTAGTCAACGAGTCACTTATGGCGGTAAGAAAAAGGCCACTTCTCCACTTGAGGACGGTGCGACATTCAAGAAGCAACACGTTGAGCAAAACACAGACGCTGATGAAACATTAATGGAAACTGAATTATTTTCGCAACAAACTATCACCCAAGAGTCGCCCTCTCTACTCGCGAACATCCTTGTTGATCCACCATCTACAAACATGACACTTCAACATTCACCTGTTATAACAATGCATGTTTCCCAGCAACAAAGGGAAGCGCCAATTGATGGTGAGGGTGATGTAGCTAAACGTTCATCAGTCTCAGATCAATTGGACGGAGAAAACAGCGCCTAGCGGTTATTGGGAGACGGCTATTGTGCCACATATAGTAGTAATGGTCATGAAAATGAACAGATTTCTGTAAATAGTAATAATATAAAAATTTTGTCGTTAAATGTTTGTGGGATTTTATCGAAACTTAATTGCCCAGAATTTATATCTTATATTAGCAAGTATGATATAGTAGGCTTACAGGAGATTAAAACTGATGACACTGATCAGATATGTGTTCCGGGCTTTGAAGTTCACATGTTCAGTAGGAAAAAACTGTCGAATTATCGTTCAGGAGGGATGGCTCTACTTGTACGAGAAAATTTAGCACCTTATGTCCAAATTGATACAAGTAATAAGTGTAAATTAGTAACATTTTTTACTATTTCAAAAGAAATATACGGCAGTCAGAACAGCATTTGCGACGAAGATCTAAAGTGTGGATTGGTCTATGTACCACCAAATGGCTCCAAATATTCGCATCCCAATCCTTTTTTTGAAATTCAGGTTGAAATGATAAGGTACTTTTCTAGTAGCAAACATTGTTTATTGTTTGGTGATTGGAACTCAAGATGTGGAATTTTAAAAGATTATATCGAGATTGATGAAGTTATCTCTGAACTATATGACTTACAAACATTACAAAATGAAGAGAATGAAATATTTCGAAATTTTTCAATGTACAATGTACCGTTGGATAGAAATGTTAAAGATAATACTACTAACAATTATGGCAATCAATTTATTGATTTATGTAAGAATAATAATATGTTTCTTTGGAATGGTAGAATCAAAAATGAGTTTTACCATCCTAAATTGACATGCAAGGATGCTAGCACAGTTGACTATTTTTTATCCTCTTCATTTGTGTTTGAAAATATCTTAGATTTCAACATTGATGATTTTTGTTCTCTCTATTCTGATGTTCACTGTCCATTGTATGCAGTTTTGAAAACTAAAGGTTGTTTACCTGAAACCAAAGTTAAAAATGATGTTCAAAAACCAGATAAAATTAAGCTGTGGGACACGAACAAAACAGAGTTATTTTTAGAAAATATTGATCTAGCAAAGGTATCTGATATTGAAATGAAACTGGACAGAATGGTGGAGGCTAGTACTGTCTTACAAACTGATATGGACGATATAGTATCCAGCATTGCGTCTGTATTTAGAAATTCTTCTAAAGAATCATTTGGCACTGTTAAGCAGCGACTAAATGATAATAAAGCCCCAAAGAGAAATAAATACCCCTGGTTTGATAGATCATGCCAAAATATAAGAAATATATATCATAAAACAAGACAAGCATACAATAAACATAAAACACTTTACTTTAAAGAGCTTTTAAAATCCATAAGTAAAGAATATAAAAACACATTAAAACATGCAAGAAATAACTTTGATTCTGCTAAGATAGACACATTACGTAAATTGAAAAACGCGGACTCCCGGCATTATTGGAAAGTAATTAATTGTAAAAATGACCAATCACAACCTGCAGCACCTTTAAATGATTTTTTTCAATTCTTTAAATCAATAAATGAAAATCACAAGAATGAAAATGAAAACGAAAACGATAATGAAATAGAACATACTGCACTAAATGAAGACATAAATGGTCCAATAACAGAACAAGAAATCATTAAAGCGGTTAAAAGTTTAAAAACTAATAAAGCACCAGGCGTTGATGAAATTATAAATGAACAAATAAAATACTCAATAAATACCATGGTTTCTGTTTACATAAAACTCTTCAATACAGTTTTTAATACGGGTATAATACCTCAAGAATGGACAATCGGAATTATCAAACCGATTTACAAAAATAAAGGTGACCCTAACAAACCTGAAAATTATCGCCCGATATCACTCCTGAGCTGTCTCGGGAAATTATTTACATGTATTCTAAACAATAGACTAAATGAATTTGCCGAGAAAACAAATTTGATACATGAGACACAGGCAGGGTTTAGAAAGAACTTTTCAACCATAGACAATGTTTTTATTCTAAAACACTTAATTGATCTTGTTCTTTCAAGTAAGAAAAAGTTTTACTGCTGTTTTGTCGATTTTAAACAAGCCTTCGATTCAGTTTGGCGAGTAGGTCTATGGCAAAAACTAAGAAAAGAACATATCAATGGAAAATGTTTTGACATTATCAAAAGCATGTACAACAATATTAAATCAAAAGTTATGACTGCAGAAGGATCTACCCCGTTCTTTGACTGCCTTGTAGGAGTAAGACAGGGAGAAAATTTATCCCCTTTTTTGTTTTCTATTTTCCTAAATGACCTTGAACAATACTTAAGTGATAAAGTACATGGCATAGCCAGTGATATAGATGTAGATGGAGTATGCATATACCTAAAGCTTTTCGTATTATTATATGCCGACGATACGATAATTTTTAGTGATAACGAGCAGGATCTACAGAATGCTCTGGACAGATTTAAGGAATACTGCGATTTATGGAAACTTAATATTAATGAAAATAAAACGAAAATTTTGCTCTTTGGTAAGGGATCTGCTAAATGTAACTGTTCATTCAAAATAGGTACACATGTTATTGAACTTGTAAATGAATATAAATATTTAGGTTTATTGTTTACAAAAAGTGGGAGTTTTCATAAAACAAAATTGCAAATTGCAGCTCAAGCTAGTAAGGCAATGTTTGCATTAATTAGACGGATTAAAGTATTGTCACTTCCATATGATATACAAATAGACCTTTTCGAAAAAACAATAAAACCAATACTCTTGTATGGGTGTGAACTCTGGGGGTTTGGAAACTGTCAAATGCTAGAGAAGGTGCAACTTAAGTTTTACAAATACATTTTTAATTTAAAAACATCTACACCATCATATATGATATACGGAGAAACCGGTGTTACTCCGTTAATACTTAATATTAAAAACAGGGTTATTGCATATTGGACCCGACTTATTGAAAATTTATCTACAAATCAAAGTACAAAATTAGCATCAAAACTTTATGTCACAATATTCACACTACATTCCAAAAATAAAATTAAATCACAGTGGCTAGAAAATACTAAACAGTATCTTTGTAATACTGGCTTTTCTGGAATCTGGTACAGTCAAAGCTTTGTTAGTTCCAAATGGCTTATAAAAGCATCTTATCAAAAACTTAAAGATATCTTTATACAAAACTGGCACTCAGACCTTAACCAAACATCGGATTCCAGTATTTATAAATACATAAAACAAAACTTTGGCCGCAGTGGTTATTTAGACAAGTTGCCTAATTATTTTGGTAAAAATATTATTAAATACTTCACCCGAAATCATCGACTTCCTATTGAAACAGGCCGCTGGCATAATATACCTTACATTGAGCGGAAATGTATATATTGTACAGATATCGGAGATGAGTATCACTATTTACTTGTTTGTCCAACGTTTAATAACTTAAGATTGAAATTTATTTATGCTTTTCGGTGGATTACCACGAAATAGCAGTGGATGATCACTTGGTAATCCACTGCAGTGGATTATCACCAATCGCTTTTTATTATGAATTTTCCCCGTAGGGCTCCCCAAGAATTATAGTCAATCGTGTCTTATCGTTAAATTCCGGCAGTCCGATTTGTCGCGAACTACTCACCGGAAGAGCACGAATCCAAACTCGGGAGCAACGAGTGACGTCATTATACCGCCAACTGTCACGCGCATGTGTTCGACATAAAACGTGGGGCTCAACACGGGATAAATAATGTACGTTCGCTTTCAATTTGTAAACAATTTCGTTTAAAAAGTGGCTTAAAAGCATAAATAAATAGAATAACTGTGTTTTTTCAGTGTAATATCGAATTTAATCCATTTCGTGAACATCAGACTGTTATATTTTCACTCGTGGCTTCGCCACTCGTGAAAATATAACGTCTGATGTTCACTCAATGGATTAAATTTCGATCTTACACTGAAAAAAACAGTTATCCTCTATATATTGATTATCAAACTAGAACGAGACCAAGTAAACGAAAATTAATGGAACTAATAACGCATAATCATATTGAAAAACTAAAAAATCTAAGTATATTTTGCAGCAAAATTAAGCAAACCTTTAAGGACTAGATCTATAGATTCTAAAATATTTTTAAATGTTTTCTAAAATTCATATCTGGCCCCATGCTTGTGAAGCGTTTGGTTTGAGTCTGGGATCGTTCTCGGGTCTTTGGTTGGTCAAATGTGAGCAGAATGCTCAAGTCTGACAAATCATGGGGTTGGGGCCGTCTCGGGCTTGTCTCGGATGCTTTATAGGCGTGGACCCAGTACATGTAAATGATTTAATACTAATTGTTTGAAATATACATGCTTTAACTCATTTACGCCTGAAACTTTTCATCGAAAATTCCAATTCCAAGATTAGTCTAGTCATTTTTTTACTATTTATGGTTGTTTTTAACAATTAATTTTCAAAATGACAAACAGTGTAGACCCTGATCAGAGAGCTCTTTAATGAGCCCTCTGATCAGGGTCTGCACTGTTTGCACAGGACAAGTGTAATCCTCATAGGTACACTGTTTGTAAATGACGAGTATACTCGTCGTCAGGGTTGAATGTGTTAATAATCATATGTTGTGCAGTTTTCTGGTAATTTGGCGCTATACATGCTTTAAGTCATTTACCCCTGAAACTTTTCATCGAAAATTCCAATTTCAAAATAAGTCTAGTCAATTTTTGACTTTTTTATGGTTGTTTTCAATAATAAATTTCAAAATGACAAACAGTGTAGACCCTAATCAGAGGGCTCCTTAAGGAGCCTTCTGATCAGGGTCGACACTGTTTGCACAGGACAAATGTAATCCGCATAGGTACTCTGTTTGTAAATGACGAGTATTCTCGTCGCCAGGGTTGAATGTGTTAATAATCGTATGTTGTGCAGTTTTCTGGTAATTGGCGCTGTGGCACAGCCGGCGAGTTTTATGTGGGACAAAATATGGAATTGGCTGTTGTTGTGTATTCAGCGCTAGGTGGCCTGAAAACTGCACCATACACTAAATTCTAGATTAGATTATGACGTCGTTTTTTAAATACAAATTACGTAACATTTACGTCATAATTATGGAATGTATATAAACAGAGCTCCAGGTTGAATAGGGGGAGTAACTCAAAACGAATAAAGTCTTTATTTCTGCATTAAACCATGTGGTGTCACTACTCATTAGAATCGACTCTCCGAGACGATTCAGGTGGGTGGTAACATCAAGGGATTTGGTGCTGAAATGTTTATGAATGTTGGATTTGTTCAGTTTACTTCCTCTTATCTGGAGCCCTGGTATAAAACTATGTGTAGCCGTTTTCCCTTATATTGTTTACTTTTGTTGTTCAATGTTACTTTGAGTTATAATTATAATGCTAATGTTTCTCACTATCCGTGGGACTTATGCATATGTAAATAAAAGTTGAAGTTGAAAGGGTCTACACTTTTTCCATAGGTCCAGGCATTCATAGTTTCCACATCCTAGTTTCTGGATATTTTTTTATGTAATTATGTATAAAATAAGTGAATTAATGTGTTTTAGCTACATGTATTTATCATTTTTGTGCTTTAACAAATTGTAAGGTTTTACAATGTAATACTTTGTTGCAAAATAATGTAATACTAGTTAACCCTTAGCCCGCCAAATAAATTGTCGTCTGCTATATTTCTCGTCTGCTTCAAGTTTCAAAGTGCTTCAAAGTTGCTGAAAATGTTGTCCGAGTGTCAAACAGCTTGGATCCGGATGAGACGCCGAGTTACTCGGCGTCTCATCCGGATCCAAGCTGTTTGCATATGGAGCTATAGTCGTGAGTGGCAGGCTAAGGGTTAATGCAAGCTGCAGTCAGCAACTGTACTGGGAGATCAGCAGGTACATGTATTATAGTAAACTTCAGTTATGAGTTGTAACTTAAATATTGGTGCTGAACTTGAAAACAAAAACCCTACACATACTAGATCTAGGAAACAGAATAGTACTTCTTTCAGCCATTTCCATATAAACACACTATAGTATACACTACATATATGTATTGCCAAAAAATGCACTATTTCATTGATTAAAGAGCAAAAAAATTCGCCGCAGCGCAGGAGGGAGAGCCCTCCCGCACCCTCCCCCTATGTCTCAAATTCAACATGCCTTCAAGATATCCTGGGGAAATCCCTGCTTAAAGGATTCTGCTTTACTTTCAACCTGCTTTACATAAGGGGTCATCTGTCTTAAAAAATTAGAAACAAGCTTTGAGGCAAAGGGTAAAATATTTTCAAATCCCACAAAACTGTTAAGATCCATAAATTATGTAAATCCTTCATACAACTGTGAACTTTTTCACAAGCACTTATCCCACATATCTCCATGTACGATGTATCTTTTAATCCCTTCACTGCCTTGACACATTTTAGTGCCTTTAAGTTTTCAAACAGGTTGTATCCTGATCAGACAATAAGCAGCCCCAAATGTGATGAGGATCCAAACTGTTTGACAACTCACACTATATGGGGTTTTTTTTTCGATCAAAATGCCTACAATCAGAATTTGAGAAATAAAAACAGACAGAAAATTTTCAGCAAATGATATCTTAATATTGGCAGTGAGTGCCAGGGTCTCACATCTATCCTCCAAACAGGTACTTTAAATCCATGAGCTAATCCCAAACATCGAATCAATAACACGATAGGGATAAACAACCAAATCCTTTTGCAAATATACTACCAAAAAATCAAGTGCTTCATTATACACTATTCCTGTATATCTTATTAAACTATTCCCCTATATCTTATTAACCCTTTACACCATAGATATGCCTTTTTACGCACTTCATTTATTACTTCACTGAAAAATAGTTCCAAGTCTTATAGTCATGAATATGGACTGTAAGAAATATTTTCTTTATCCTAGCAGATGAGGGCTTAAAGCAGGCTGAAATTAAAGCAGAATGTGCCTAAAGGCACATTCTGCTTTACTTTCCATCTGCTTTAAGTGGTCACCTGTCTTTAAAATTAGGAACAGGCTATGGGAGTAAAGCGTTAACTATTCTTGTACATCTGTTCACACACTGGAAGGAATAAATTCCACCACACACAGAAATAGATAATCTTTCATATATCATTAATCTGCTTATTATATATTCATAGACTCCTTAACTTAGTCACACTATGATAAGTTTCCGTAAAAGAGCCGCGGCAAACCCTAGTCCCGCTTAATTATCCCGCATTTTTATATATTTTACTGCAACATCAATATAAATTGATTTAAATTTGCATGCTTTTTTGACTGTTTTTAAACATGAATTCAATTGACAAACAGTATGGATCCTGTTTATACACAGAGTAACTGGATTTCTGATCTGGTTCAAAACTGTTTGCAAAATTAAAACAAATCTGCACTGAACTAGACAGGGGTGTAGGCCATGATGTATATTTTGACAACACAGTAAAACCCGTCTATAATATCCACTAAATCAGGTTAAGCTTTCAGTGTATGAGGCAGCGGTGGTTGCTGAAAGTAAAGCAGAAAGCTCCTATAGGAGCTTTCTGCTTTACTTGCATCTTGTTTTAAGCTGTCATCTGTCTTTTAAACTGTCCTTTAATCCCCGTTAAGTTGAAGATAATTGTAGCAATTAATTGGTTAATGAGTGCTGAAGTCCTTTAAACTTAAAACTACAACATTGGTAATTAATTGGCAATTAGTTTTTATCTTGACCAAACTTAGATGGAAATACAAATAATCAAGCTTCTAACAAACCAGACACAATATTGCATACATATACAGAATTTGAAACTACAAGTGGTTGTTCATTTTTTTATGGTTTTTTGGCCATATTTGTTGAAGATTAACTCTATGCTAGTGGTGAAACCGTGATATACTTTGATATACTTTTGCAAACAGTTTGAATCCTGTAAAGCGGCGTCTCATCAGGATTCGAACTGTTTGACACTCTGAACCTGTTTTGAAAACAATATTTTAACATTCTATTTTTAGAACAATTGCAGACAACAATTATTGTTGCAGATGAAGAAAAAAAAACAGCATTCAAGGAGTTAAAGAACCATGTGTATTGACAATTAGCTCTTTGCATGCTGGGTAAATTTTTTCGTCTGCAACAAATTGTCATCTGCTATTGTTATAAAATTAGAATTTTCAAAATTTCTTTTAAATCCAGGGTAAGAATGGCAAACAGTTTGGATCCTGATGAGACGCCGCATTATGCGGCATCTCATCTGGATCCAAACTGTTTGCAAAGGTAATCACTGTGGCGGATATATTCACCACTAGCATGCAAAGAGTTAGAGATCAATGTTTGTGATACAGCTAGTCTAGGTGTAAACCCCTTGTTCACACACGATTGGCTTACAAGATAAAATATATGAATGAAAGACATGGTCCTGAAACAATGTACGAAGGTGCATATCAACACTTAACTACTACGCTATTCCTCAACATGCGAGAGAGACTATAAGCTATTCTTTCCCAAATAAATGTGTTTGTGCTAAACATAATAATGTCCGTTGCAAACAGATTGGAGCAAATTCAGATGCAAAGTGACCTGAGTGTCTGACCAGGATCCAAACTGTTTGATACACAGGCTAAAAACACTAGGTTTTCATAATTCATTTGCATTTCTTTATTTTTTAAACAGGGAAAGAATAATATGTCTTCCCATCTGAAAGTTGTCGTTTTAAAAATTATAGTTCATTTCATTTGCAATTTATAATGTAATGAGTATATTGCAAACAGGGTCATGGTGTTGAAAGGGTTAACTCTTTGAGCCCTAGTCCCGCATATAGGCGTCCTTTTCAAAAAGTGTCGTGTGAATAGTACATGTGTCATATGCAAACAGTGAAGACCAAGATCAGAGGGCTCCTATCGGAGCCCTCTGATCTGGGTCTTCACTGTTTGTCACAATGCCAAACATTGACAAAAACAACCCTTAAAAGTAAGAAATCGACTAGACTAAAATCGAAACTGGAATTGTTCATTTAAAGTTTCAGGGAGGAAAGAGTTAATTCAGTTTTCTCATTGAATAATGATGTCTTCTCTCTATTATATTATAATAATACAAAGTACTTTTTTATTTGGCTACAATAGTATAGTAACAACCTCTCTATTTCAACCCCTAAATTGTGTTAATTATAAGGTGTTTTCAACAGATTACTGCTTAACCCTTTGAACCCTAGTCCCGCATATAGGCGTCCTTTTCAAATACTACATACATGTGAATAGAACACTTGTCCTGTGCAAACAGTGAAGACCCAGATCAGAGGGCTCCGAAAGGATCCCTCTGATCAGGGTCTTCACTGTTTGTCATAATGCCAAACATTGACAAAAACAACCCTTAAAAGTCTGAAATGGACTAGACTAAAATGGAAACTGGAATTGTCCATTTAAAGTTTCAGGGAGGAAAGAGTTAAAGCAAGGTGACAGTAATACTTTAGGAGCTTTCTGTTTTTCTGTCACCTTGCTTTAAGCTGTAACCTGTCTTTTATACGACCGATTGGCCTTCATTTTAGTGGATGTAATAGAGGGGTTTTACTGTAAAATCAGAGGTTCATATAGCTAGCATCCAGATGAGATGTCACATAACTCAGAATCTCATCTGTATGGCTCTGATTGCCAAAGCCATCTTTATACGTGATAAGCGAGTGAAGAGTGAATCAATGCATTCTTTTCAAATTACAACAATTAAGTTTCACAACACATTATTTCAAAGTTACTGAACACAGAGAATATGCTAATTTATCTACCATCCGAAGAAAAGACTGTTTAAATAAATAAGGCATACATTTGTAATATAAACCACACTGCAGTTTTTATAACAATAGAAATATACATTAACCCTTAGCCTGCCACTCACGACTATAGCTCCATATGCAAACAGCTTGGATCCGGATGAGACGCCGAGTAACTCGGCGTCTCATCCGGATCCAAGCTGTTTGACACTCGGACACCATTTTCAGCAATTTTGAGCAACTTAGAAGCACTTTGAAACTTGAAGCAGACGAGAAATATAGCAGACGACAATTTAATTGGCGGGCTAAGGGTTAAAAAACTACAGTTAACCCATAACCTCAATAGATACACCTTTTGACCGTTTTAATTGATTCCTTTTCTGAAGAAATTATACATTCATGAATGTGAACCATAAGAAATATCTTCTTTATCTCAGCTGAATGTAGTTTAAATCCTATTGAAAGTAATGCAGAATGTGCCTTTAACCCTTTACCCCATAGCCTGTTTCTAGTATTGAAGATATGTGACCACTTAAAGCAGGTTGAACGTAAAGCAGAATGTGCCTTCAGGCATATTCTGCTTATTTTCAGCCTGTTTTAAGGTGTCATCTGCTAGAATATAGAAAGTATTTCTTATGATACATTCTCATGACTATAAATTGGAACCTTTTTTCTTCAGTGAAAAAAAAAGGTTTTTCCCCCAGGAATGAGTGCAGAACTAGCATCAAACAGATCCTACAAGAAAACAGGGCAGACCCTGATCAGACAGCTCCTTCAAGAACTGTCTTATCTACACTGTTTCAATAAGCGTCAATATCCACAGGAGCGGGGTTAACAAGTTCTCATGCTAGCAGCTTATATAAATATTTTTCAAAGCATTGTGAGCCAAAACTCACAATTTTTATTTTTTTGAAGACAGGTCACCACTTAAAACAGGTTGAAAGTAAAGCAGAATGTGCCTTAAGGCACATTCTGCTTTACTTTCAGCCTGTTTTAATTAAGCTACTATCTGCAAGGATTTAGAACATACTTTTTATGGTTTATGCTCATGGTTTTATAAATACGAACTATTTTTCCCAGAGATGGAATCAATTAAATGTAATGTAAGGTGCTTAAATTCTATTGGGGAAGAAGTCAATAGTGTTGGGTACTACATGTACTTTTATTTATCTGACCTAAACCTATCAAAGTCCCCAAAATGAATTTATTTCAGGTCAAATAACCAAAAAGGACTTAACAGTAAAAACAGACAAAACCATACAGGACATATTGGTTTGGGATCAATAAACAGCAGGTGCTTTATCAATAGGAGCAATAATTGATCTACAAAAGTATGGCTTTAAAATTTTATTGGTTGTCCACTTAGGTTGAAACCGACAGCCATAAATTTTATTTACTTAAACCTTTCACTTGTGCTCCTACCCTCTGTCCTTATAAAAATCACATATATCTATATTCCTAAAAATAATTTCTTGGTTTCTATATTTTGACAGATCACTGCATGAGTAAAGTGAAAGTTAAGCTTCAGAAAACTCTCATATGAAGTTTTGCTTTATAATTTTCTGTTTGCTTTATAAGCAATCACCCATCTTAAACATTGATAACAAGCTATGAGGTCAAAGGTTTAATCTTTGAACCATGAATTACGATTTTCTGCTAAAACTATTCTATTATAATATTTCAGAAATTAATTACAAATCTTTTCTCTCTTAAAAATTTGGCAGACATATTTAATGAGCGGGAAACAGGATCTCAGATTAGGTCCTATAGTTTATTGGGCTTGGTATGTATCTAAACATACTATTAAGGTGGACACTATTTCTACTAACATTTTAAAGGGTTATAACCCTTACAATGTGGAACCTAGTATATAAACCTATGCAAACAATGTAGACCCTGATCAGAGGGCTCCTAAAGGAGCCCTCTGATCAGGGTCAGCACTGTTTGTCATAATTTTAAATATGTTAATTATAAACTCCTCAAAAGTAAAAAAAAAACTTGCTAATTATCTGAAATGGAAAAGTCATTTTATAAATTAAGCCTGGTAAGGGTCAAGATCAAATAAAACACTTTGGACATGGGGAAAGTGCTTGAAGATGGGTGTATAAGAAATTAAAAGTCAAACAATGGCCAAGATAGGGTAATAGTGAAACCTATTGACTTTTTCACTGACAAAATTTAATGATCATCTTTTTGCTTATTTATTTTTGTCTGCACTTTCTTTTCCAACTTAGATTTTAAGCAATTTAACTTAACCCATTACCCCATGGCATATTTCTAGTTTTGAAAACAGGTAACTACCTAAAGCAGGTTTAAAGTAAAGCAGAATGTGCCTTTTGGCACATTCTGCTTTACTTTCAGCATGCTTTAAGCTACAATTTGTTTAAGTATAGAAAATATTTTTATGCTGCATATTCCTGGCTGTTTGAATAGGAACTATTTCCATCAGTGGAGGAATAAATTAAAGTCGTTAAAAGGCATACTTATGGGGTAATGGGTTAAGTAACAAATGAACATCAACAGAAAGAATGGATCCTAATCAGACACCAAGTCTTCTAGCATCTGATTTGGATCTAGACTGTTTAAAAAACTAGCAAGATTTCAAACACAGCTTTAAGCCATTAATTAATCCCTTATAGTGAGGCCTCAACGTGCCATGTACAAACAGTGTTCTATTTGGTACTTGTAAACAGTATATTTGTCCTATGCAAACGGTGTAGGCAGGAGCCCTCTGATCTGGGTTTGTACTGTTGATAATTTTGCCATATTTTGTTAAAAAAAACCAAAACCTTAATAGTCAGAAATGGACTCAACTTAATTTGAAGCTGGAATTGCCCATTTGAAGTTTCAGAGATCAATGAGTTAACTCAATGCAAACAACTTTCTTATCTTTGTGATTTGGTATATGATGAGTATTTGATCACTTAATTGGTCAATGTTGGCATGGCTTGTCTAAACACTTAACCCTTTTCATGGTATTAGCATATATTGACTTGTTGGAAAAAAGTGTAGAGCCAGATTAGACCGCTCCTGAAGGAGCTGTCTGATCAGGGTCTACACTGTTTTCTTTAAGGTTATGTTCAACATAAGTCTTCTGTCTTTCCTGAGGAAATAGTTCCTTGTTTAATTACACAGTGTTATAGTTTACATGTAGATGTTCATACTGGGTGGGTTAAATACACTTAACCCTTCTTCATACTATTAGTGTATATTGATGTTGTTTGAAAACAGTGTATACCCAGATCAGACAGCTCCTTCAGGGTCTACACTGTTTTCTTATAGGATCTGTTTAACATGAGTCTATACTCTTTCCTGGTGATATGTTTCATTGTTTTACTAGCCAGTATTATAGTTTAGATACAGATGTTTATAGTTGGTGGTTTTCCAAATATATGAATATTCAACGTGAGAAGGATGTGAAACCCTTTTAATGCGGACTGCATGCCATCTGTTCAATATGCCGTTTGCTTCAATTTAGAAAATGTTTTTCTTCTCACCATTTTGCAGATTATCAATTCAAGTAACAAGAATTTTGACCCTAATCAGTGGCTTGGAAAATATGGGTCTGAGCAGGTTACAAACTGTTTTAAATGTTAACCCTTCTCCTGGTATCTGCATAAATTGACGTTTTTTTGAAAACAGCAAAGACACCGACCAGACAGGTCTGTCTGATCTAGGTTATGCTCCGTTTTCTTTTAGGATCTTTCTGACACTCTTTCCTCTGAACATTTGTTCCTTATTGTATGCACCGATGTAATAGTTCAGATGGTCAAAATTGTGAAAGTTTTATATGTGAATATTCAGCTGGAGATGGGTTCACTCAAATCAGTTTCCACATCGAAAGGGCTAACATGATTTGCTGTTGTCAAAGACATGAGCTATAGGGCAATTGACTGATCTATGGGACAATGAACTAAGTTATTCTACCCCAAGGTCACATTCCAGAATATCTTCATTAACCCTTTCTCCAATAAATGCCCCTTTTTATGCCTTTAATTTATTCCTCCACTGAAGAAAATAATTTAAATATAAAAAATTATAGTCATAAATATGTATGATAAAAATATTTTCTATATTTCAGCAGATGTTAGCTTAAAGCAGGCTGAAAGTAAAGCAGAATGTGCCTTAAGGCACATTCTGCTTCACTTTCAACCTGCTTTAAGTGGTCACCTATTTACAAAACTAGAAACAGGCTATGGGATTATGGGTTAATTATAATATAAGGCTTATCCTCACATATCAATTGTCTGGAGCCTTGCTTTCTACAAATGTGTATTTTAACTAATTGTATACACAATCTGTTTTCAGAGCAAGAGTGCCTTGATACACTCTCAAAGGGACACTTAAAAAGGTTCAACTCTTTGAACCCTAGTCACGAATATATGTGTCATTTGCAAACAGCCTACCTTTGAGGAGTACCCTTGTCCTATGCAAACAGTGTAGAGCCTGATCAGAGGGCTCTGTACGGAGCCCTCTGATGTTTGTCATTTTGACATACATTGTAAAAAAATTTTTTAAACAAGAGCGTGTCCCAGTTACACGAATGCCCCCGATGATACAGGGAGGGGAATCCAGACTATCAAACGTAAAAGTTAGAGAGCTGAAACTGTAGTGGAGTGCCATTTTGAGGACTTCAAGGGCCATTACTCCAAAGGGCCTAGCATAAATTGGTGCCGCTGGTTATCCAAATTGGTCTCCGTTTTATGTCAACAAACATTTTCAGAAAGTTTGGTGGTGATCAGATGAAAAGCAATGTGTTTGTGAAACACAAATGCCCCCAGCCAGCATCATGTTCTGTAATGTAATGCTTATTTGCAAAAGTAGGTCAAAAGTCATGGTCGTAGGGTAAATGAAACATTGGCATGGTTGGAGAAGTCTTAACACAAGAAACATATAAAGTATGGAAGCTCTAGGCCTACTGGTTTAAATGTTATAGGCGTATAAAGATTTATACAAATAAAGGTCAAAGGTCAAGGTCACAAGGGCAAAAACGTAGGTATGGTTGGAAAGGTCTTGACACAAGAAATATATAAACAAAATATGAAAGCCGTAGGCCTACTGGTGCAAATGTTATAGCCATTTAAAGATTTCAACAAAAGAAGGTCAAATGTCAAGGTCACAAGGTCAAAAAGTTTTGTATGGTTAGAAAGGGAAAACACATGTCAAGTATAAAAGGCCAAGGTGCAAAAATGCAAAAGTTATAGCCAAGGTTAAGGTTTTTGGTTAAAGTTTGATTAAATAGGTCAAAGATCGAGGTCAAGGTCACATGGTCAAAGATGTTGGTATGGTTGGAAAGGTCTTGACACAAGAAATATACATACAAAATATTAAAGCCCTGGGCCAACTGGTGCAAATGTTATAGCCATTTAAAGATTTTTACAAAAGTAGGTCAAATGTCAAGGTCACAAGGTCAAAAAGTTTTGTATGGTTGGAAAGGTCTTGCCATGAAGAATACACATGCCAAGTATAAAAGGCCCAGGTTCAAAAATGCAAAAGTTATAGCCAATGTTAAGGTTTTTGGTTAAAGTTTGATTAAATAGGTCAAAGGTGAAGGTCAAGGTCACATGGTCAAAGATATTGGTATGGTAGGAAAGGTCTTGACACGAAACATATACATACAAAATATTAAAGCCCTATGCTAACTGGTGCAAATGTTATAGCAATTTAAAGATTTTTACAAAAGAAGGTCAAATGTCAAGGTCAAGGTCAAAAAGTTTTGTATGGTTGGAAAGGTCTTGCCATGAGGAATACACATGCCAAGTATAAAATGCCCAGGTGCAAAAATGCAAAAGTTATAGCCAAGGTAAAGGTTTTTGGTTAAAGTTTGATTAAATAGGTCAAAGGTAAAGGTGAAGGTCGCAAGGTCAAAGATGTTGGTATGGTTGGAAAGGTCTTGACACAAGAAATATACATACAAAATATGAAAGCCCGGGGCCAACTGGTGCAAATGTTAAAGCCATTTAAAGATTTTTACAAAAGTAGGTCAAATGTCAAGGTCAAGGTCACAAGGTCAAAAGTTTTATATGGTTGGCAAGGTCTTGCAATGAGGAATACACATGACAAGTATAAAAGGCCGAGGTTCAAAAATGCAAAAGTTATAGCCAAGGTTAAGGTTTTTGGTTAAAGTTTGATTAAATAGGTCAACGGTCAAGGTCAAGGACACATGGTCAAAGATGTTGGTATGGTTGGAAAGGTCTTGACACAAGAAATATACATACAAAATATGAAAGCCCGGGGCCAACTGGTGCAAATGTTATAGCCATTTTAAGATTTTTACAAAAGTAGGTCAAATGTCAAGGTCAAGGTCACAAGGTCAAAAAGGTTTGTATGGATGGAAAGGTCTTGATACAGGGAAGACACATGCCAAGTATAAAAGGCCTAGGTACAAAAATGCAAGAGTTATAGCCAAGGTTAAGGTTTTTGGCACAGACAGACGGACGGACAGACGGACAAACCAACAGACATGACAAAAACTATACCCCCGAATCATAGATTCGGGGGGCATAAAAATGACTTGACTAAGTTGAAAACTAGAATTGTCCATTTGAGGTTTCAGGGAGGAAAGATTCTAATGAGTAGTAGCACCATAGGATTTGGCAGTGAAATAAGTGAGAAAACGTTGCATTAAATTTTGTTCTGTTTACTCCCTTTTATCTTGAGCCCTGCGTTTTAAGCTTAAACCTGGTCCTGGTAAAGAATAATTGGAAAACTTTCCTGCATAATGATGGGTGATCCCTTAAAGAAGATTGAAAGTAACACAGAAAGCTCCTGAAGGAGTTGTCTGCTTTACTTTCAGTCTGCTTTAAGCGATCACTTGAACCAAAAATTCAAACAAACTTTAAACAATGTTATTTATGATTGCAGCGTGAATCCAACACAACTAGATGTCCAGCAGCATAGAGAAGCAAAATGGATACTAAAAATAAATAGTAACAGCTGTTTTTTAAATATCTCTACACTACTTCATTTAGTGGTCACTTAACTCTTTCTTCCCCTAAAACTTTAAATGGACAAATCCAGTTTCCATTTTAGTCTAGTCCATTTCTGACTTTTAAGGGTTGTTTTTGTCAATGTTTGGCATTATGACAAACAGTGAAGACCCTGATCAGAGGGCTCCTTTCGGAGCCCTCTGATCTGGGTCTTCACTGTTTGCACAGGACAAGTGTACTATTCACATGTACACTGTTTGAAAAGGATGCCTATATGCGGGACTAGGGTTCAAAGGGTTAATACTTAAGATTGATATATGATATATTCTTACCTCCACTGCATCCTTCATGTCGAATCTGGGTATTGGTTGGATATCAGCGGCGGAAGGATCCACAAACTCTGTGATATATTCCTGAAAATACAACAAACTCCTTGATACAGTGGAGAAGACACTAACGACTAAAGAAGGCTAAAAATCTTTTGTAAATAGCAAACAGTTTGGTGCCAGATCAGACGCCGGGTGACCCGGCGTCTGATCAGGCTCCAAACTGTTTGTCATTAACCCTTTACCTCATAGCCTGTTTATAGTTTTGAAGACAAGTGACCACTTAAAGCAGGTTGAAAGTAAAGCAGAATGTGCCTTAAGGCACATTCTGCTTTACTTTCAGCCTGCTTTAAGCTAAAATCTGCGATGCTATATAAAATATTTGTAATGGTAATTGTTCATGAGGGTATAAACTGGAACTATTTTCTTCAGCGGAGGAATAAATTAAATACGCTAAAAGTCGCTTCTATGGGGGAAAGGGTTAAGAACAAAATAAATGTCCTGAATTGAAAAAAAAATTGTAATTTTCAACATTTTATTGGATTGAATGGTACAGGAAATAATAACACCTTCTTTGACAATAAGTCTAAATCTAAGATGAAAATCAAATTAAATTATCTTTACAATACTGCTGATCTGATGATAAATTGCACCATAATCAAACAAGGAGCAAGATACTTTGTAATTAATGTTTTTGCTAAAGGGAGATAAATCTCAAGAAAGGAAATCAATTATTTTATGGCCATAATATTATCTGCTTAAAAGTGTCTGTATGCACTTTTTAAATTGTATATCTTATGCATATTGGATAAGGAAATATTAAAACGAGCGTCAAGCAGTATAGATCATGATCAGATAACAAGCCTTTAGGTATTTTACATTGATTGAAGCTGTTTGCAAATGCCAATCTTATTCCTTTCCCAAAGTATCTCTCATGCGAGAAACTTTATTGCAAGGGAGATAACTAAAACAGTTAAAACTTTACCACACTGCCTGTTTCTATTCTGTGCTTTATACTTTCAACCTACTTTAACCCATTACCCCATAGCCTGATTCTAGTTTTGAAAATAGTTGATCACTTAAAGCAGGTTGAAAGTAAAGCAGAATGCGCCTAAAGGCGCATTCTGCTTTACTTTCAACCTTCTTTAAGCTACCATCTGCTAGAGTAAACAAAATATTTCTTATGGTTTATATTCATGATTGTATAAAATTGAACTATTTTCTTTAATGAAATATAAAATTAAAGGTGTAAAAAGACGTTTTTATGGGGTAATGGGTTAAGTGGTTACCTATCTTAAAAACTTGTAACAGGCTATAGGGTAAAAGATTTAACCACCTGCGTAACAAAGTAACACTTGTAGGGAAATTTTTATCACCTGTTGTTTCTTCATGGCATAGTGTACAGCGCTCTTCACGAGGAGATCAGTTAGTACTTCCTTCTGAGCCTTGGGGTCCAGGCTACTGTAGACGACCTCCTGGGCTGCCCCGTCCTTCACACTCAGGACCTTCACAGATTTGGCTTGGGATTTAGACCTAGTCCCTGACTCATCCTCGTCTTCATCCTCCTCCAGGAAATAGTCTGAAAGAAAATACAGACACAGATTGTGTGTGTTGTTTCGGAGCGAGTTGTTTTATGGAGGGAACATTAAGACTTGGCTTACATTTGGAAACAGTTTGAATCCAGATCAGACGCCGCGTAATGCGGCGTCTGATCTGGATTCAAGCTTTTTGTCACTCGTCATTATATTTATTCTATCAAAATGTCCGCTTATATGTAACTTTGAGAAAAACAGCAGACGACAAATTCAAGCAGACAGTATTGCAGCCATGAAAAGGTTGGACATAATTGTCTCGTTTTGGGAAAAGCAGCAAGGGTCGTTGTAAGGATGGAGTCATTGTTGGCAGGGCCGCTATGGGGAAGGAGCACTGTAAAGCTAAACTTAACCATAGGACTCCAGGTAAAAGGAATATATCTTAACATTTTTCCCATACGTTTAACCCATTACCCCATAGCCTGTTTCTAGTTTTGAAGATAGGTGACCTCTTAAAGCAGGTTCAAAGTAAAGCAGAATGCCCCTCAAGGTACATTCTGCTTTACTTTCAGCCTGCTTTAATTAAGCTACTATCTAATAGAATGTAGAATTTTTTTGGTCAAAACATATTCTTGACTATATAAAGTGAAACTATTTTCTTAAGTGGAGGAATAATTAGCAGCTTAAAAAAAAGTGCATTTATTCATTCAGTAACTGGTTGTTTGAAGTGACAGTACGTCATAATAATATCATTTGACGTCATAATGTCATGTGACCCATAATTCTCATGTCACGGGCGCGTTAACAAAGCGGGCCCGCACTTCAGTTTATGACCTTAGACAACACCTTATATTTTATTTGATTTGTTTTGATTTTACGTCGCTTTCAACAGTATTTCAGTCATATCGCGACGTCCAGCTAATTTTAGGTGGAGGAAGACCCAAGAAGTCCTTTATGCACTGTTTCAGGCACAAATCGGCAACTGGTTAGAACCACTGACCTTCCGCAGGCCAGCTGGAAGGCTTCCCCACATGAAAAATCCGAACGACCCTACTGGGATTCGAACTCACAGCGGTGAGGAGCTTAGTGATGTAAGTCACAGTGACTATACCACTAGGCCACGAAGGCCCCCAACACCTTAGACAACACAGCCGTGTTTACTGCAACCAGTATTGGTGAACAGTGGATCTACAGCAGGCGACACCAGGAACCACTGGCCCTGACACTGTAAGTTCCATACTTATTAGAGCATATTTACAATATGGTCAAATCTTAACCCTAGGGTAAATAGGGTTTTGAATGGGCATAAAGACTTTAGTTTTCAAACTACAGTAAAACCTCGCTATTACGACCACTAAATTATGTTAATTATTAGGGTGTTTACGATAGGTGACCGCTTAAAGCAAGGTGACAGTGAAACAGAAAGCTCCTATAGGAGCTTTGTGTTTCACTGTAACCTTGCTTTAAGCTGTCACCTGTCTATTATACAGGGTGTTAAGAAAGTTCGTTCCTATTTTTGATTACCTTAATTCCACCCCCAAACCTTTCCAATCGACATAATGTTTTCCCAGTGTGGTACTATCATTTTTATACACCGAGTTCTATCATGGTCAAATACTTGAAAAATAACTTAAACCTGCACTCATGAAATCTGCTACTGACGGTAAAATAAGCAGTAGGAAACTTGTCCCAGATTCCAATCGAGCTATTTTTAAACAAGATGGTGCCCCACCACACTCAACCACCAGCACACAGCAATGGTGTCGAGAGAATCTAGAGAACTTATTCGGCAAAGAAGAATGGCCAGCCAGGGAACTCGCCAGATTTAAATGTTATAGAATTCTCTGGAATATTCTGGACACAGAGGCGTACAATGACCCACCCCCTAGAACAATGAAAGCCCTATGACATCCTCTACGTCACGCCTGGGACAGTTTGTCTCCAGATCACCTTACTTCATTGATCCATTATATGCCTAAGCGTCTTTAAAATGTGATAAAAGGCAAGGGAGGACCCTCTGGGCATTGAGTAAAAAGTTTCAGTCGTATCCGTCTTGTAGTTTTCTTTTTAGACGTGTGTGCAAAAATAGGAACGAACTTTCTTAACACCCTGTACACTCAATTAGCCTTCGTTTTAGTGGTCGTAATAGCGAGGTTTTTCTGTACTTCTCCTATCTAGAAACCTAGGTCTAGATACAGTGGAGAAACACAATGCAAACAGATGGAATCCCACTGCAGGAGAAACATCTGGTTCTTTTACATGCCCAGTGTATAACAGGGTTCACTTAGGGAACTTGGTTCTTAAAATATAATCCTAAAGTTATTTGGTACAGCAGCAGCTGGAACCAGCGCCACCTGTGTTATTAGTCAAGCCTATAACCATGAGACCACAAATCTGCTACGTAGCAGGTAGAGCCTGGGGGAGAAGTTTTATATATTATGAAAATTTAGCAGGAGAAGAGCTAATATTTTCATGACTGACAGTTACCTGTTTCCTGAGATTCTGGTCGGACTCTATAGAAGGTGTAGCCTGACAGGCTACCTGGAGACACTAACATGCTTCTCATCAGTTTATACGGGGTGGGATAGTGAGACATTTACCTGTTTCCTGAGATTCTGGGCAGACTGTGTAGAAGGTGTAGCCTGACAGGCTACCTGGAGACACTAACATACTTCTCATCAGTTTATACGGGGTGGGATAGTGAGACATTTACCTGTTTCCTGAGATTCTGGGCGGACTCTGTAGAAGGTGTAGCCTGACAGGCTACCTGGAGACACTAACATACTTCTCATCAGTTTATACGGGGTGGGATATAGTGAATCTAACACCACCGTGAGTGTCAGATAAGAATATCCCACCCGAGTTTTGAAGATATTTTTGGAACACGAGGCTTTGCCGAGTGTTCCAAAAATATCTTCAAACGAGGGTGGGATATTCATCTGACACTCAACTGTGGTGTTAGATTTATTTTCTCACCTCGTCAACCCTAAAAACGTGTTTAACTTGCAATACAGTGTCGAGTTGTATTTTAATGCGCTAATGCATGCATGACGACGTCATGACGACGTCATAACAACGGCTATAACAAACAATCATAAGATAGTTCGGCTTGTGTGTCAGGACAGATAAGGTTATCTCACACCCTTGTGTGTCCGGACAGATAAGGTTATCTCACACCCCCTAGATTTCGGGATACCTCTGTCCGAGAGGTGAGAAAGTAAGATAGTTACCTGTTTCCTGAGATTCTGGTCGTACTCTATAGAAGGTGTAGCCTGACAAGCTGCCTGGAGACACTAACATACTTCTCATCAGTTTATACGGGGTGGGATAGTGAGACATGTCATCATTCAGTCGCCGTGACAGGTGAGGTAATAGGGGATTGTAGTAAAACAATGACTTCTCCGTTAGATACCCTGAAACATAAAACATCAACGATTACAATGGCATATTGGTGAGTGGTGACAAGGCTCCAGATAAGAGGGAGTTATTTCAACAAATCAAACATTTTCTTACTCATTTCAGCACCAAATCCTATGGTGCTACTACTCATTAGAATTGTCTTGAAGCATTAGAATCGTCTCTTCAAGACGATTCTAATGAGTAGTGACACCTTAGGGTTTAATTCAGAAATAAAGATTTTAGTCTTTGAAAAACTACCCTTATCTGGTGCTCTGATGGTGCGTGGTAAAATACAGTGGTTAAATAGTAAAAAGCAGTCAGTTTTCCCCCATCTATATCCTTTACGGGGCACCACTCTACCTGTTCCTAGAACACACTGCCAACACATTTCCCTTACGTCTATCATTTGCAAGGCTGAAGAAAATCACTCTGCACTACTTGTTTACAGGTAGGAAGATAGTTCCAAAGCTGGCTTGAAAGAGTCACAGACATAGTTACATAGTCACTTGAAGGGTTCAAGGATGCAATTATGCCAGCTGCCTCAACCTACTAAGTGATGCATTCATGTATAATATTTTATTTAGAATTGCATTTCAGACTTTTAGCTGTAAATACTATTGGAGACTGTCCCATTCCCTAATTTGTGGTTAACCTTTAAAGTCTAAGAAGATTCCTGCAGTACTAAGAGGAAGAAGAATAAGAACTGCATGTTTAACAAGTATAAATGCATAAATTTCAAGCAGTGTAAACACAGATCAGAACTAGATCAAATAGCTCCTGATGGAGCCCTCTGATCAGGATCAGCATTACTTGCCATGATTTTAAATATTTTTGGGTCAAACCCCTCAGGATGCAATGTAAATTTGCT
The DNA here is from genome assembly GCA_922989275.2 of Gari tellinella. Lineage (NCBI taxonomy): Eukaryota > Metazoa > Mollusca > Bivalvia > Cardiida > Psammobiidae > Gari > Gari tellinella. The sequence continues at coordinate 11,313,760 of OV277873.1, forward strand.
TTTTTGAGATTTTCTCACCTTTGCTTACAACTTTCTCTAATACTGAGTCATCCCAAGTCTTTGTCCAGGTGGATAGATATCTCTTGGCAGAGAATCCTGGTCGTATCTGACGCTCAAAGTCATACTTTCGCTTGTTCTTGTGCATAAACTTTAGGTTCATACTTCCTGCCACATCCTGTGTAATGTAAAACAGTCAATTGAGATTATAAAAGACAACATTCAAAACATAGCAAAACATTTTCCCCATAGACTGTTTCTAGTTTTGATACACCATAAAAATCCTAGCAGATGATACCTTTAACCCATTACCCCATAAAAACACCTTTTTACGCCTCTACTGAAGAAAATTCATACAGCCATGAATATATCTCAGAAAAAATATTTTCTATATTCTAGCAGATGGTAGAGCTAAAAGCAGGCTGAAAGTAAAGCAGAATGCGCCTTAAGACCCATTCTGCTTTACTTTCAACCTGCGTTAAGTGGCCGTCTTATCTTCAAATCTAGAAACAGGATGGAGTAATGGGTTAAGAAGGCTGAAATGTGCATTCTGCTTTACCTTTAGCCTGATTTAGGTGGTCATTTGTTTTCAAAACTAGCTTCTGTAAAAGGCTTCATGAAGGATAGATATACAATCTAACCTGTGAAAAACAGCCACCTGTGGGAACTAGCAAAACTGGCCGTTGTTCACAGGTGGCTGTTGTTCGCAGGTGTGCAAAATGGCTAAGTTTTCATCAATCATTTTTTGAACAGATATCCTAGTTAAAATTAAATGTCTCGGTTGATAGCAAACTCTAAAGGGTTTTGGTCACAAGATCGCATTTTCTCATTTTGATTGGTAGATAGGAATATTTCAATAATGTTTCATTGCCGCTTTCGAGAAAATACGGAAATGGGCGGGTGTTACTCAAAGGACAAATAGCTTCGAAATCATTTCGTTTATAAGAACGAAGGACTGTTCAAAAGCCGATATTTTCATTATTTGCTTGTCTGAATAATTACTTTGTTGCTCTGGTTCTTAAATGTACTGGGTTTTTCTTCACTACAATCGAAACACTTAAATACACTGTGAATTTATTGCTGGTGTTAAGTTTATTTGGAAAGGATGCCATTTATGATAATGAGGTTAGGACTAAAACACGGACATTGCCGAACATAAATGTCGACGTGATATTAAGGCAGTTGTTGAATATTAGAATCTTTCGCATAGTCGGTTAGTTTTAGCACTATAACACGCTCATCGAGCGTATTTCAGAAACTTCCTCTGCGGCATTGTTAATTTTCCAATTTATCTTTGACATTTTATAGCGTAATGATATTGTAAAACATGAACTTACAAAACTGCCATAGGTCAATATACACTTGGCAAGGTCATCTACTGTTTTAAGGTCCATATCATCTGTCTGGTCAGAGAGATTTGTCAGGTCCTTCTCATGAAAGCTGAGTGTCTTGTGTTTCTTGGCGTCTGCAAGCTTGTTTCGGTGTGCCATGTCTTCAGAGAAGAGTAGTAAGGCTCCTTTACGTGTGGTGAACGTCTTGGGAAGGTGGACCTGGTCTTTACTGCTATACCTACAAACATACATATTAACTCATTCTCCCATAAATACACCTTATTACGCCTAAAATTTATTTATTCACTGAAGAAAATAGTTCCCTTTCAAACAGTCATGAAAATCTATCATATGAAATATTTTCTATATCCTAGCAGATAATAGCTTAAAGCAGGCTGAAAGTAAAGCAGAATGTGCCCTAAGGCACAATCTGCTTTACTTTCAACCTGCTTTAAGGTAGTAACTTGTTTTCAAAACTAAAAACAGGCTATGGGGTAAAGGGTTAACTGATTGCATGCTGGGTAATTTTTTCGTCTGCAAAAAAAAATAAAATTGTTGTCTGCTACTGTTCTAAAATTAGATTTTTTTATATTTCTTATAAAACAGGGTCAAAGTGTCAAGTAGTTTGGACCCTGATGAGACGCCACACACAGTGTTTAATCAGGATCCAAACTGCTTGTAAACGTTTTGTAAAAATAATAGTAATGCAAAGAAAAATAACAATCATTATGAGCAACAGTGTACATAAATACAAGGTGAAAAACTATTTGTTAACTTATAAATAATATAGTCTTAAAACTGTTGTGAGGTTTAAAATTCTGGAATTTATGAAGTATTCTGTTTATCTACATAAATGGGATCTAAATGACAAAAAATGTTGATCCTGATAAAGCCATATATATGTAGCGGGGCATGGTTTGGATCTAACCTGTTTGCCAAAGTCTTCAAAAACAAGTATTCTGCACTGAACGGGCTCAGTTATTTTAGAGATCTGTACTGAGTGACCTTGAGTTGACCTTGAAGAAATGAAGCCTAATGGTAAAAATATTCTGTCTTACCTCGAAGAGATCTGCGAGCCATCACTAAAGCCATATCGTGGTTGAATGGGTGGAAGAAAGAATGGACGGTCATGTGAGCTCTCCACAAAGTTAAAGTAGTCCTGAAATGTATACACAAGATGTTAATAACCCATTACTCTATAAATATGCCTTATTATGCCTCTAGCTATTTCTGCACTGAGAAAAGTAGTCCTCGCCTAGAAAGTCATGAACAATAACACAGAAAGGCATATTAATAATTGCAGAATCATTCCGGATATTAGTTTAAAACAGGTTGAAAGTAAAGCAAAATGCTCCTTAAGGGACAGTCCACTTTACCTTCAACCTGCTTTAAGTGGATACCTGTCTCCAAAACTAGAAATAGGTTATGAGGTATTGGATTAAAACTTTTGTCCTTTTTGAAAATATTTAAACATATGGTTATGTTAGTTATGCAAGTGATGAGGTTCACAAATACAACAGGAAATATTTGAACTTAAGTTAGGAAGGCAGAGGAATGGAGGTTGCTATGGGTTGAACATTGATGTATTAAAGTTAAACAGAAAATTTTATATTCTTATCAAAGACCTGTTTTTTGGACTTAGCTTTTTCAGCTAAAATCTCTAGGTTACAATATTCAATGCAAGTGTTGTGATGCACTACTAGTTACTACATGAAATGTTTGCTCAAGAAAGCTGATATTTTGATATGTAGGTTACCTATGGGTTGATTATTGATGTAGTGAAGTTTAAAACACAAAAACAAAATTTGGAAATTTATCATATTTTGACCTCTTTTTGAATTAGATTTTGTAACTGAAATCTCAATTTTGAGTTTTTGATGCAAATGTTGAGATTCATTAATTCTGTTTCCAGTGCTACGTCATACCCTCTTTGTTTACACTTAGCGAGCATGCGCACTCGGGGACAACAAACCCGAAATCTACATTATGTTTGTGCAGCAGGGTGTTTAATCTCATTCTTTTTTACGCACTATTATCTGAATAGGTCCTATGAATACTACGAAGGTCTTACATAAGTTGCAAAAGCGCGATTTTACCGAAAATAAGAATTCTTTTTTTCTCCGATTAAGACCGACACAATCGGAATGAAGGACCGAGAGTGTGCGTATATGACATTAAATACCCGGATGACTGGAAAAGAGAATAAGACATGAAGTATTTGAACTAGTTTAGAAAGCTGATGTTTTGAATGGAGGTTCCATTGTTGTAGTGTAGTGAAAACAGAAAAATAATTTTAATTTTGACTTGATTTGAACTTTATTTCTTCTGAAATCCCAAGGTTAAGGTTTAGATGCAAGTATTGAGATTTATCATAATTATTATATAAAATATTTGTACTAGGAAGTTGATATTTGATGGTTAACTCTTTGCATGCTAGCGGCGGATTTATCCACCACAGTCAGATTGTCTTTGCAAACAGTTTGGATCCAGATGAGACGCGCGTGACGCGGCGTCTCATCAGGATCAAAACTGTTTGACACTTTGATCATTTATTTTTTGTGTTGAAAAGAAATTTAGAAAAATCTATTTTTAGAACAACAGCAGACGACAAATGTTGCAGATGAAAATAATTACCCAGCATGCAAAGAGTTAATTAGAACCAGGTGTGTCCTGTTTTTCCAATTGGTAGGCATTAATTATTTCAAATGTTTGCAGTAAGCTATTGTAGTATTTTAACTCTTTGCATGTTGGGTATATTTTCTCTTCTGCAACAATTGTAGTCTGCTACTGTTCTTAAAATAGAATTTTCAAATTTCTTTACAAAACTGGGTCAGAGTGTCAAACAGTTTGGAGCCTGATGAGACGCAACATAATGTGATGTCTCATCTGGCTCCAAACTGTTTGCAAAGGTAATCACTGTGGGACATATCCGCATGAGAAGATTTAATACATTGTACATGTACTTGTTTTACCTAGAGTTTGTAAATTTTTAACCCTCTACTCCATAGAATGAGATAGATACACATTAAATTTTTACACATTTAAATACTTCCTCCACTGAAGAAAACACTTTTGTTTTACACAGTAATGAATGTGCAACTAAAGAAATATTTCCTATATCTTAGCAGACAGTAGCTTAAAGCAGGCTGAAAGTAAAGCAGAATGTAATTTCAGATGCATTCTGCTTTACTTTCAATCTGCTTAAAGTGGTTTTCAAAACAAACAAACAAACAGGGGTATGGGGTAAGGGGTTTAATTTATAAATAATGTATACTCCCAATATAAACTGGCCGAAATCAATACCTTCACCATTGAACCTTTATTATAGCCCATTGATCATCGTGAATTAAACTACCATAAAGTTTCAACCATTCATTGACAAGGACTACTGGCAATACTATAAAGGTCTCCAGATAAGAGGGGGGGGGGGGGGGGGGGGGGGGGGGGGTTGGGGGGGGGGGGGGGGGTTGAACTTAAGCTTTTCAACATTTTCTCCTTTATGTCTTACCAAATCCTATGGTGTGACTACTCATTAGAATCGTCTCAAAGAGACGATTCTAATGAGTAGTCACACCATAGGGTTTCATGCCGACATAAAGATTTTATTTTTTAAATACTCCCATTGTGTTCCTAACTATTAGGACAGACAGACCTTAGCAAACAGTGTAGACCCTGGTCAGACTGCTCACTTAGGAGTATCTGGTAAGGGTCTACACTATTTGCCATTCAGTTTACACATTTTGGAAACATATAACTGTGTAATAAAAGCAATTCTTTCAAATTTTAGAGTAATTACAGCGGTTAACACTACACCATGGACCTGTTTAATACATTTGCAAACAGTGTCTAGATCCAGATCAGAGGGCCATCTAATCTGGGTCTACACTGTTTGCTAATTTAGACTGGTCAGTATTTATTAAACTAACAAGAATTCCAAGTAGACTCAGGTTCAGTGATTGTTTTGGTAACTAAAATGATCCACAAGATGTACTTAGTGTTGAAATGTCTCAACTTTTAAGATATTTATGATACACGGTATCCTGGTGACAACTTATAATATCCAGTAGGTTTTTCCCTACAAACTAAGCCCTAATTTACCCCATGTTTTGTCTCCAAAACTAGAAACAGGCTATGTGGTAATGGATTAAACTATTTAAAAATGTTTTCAATTATAGTTCCTCGCATTCAAAACGTTGAATTATTTTTTTGTGCAAATTAATAAATACAACACCTAAGCAAGTTAGACAGTTCCTCTATCTAAGAAAAATACATTTATAACTCTTAACCCTTTGAACCCTAGTCCCGCAAATAGGCGTTCTTTTCAAACAATGTACATGTGAATAGTACAATTGTCCTGTACAAACAGTGAAGACCCAGATCAGAGGGCTCCAAAAGGAGCCCTCTGATCAGAGTCTTCACTGTTTGTCATAATGCCAAACATTGACAGAAACAACCCTGAAAAGTCAGAAATGGACTAGACTAAAATGGAAACTGGAATGGTCCATTTAAAGTTTTAGGGAGGAAAGAGTTAAGTTAACATATTGGGTAATTTTTTTGACCTACAACAGTTATTGTCTGCTTCTGTTCTTAAATAAAAATTTCTTTTCAAAACAGATTTAGGAGTGTCACACAATTTGGATCCTCATGAGATGTCTGATCATGCCTCATTTTTTGAAGTCTCATCAGGATCCAAACTGTTTACAAAAATTAATTTATCATGATTTTGCTACTGGCATACTAAGAGTTAATAAATAAAACTTGATCACAAAAGCAATGTATAGCCAGGACACTACTGAAAAGATAATTATTTAGTGGTTGTTTAATTAGTCCAAGAATATGACTGTGAATAGTATGCTTCCATTGTTGTGTTTTATAAAAGTGTGTGGAAGAAATTGGGACACACAATTCCAACTGAATAAGTAGACTGGTAATGCTAATGGTCTTCTTTATCTGGTGTTCAATTATTCATTTTTGTTGTCAGAATTAATTGTCAAAATTGCTTTAAAGGGAATGAAATCAAGATTTGGGCTTAAAATGTCAGTTTTAAATTGGTGTTTGGTAAAGATGATTTGAATTTTGGTTATTCCAATTCACCACCTGCATAGCAATTATATCAATGTTTAAATTGCTTGATTCGTTCAGCGAGCTAAAATTGCAAAAAAAAAACATTTTTTTAAGACAGGCTAATTTCTGCATAATGCATCTATGTTAACCAAATATTGAAATAAAATACTACAGGAAAGTGTACAGACCCATGTTTAAAAGACAAATCCTATAAAAAATGCAGAACCTGATCAGACAGCTCCTGAAGGGGACATGAAGACATGACCTAGGTCTACACTGTTTCCATAAGCATCAACATTATGCTTATAGCATGAGCTTCACCAGGGCTCCAGATAAGAGGTAGTTATTTCAACAAATCCAACATTTTCTCACTCTTTTTAGCACCAAATCCTATTGTGTTACTCCTCATTAGAATCGTCTCGAAGAGACGATTCTAATGAGGGGTCACCCGAAAAACCGAAAACAGCCTGTTTTCGCGAAAACAGGCGAAAACAGGCTGAGCTTACGAAAACAGGCTAGAAAAAAAGTTTTATGTTGTGAAAGTATATTTAAAGCCATCAATAACAGTTTATAAGTCTATTATAAAATAATAATCGTCATTCCTACTCAAAAAGTTGCTTTTATTGCCCCAAAATCGGCGTCAATATGAAAAGTGCCGGTCCGACATGACATACGAAAACAACCGAACACACCACTTAGAAGCTATATGTATGTTGTACCGATATCGTATTATACGGTATTCATAATTTTTATATCGTTAATACGGTATTAATATTGTTTATTCACCAATATATTTTAACAAATTATCAAAAAAGATGCTTTTGATGGCTAGCAATCGTCGCAATATGGAAAAATGCTGACCTGCCTTAACTTACGAAAACAGCCTGAAAAGACCATTTGAAACAGATATGCTGTACAAATATCGTTATGGCATGCAAAGAAAAATGATATAGAGTTGGTATTATAATTTGTCTGGCTAAAAGTCGGCAACAAATGTTCAAGAAGTGAATAATGAAACTACGGAGAACGGTCAGATTTTATAGGGATCGAGCGAGATGAAAATCAATTAAGTTCTCAAACATGTCAGCACGAGTGGCTTTAATACTAATTAGCGACACTCATGAACTTTTCAAACATGTCAGCATGAGTGGTTTTAATCATAATTAGCGAAACTCTTAACTGTGCTCAGTACTAATTATTCTTATCGTTCACACTTTGTCATTCTCAAATACATTTCAAAGCCATATCGCGGCCCTGTAAATCTATTATCTGGATCCATGTCATATTTGTTATATTCGAATCTCATTATATGGTATATTGAAGAAATATTTATGCATTGCTTTTATCCAGAATTAAAATTGTATTATAACCCAGATCATATTTTCAAATTGCTTTATTTCAAATCTCAGTTTACATACATATATGCAAATACATGAGACAATTATATTACTAGTATTGGTCTGGCATAGGCGCGCAAACAGCTTTATGGCTGCATAATGTCTCGTCTGATCTGGGGCCAAACTGTTGTAAATTGTCTTAGACTTTTCTTAAATAAAGTATGCATAAAGTGGTCACTTCTTTTCAATAGACAAATGCCATATGGTAAATAAGGAAATAGCTAAATCGATAGTTGATTTGACAAGAAGGAAACGAGACAGGATAAAAGTATTATATGAGTAGTACGTACCTAACCAGGGCAGCGCTGGCATCTTCGTCGAACATTACTTGACCAGACGAAGACTTACAGAAGAAACAATGAAGCTTGGTGTTTTCCATTGCTAATTTAGACTGTAACGTATCTAACCAAAACCAAACTAAGAATGACACAGCAGACCCATCCTTTGTTTTCATAAATTTTAAGATTTTACACCTTTGTGAAATTATGAAGAATGTGACGGCTACATCAAAGGCTATCCTTGCACGTGCCAGCCATCAGAGAATGGTCGTGTTTGTTTGAGCAACGCGTGTCAGCGGTGGACGCGTGTCAGCGGTGGTACTGACACACTTCATACAACCTGGTCCTGTAAATTACTCGTCCTAACGTGTTTGCTGTATGTGTGGAATCCAAACAGGAAAAAATTGTTACAGTTATTCGTTATTGGATTATTCTATCGTTTTGGTAATTATGTACAATTTACTCATATTCGGACTTCTTAACTAATTCCGACTTATTTCAGACAAGTTTAGAACATTGTTTTTAATTATTGACCTTTTAAGTCAATTTTTCAAATTTAGGCTAAATTTAATTAAACAAAAGAAACTTTTACCATCGGCATTTATTTGGGAATTAAGTTTTTCAACCGATGCGCGGTCTCAACCAATTCCCAAATGAATACGCCTTACGCCTCTGCAAACAGGTGAACCCAGACCAGAATGCTTCTTTACGATCTGCCTCATCAGGGTCTACTCATTTTGCCCATATACATAGATTCATAATATATTTCGAGGCGTTTGCGAGAGTAAAGGCCAAAACAGTTTTTAAACGGGATTATTGGATGATTAGTTAATTATACACATATATATCGACTTATAGAAGTATTGAAAGCCAATTTTGGGCATTTTCGGCTGTCCGATATGTGATCTCAACCATTTACCAAATGAATACGCATTTCGTCTCTGCAAACAGGTAAACCCAGATCAAGATGCTCCTTTATGATTTGCCTCACCAGGGTCTATTTAGGTTGCCAATATATAAATGTATAATATATTTCGAGGCGTTTGCGAACGTCAAGGTCAAAACAGTTTTTTAAACGGGATTTTAGATGATTAGTTCAATGTACACATTCTGCTTTAATTTCTGCCTGCTTTAAGCGGACATCTGTTATTATATAGCAAATATTTCTTATGGTAAGAGTACATACACCGAGTTTTAGTTCATCAAATAAATTTTTTGAGTCGGAATTTCGACGATATGATCAAAATATAATTATAAATTTTCATTTGTGCATATTTTTTTTAAAATATGAGTGTGTAACACCTATTTTAGAGGGTGTTTTCGTATAAACAAATTTAGATTTTCGTAAGTTAAAACATTCAACCCTAGAGATGAGTATACTCGTCATTTACAAACAGTGTAGGCCTACTTGTGATGATTACACTTGTCGCATGCAAACAGTGAAGACCCTGATCAGAGGACTCCTTAAGGAACCCTCTAATCAGAGTCTACACTGTTTGTCATTTTGAAATATATTGTTCAAATAAACCCAAGATATTAAATTATTGGTTAGACAAATTTTGAAATTGAAATTTTCCGTTAAAAGTTTCAGGGGTGAATGTGTTAAGGCAGGTTGGTATTTTTCAATTTGTCGCCGATAGTTAGCCAACAAAGACAACCTTTTTTATTGATTACTAGTTTTAATACTTATAATACATATCGCCACATATGTTTTGAAACCTATTACCTTTAGTAAACCCGTTACTCCACATCCTTTTTATAGTTTTAAGTACAGGTTCCCGCTTAAAGCAGGTTGAAAGTGAAGCAGAATTCGCGCTTGGCGCGTTCTGCTTTACTTTCTGCCTGCTATAAGCGGACATCAGCTAAGCTTTATGAGCGAGCTATTCTTTAACGCTTTCACTCTCAATAACGCTTATAAGCGCGTTGCAAAAAGTATGGATCCTGATCCGAAGCCGCGTCACGCGGCGTCTGATCAGGATCGAAACTGTTTGATACTCGTTTTGAAATGCCCTTAGTCATACTGCATTTTTTTAATTAACTTAGAAATTACATTGCAAACAACAAACATGTGATATTACGCACCGATATTTTTCATTGCGTCGCCGATTTTGGTCAATTTTATTGTCGATTGTAGGTCAACAAAGGCAACTTTTTTAGCCTAAATAACATTTATTAGTTCAAATTATTATTATTAAACAGTGTTTATGTCTTTGAATGCGATATTAATACAAAAAACATATTTCCTATGCTGTTTCCGTATGCTATTACAGACCAACATTTTTCATACCGTCGCCAATTTTGGTCAATAAAAAGCATTTTTATCGGAAAGGGGCCATTATTAAATCATTATAAAACATTTAATTGGAATATATGCTTTTAAATACGTTTTCTCAACGTATGATATTAGTACACAAATCATACTTTCTCTACTGTTTTCGTGTGACATTAGTTATTACGGACCGATATTTTTCATAGCTTCGCCGATTCGGGTCAATTTTATTGGCGATTGTAGGTCATGAAAGGCAACTTTTTTAGCCTAAATGACTGTTATTAGTTCAAATTATTGAATTATATCCTTTTAAATACGTTTCCAGTACATAAAACCTTTTTTCTAGCCTGTTTTCGTAAGATCAGCCTGTTTTCGCCTGTTTTCGCGAAAACAGCTGTTTTCGGTTATTCGGGTAACCGCTAATGAGGAGTGACACCATAGGTTTTAATTCAGAAATAAGATTTTAGTTTTTGAAAAACTACCCTTATCTGGTGCTCTGCTTCACATATCACAAAGTCAACAAGAAATATTTACAAATTGGTCAGATCCCAGGCCCCAATTAAGGGAAGAATTTCAAAAACTAAAATCTTTATTTCTGCATTAAATTCTATGCTGTCACTACTCATTGGAATCGTCTTTTCAATCTGATTGCAATGAGTAGTAACACTATAGGATTTGGTGCTGAATTTAATATTTTTGGATTCGTTCAGTTTACTCCCTCTTATCTGGAGCACCGATTTACTTCTATTTATTGGACAATATTGGACATTAAACACAAACAGCAAAGACCTTGACAATTGGGTTTCTACAGAAGAACTCTGTTCTGAGTCTACACTGCTTTCAATGGACTTTAAAAGTTGAATACAAGAAAACAAAAGCTCACTGATCGGGTCTACTTTGGTTGCAAAGGATACATAAAACTGGGCAAACTGAACCAATAACCAAGTGCATCACTGTTGCAAAGAACACATATACAGGGACACTGGCCTAGTGATCAGGGTCTACACTGTTTGCAAAGGACACATATACCGTTACACTAGCTTAGTAATCAGGGTCTACACTGTTTGCAAAGGACACATATACAGGGACACTAGCTTAGTAATCAGGGTCTACACTGTTTGCAAAGGACACATATACAGGGACACTGGCCTAGTGATCAGGGTCTACACTGTTTGCAAATGACACATATACTGTTACACTAGCTTAGTAAAGAGATCAGAGTCTACACTGTTTGCAAATGACACAAATACAGGGACACAAGCCTAGTCAACTGGGTCTACCCGGTTTGCAAAGGACACATATACATGATCATTTGCCTAGTGAGCAGGGTCTACACTGTTTGCAAAGGACATATATACAGGGACACTGGCCTATTGATCAGGGTTTTCACTGTTTGCAAAGGAGACATACATGTAATGATGTATAAATTAGCTAGCCCAGTGATAAGGGCCGGTCCACGTAACCATTTGCAAATGATACATATACAGGGGCACTGGCCTACTGAGCTGGGTCTTCACTGTTAGCAAAGGACAAATATACAGGACACATTATCTCATTTATTAGGATCTACACTGAATGTGTAGGACTATGGTTTGCTACACAGTGCATGTGACATCAAAACAAGGTAATGTTGCTCTTTACTCCATATCCAGTTCCTAGTTTGAAGACAGGTGACCACTTAAAGCAGGTTGAAAGTAAGGCAGAATGCATATTAAGGAGCATTCTGATTTTTCTTACAGTCTGCTTTAAGCTGTCAATTGTTAGGATTTAGAAAATATTTCTTATTGTGTATAAATTGAAACTATTTTCTTGATTGAAACAATAAGTTCAAGGTATTAAAGTGTATATCTATGGAGAATTGGGCTATAGTAATATTTGGGGTCAGCTCATTCCTGTGTAATATTTGACCTAGTAAATTGTTAACTTTATTTATGTCAATTAAACAAATTAAGGTTTTACCTGTGGTTCAAAGATCACATCCACCTTTTCTGATCCATTCCTCTTTACTTCCCCGACCCCTCTAGACAAAAGGGACAAGTTTAAAGCCCCGGCCCCAGCTGCCATCTCCTCAACTTCCCAAGAATTCCAAACGTAAAATTTGATCCTTTTTGCCAATTAATTCTTTAATTGGCAGGTAGCTTCCACGGTTCTTTAATCCAGTCACTTTTCTTTCATTGTTGTCAGATAAGGTCTTCTCACATTATATCTACAAATATCATATTCATTAAAACAATAGCCAGTTCACTCGCTTAATGGACTACGACAGATAACAATAACCAGTAATAAATCAAGTAAACTGACACGAGAAAGTACTCTAGTCCGCCATATTGTTTATCGTTGCTGTGTGGATGTGACGTCATGAATTAGACTGGCTGCTATAAAATTACCTATACTTTTGAATACGTAATCCCGAGCAGTCCGGAGCACGGGGCCGATAAGATGATCAAAGGAAAATTTAATTAATCCTTTGGTTAATCCCCGAAGACGTGTTTAAACACAATTGATATGTAAATTACTTTAGAATATAAAAATGATAACAATAAAATTGTTTTGGGTTGAATACTTGAAGTTACACATAATTTAAGTCGAAGTTTAACCCATTACCCCATAAATTCGCCTTTTAACACCCCGAATTGTACCTGCACAAAGAAAAGTAGTCCTTCGCTACTAGGTTTGAAACTTAAAGCATTGATGACATATAACGTTGTTATTCAGGTAAAGCAGTAGATGTATGCTCCTTGATGACTCTTGAGCATGCTGCTTTACTTTCAACCTGCTTTACATAAGTGATAACCTGTCTCCAAACTATAAACAATCTACATGGAACAATGGGCTATTTTAAAGGATTTACATACAATTCATATTGAAAAAATAAATAAAGAAAAATGTCCCTTCCTTTGCGTAACTACTTAGCAGGGCTGCCATTTCTCCGGATTTTCTCGAAATTTTTGGATTTTCTCCGGACATACGGAGTTTTTCGGCGGAGCTGTCTGTTATCTATTTAGTCACACATTTCTATTTAGACAAACATTTGAACCAATCATATTTGATCAGAAATTTAGAATTAAGAGCACCTGTTGAAACTGAATTGTCTGATTGGATAGTAGCATGGAGGAAGTATACCTGGAGAAGAATCATATACACAAATCTGCATTTTCCCGAAAATGTTGTCGTCCAATACCTGTATGCGCGATAACGCTTAATCGATCGATAATTCAACTGCACCGGTACGCCGATAGCGGGCTATCGCGTTTTTTTATCGTGTTGAATGGTTACCTACTGTTAGTTTAAGTTACATAAAATCCTTAATTTTTACCCGATTTTCATTATAATGATCTTAAAAGAAGGCTAAGATATTTATCTTTCACTTGTGAAAATAACATAATCTAATTTTTACATTTATCATTTTTATGGCGAGTTAAAGAGCGGTTACCAAATGAATTTGCCGATAAAAGGGAGCAAGCGCTCGCGCAAAAATATATCACGCCCTGTTACAAAACCTTTCATAAAATCCTCAATTTTAGGCCGATTTCCATAACAATGGTCTTAAAGGACAGCTAAGATATTTTTCTTTCAGTTGTAGAAAATGCCAGTGTTTATTTTTGAAATCAACAAATTTTATGGCGAGTTAAAGAGCGATTGCCAAATGAAATAGTCGATAAACGAGAGCAGGCGATCGCGAAATAAATACAACGTCCCGTTTCAAAAACTTGAATTTAATCCATAATTTTCGTCCGATATATATATATTTGCCGGAATATTTTACATTTTCCGTCTCTATATATATATATTAAAAAAAGGTCTTGATATAAAGCCGTGACACTTATCTTTCGGTTGTAAAAATACCAGGGGTTTTCTTGAAGCGAAAAAAGTAATGATGACCTACAAAGGTAATAGACGTTTATTTAAGAATAAAATCATCAAGAAATTGTGGTTAAATAATGAACTAGGGCTATTCATCTGTAAACTACATGTCTACCATATTACACATCACAAAGGAATGTGACACATTACGTAACCGTACACAATTAGCAGGCCATTTATAAGCGTCATAAAACTCTCCCAGCATGAAGTCCATGCTTCTTGAACATGCCGATTATCTATGAAGTGCTTGTTAGGGAACTGGACACCAGGGGGTTTCCTCTTTAATAAAAAAGATCAATGCTACCCGTGCGTGTAACTTGAACATGTGTTTTTGACTTCTGTAACCGCATGATTTTTATATATTATACAAATCACAAAAAATAAAGATAATAGAATTGAATTGAAAAAAAGAAAAGAAAAAAAAGACCAACATCAATGCACCTGGTTTGGTTGATGACTGGATTAACCCTCTCATTACTGAATACCAGTAACATGATGACTATTGCAATTGCAAACAGTTGTAATCCAGACCAGGCTGCAAAAATGTCGGATTCATAGAGTATGTCTCTTGAAATATAGTTTACCCCTTTTTCAAATTAAGCTCTTTATGACACATTTTATCTTTTCTCCGCATGAGGATCATCAGAGAGAGAGAGAGACAGACAGACAGACATTCATACAGAAAGATGGAGACAGAAAAGAAGAAGCGAGAGACTGACAGACAGAGATAAGAGAAAAACAGACAGACAGAGAGACAGACAAGAGGCAAACAGACAGTGGCAGAGAAATATAGACACACACAAGCTTCGTAGGTAAACGAAAAAATACGTTTTTCTCTCATTTTCAAAACCTCACTATACTAACAATTTATAAGCTATCGCCTCAAATTTTGTACTACGCGTAAGATCATGGTCTAATAAAACATCTGTATTAAAATTTATAAAGAAAAGATGACATTAAAAGCATTTCTATTAACACCAAACTTCGTAGGTAAACGAAAAAATACGTTTTTCTCTCATTTTCAAAACCTCACTTTACTAACAATTTATAAGCTATCGCCTCAAATTTTGTACTACGCGTAAGATCATTGTCTAATAAAACATCTGTATTAAAATTTATAATGAAAATATGACATTAAAAGCATTTCTATTAAACACCAAACTTCGTAGGTAAACGAAAAAATACGTTTTTCTCTCATTTTCAAAACCTCACTAAACTAACAATTTATAAGCTATCGCCTCAAATTTTGTACTACGCATAAGATTATTGTCTAATAAAACATCTGTATTAAAATTTATAACGAAAAGATGACATTAAAAGCATTTCTATTAACACCTAACTTTCGGAAAAACGTTGTTTTCTAGCGGCCAGCGAGCGCCGCTGATTGACCGATTTTGGACGACAAGATAAATCGCGAGCCGGCCGGATACTTCTCCAGGTATACTTCCTCCATGATAGTAGCCAGGGCTCCAGATAAGAGAATTATTTCAAAACTTAAAAACTTTATTTGTGCATTAAACCCTATGGTGTCCAACTCATATGAATTGTCTCTTCGAGACGATAAAAATGAGTGGTAACACCATAGGGTTTGGTGCTGAAATTAGTGAGAAAATGTTAGATTTGTTCAATTTACTCCCCTCTTATCTGGAGCCCTGAAACAGTAGCCTAGCTGTTTATGCACTGATGTGAGTGTAAAATTAGACACAGCCAGTGTGTAATACTGAGCTTCTATTTTAAGATATGCTAGCAGAATCTGATGTGTATTTATAGAGGTGAACCTTTATAGATAGACAGTGGTAGCTAGGTATTTTGTTTAATAATGGTTTACTTCCAATTTATTTTAATTGTTAACTATTAATTTTGTACAAATTTACCATACATTGATAGCAATATAATAAATGGCCTCAAGTGAGTTAAACACAATTGTGTTGTTTCATCATTTATTTACAAGAGTGAGGTGTTATAGACCTTGTAAAGCAGGGCAGACTGTTCTGTATGGGCCTGCACAGTTTATCTAGTTATAGTTTGTTTCAAGAAACTCCCCATGAATGAAGTTTGATATACAGAACAATATAATTTAATCTGAGGATCTCCTACCAGTAGCTAGGATATGTTTTGCATTTCTGTACATTTATAGTTTTACTAGTCAGAGTTATGCTATATCGTTGAATGTGTATTTTTTGCTTTTCAATCCAAGATATTACAATTCTTTGAAAACCTCCAATTTCGTACAATTTTGCACACCCATCAACAGCATGAATTCCACCAACCATTCCGCCGAATATCTTTTTTAAAGATATTTCTTGTTTCCGCTATCATCGGATGCTTTTAGTTTTAAAATGTTATGCATTTTATACTCAGGAAACAATGAAAGGGGTGTCAATCAGATTAGATCCAGATCAGACACAGCATTACTCGACATCTGATCGGGATCCAAACTGTTTGACATAACTATGATAGTGTTATCACAGCCTGGTAGTGGCAGCAAAAACGTTAAAGGTACGAGTCCTAAATCGCGTTTGACAATTTGGAAGTCTTAGGATATTTGTGAGCAACGTATGGCTTAAAGCAATGCTAAAAAAAAACTGGAAACTCCTTAGGACTTTAAACTGCCACCTGTTTTTCATACAATCAAGCATTCTTTTAGTGGTCATTGAAGTTAGAACAGATTGTAGTAGAACGATGTAGCCACTTGTCTCGGGCCATGGAGTTGTTTATCATGCCCGCGGACCCCTTACACCAACTGATCTAGCTACACACTGACGGACCCCCCCCCCCCCCACACACACACACAATCTGTCAACTTTTTATCTTAGATTACACAGTCTATGTTATTTAAGTCGATTGTTTAACATATATTTAATCACTTGTTTTGATTGTGCGAAACGCCACCAGAATGGACCAAATGCCATATAGGAATAAACTTTTCCCAGGGGAGCATGCCCTCGGACCCCACCCCCTAATAAGGTTGTGTACACAATTCTAGCTACGTCCCTGATGTGCGCCCCCCCCCCCCTCCCCCCCCCGGGAGGGGGGCTGAAAGTAATTACGTACTAGTCTTAACCATAAACTCCAAAAATTCTTAACGAATTTTATTTATTCCTCCACTGAAGAAAAAATTCCAATTTAAACTGTCATGAATATGTATCATAAGAAATAGTTTCTTTATCTGTCAGATTGGGGTTTAAAGCATGATGAAAGTAAAGCAGAATGCACCTTAAAGCGCATTCTGCTTTACTTTCAACCTGCTTTAAGTGAACACGTGTCTTCTTAGCTATACAAACAGCTTATGAAGCAGTAAAGGGTTAACCAGAACTGAAAACGTAACTAATAAGCTCTTCAGGGGGTCATAACTCGAAAAAAGTGTTTAAAAACCCAATAAAATTATATTATTTTAGGTTTAAAAAGGGACATAACTCATGAAAAACTTATAGAATGTTGACGATAGGCGAACTTGAAATGCATATCATTAAAGAAACCTCATACAAAAAATGTCAGGTCTATTTGTGAAAGTATGGGGTGCGGACAACGACGCATTTTTAATATTTTTAAATTTAAGTTAAAAATGAAACATAACTCATTGAATACTTGACAAATTTTACCTAAACGCGAACTTGAAATATAGCTCATCATATAAACATCACATGCAAACATTTAAGTCAATATGCATGTGAAAGTATGACGTGGAAATAAATAGTGCAGAAAACGATAAATTTCTAATATTCTAAGTTTAAAAAGGGGCTTAAACCATGAATAACTTAATTCTAAAGAATTTTAACAATCAAACGCAAACTTGAAATGTAGCTCATCATGGAAATGTTAAAGTTCGTTGTATTTGGAAGACAACTTGAGTTCGGGAAACACTAATTGTAATGATTATGACACTGTCTTTTTCTTCACAACATTTAAAAGATTAAAATAATTCCAAAAGACCCCGATTGAAGGGTTTCTCTGTACTTTTATATGAGCCAAGCCAAACGTTACTCCCCAGGGACCAAGAACTCCCATAGAAGAAGCCCCTCAAACAAGTGGCTCCAGCATTAGACACCCAGTCCCTGATAGAAACACTCTCCACCAATCACAGAGGTTAACTACTGACCAAAATATTGTGACTATCCATCAACGCTTCTTGAATAGTTTTAAAAGCATAGAGAACCTTTAAACCCCATTTCTAAAGACACAACAGAAACCTCATATATACAAATTTCAGGCCAATATGTGAAAGAACTAATATTGAGTTCAGTAGAGGAATAAAACGACAGCACAAATTTGTTATAAATGAGGTCCTAAAACTTAATTTGAAAGATGAAAAGCAGTGTCGAGACAAGTGACCGCAAAAATGGTTTTGTCCCCCATATTAAGGAACTTTGGGGGCAAATTGCCCCCCCCCCCCCCCCCCATTCGTCAAAGCCTAGGGAACACCCTGTTCATACATTACCTAGTGTCCAAGTAACTATTCTGAACGAGTTTCATAATTTTAGGGCGAAAAGTATGGCCTGTTAAGTGTTCAGAAGCTATTTTTCCGATTCAACCTATTATTCAAACTGACCTACTTTTTGACCCCAAGTAATCCATATTACTGAATTGCCTTGGTTTTGTCAAGGTGATCATTCTGGGCAAGTTTTCTTAATTGTTGGTTAAAATTGTTGTGTTAAGAAGTTTTGTTCTACGTTTTGGCTTACTAACCTTCTTTTTAACCCTACGCTTTATCCATTGGGACTCATTGCAAAGCGTTTGTCAAGATGGTCATTAGAAGCAAGTTTCAAGAAGGTTTGGCTAAAATATGACTCCTAGAGTGGCCAAAAGCTTCTTCTGTGATTTGACCTACTGACCTACTTTATGACCCCAAGTAATCCATATTTTGTTTCTATGTTTGATTGATTGATTTTATTTTGGCAATAGTGGCATAACATGGCAATACAAATGCATACACATATAATGAAAACTAAAGCAAATAATGCATATACATGTACATGAAAATGCACATGATATGCTCACCAATACCAAGGATTGCACAAAAAGGGAAAATGTATTTTCCCTTATTTCAATTGTGGTCCCCGATACTAGTGGCAGATCCATGAAAGTCATGCATTGATTACATAAACAAAATAATAATTTAATGATATGAAAATATTGCATTAGTTAAATTATGAATTATACTTGAAAGACATGTAGACTTCTTATCACAAACTAGTTATTATGTTACTGACATAAGAATAATTATATGTATTACATTCAATAAATTAAATGACCATAAACGGAAGTTATTGCACAATATATGCCGTGTTGAGATCATTTAAAAGGTCCTACAAGAAACAGAACTTTACCCAGATTTAAAAAAGAATTGAATAAATAAAAAATCAATCAATCTGTCACATACAAGATATGACATTTTGATATAAAATAGAGTTGGTTTCATAAAAATTTAATATATTAATCTGTAAATATATATTATGAAACATACACAAAGTCATGAAAGTTTGAGTAAATAAAATTATACAGTTAAATGATTTTTCCCAATGGTCCTGTCTCAATGAACGCAGTTCACTGAAACACAACCATCAAGAAGAATCATACTTGTAATACTGAAAATACTGCACACTATATTGTAGTTAAAAGATGTTTCTTGGTGGACAGTTTAAACCTCATATTGTCAGTGATGTCTCTTAAATACTGTGGGAGACTATTTCAAGACTCAATACCGTGCCAAGCAAATGGTTTTTCACCAAAACCACGTACCTTGAGCTTGGCAAACCGCCCAGTATCAGAAAAAGTCATATTAGAAAAATCTCCACTTAGACTAGCAATTTTACTTGATCTTGTGTTACGGTTATGAACAGAATTCAAAAGTTTAAAATTATCACTGAAGTAATCAGGGGCAGAACCGTATCTAATTTTGTGAACATGACATAGCATAATTTGTTCAACCCTTTTGGACACAGGCATCCAATTCAGACAAGTAAATTGTTCTTTGCCAATGTGAGATCTACTATCTAAACCAAGAACAAACCTAATAACCTTATTTTGTGATGTTTGAAGCGTATGTTTATAGTATTTGGCTAGCCCAGGGTACCAGAAAGAGCAGGCATAGTCAAAATGACATTGAATAAGAGACATAACAAGCAAATTTCTGGTGTGCATTGTAAGGAATTTGTTTTTTCTTGTAAAGAAATTTTAATTTGGAATTAACTTTGCCAATGACTGATTTAGCAATATTTTCACAAGAAAGTGTCTGATCTAAAACTGCACCCAAATATTTAACAGAACTAGAATATTAAACTCCATACATTTAATATTTTATTCAGAATTTTGTTTAACTTTTGGTTTTGAGCCAAATAAAATAGACTCTGTCTTGCCTAAGTGCAAAGATAGTTTGTTATCTACCACCCAATCTCCCACCAATTCTAGAGATCGAGTTAGGCCATTTTCAATATCAGACTTACACTTTCCAGTGACAAGAATGCAAGTATCATCTGCATACAGTAAAATCTTGTCATTGACAACAGCTGAAAGATCATTTACATAAATTAAAAACAACAATGGGCCAAGAATTGAACCTTGTGGAACACCATATTCAATAGAGGTATCTGAAGATAGTATCCCTGAAATATCAACACACTGTTTTCTACAAGATAAATAAGATCTAAACCAAAAAAGAGCGTTAGAATGTAGACCTAAAGCTTCAAGTTTCATTAATAGGATTTTATGATCAACAGTGTCAAATGCTTTCTGTAAATCTAAAAGAACCATACCGACCATATTTCCTTTGTCCATGTTGAATCGGATGAAATCTGATAAATGTATTAGACAAGTGTCAGTTGAGTAAGCCTTCCTAAAACCAGACTGCAAACTATAAAGGAGATTTCCATCATTCAAATATTGTTCCAGTTGGTCATAAATAATCCTTTCAAAAACTTTTGAAATAATGCTTAAAACAGAAACAGGGCGATAGTTGCCTACCTCTGTCTTATCATTTTTCTTGTAAAGAGGAATAGCTGTTGCCAGTTTAAGTGTATCTGGAACAGAACCTTGAATGATAGAAAGGTCTACAATATGAGTCAAAGGACTGGCAATGATAGAGGCACCATCTCTAACAAACCTAAAAGGAATACAATCCAAGCCAATAGCTTTACTGGAACCAAGCTTGTTCAAATGTTTTAAAATAGTACTTTCAGAGACAATACTAAATGAAAAACTGTTGGGAACAACGTCCTTAGAAGAGTAAAAGTTAAAAACAAAATTCTTTATAAAAGTGTTTGTACAAGCTGGCAATTTTCCCACAAGCTTGGAAGCAACACTGGTATAAAAAGAGTTAACATGTTCAGCTACAGTAAGATTATATTGAACACAATTTCACCATCAATATTTAGACCTATTTTCGAAGAGGTTACAGAAGACTTTTTTGATGGTAGACCTAACTGTTTTAAAGTTTTCCATAGAGATCTAGTCATTTGTATGTTCAACTAGTTTTTCAGTGAAATAATTCTGCTTTGCTTTGAACACAAAGTGCTGGGTTTTATTTCTCAAATTTCTAAAAACACTTAAATGTTCATCTGTTTTGTATTTTCTGTACACATAAAAGGCCTTATCTCTCTGCTTTATACTGTCTAAAATTTCTGAATTTATCCATGGCTGAGTGCTTTGTTTTATTCGACATTGTTTAATATGCGCTGTGGTGTTCAAAGCATTCAAAACAAGAAATATCTTTAAAAAAGATATTCCGTCGCAGGTTAAAGTTTTGTGTGGGGTACAGTGGAGAATCTGTTATTCTTTCCCGTTTAAACGCAAACGTACGCAAACGCAAAACACTAAAACGTAGAAAAGAACAACTTTTGGATAATTCTGATATTTCATGTTTATCTTGGCGGCAAACAGTTTGGAGCCTGATCAGACGCCGGGTTACCCGGCGTCTGATCTGGCTCCAAACTGTTTGCACTGCAACTACATGTAATAGTTTTAGCGTAAACAGGTTTATTGGGAAAGAATAACACATTCTCCACTGTACAGTATTCACTTAACCAGAGACAAGTGTATACACCGATTCTGACTTAACATCTTTCGTAAACATACTTTCCCACATGCTAAATTTAGAGCTTATCCACGCTAAATTTAGAAAATGATGACATAGACTGCATCTCAATGTTTTGCCAGGTTTACACTCGCAAGATTGATGTGAAAAAATAACAGAACGCCAGTCTAGGCCATTGGCCGATAAGAGTACTGCATTTCAAGCACGTGATCATTGACCAGGATTTCTGATCATTCCTGATTGGTTAAATTGTTTCATAGAGTTGCGGTCAAAATACAAAACAGACCCGTCTGCGACGGGAAAAATGGACACAAAATTACCCCATGCTTCAGACACATTGTCAGATAGCAAGACATCACTCCAGTTAGTTGATAACAGTGATTGCTGAAATTCCTCTTTGTTGTAGTAGTGTCAAAGACCTAATAAAAAGAGAGTTGTGTTTTCCAATAGGATTTTTAAAAAAAATTCTAGTACAGAAAATCATCATGTGGTCACTAATTGTTGATAAAAGGACACCACTGTCAGACACTAGTATGAGATCGATTAATGTAGAAGATATTTCACTGAGTCTTGTTGGTTCACTGATAATTTGTGAAAAATTAAACAAATCACAAAAGGCGTTAAGAGAATCATGTAAACTGCACTTTTTTAAAACATCTGTATTAAAATCACCTAGTGGAATAATTTTGGTCAACTGAACTTCTTTTTAACCCTACGCTTTATCCATATTGACTCGTCGCATAGCTTTTGTCAAGATTGTCATTGGAAGCAAGTTTCAAGAAGGTTGAGCTAAAAATTATGGCTCCTATAGTGGCCAAAAGCTTCTTCTGTGATTTGACCTACTGACATACTTTATGACCCAAAACAACCTATAGTCATGCATGACCTATACTTATCAAAGAAATGACTGACACATTTTCATAAAAACAACTTCTAGAAGGTTTTCAACTTTTAATTCGGTACAGAAAAATGACAATGATCCTTGATGGACATGTTTTTTACGGATCAAAATTGTTTGAACAGCTTTGAAAGTCTACTAATTGATAAATATTTTGGTGAAGACGAAATTGAAATCGGACCAGCTTTTTCAGAGTAGATTTTGCTAGATTTTGTGCATGGTTGCCATGACAACAAGAAGAATTACCTACCCACAAATTTAAACAACTCTTCGTTTTCCAATCATACCGTGATGTGTCTGATGAAGTTTGGTTGATTTTATGCCAATGGTTTCAGTTGAGATGTTTGAAAATATGTGAACGGACGTCGGACACCGGTAGACGGACGAAAGAGCTAGCTGCTTGCAAAGCTGCCTTTAGGTGCCGGTGGCGGTAAATTTAATCAAAGAAGCATTCACTACGCACAGCACACATATGGAATTCCATATGCGAGTCGACAGCCAACTCACAGTATGCGGGAAACCATCCCACGCTGTCTACAATCATTCAAACAACGTTCTCAAAGTAGAAATGAAAACACATATAGGAGGCAACACATTCTTCAAATAAAAAAATCACATGTGCTTTCAGCAATATTCATGGAAAACACGCTGATTTTCCCGTATAAAGGAATCGGCAGAATATTAGATAGCAATTTCGCCATGCCTAGATTTTAAAGATACATTTGCGTCACCAGACAAAACAAGAAGTATGTACGAGATACACGAATGCCCCTGATGGCACAGGTGAATCCAGACTATCCTATGAAAACTGTTCTAGTTAGAGAGCGGAAACCATCGTAGATCGCAATAAAATCACCATTTTGAGGAATTCAAGGGCCATAACTCCAAAGGGCATAGTGTTGATTGGTGCCGCTGGTTATCGAACTTGGTCTCCATATTATGACAACACACATTTTCAGAAAGTTTGATGAAGATCAGATGAAAAGCAATGTGTTTGTGAAACACAAATGCCCTAGCCAGCATCATGTTCGGTAATGTTATGCTTATTTGCAAAAGCAGGTCAAAAGTCAAGATCGCATGGTAAATAACATTGGCATAGTTGGAAAAGTCTTAACACCAGAAAGATACAATGTAAATATATAGCGTCCGGAAATAGAGGTTATTTATGTTCATGCTGTGACTTATCGACTCATGTGATCTTATCGTGTGTTATACCATCGTATATACTAAGAACTGCCCTTTACAATGATAAACATTTTTGTACCACACATGCATTTTGCACTTATTATATTGATGTTACATGTACTGATCAGTTGTCACTACTAAAAATGCCCCTCGTATTAAAGGCCCATGTGCAATAATGCAAGAGTTATAGATGGCCAAGGTTAAGGGTTTTGACACAGACAGGCCGACACACGGACACAAAGAACGGACAGTGCAAAATCCATATGTCCTTGAATCATAGATTATGGGGGCATAACAATACTAAGACTTACATCAACACCATCGAAACCAAAACAAACAGCTGTTCGTGTATACTTCAGACGAAAAAATTCGAATTGAGTGCATGTTTTGAAAGAAGTTCAGAATCGTCCACTTTGGAAGATGTAGCAGACCACAATACTTGATGTCGAAACCCCTTTGACAGCCATGGTTTTAAAAATTGCATCAAAGCAAGCTGTACGATTACCAAATTATTTTAGAAAAGAAAATGCAATTATTGTACAGTGCGTTTTCGATTAGGGGCTATAGGGTTTACAATTAGTCCGCCATCAAAAACTAGGGTTAGAGTTATAGGGTAAACTTTAGAATCTGTCCGCAGGTCTTTTTCATATTTTCGTAGAAATTAACTGGCCATCTCTTGTGACATTAACCAGGGACGTATATTAATCTATGTCCCTGCATTAACCTGGCGGTTTATTGTGACATTAATCTGGGCCAGTGGCTATTTCCTTGTGACATTAACCTGGCCATAAAAATGACATTTTCGGTGGCGGACTAATTGTAAAATTGCTCCCGATTAGGCATACACTTCTGAAAATATATCGGCTATTAGGCTGACAGTGCATGTTTTCATTACGAGCCATTCCAAGCGATAGCGTGACCAATTTCTACTGTTTAAGTCAAAAAGCAATGTTGATGCCTTTAGATACATCAATTTTGAACTGGAAATCGTTCAGAAAAACGAATCTATCAGCAACTGTGCAACACAAATAAGACGTCTGTATGCCTATTTGGCGAAACTGTATCCCTAATAGCTATACCGACTTCCGGTGAGGGTACAGTGGGAGTCCGCATACTGTGCAACTGCTAACTGCTAACTACATCGGCGCTTTTAGTGTGTCGCAAGGCTGTAAAACGCATGAAGATCAAATTTTTTGAATAGTTCAATTATTATTAGACGAAAATTATTAGCAGACGGCAATTTAACATTGATCAATTGAGTTGTGCTTGTTATATCGCCATAATGACAGTGACGGGGACTTAGACGCGAGGTCTGATCAAAATCCAAACTGCATAACACTTAAATCCACATTTCTTCAATCAAAACAGCCCTAAATCTGACTTTAAAAATATTGCAGACGACACTACTAATGCAGATTATGTTTTGGCGGTAAGCGGGTTAAAGCAGACGACTAAACTTGACAGCGAAAGAGTTAATAAGTATGGATCCTAATCAGTGGTGTCCGCCTTGTCAGTGAACGGGTAATTGCAGGCTAACAATATTGCAAAAGGTGTCCGCTTTATTTTTATCCTGCAACACTGTAAGAAACGACAGGTATTTTTCTTTTGAATAATGAAATCCCTGTCTCAATACAGTTAGAAGAAGAATGATGCGCTTGGTTTATTCACATTTTTGTCGGATACTGAATATGTCTTTGATATATCGAGCTCTTAAGAGAGTTGACTGTAAAGACTATATTAAGAATCAGGTCATATTCTATTTTAGCGCATTACATTACACCGTGGTTTTGCCAAGACAGCTCGAAGTACGTGGCGAGGAATTTAATTTGGCTATTGGAACGGCGAACGGGATCAGTTTGGCCATTTATCTTTATGAGCGGTAGATGATCTTTGTATAAGAGACGCAGCACTCTGAGGTTAACTTCTGTTTTATAGGAAATGATTTGCAGTATATACACACTCTGCAGTACATTCTGATCACTTGTGATGTAGACCTATAATAAATCATCTAGTATACATGTAGAAAACTAAGATTTGTTTTAACGTATTCACCATGTTACTTTTAATTGAAAATTCCAATTAGGGTCTAAGTCCAGTCCATATTTTACCATTTAGTGTTGATTTTAACAATATACCGGTATTGTAAAATGGCAGACAGCGCATACACTGATCAGAGGGCTCGTTCAGGAGTCATCTGATACTATTCTCATTAAACATATTGTGACGAACAGAGGTTTTACTATGCGGCGGCACCGCAAAACGTTGAAACATTTTAGGGCCGTAGATCTTTTATCCCGTTCCATATTGTTCTCAAGTTCATTTCCGGTTGATGATTATTTGCAGACGCTCCCCGTATTCAAAAGATAAACCTTCTACCAAGAAATGTGAGTAATCTGTTCGTCACTTACCTTCGTTTGTATCTATTTATGTTGCAAAATAACCCAGCAAATGTCGTAATCATAGTGTTTATACACTTTATTTACCAAAACGGATGATAGCATTGCGCATGTCCGGAAGTCAAAGTGCCTATATAAGTCGAAATTTCTTCCTAAACTGTCATTCTGGTCACAGCCGTCGAAGCGTTCACTTCAACTGAACAAATAATTAAACTCGCAGATTTATTACTGGGGCTTTGGTTCGTGTTTAGGGATACTAAGAAGACTTACAGTTTGCAACCTGAACTCATTCACTTGCAACCCGAAAGGGATCATTTGTTTGCAGACCAGGTTTAATTAAAGTCCTCTTACCTAAACACCAGCACCGGGTCGCAGTTGGACTCAGTCCCCATAGATCTAGACTAGGTACCGGGTACCAAGCACCGAGTACTGCTTGACGCCCAGTCGCATATTGTTAAACGTGGACTGGGGTCGAATACTGGGTACTGGTACTGAGTCTGTGTGTATCCATGCATATAGTTGTTAAACGTGGACTGGAGTCAAGTACTGGGTACAGGGTTTGAGTCAGTGTTTAGATAGCGTTAGTGCTGATTTGTTTTTAAGAACCATAGAGGGTTACACATACAAAGTAGAGTTTCAGTATCTGTCTTAGACATACTGGAGCTGTAGGTCTGGGGCTGGTGCACTGGCACGAGTGCTTGTACATCGGTCCTGGGTTTAGTCAATGCCTCGTATCTAGGCATTTTTATTGTAGCTCTTGTTGGGTTATTTCTTGTACTAGTGTATATATATATAGTGTTGTTTTGTGTTAATTAGTTTATTATTCAACCTTTGTTTGGAACTGGTTCGTGGACCCAGTCCAGCAGCAGTTAGCTGAAACTTTGTATTTATATGTAGTTCTTTAGTGGAAATATTCCAATTGAAAACTTTTAGTTCTATGTTCTAGAATCAATATTTATAAGCAAGTAGCTTAAGGAAAATTTGATATTATAGTTAGATTTAGTACTGGTCTTGGTTAAGAAACCCAGACCCGTACCCGGACACGTTACATAAATTGGTGGCAGCGGTGGGATATTAAATAGACACACAGTCATTTCTTACCCATACCTTAATAGTTGAACATGAATACGTCAACTGGGTTTGAACAGAGACTGAGGGAGGTTGATGAGAGGTTGAATGCATTGTCAAGGCAGAATGAAGCTACTAAGTTGCAAACAGAGATAACTCTTCTTGAACATAAACTGTTTGCCCTGGAGCGAGACAATGTTATGTCTGATGACAGACACCGGTATGAGGAGACACTGTATACCCCCAAAATACCACAACGGACTAGTAGCCCTAGACGTGTGCTCAAATCAGATACTTCTCCACTACCGACATGGGTCACTCCAATTAGACCTAATGAGTCTGATAGCCAGCTGGAACCAGATCGGTTCGTTACTAGGCGAAAGAAAGTCAATTTCCAACCAAGTAGCCCTAGTCCTGACAAGCAACACAGTCCCTTTGATGTTGGTTCTAACACTAAACCTAGTCATGGAGCCAAAGTTAAACCAGCGACTTACGATGGCACTGGGTGCTGGAATGATTACATTGCTCATTTTGAAGCTTGTGCCAAGATAAACAACTGGACTGACTCAGAGAAAGGGTTGTATCTTTCAGTCTCTCTGAGAGGACAGGCACAAGGTGTGCTTGGGAATCTGTCTAACAGAACCAATGACTTTCATGCACTGAGTACTGCATTACAAGAGAGATTTGCCCCTCCTAACCAGACAGAGCTATACCGATGTCAGCTGCGTGACAGACGTCAAAAGGCATCTGAAAGTTTGGCTGATCTGGCACAAGATATACGGAGACTCACTAACTTGGCTTACCCAAGTGCACCGTCTGATGTTAAGGAGACTCTGTCCAAGGAACAATTCGTTGACTCACTACACAGCTCGGACATCCGGCTTAAGGTTAAACAAGCCAGACCCTCAAACCTGAACGATGCCGTTCACCATGCCATTGAACTGGAGGCTTACTACCGAGCAGAACAAAAGAAGGTAGCTGACCAGGGAATTCTGTATGCAGCCTCTTCAACTGAGACTGGGGCGGACGATGTAAAGGAGCTGAAGAGTGCATTAACTAATCTTCAGAATGAATTTAGAACATGGACTAAAACGTTTGAGTCCCAATCTATACCCCGAAACCAACAGTTTGAAGATCGAGGGAGACAGAGACCGGTTACAAACAAACAGACTGGGTATGGAAACAGGAGTCGCACTGGTACAGTGGGATCAAGGAAATGTTTCGAATGTGGGTCTGAGCAACACCTTATAGCTGACTGTCCAAAGAGACCAAGCCAGCAAACTCAGTATAGAAACAGTGGTCAGAGGAGACTCGAGATGGGGAACAAAGGGTGGAAATCTAGACAGAACAATGGCTTCAATAAGACCCAGTCCAAGGACAAGGACGATGGGGCAGTGAATTCATCGGGTGTCAAAGGCTCTGGTCTTTACGTATCTGGTCTACTAGCCGGTCGAGAAGTTGATTGTTTAGTTGATACCGGAGCAACGTTGAGCCTGATCTCTTCAAAGGTTTGGAGTAACATTCGTGATGACACCAAGCAGCTCTACGAGTTTAACAGGAACCTTGTATCAGCGTCAGGAGATCTTATATCTATACAAGGGAAAACCAAAGAAGAGCTAGACATTGCTGGCACAAAGTTCAGTTGTAATTTTGTCGTTGCCAACATAGATGGAGATGTAATTCTCGGACTCGACTTCTTAAAGAAAGAAGGAGGAACACTGGACATTCAAAACAATACATTGATCATCCAAGGAAAGCGTTTGAAATTAAGCTGTACTGGAACTATTGGATGTTACCGAGTCGTAGTCTCTGAGCGAACAGAGATTCCTGCACGGTGTGAGACAATCATGAAGGGAAACATTCAAGCTAACAAATTCAGACCCGATGACCTTTGTCTCATAGAGCCCCTCGAGAAAATTTACCAATCAGAGGGAAGCATGGTTGCAAAGTCCTTAGTACAAGGAAAGTCTGATGTACCAGTACGCATACTGAATCCAACAAACGAGACACAGATCTTATACCCTGGAACTCTTGTGGCAACTGCGAGCCAGGTATGCGAGGTACAGAGAACAAAGCTCCTGTCGAAACATACAAACACAAGTACGACGGTGCCCAGTCATTTGAAAGATTTGTATGAACGGACTGTAGAGGGATTGGATACCAAGCAAAGACAGGATGTAGCCAAGCTACTGAACAAATACAGAGATATATTTTCTGAGAATGACAATGACATTGGGCGGACTGGGATCATAAGGCATAAAATTGACACTGGAAATGCACACCCAGTAAAACAGCCCATGCGCCGTGTTCCATTCAATATGAATGAAGAAGTAGATGCGCAAATAGACCAAATGCTGGAGAAAGATGTCATTCAGCCATCAAAAGGTCCATGGGCCAGTGGTATAGTTTTAGTTAAGAAGAAGGACGGAAGTACCAGGTTCTGCATTGATTACAGACGCCTTAATGACCTTACAGTGAAAGATGCGTACCCGCTCCCAAGGATTGATGACTGCTTGAACCAGCTGGCAGGGAACCAGTGGTTCTCTTGTCTAGATCTGAATTCTGGGTATTGGCAGGTGGAACTGGATGAAGCAGATAGAGAGAAGACAGCATTCTCAAGTCGAAAGGGATTGTTTGAGTTCAAGGTGATGCCGTTTGGGCTTTGTAATGCCCCAGCCACATTCGAACGGCTTATGGAAACGGTTCTGACAGGGTTACAGTGGGAAGTATGTTTAATTTACCTGGACGACATCATTGTCACAGGCACCACGTTCGAGGAAATGGTGTCAAACTTGAGTCAGGTCTTTGAACGTTTCCGTGAAGCTGGGCTTAAACTCAAACAAAAGAAGTGTCACCTCTTTGCTAAAGAAGTGGAGTTCTTGGGTCACGTAGTATCGGTCGATGGAATTCAAACAGATCCCAAGAAGACTGAGGCAATCAGTACATGGCCACAACCCAAGTGTGTGAGAGATGTACGTTCATTTCTCGGGCTATGTAGCTACTACAGACGTTTCATACATCAGTTTGCTGGGATAGCTAAACCCCTGCATAAACTGACTGAAAAGGGACAAGTGTTCAACTGGACCGAGTCGTGTTCAGAAGCATTTGCAACACTGAAGCAGAAGTTGAAAGAGGCGCCGATAGTAGCTCATCCGGACTTTAGTAAGCCGTTCATATTAGACACTGATGCAAGTGACCTGGCTATTGCTGCAGTGCTGTCCCAGAACATTGATGGAAATGAACATGTCATAGCCTATGGCAGTCGGACACTCAGCAAATCTGAAAGAAGGTATTGCGTGACAAGGAAGGAACTGTTGGCACTTGTTCACTTTGTCAAGTATTACAAGCATTACCTATACGGGAAGCAGTTCTTGATTAGAACTGACCACGGATCATTGAGGTGGTTACTCAATTTCAAGAATCCCGAAGGACAAGTGGCGAGATGGCTAGAGTTGCTGTCCACTTTTGATATGAAAATTGAACACAGGGCCGGGAGACTACACCAGAATGCTGATAGTCTCAGCAGGCGAGTATGCAAACAGTGTGGAATGGACTGCGTTGTTACGGAAAAGACAACAAGAGATGCCTGTGCAAAGCAAGTTCATTCACAAGTTAAGAGCACTGAGGCAGATACAGAAATAGAAATGCTGAGTTCTGCCCAGAACAATGACCCAGACATCAAATTAGTCAAAGAATGGCTCGAGCAAGGGTTTAGACCCAACCACAAAGAAATCATGAAGGAAAGCCACTTTCTCAAATCATTGCGGGCTCAGTTCGACAGACTAGCCTTACACGATCAGCTTGTGGCAAGAAGATGGGATGTCCTTGGTAGCAATATCGTATATTGGCAGGCCGTTGTTCCCCTTTCCCAAAGGCGAACCGTGCTCAGGTATTCCCATGACATAAAAGCATCAGGACATTTAGGCATAAAGAAGACCCTCAGCAAGGTTAGGCAGAGGTACTATTGGCCAGGTCTGCAGAACGATGTGAAAAACTATGTAAATGGGTGCGAGGTCTGTGCCAAAAGGAAAGGACCCAATCAGACTAAGAAAGCACCAATGCAAGTGGCAAGAAGTGGTTACCCAATGGAGAGAATTGCTGTAGACATACTAGGAGAGCTACCAGAGACAGAACGCGGATACAAGTACATCCTAGTGGTGTCGGACTATTTCACCAAGTGGACAGAAAGTTACCCGATGCCCAACATGGAAGCTGCTACGGTAGCAAGGTTAATAGTAGAACATTTAGTATGTCGCTTTGGAGTGCCTCAGAAGATTCACTCCGACCAGGGAAGACAATTTGAGAGTAAATTGTTTCAGGAAATGTGCAACTTACTCCAAATAGAAAAGACTAGGACGACACCGTATCATCCTGAGTCAGATGGAATGGTTGAAAGATTCAACCGGACCCTGTGTGAGATGCTAAGTGCATATGTGAATCAGAACCATCGAGATTGGGACATGCACTTAGCCTATGTGATGATGGCGTATCGTGCCGCCGAGCACGAGACAACAGGGATGAGTCCTAACATGCTGATGTTGGGACGAGAGACAAGTACTCCACTTGATATTATATATGCCATGCCGTCGTGTATCAAACCGGTACCGACAAGGCAATGGGTGTGGGAATTACAAGAGGGTTTAGAAAGCGCACATAACTTTGTTAGGGAATACACAGGTAGATCTATTAGAAGGCAAAAGAGATACCATGACTATAAGCTTAGTTATGAGAAACTAGATAGAGGTGATAAGGTTTATGTTTTCTATCCAGTTAAAAGAGTAGGTACCTCGTCGAAGCTGACCTCATACTGGAAGGGACCATTCCAGGTGAAAGAGAAAATTTCAGATGTGTTGTATAAAATTGACTGTGGTAGATTAGGTTCCTTTCAGGTCATTCATGTTGACAGGCTGAAGAAGGCAAAAGAGCAGACGTTGGTCGGAGAAGGTGCTGAGGTCGAGCAAACTTTGGTCGAGGAAGATACTGAGCCAGAGAATGAAACCATGCCTGATATGTCGGATAAAGATGTAGTAGATGTTAGGATAGGTAAACGTGAAAGAAGAAAACCAGCATGGCATGAGGATTTTTGCTTTTCTATTTGCAGGTCAGAAATGGCCAAGACAAAGATTACGCCTCGTAAGCCCCAGACCATATGTGCAGTATGTAAGGAGTGTGTGCCTCCTGGCAAGTCCTACACAGATCATCTGGTGGAATGTGCCTCAAACAGAGAACAGTGTGAGTCTTGTGGCAAAGACTTTAAGAATAAGAACTGCCTCAAACGCCATCAGAGAAAACAGCATGGAGACAAAGACACGTCACCAGCTGTACCTGAGGAAGTACCTGAGAGTGGGAATGGAGAAATAATAGATAGTAGCGAGAGTGAATGGGACCAAGAGCCCGATATAGACCTAGAGGCTGGAAGGATACACAGAAAACGCACAGCACCACAGCCTGTGTTGGCACCTGTAAAGAGAACAAAATCCCTGACACAGGACAATGAGGAACCCAAGGGTTCAGAAGTGGAACAAGAGAACAAGGGTACACAGGTGGAAGAGATTGAAAGGAAACACAAGGGTGTTCAGGCCAAGGGAGTTTTAGAAAACAGGGCCTCGCAGACCAATGCAATATTGGAGCCTGATGCACATAGCCATACATGTGCACACTGTGGTATCCAGTTCAAAGAAATGACCATGTTCCATATTCACACTGGTTGTCATACAATGGACAACCCATTCAAGTGTAACATTTGTGGAGTTCAGTGCCATGATAAGATAGAGTTTCAAGTGCACGTGACAAGAGGACACAGGGCCTAGAAACTGTCAAGGATAGTCATACATTGCAGAACAGTTACCTTATTGTTCATTTATTAAAGTTCATATTGTTGTTTCAAAGTTGATTAAGAGTTAAAGTTTTTAGAAAGTGCCAGGCCAGGTGGACCTAAACATTACATACTTACCTGATAAGTCAGTGTGTTGTTGAAGAAGTGATGAATATGATTGTTTTCTAGTTAAATTTGGTGTTGTTGTTCTTTGATTCAATGTCTTAATTTTTAAGCGGGACGCTTAAAGTTGAGGCGGGGGTAGTGTGACGAACAGAGGTTTTACTATGCGGCGGCACCGCAAAACGTTGAAACATTTTAGGGCCGTAGATCTTTTATCCCGTTCCATATTGTTCTCAAGTTCATTTCCGGTTGATGATTATTTGCAGACGCTCCCCGTATTCAAAAGATAAACCTTCTACCAAGAAATGTGAGTAATCTGTTCGTCACTTACCTTCGTTTGTATCTATTTATGTTGCAAAATAACCCAGCAAATGTCGTAATCATAGTGTTTATACACTTTATTTACCAAAACGGATGATAGCATTGCGCATGTCCGGAAGTCAAAGTGCCTATATAAGTCGAAATTTCTTACTAAACTGTCATTCTGGTCACAGCCGTCGAAGCGTTCACTTCAACTGAACAAATAATTAAACTCGCAGATTTATTACTGGGGCTTTGGTTCGTGTTTAGGGATACTAAGAAGACTTACAGTTTGCAACCTGAACTCATTCACTTGCAACCCGAAAGGGATCATTTGTTTGCAGACCAGGTTTAATTAAAGTCCTCTTACCTAAACACCAGCACCGGGTCGCAGTTGGACTCAGTCCCCATAGATCTAGACTAGGTACCGGGTACCAAGCACCGAGTACTGCTTGACGCCCAGTCGCATATTGTTAAACGTGGACTGGGGTCGAATACTGGGTACTGGTACTGAGTCTGTGTGTATCCATGCATATAGTTGTTAAACGTGGACTGGAGTCAAGTACTGGGTACAGGGTTTGAGTCAGTGTTTAGATAGCGTTAGTGCTGATTTGTTTTTAAGAACCATAGAGGGTTACACATACAAAGTAGAGTTTCAGTATCTGTCTTAGACATACTGGAGCTGTAGGTCTGGGGCTGGTGCACTGGCACGAGTGCTTGTACATCGGTCCTGGGTTTAGTCAATGCCTCGTATCTAGGCATTTTTATTGTAGCTCTTGTTGGGTTATTTCTTGTACTAGTGTATATATATATAGTGTTGTTTTGTGTTAATTAGTTTATTATTCAACCTTTGTTTGGAACTGGTTCGTGGACCCAGTCCAGCAGCAGTTAGCTGAAACTTTGTATTTATATGTAGTTCTTTAGTGGAAATATTCCAATTGAAAACTTTTAGTTCTATGTTCTAGAATCAATATTTATAAGCAAGTAGCTTAAGGAAAATTTGATATTATAGTTAGATTTAGTACTGGTCTTGGTTAAGAAACCCAGACCCGTACCCGGACACGTTACAATATAATGCATATATACATTTTTTTTTTATATTTTAGCTCATCTTGCACGTAGTTAGTGAACTTTTTAAAGCGGAGTTGTATGGTATCCATTTAGACCTTTGCAAATTCTCAACCAATGATAAATGTCTAGAAATCTAGGTTAATGGACACCTGCTTAAAACCGAATTGTCTGATTTGATAAGGGACAAATTGCATGCAGACTGGTCTTACCCAATTACAAGTTTTACTCGAGATGAATTGTGAGTGCAAAATTAATAGACACAGTCTGCAATACATGACAACATGACATGACATCTGTTCAAGTATAGTTTGCTTCAAGAAACTCCATGAATGAAGTGTGATATATTATATAAAACAGTAGGTTAATGAAAGAATCTACGATCAGTAGGATAAGGTTTAAATTTAGTGTTGCAAATATGTAGACGATAGCCTTTTTTTATTTATTAGATATACTATATTTTATATATAAAAAAAAGTTACTGTAATTGATTTTTTTTGCTTTTCAATCCAAGGTATTACAATTCTTTGAAATCCTCAATTTCATACATTTTTCTCACCCATTCACAACATTACTTTCAACACGCACTCCGCTAAAAATATTTTTAAAATATATTTTTTTTCATCCACGGAATTATACAAAGTGTATACCTGTGTATAGTTCCGTAGTTCATCGCCCTGCGCCTGTCGCCCGTCGCCATCACTTTCTTCAAACAACATCTCCTAATTATGCTACTAAATTGATTTTTACCCAACATTGCAGGAATTATATGATCATCTTGCATATGTAGGTCACATAACTATAATAGATCGTTCCAATGGAAACTTAAAATCATTTAGACATATTCATTTAAAATCACTTAGACATATGGTCTACCTTGAGCTTAGATATTTGGTACACATCATCATTTATATAAAGGTCCTCTATCAAGCGTGTTCATACTAGAAATTTACATAGAGTTATATAGTGAAATCATCAAACATCTTCTTCTCTGAAACTTAACTAACATGATCAAAGCTTTGGTATTTGGCATGTTTTAATTTCTGCAAGTCATAATTTAAATAAATGTGCTGAAATTGCGTCGGTCAACTGCATATCTGGGTCATAAAAGTTGAAAATAGATTTATTCAATTAAAAGTATTCTTGTCTGAAACAGCAAAATATATTTGACATAACACTGTCACATCATATGCATTTGCTCTAGCATGATTGGTGGAGTTATGCCCCTGAGTGTAAAATGGTCCCATCCCAGGGGTCATGTGAAACCCGAGAGTTTCCAGGTGAGTGATTTAGGTCCGCGTGACCCTCATGTTTATTTTGCTACTCGTATTTCATAGGAGTGTAACTGTGCAATGAAGAAACACATCCAACCCTAGCGACGAGTATACTCGTCATTATTAAACAGCGTGCACATGAAGAGTACAATATAGCCTTGTCCTATGCAAACAATGCAGATTCAGATCAGAGGTTACTAAAGATGCCCTCTGATAGTGATCTGCACTGTTTGTCAATTTGCAAAAGAATGTGAAAACCCCCCTGAATTTTAGTCTAGATGTCTTTCATTTTAAAACTGGCCCGAATTGTCCATTTAAAAGTTCAGGGGTACATTGATACATGAATATATCAAAGACTACGTGAAAAGTAAAGTATTTTTTAAAAAGCTATTCATATGCTTAAATGCTGTATACATGTATATGAACAATGTTTTCTGTCGTACTTATAATAAATTTATATTTTGTTTGTGAACTCCCATTAGTCAACGTCGTATAATCAGGTACACGTGGATGATCATTTGTGCTGAGTTATAAAATCTTCTTAACCCATTATCCCAAAGCCTGTTTCTTATATTGAAGATAGATGGCCACTAAAGTCAGGTTGAAAGTAAAGCAGAATGTGCCTTAAGGCACATTCTGCTTTACTTAAAGCCTGCTTTAAGCTAACATCTGCTAAGAAATAGAAAATATTTCTTATGATATACACTCATTGCTATATAAATTGGAACTATTTTCTCACATGGAGGAATAAATAAGAGGTGTTAAAAGGCGTGTGTACGGGGTAATGGGATAACCCCCTCTCCCGTAGCAGTGTTTGCTTCTAGTTTACAGGACAGTTGCATGGTTGTTTGAAGCCTGCTTTAAATCCGTCCGAATGCAGGGAAACGTACGTTCTTTAACCGAATCGCCCTTGATAACGGTCCGTTGCATATCTAGTTCACATGAGCTAATATATATATATATATATATTTTTCAATGAAAAGTCTTCCTGTCTGAAACCACAAAGTTCTGAGCTTAGATATTTGGTAATCACATCATTTGTATGTTCTCTAGCAAGCGTGTTGAAATTATACTCGGTTGTGAGGGGGGTTAAATAGGCCCCACCCCAGGGGTAATTTTTTTTCTAGGTGAGCGATTGAGGGCCGCGTCACCGTGTCCCTCTTATTTACGCAATATAGTTGTTTCAGAGTCACTGTGATATCTTGCAAAATACTCTAGTGTAGACTCTGTGTTTACATTGTTTGGATAGGAAAAGTTGGGGATACTATATAGATCTATATTATCCATGTATGTAGGCCCTTGAGTCTAAACGGCCCACGCTTCTCTTTTAATGCAAAAACTTTTTATCTTTGTGGAGTAATAAATGATGTCAATTTACCCACATATATCTTAAAATATCAAAGTGCGCATTTTCATGTATATGCATTATTTGCTATAGTTTTCATTATATGTGTATGCATTTGTATTGCCATGTTATGCCACTATTGCCAAAATAAAATCAATCAATCAATCAATTTGCGCCCAATTCTTGCGACACCTGGCGGTTTGTACCTACGACCGATAATTCAAGAATCGTTATTCCACGAAATAATGCGTATCGGTTACCTCCCGTAGGTACTTTCGGTTTTAAAAATCTCTATTAATCACGACAAATTATCGAGAAAACAACATGCTATGGAACTGGAAAATGAAGTATGTGAAACCTGACAAATACTCTATCAAATAAGGCTAAGGGGAAAACTCAGGACTTAGCGTGAACCCGAGAACACATAGAAGAAGCCGTCTGCTTATTTATGCTAGTAGTAATAATAACATATATTTTTTTTTTCGGCGTTGTTTATTTTTTACAATTTTCTTATTATTCACACCTAAAGCATTCATTGTGTGAAGTATTTTGATTGAGTGAGTGTTCTCATTTAATTTGAGCCAAAACAATTAAGAACAAGAAATATCTTTAAAAAAGATATTCAGCGGAATGGGTGGTGGAATTCATGCTGTAGATGGGTGTGCAAAATTGTATGAAATTGGGTTTTTTCAAAGAATTGTAATAAGCAAAAAATACACATTCAAGGATAACTATAACTCTGACTAAAAAACTATAAATGTACAGAAATGCATAACAATAATATAACCCGTATCCTAGCTACTGGTATGAGATCCTCAGATTAAACTACTGTTCTATATAGTATCAAACTTCATTCATGGGGAGTTTCTTGAAACAAACTATAACTAAATAAACTGTGCATGCCCTTTAACACCTCACTCTAAAAAAAGTGTAAATAAATGATGAAACAACACAATTGTGTTTAACTCACTTGAGGTCATTTATTATATTGCTATCAATGTATGGTAAATTTGAACAAATAGTTAACAATTAAAATAAATTGGTAGTAAAACCATTATTTAACAAGAGCCCCATGGGGCATATTTCGCTCACCTGAGAAAATAGCTGAAAAAATGGTGATAATAATTTAGGTCCAGGACTGACCTAGATATGCAACAGACCCGAACAATTTGAAGAAATTATGTAAAGTATATTTAAAAGTGTCACCATACCGAATATAAAAGCTCTGGCCATATTAGTGTCAGAGAAGAAGACGTTTCAAATTTTCTCTAAATAACTCTATGTAAAACTGTGACCCCAGGGGTGGGGCCAATTTTGACCCGGGGTGCATAATTTGAACAAAGTGGATAGAGGACCTGTAGGCGATGGTATGTGCCAAATATCTAAGCTCTGGCCCTTGTAGTTTCAGACAAGAAGATTTTTTAAGTTTTCATTGAAAAAAATCTATTTTTAGCTCCTGTGACCTAGTTATGCAACCGACCAGAACCATTTGAACAATTTTAGTTTAGGATATCTAGAAGTGTCCCCATACCAAATATCAAAGCTCTGGCCATATTAGTTTCAGAGAAGAAGACGTTTGAAAATTTCACTATATAACTCTATGTAAAACTGTGACCCCCCGGGGCGGGGCCAATTTCGACCCCAGGGGCATAATTTGTACAAACTAAATAGAGGACCTGAAGGCGATGCTATGTGCCAAATATCTAAGCTCAGGCCCTTGTAGTTTCAGACAAGAAGATTTTTTAAGTTTTCAATGAAAAAAATCTATTTTTAGCTCCTGTGACCTAGTTATGCAACTGACTAGAACCATTTGAACAATTTTCGTATAGGACATCTAGAAGTGTCACTATGCCAAATATCAATGCTCTGGCCTCATTAGTTTCAGAGAAGAAGACGTTTGAAAATTTCACTATATAACTCTATGTAAATCTGTGACCCCCGGGGCGGGGCCAATTTTGACCCCAGGGGCATAATTTGAACAAACTTGATAGAGGACCAGTAGATAATGCTATGTGCGAAATATGTAAGCTCTGGCCCTTCCAGTTTTTGACAAGAAGATTTTTTAAGATTTCCTTATTTTTTCACTTTGGTTGCCATGGCAACCAGAGTTCTGCATTGTTTTTAATTCTTTGAACAAATTTGAAAGAGCTTGACCCAAGGAACATTTCTGTAAAGTTTGGTTGAATTCTGTCAAGCCATATAGGAGGAGATGTCATTTGAAGCAATTGTTAACGACGACGGACGACTAACGACGGACGACGCCGGACACAGGGCCATCCCAATAGCTCACCTTGAGCCTTTGGCTCAGGTGAGCTAACAAAACACCTAGCTGCCACTGTGTATCTATAAATAGACATCTTCTATCATATCTTAAAATAGAAGCATCAGTACTACACACTGCCTCAGAGCATAATTAAACCAGCCAGGCTAATTACAGGGCTCCAGATAAGAGGGGAGTAAACAGAACAAATCTAACATTTTCTCACTCAATTCAGCACCAAAACCTATGGTGTTACCACTCATTTTTATCGTCTCGAAGAGACAATTCAAATGAGTAGGACACCATAGGGTTTAATCCACAAATAAAGTTTTTAAGTTTTGAAATAATTCTCTTATCTGGAGCCCTGGCTACTATCTAATCAGACAATTCAGTTTCAACAGGTGCTCTTAAT
This sequence comes from Gari tellinella, assembly GCA_922989275.2. Classification (NCBI taxonomy): domain Eukaryota; kingdom Metazoa; phylum Mollusca; class Bivalvia; order Cardiida; family Psammobiidae; genus Gari; species Gari tellinella. Next base: position 11,354,133 of record OV277873.1, read on the forward strand.
TCTAAATTTCTGATCAAATATGATTGGTTGAAATGTTTGTCTAAATAAAAATGTAGGTCTAAATAGATACTAGGCAGCTCCGCTGAAAAATACATAATATTTCAGGCAACCAACTATACACTGTTAGTAAGCATCACTTTTTAACTTTTTAAAATGTTTGCTTGTGCCAAATAATTATATCACTTTACATTATTTGAGAAAGTTAAAATAATCAGGAACGTATATCTAATGTATGTTCCTCAGTCCTGAAATAATGCATACCGAGCACCGACTCTTTGCCGAGAATGGCTAGATCTATATTTCAAATGCCCAGACAAATTTTTTTTAAAAAAAAAAAGTGAAAATTTTAACCTATGTTTTCTGTTTATCATTGTACTAGGATATGTATGAAGAACCTATATAGAAATTTTCACAGAGATCCTGTGGATATTTCATTTGGGAGCGTATGTCTATGGTCGCTTTTGGCAGTCGACGGGACAACATTCGGCCGTTCAAAAAGCCAGTGAGTCCAGAGACTTTTAAAGTCTCTGGTGAGTCAACCGATCGATTTCTAAAAATAATCGTCAAATTTTAAAAATAAAGATGTCGATCAAATCATATTATAGTAGAATTTGCTGTAATGAGAAAAAGACTGTTTGAAGTATGTTCTAAACAAAATAAGAAAAACAAATCTGAATATATGGATTATTTCGTTAAGAATTTCCTTTCATCGCCAAAGGTAGGATATTTCACTTAAATACGTGATTCTAAAAATTGATGCAACTTCCGCTGTGTGGCCGAACCAAAACAAACCGGTGGGTGTCTTTTCTAAATTATTCTGTCAATCTGAATGGAATTTGATAGTCATTCGAGTTTGTGTGTCCTTGATTTACAACACAATGGCTTGTATACGTTTTTTCTTTGTATTTAATACTTTTTCATTGAAATGATTAGCCATTTCGTAGAATAAAAACTTATTTTTATCACTGAACATTTACAGAAAGTGGGAGGGGTAGCATGGGTAGAAGCGTCAAAATGAACATGGGAACAGTATGTTACACAGGGAGTCAGAACGTACGGGGTATTTGTGGCCTTAAATGACCCCCAAAAAATAAAAAATAATTATATGAGTATATATCATAGACAAGGGGTCGAACTCTCAAGAGGGCCATTTCACTACCTCCCATCATAAACACCGTTTTCACGTCATATTTTCTACACGTTTTGATCAATTCAACTAGACTCAACAGTTTCAAGTACCTAAATAGTCACACTAATGATAACTATTTACTTTTATCCTGCAATTGTAGATCTACTTGGTCTTGAAAAAAAAAGCAAAATCAGAGCCGAACGATGCCAAATAAAGGCCCAAATTTGCGAGGTCGGCAGAACTGGTGCAATCGTCATTTTCAAGACTGAACAGCAACATAATGCCATGCAGGGGAGAAACGGGCGCATGCAATCAATAACAAATTGGCTCCCTGTGACAGGGTTTTCCCTTGCATTTTGTAAATGAGAGTCCTAAGGACCCTCAAACTATTCACTTTGAGAGTCCCTCGGCATATTTGGGGGTCCCAAATTAATTAAATTTGTAAATGCATTACAATGTTGACAAATAAATTGCAAAACCTTTGTAAACTGTTTAACAGTGCAAATTTATGATTAATCTCTGATGGTATATGAAGCATACCCCACATCAGTATCTACATATCTGAGAATTTGAGGGTTTGGAGTAAAATGTGGTCAAAGATTTGAGGGTCCTGGGGACTCTTGGGGTTGGACAAATAATGGTCCCAGGTGACAGAATTGCGTCCAAGATGCAGGAAACCTGCGTCCGGGAAAACCCTGCCCTGTGGTATGTTATACATTGACGATTCCAGGTAGTTTCACATATTTCGCAAGTTCTGAATGGTTCCAATTTTAAAGGTTTGATGAGTTCGTCATCGTTTTGCACACTGTCACTTTCCTTGTTAAAATCCAGACCCTCCAATAACTTCAGAAGCTTCACAAAGATGCGTGATATGGCACATACTATCTGTTTAATTCGTGGTTTAAAGCACAGACGCCAGACGCATGCTTTGCGCCATAACACCTCTAAACACAAATATTGAAATAAAGAGAATAAAACCATAAAAACACCCTTTTCTATGACCAAACACCATATTCTGACCTAAATGGCTAAATCTCATTTTTTGAAAAATTTTGTTTATCAAGTATATACCTTGGAAAGGTGTCCAACTCCCGCGGCAAATATACTTTGAAAACGCACAGACTTCATTCCGAGTAACTGTCAGCTCTGACCTTAGCTGGACCGGCCACATAAAATATGTTACACTCTCAGCCAACCGAACACTTGGATTCCTGCACCGCAACATAAGAACAACCCATACAGGTATAAGGGAGATGGCGTATAAGACCCTTGTCCGTCCACAACTGGAATATGCAGCAACTGTTTGGAGCCCCCATACGAAACAACACATCCAACAGGTTGAAATGGTACAGCGTAGGGCTGTACGTTGGACGTGTTTCTCAACGTATGATAGTGTCTCCCACATGCAAGAGCAGCTAGGCTGGAGGTCCCTCCAAGAATAGACTCTCGTCTGGTCATGTTCTACAAAGTTATCCACGGCCTAGTTGCTATTCCGCCACCCCCTTATCTTCAACACCCTATGCGAGCTACGCGTCGTGCACATTCCCTTTCATACAGACAAATCCACACCTCGGGAACTATATAAATACTCTTTCTTTCCGGCAACAATCATTCTATGGAACAGTCTACCCTAGCACATCGTCTTGCTTCCTGATCTTGAGCATTTCAAGCAGGCAGTAAGTGGTGTTAGCCATACTTATTAAATTGAACAGTGTTTTTATCCTCTTTTAGCTGTAAAGTATTCTCTTTTAACATGTAACATAGCAACTATTGCCCAAACTCAGCTCTAATTATACTTTTACCTTTTGCAAACCTGCACTGACGCGCAGCTGCGCATAATCCTAGAAAGAGGGTGTCCCAGTATAAAAAGAAAGAAAGAAAGAGTCTTGTTGCGCAGTCAATTCTTGATTGTGAATACAAAGAGATCATCTTACTCAGAAAACCCTATGGTACACCATAGAATTCCATATAAGATCAATTGCCATCGTTAATAAGCCAATGCGACCCTCGGAAGTTGCAACACATTGAGGTCAAACAAGTCACTACCGATACATACACAGTACTTACTTTTTACTGCTGGGGTCTTATTTTTACACCTTAAATCTACGACATACACTCCATGTCCCCCACATGTCGATAAAGTCATTTAAAAGAAGTAACTTACCATACATGTCAAAGCCAATCTACTCTGCATTATCGCACAACGGCACCAGCCCATGTTGACGTTTTTCGACGTCCGGGTCACGGAAAGCAGATTGCCAGTACGATTTGAATTTGCAGAGTCAAACCACCCGCCGTTGCACGATAATGCAGTTGGACAATCGACTGCTTAATGCAGGACAAGTGTAATGCAGAAAAGTTATTCAGGAACTTCATGCATTACCTTTTATCTGCATTAAGTGATTGCCTGTCTTTAACCCGTTACCACATAAATACACATTTTTACACTTTTGATTAATTCCTTTGCTGAAGGAAATAGTTCGACTTTATACAGCCATGAATATACACTGTAAGAAATATTTTCTAATTTCAACAGACTTCCTTCTGTCTTTATACTCATTTGTTCCTGATTAGAAATAAAAGAGGCGTTTTATTTTGATCAAATATGTTAAAAATGTAGAATACAAAAGTTAATAAAACCCAGAATAATAAACAGTTGAAAACCCATCCAAACTATTTTTAGATGTAAACCCTTATAGTGCTATAGAAATTGATAACACCATCCCTTTCAAACAGTGTAGCTCAGAACAGAAGGCTCATTCAGGATCCCTGTTATCAGGATCTGCACTGTTTGTTATAAAGTATAATATTTTGTACACAATCCTTTAGAAGAGAGTCATCATAAACTAGCCTTTTATCAGAAAACAGTTAATTCCAGTTAAATTATATTCAGCATTATAAAGGTTCAAGGTCAGGTGGTCCTTCCTTTTCTCAGTACTAAGTCATTTATTAAAATTAGTACCAGGTAAGTCTTATCTTATACAGTTAAACCTGTATCAAGCAACCACCAAAAAGATAATAATTTTGTTGTATTCATGACAGGTGGCAGCTTAATGCAGAGATAAAGCCACTCATAGGGAGCATTCTGCATGACTTTTGGCTTTCATTAAGCATTTGCTCTGTCCTTAAAGATCACCAATCCACACATCTTCATTCAGAAGTCACTTCAGGACTCCAGATAAGAGAAGCATTTCAAAAAGTTAAACTAAAATCTTGATTTCTGAATTAAATGATTAAACCCTATGGTGTTACAACTCATTAGAATTGTCTCTTTGAGACAATTCTAATGAGTAGTAACACCATAGGATTTAGTGTTGACCAAAGTGGGGTAATGCTGGATTTGTTAAGTTTACTCCAGAGCACCAGATAAGGGTAGTTTTTCAAAAACTAAAATCTTTATTTCTGAAATAAACCCTATGGTGTCACTACTCATTAGAATCGTCTCTTCGAAGTAACACCATAGGATTTGGTGCTAAAAGAGGCAGAACCCGTTGGATTTGTTGAAATAACTACCTCTTATCTGGAGCCCTGTTACTCCCCCTTATCTGGAGCCCAGACACAGGTTTGACTGTATCTATACAGGAAGTATCAGTAGGGTTGGTAGGTATAAATTGTTTATCCATTATTCTTTTCATTATTATTTTCGATGAAGTGTAGGTTACATTATGGCATTTTACAATATAGTTCTTTGATCTTATGATTCTTGTTTGATGAGTTTAATAAGATTGACAAAAGTTTTGATGAAAACCTTGAAACAACTTTTGACTTAAAAAATAAGCTACAGTGTTTAGTGTCGGAAAAAACATCAGTGATATTTTGTGTTTTTATAAACATTTAAAAGGGGTTAAGAAATCAAAATGTCCAAGGCGTTTTTCTGAATTTTGGTCTGAATATTGTGTGATCAAATTGATGATTAAAACAGGAAATGTATAGAGAATTTAGTGAAAGTGTAGATAGAGAAAGACGCCGTGAAATAAGCAGTCCAGAACTAAGAGAGGTAAGATCACCCTTGACCATACTTTAAATGACTCTTAGATAAAAGCAGGGATTTAAACTTTTGTGAATTTTAAACTCCAATGGAGATTATACACCTTAACGTTAAATGAATAAGTTAAAGGCATATTTATGGAGTAAGGGTTGAATTGAAAGTAACCATACATGAGTTGCCAAACTGGGAAACCATCTTCTACTTATTGTTTACTTCAAACGTTACATGCAACAGGTTTTATTTAATTTTGTTTTAATCTCTATACACCTATTGTGCTCAAGTTTAACTCTTTGAACCCAAGTCACGCAAATATGCGATATTTGCAAACAGCGTACCTGGCTGTGAGGAGTACACTTATCCTTTGCAAACAGTGTATACCCTGATCAGAGGGCTCCTTAAGGAGCCCGCTGATCAGGGTCTACACTGTTTGTAATTTTGAAATATATTGTAAAAATCAGCCCTAAAGGGTCCAAAATGGACTTGACTATATTGAAAACTAGAATTGTCCATTTGTGGCTTCAGGGAGGAAAGGGTTAAGCCATGACTGAGTATACTTGTCCTTTACTGTTAACACTATCATTGTCCAAGAGTCTGCTCTGTTAAAAGTTTGTCATTTTGCAATAAATTATAGAGGACAGCAGTTCGTTATTTTGCAATAAATTATAGAGGACAGCAGTTCGTTATTTTGCAATAAATTATAGAGGACAGCAGTTCGTTATTTTGCAATAAATTATAGAGGACAGCAGTTCGTTATTTTGCAATAAATTATAGAGGACAGCCCAAATGTTTGACTTTGAGACTGTAACTGTCCATTTGAAGTTTCAGGAGTAAATGGGTTAACCCTTTCTGGTGGGTTATTATCACATCATTTACAAACAGTGTTGACTCGGATCAGAGGCCCACAGGGTCTGCACTTAAAATTATTTTGGGAATAAATACCTTCAGAAACAATCTTAAGTGATCATAATTCATTATTAACCCATTACCACATAGCATGTTTCTAATTTTGAAATAAAGTGACTACTTAAAGCAGGTTGAAAGTAAAGCGGAATGCGCCTTAGGGCGCATTCTGCTTTACTTTCAGCCTGCTTTAAGCTATCAACTGTTTGAATAAAGAAAATATTTCTTTTGCTGCTTATTGCTTGCTGAATAAATTGAAACTACTACCTTTAGGAGAGGAATAAATTAAAGATCGAGGGCTTGGTGCAAAACTATTGTAACTCCCTCACAATGTAAAAAGCCCTCGAGATGTAAAAAGGCGTATTTATGGGGTAATGGGTTAATTGCTTAGAAAAAGGAATAGTCAATTTGTAAAGTCAGTAGTTGAGGTGTTAAAAAAGAAACGAGACTTTTTCCCCATGATAAAAAAAACCCCACAGGTGAGGTAAGTGGTAAGTTTAGGTGAAAACGAAAGTGAAAGGAGTCATTTTCTCACTTTTAAAAAGTTGACCAAGTTGAAATAGTCTACTAGAGTGCTAGATGTCTTCCAATGGAAAGGGTTTGTAACTTTTAAGTTAAGAGTATATTTTTTTAAGTTAACTCTTTAAACCCTGTTTTAAATATACTCATTACTTTTACAAACAGTGTAGAACCAGATCAGAGGGCTCCTACAGGAGCCCTCTGATCAGGGTCTACACTGTTTACTACTTTAGAGCAGTATTTATTAAACTACCCAGAATTCTAAGTAGACTTGTTAATTTTTTGTTAAGTAAAATGATCCAAAAGGGAACCTAATAACCCAAAAGAGTTACTTTGTGTACCAGCAAATACCAATCAAGTTGCGATAGGTGGGAAAAAGATCAAGATAATAACATGTCATTCTTCTTGGAAGTAATTTGATAATTTAATGATAAATAGTTATTGACCTACATTGATTTCAAAGAATAGCCGATATGCACTGATGGCTGTAGATGTAAAGTTAACTTTTTCAACACTAAGTATCTCTTGTGGGTTATTATGTTTCCCCTGTGGATCATTTTGGTTACTAAATCATGAACCAGTCTACTTGGAATTCTGGTTAGTATAATTCTGGTTAGTTTGATAAATACTGCTAAAAAATATCAAACAGTGTAGATCCTGATCAGAGGGCTCTGCATGATATTGGTCGACACTGTTTGCAAATGCAATGATTTATACTAAACAGGTCCATGCTGCTGAAAGAGTTATTATTATTTTCAGTATCATTCATCCATTATTCCATTATGGCCATGCATTTATGGGCGTAGATACCTATTTTTATGCCTTTGATTTATTCATCCACTGAACACATAAATAGAAAAATAGTTTGACTTTATACACTACAGTCATGAATATATATTATAAATAAGATTTTTTGTCTATATTCTAGCAGAGGGTAGCTTTAGGCAGGCCGAAAGTAAAGCAGAATGTACATTAAGGCTCATTCTGCTTTACGTTCAAACTGCTTTAACCCATTACCGGATAGCTTATTTCTAGTAGTGAAGATAGGTGACTACTTAAAGCGACTCGCAACCAGATGGTGCATTAAAAATAGTAATTAGTAAATATGTGTCAAACGCTTATATAAATGGTAAAGAATTAGTTTAGGATAAGAAATTCTGTTTAAAAAAATGTATTTCAATAAAAAAAAATACTGGTCTCTGGTGGGATTCGAACCCGGGGCCCGGCATTGGCGGACAGAATAGGGGAAACCGCTTAGACCATTGGACCACGGAACTATCCGTTTATCTCGGATCGATTTAACGTATTTCAATGTGTAGCGATCGAAAGTGCATACAACTTCGTAATTCGGCTCGGGTTTATGTCTGAGCCCGTGTAGAGAAGCAACAACAACAACTATACCGTCTACTAGTCGGTATAGAAGAACGATGGAAAATATCTAAAAATCTAAGATTCGGTGACGATTCTTGAAACTTTTTTTGGACTGATCATATTTTTTTAATGTCAGAAGCCAAATAATGCCACAAATTTGCTTTTATTTGAGTATTTTATTTTATTTTGACAAGTACACCATCCGGTTGCGAGTCCCTTTAAAGTAGGTTGAAAGTAAAGTAAAAGCTTTACTTTCAGCCTGCTTTTTTTAGCTATCCAGTGCTAGAATATAGAAAATATTCCCTATAATATTTATTCATGACTGATTAAATTGGAACTATTTTCTTCAGCGGAGGAATAAATCATATTTGCTTAAAGGCACTTCAATTGGGGAAATGGTTAAGTGGTCACCTCTCTTTAAAACTAGAAACAGGCAATGGGGTAAAAGATTAATTAAGCTAACAGTATTACTTGTCATTTTATTTGGAGTTTTTTTGATAAACGGGTATTTGACCTGACTTTGTCTACTTGGAAGTATTTGATAAATATAGTAGATATTTAATTGACCTGTTTCCAGTTCCTAGATTTGTAATATCTATTTATAGAATTCTTAGAGTTGGTGTAAAATAAAGAAGTAGGTTTATGATAAGTAAATGATAATTTAAATTCAAAAGGGTTAAACCTTTATCTCACACTTGCCCACAGTCATTTTCTAGTTTTGGAGACAGGTAATCATTTAAATCATCACCTCATAAAATTTAATATACCTTTTTACTTCTTTTATTTATCCCTCCCCTGAAGAAAACTGTTCCAATTTATGTAGTTAAGAATATGTACCCTAAGAAATACTTTCCATATTCTAGCACATGATAGCTTAAAGCAGACTGAAAGAAAGAAAAATTCTACTTTACTTTCAGTCTGCTTTAAGTGGTCACCTATCTTTAATACTAGAAACAGGCTATTGGGTAATGGGTTAAAGCAGGTTAAAAGTAAACCAGATATGGCTATATATCTTGATTGAAGTACAATCTGAGTATTGACCTATAACCCCATAGATACACATTTTTTGTGCCTTCATTTAATTCTCCACTGAAGAAAATAGTTCCACTTTATTCAGTCATGAAAATGCACTATAAGAAATATTTGCTATTTATTAGCAGATTGTAGCTTAACCCTTTACCTGATAGCCTATTTCTAGTATTGAAGATAGGTGATTACTTAAAGCAGGTTGAAAGTAAAGCAGAATGCGCCTTAGGCGCATTCTGCTTTACTTTCAGCCTGCTTTAAGCTTTCATGTGCTAGAATATTTAGAAATTATTGCCTATACTATATATTCATGACTGATTATATTGGAACTACTTTCTTCAGCGGAGGAATAAATCATATGCGCTAAAAGGTGCTTCTATTGGGGAAAGGGTTAAACAGACATTCTGCTTTTCTTACAACCTGATTTAAGCAACCATTTGTCTCCAATACCTTCTGTAAGTGGTTACATGGTTCCGAAAGTAGAAACCCATGGTGGTGAAAGAGTTAAGTCACATACTGTTTTATTTTGAATGCAAAGGTATTTGTAACATGTTCTAGGAAGTGGATTAGAACTTCTCAAACTAAGTATTTCTATAGCAGGCCCATTTATAGTTATATTTAGCACTGTTCTATGTAGAACTGTTCTCTGTATCAGGTTCATGTTTAGTTATATTAAGCACTGTTCTATATAGGACTGTTCTCTGTATCAGGTTCGTGTATCTATGAGTATGTAGAACTGTTCTCAGTATAAGGTTTGTGTATAGTTATATTTAGCACAGTTCTGTGTAGAATTGTTCTATGTACCAAGTTTGTGTATAGTTATATTTAGCACAGTTCTGTGTAGAACTGTTCTATGTACCAAGTTTGTGTATAGTTATATTTAGCACAGTTCTGTGTAGAACTGTTCTCTGTACCAAGTTTGTGTATAGTTATATTTAGCACCGTTCTGTGTAGAACTGTTCTATGTACCAAGTTTGTGTATAGTTATATTTAGCACAGTTCTGTGTAGAACTGTTCTATGTACCAAGTTTGTGTATAATTTAATTTAGCACTGCTTTATGTCAAACTGTTCTCTGTATCAGGTTCTTTTATATTTAACAATTAGCACAGTTCTGTGTAGTACTGTTCTCTGTACCAAATTCATTTATAACGGTAGTTAATATCTAGCACAATTCTTAGTAGAACTGGTCTCTGTATCAGTTTCATGTATAGATATATTTATAGCACACTTCTATTCCTTACGGAGCCCTCTGATCTGGGTCTTCACTGTTTGTCATAATGCAAAACATTGACAAAAACAACCCTTAAAAGTCAGAAATGGACTAGACTAAAATTGAAACTGGGATTGTCCATTTGAAGTTTTAGGGAGGAAAGAGTAAATGCACATTATGTTTTGCAAGCAACTTCCTCCAGACAGTCAGCATAAAGAACAGTTTTTGTCAATGAGTTGGTTTTGTATTGATGTAAGGGAAATAACCCATGAAATTTTTCTGTTGTATCCTAAGGGAGGTAATCTTACAAAACTCCAATATTGGATTTCTTCTTCTGTGGCAGGGAAGTTGTGGCCAACAACATCTCTTTTTAAACATGATCAATATTCTTCCTATAGAAATGCTGTCTGCTTTTGAAATGATGTTAGCCTAATGTTTGAAGTTTATTGTAATATCTTGATTTTGTTAAAACATCAGTCAAATAACAGTTGGTTTGGAGTGCAGTCAAAGATTCAGTGCGTGTTTATCAGTATGTTATATGACTGTATAGAATGTTTTGGGAAAACATGGGCTAGTTAGGTAATGATTGGTTGTACACTGGGTATAGGGATAGAAGGAGAGAGGCCGCTGGATTGTAGAAACACAGGGAGAAAATCAATGGTATTCCGTATTTGCTAGTCTTCCGGGCAAGATGGATTGTTGTATTGGAAATTTGGCAAGTTGATAAGAGGTGACTGTGATCTTTTTTATACGGATACAAGTACTGCTAGCCTTGAAGCAAGTGTAAGTTTGTTTGTGGATCTTGTCTTATTGTTTGATTCTCATGTCTCTGTAGTCTTATTCTGTCAGTTTGTTATGTCTTATGTCTAATACAGGGCTCCAGATAAGAGGGAGTAAACTGAACAAATCCAACATTTTCTTCATCATGTCAGTATCAAATCCTCTGGTGCCTTACTGCTCATTAGAATTGTCTCGAAGAGACAATTCTAATGAGTAGTAACACCATAGGGTTTAATGCAGAAATAAAGATTTAAGATTTTAAATACTCCCCTAATCTGGAGCTCTGGTCTAATAGTTCCTATGTTAACCCTTTCCTCCATAGCCACCAGTGTAAACCACCTATATCTAACTGATATAGTGTAAATAGTAAACATTGGCTGAAAAAGCACACAGCTCCTGTAAGAGCTTTCTGCTTTACTTTCACTTTGCTCTAGGTGAGTGAATCCTTATTTGAATGCCTGGTTAAATTTTACAGAAGTTGTCATAAGGTGATTTACTCTAGTGGCTAAGATGGAAAAGGGTTAATAACTTTGTGCATTGTTTGCAATAATATTTTCCTTTGTGGGAGTAAGATGCAGTTCACAATTAGTAGTTTATTTCCTGTGTCTAGGTTTCTAAATGAGCCTTTTATTGTGTGTTACCCTCAAGACATAGCTAGGAAGCAGAAGAGCTAGGAAGCAGAAGAACATTAGGTTTGTGTGAGTGTTTATTGTTTACCTTCAAAGTAATCTGTGCCAACAATGATACTGATTATATGGCACTTCTGTGTTGTATCCTTTACCCCATAAATATGCCTTTTATGCCTAAAATAATAGTTTATTTTTGTCTGAAGTAAAAAGTTCCACTTTAATATAGTCATGATTATGTACCATAAGAAAGATTTCCTATATCCTAGCAGAGTGTAGCCTTAAGAAGGCTGAAAATAAAGCAGAATGTGTCTTAAGGCACATTCTGCTTTACTTTCAACATGCTTTAGCTTTATGTGGTCAACTGGCTTCAGAACTAGACACAGACTATAGGGAGTTGGGTTAAAGCATGCTCTTTATGCTTTGGATGCATTCTGCTGCTTTAGACAACCACTGGTTGGAAACATTGAAAACAAGTTATGGGGGAAAGCCAGGAAAGGGCTAAAGATGAATGGTGCTTTAAGTAAGTTGAAAGCAAATCATAAGCTTCTATAGGAGCTTTATTCTTTAATTTCTTCTTGCTTTAATTCTTTACCCAATAGCCAGTGTTTCAAATTTTGAAGACATGTGAATACTTAAAGCAGGGTTAAAGGAAAACAGAATTTGCCTTAAGGCACATTCTGCTTTACTTTCAATTTGCTTTAAACTACCATCTGCTGCGATATTAAAAATATTTCTTTTGGTATATGTTTATGATTATACATTAGAGCTATTTTCTTTAATGGAGGAATGAATTAAATGTGCTAAATGATGCTTCTATGGGGGAAGGGTTAAGCTTCTTGCAAACTGTCAGTCAGAATCCCAAATATAGTAAGTAAACTTAGCATTCTCAGCACTTTCTCCCTCATGCCTACACCAAAACACTATGCTGCCAGTACTCATTAGAATCACACCAAAGAGACTATTCTGGTGTGTCGACACATAGGGTATGGTTAAAACATAAACAAACTAGTGTGTGTATTTGAAATATTCGCGCATTTCAGTTTAACCCATTACCTCATAGCATGTACCTACTTTTGAAAAAAGGTGCCCACTTAAAACTTATGTCATGGAAAGGGTAAAAAGTAATGGAAAATTAAACATGCATCTTTGGTTTTTTCTAATCACTGAATGTTGCCACCAGGGGCATATGTGTTTATTAACTGTAGCATCTTGTTTAACTGTTGTTTTTTTATCTTCAGAAAGAAGATTCAGACTCAGATTCTGCTGGATGGGAACTTGTGAACAATAACCCTGACTGCCGGGTAAGTGTTACATAACATTTCAACTACCAGGCACATGTATCAACTACCCATACTTGGAACATTGGAGAAGACATTATTCTTTCCCAATAAACGTGTTTATGCTAAATCTATTATTTCCATTGCAACTGTTTGGAGCCAGATCAGACGCCGGGTAACCCGGCGTCTGATCAGGCTCCAAACTGTTTGCCACTCAAAAATCAATAGTCAGAATTGTCAACAAGTTGTAATTTTCTATATTTTATTCATAGTTGGCAGAGTTTTATGTATAATTGTTCAACAGGAGAAGGATTATGTTGTTTTTGCCTTGCTGCAATGAGGGAGCGAACGTCTTTTCCTATCTGACGGCTGTGTCAAACATCATGTGCTTGTCTCCTCTGTTACCTTTTTGCTGTTAGGCTATTTAGGGTAGCCATGCATTTACTAATGGTGTTTGGTTGCTTATGATTTTATGGTGTCAAACAGGGGAGATCTATATTTTTGAACCTCATTTTTAATCAAATTTCCTTTGTTTCAGTGTTTAAATTTTTATTTTGAAATTGAAATTAGTATTGATTGACAATTAGGCCTATGGTGGAGACATATAATTACCCATAATTCTTGTGTATCTTGTAGACAATGAATGCCAAGGCAGCCAAGTGTCCGACAGATGATCTGTCGCTGACCAACAGAGTTGTACTCAACCCAGGCGACTTCAAAGAGACTGTACAGTGAGTAAAAGAATATAATAGTTAAACCATTTGTTTCTAGTTTTGAAGACAGATGACAACTAAAAGGAGGAAGGAGGAAGGAGGTTGAAAGTAAAGCAGAATGCACCTTAAGGTGCATTCTGCTTTACTTTCAGCCTCCTTAAAGCTACCACCTACTAGAATGTAGAAAATATTTCTTATGGTGCATATTCATGACTGCAAAAAGAGGAACTATTTTCATGAGTGGAGGAAAAATACAAAGATGTGAAAAGGTGTATTTATGAAGGAAAGGGTTAAAAAGTATAGTGACCTCGCACAGGAAAAGGTTAAGGCATTATTTTGCGCTGGAGGTTTATACATGACTATTGTTATTCAGAAAGTACCTAAAGGATCTTTCTGCATCACTTTCTGTTCTGCATTAGGCACCTTTTTATGCCTTTAAGTTATTCCTCCACTGAAGAAAAGTGTTCTTCTTTATAAAGTCATGAATAGGCACCATAAGAAATAGCAGATTGTAGCTTAAAGCAGGCTGAAAAAAAGCAGAATGTTTCTGAAGGAGTATTCTGCTTTACTTTCCACCTGCTTTAACCAACAATCTGCCATCAATACTGAAAACAAGCTATGTGGGAAAGGTTAAGGAGCATTTTGCTTTTAATTCCGCCTGTTTAAAGCTCCCATCTTGAAAGGTGTTCAGGACTTTCTAGCTGGGAACTGCTTTTCTTAGTGTATGAATAATTACCGTAGAAGCCTAAAAAGGCATTCTTATGACCAAAGGGTTAAACAAATCTTTGTGGAGTGGGTTCTGTACACAGGTTTGACTAGGTACTAACTTTGGGACTCTAAGCAGTAATGTATTAAAGTGGAGAAGACTTTATATTATTTTCCTTTTATACAAAATTCAGTGTAATGTATATTTATATAATGAAATGTAGAAAATACTAACATTGTGAAAATTTTGACAATTTATTTCTATCTGAGTGGCAAACATTTTGCAATGGAAATAAATGTTTTAGCACAGGAGGGTTTATTGGCAAAGAACATTGTTTTCCCCAGTGTAACATTTGCAAACAGTTTGTGGCGAAAAACCAGTATCTAAAATTGCAAGAATAAATTATACAGCTAAAGGAAATAGTAAAATTATCATCTAAGGAGATGCTTGGGGATTGTGAGATATATAATTGTCTTGAAATGTGTTTGAGCTATAAAAGTAAACATTGGTAATGCCAGAGTAGCACATTATAAGGCAGCTTTTATTGGTGTTTTATAGCAGAGTGTGTAAGATAATAGTCTAGTCTGTGTAACCGAAGTGATGTTCCTGCTTTAGAACTGTCAGCAGTTTCTTAACCTTTCTCCCCATGGCTTGTTTGCAGTAGCGATGGCTTCTTAAAGCAGACAGTAAATAAAGCAGAATGCTCTGAAGGAGCAATCTGCTTTGCTTTCAGTCTACTTTAAGCTACAGTCTACTAGATTATAGGAAACATGTCAGACATTTCTGATGGTGGATAATTATATTATTATTATCGCTAATAAAATAAGTAAAATATCTTCACTTAAGAGTGCAGAAACATATCAGACGGTACCTTTGAAGAAAACAGTGCAGACCCTGACCAGACATTTAAGAGGGCTTTACTGTAGTATCAGTTGAGATTTACATCATGCCATTCAGACAATTTGTGTATCTGTCAAGTTGAGATGAGCAGTCTAGAGACAGCTTTTACTATAGTTGTAGTTGAGGTATTCATCATATGATCAAGGCAGTTTGGGTATGCTTATCAATTTATGATAAGCAGTCTAGAGAATGATTTGACTGTAGAGTTAATTTATCATCTGATCCTGACAGTTTGTGTCAGTCAGTCAAGTTGAGATAAGCAGTCAAGAGAGAGAGAGTTTTACTGTAGTGTTAGTTGAGATATTCATCATCTGATCCTGACAGTTTGCGTATGTCAGTCAAGTTGTGATAAGCAGTCCAAGGGCAGAGTGAGCTTATCTATAATTCATGTTGATGTCTGATGGATGTAAGAATTCACCAGAAGTCTTTAACCCATTCTATGCAGGAAATCAGTATACCAGCATGCTGGAAACCAATAAAATGGAACCTCTGAATTACGAGCCCCCAAGACCGAGAAAAAGGTTCAATTTGGAGAGGTTTCAAGATTAAAGATGTTTTGCAGACAGTTTTGCAGACATAATTTTAAAGCTCAATCTTTAAGAAAGTTGGTTGCTTAGTGCAATATAATAGTAATTTATTGTATACCTTACTATAAATAGTAATAGATTTTGCTATGATGACAATGCAATACGCCCTTGCTGAGCGGGCCAATAACCGGATGCAGTCCAATTACAGGTTACAGTGTAGCTCCATTATATCGCGGAAGTTGGGGTCCACGAAATGAAATCCGCGATGTGGTCGGATTGCGATATAGCCAAATTCTGAGCTGAACTAAATTCTGTTGTATATTCACTTGCCAAACTCTATTATATCAATGTCATGCAATAAACACGGTTTCTTGGTTGATTACCTTGTTATTTCTTGTCAAAACAAGTCTTTATATGCACTGTCATATCTAGCATCAGCGTTTTCATGTGTATTATACCAAATGCGTACTTTCGTTTTTGACAACGGCCGCCATTTTGATTTAAATGTGGTGTGTATCAGTAAGATTCAGTTGCTCGTGGAAATCACACTTAATGCCTATATCGCGATTAGAAAGCGGATAAAAGGAGATTTTCTCGGTTGAATTGTCAAAAAACAACATACCGCGGTGTATAAATTTGAAAGAACAATGAAACCAATTTACAGTTCGCAGGTTAAATTTTATTCATTTCTTGGCGGACATTGTTCGAGTACGTTGTTATCAGGTACGAATCACAGTTATAATTGTAAGCGTCTGTTGATGTATCAAAATATGACTGTGATTTTAATGTCTGTGGTTATCTCTCCACTGCTATTAATGCGGATTAGTCGACTTTGATAGTTATTACTCAATCAGGTTAGTTTGCTAATTATTGCTAAATAATGAGGGAAACGCGCGCATGCGCGAGTTCACTCAAGGCCTATTGTTTGTTTGTTAGTGCACCTGTCAATCAACGCAGCGGGATGACACACACGCAGTCCACAGATGGTGATAATTGACACTGATTACGCAATTAAAGCGACCTGTTAAAGGAAGATATAATTATGAAAGAAACAGAAATGATCGCTACTCGGCTTTTATTGACTTTTAGTATACATATAGGAAAAAATGGGGTCCAAGCCGCGACCGCGATATATTGGCTTTCGCGAAATAGCGGACCGCGAAGTAATGGAGCTACACTGTATTTGGACTGCATCCAGTTATTGGCCCGGGGGCAACAGAATTTATGAATGTGAAAACGTTAGCAACGTAACGTTCAAAATGGCCAACGTTCGTTGAAGTCATTTGATTTCTATAACGGCCGCGCTTATGTAAACATTCAAACAATCTACGTATTCGTTGATTTTGAACCAGGTATACAATAAACAAGTCATTAAACGGCCGAGGGCGGGCCGTCGTTGCTTATTGGCACTCGTTAGCCACATTGGCACTCGGGCCAAGGCCCTCGTGCCATTATGGCTAACTTGTGCCAATAAGCAACGACGGCCCGCCCTCGGCCGTTTAATAACTGTATAGTATAAAGCTTCTTCAGGAACATTTTACATTACTATTATCCTGTATTAACCATTTGAACCCTAGTCCCGCATATAGACGTCCTTTGCAAACAATGAACATATAAATAGTACATTTGTCCTATGCAAACAGTGAAGACCCAGATCAGAGGGCTCCTAAGGAGCCCTCTGATCAGGGTCCTCACTGTTTGTCATAATGCCAAACATGGACAAAAACAACCCTTAAAAGTCAGAAATGGACTAGACTTAAATGGAAACTGGAATTGTCCATTTAAAGTTTCAGGGAGGAAAGAGTTAAACAGCTACCTGTCCTATGACCAATGAACATTTCTCCATTTAAGGATTGGTACATGTACCTTCAACATGATCTAAGACTTACATCAAAAGACCCTAAACACTCATGCTTTTAGACTTGTTTTCAAACTAGAAATAGGCTATGAGGTAATCATGGGTCAACCTTTACCTTCTAATATACATTTAAGGGGCCTCCGTGGCCTAGTGGTATTGTCACTGTGACTTAATCACTAAGCTCCTCACCGCTGTGAGTTCGAATCCCAGTAGGGTCGTTCGGATTTTTCATGTGGGGAAGCCTTCCAGCTGGCTTGCGGAAGGTAGGTGGTTCTACCCAGTTGCCGATTTGTGGCTGACACAGTGCATAAACGACTTTTGGGGTCTTCCTCCACCTGTTATTAGCTGGACGTCGCGATATGACTGAAATACTGTTGAAAGCGACATAAAATCAAAAAAAAAATCTAATATACATTTAAGTCCTGTTACACATTAATGTTTTTTCCAAAATGACATAGAATCATCAGACAGGTCCTTCCTGCACTACTTTCTTGTATCATAATTATATATGTCTGACATGAATCTGGACTATTTCCTGGGGGGAATATTTTCTTATTTTATCAACCAATATAGTAGCTCAGACGATATATAGATCCATAGTGGGTATTTCATATACATGTACAGTCAAAATTCAATACTTTGAACACGCTAAAATCTACCTTACCAGTATTCTATAAGCTGAATTTCGATATCTCGATCTCGCTTAAGTCAAACATACCTGTATTTCAAAGTTAAAACGTGGCTAAGCCAGGTTTTAACTTTGAAATATGGGTATGTTGGAACTAACGTGAGTTGGTAGTATCAAGTTTTTACTGTATAAATATTCAGCAGCAGAAGGGTAAATTACCAATTAGTGCAATCAGCATAACTCAGGAACTCAGTTTGATTGTTGTGATTAAGTTAATCAAGGCTGTGGAATGAATACTCTCTGATCAATGTACATGACTGTACAATACTGCACATCAATTTCACAGAATTAAACCATTACTCCATAGTAAGCAGAAAGTAAAGTACTGTTTCTATATCTTAGCAAATTGTAGTTTAAGCAGGCTGAAAGTAAAGCAGAATGTGCCTTTAGAATACCTGCAGGGCTCCAGATAAGAGGTAGTTTTTTCAACAAATCACACATTTTCTCACTATTTTTAGTATCAAATCCTATGGTGTTACTACTCATTAGAATCGTCTCAAAGAGACGATTCTAATGAGTAGTGACACCATAGGGTTTAATTCAGAAACAAAGGTTTTAGTTTTTGAAAAACTACCCTTATCTGGTGCTCTGTACCTGTCTTCAAAACTAGGAACAGGCCATTGGGTAAAGGATTAATCAGGACATGCTAGTTGTATGAAAAGGCAATTCTATGAGGAATAGGTATAGGCATCAAAAGGCCATTGTATTTAACTCTTTGAACCCTAGTCCCGCATATAGGCGTCCTTTTCAAACAGTGTACATGTGAAAAGTACACTTGTTCTGTGCAAACAGTGAAGACCCAGATCAGAAGGCTCCGAAAGGAGCCCTCTGATCAGGGTCATCACTGTTTGTCATTATGCCAAATATTGACAAAAACAACCCTTAAAAGTCAGAAATGGACCAGACTAAAATGGAAACTGGAATTGTCCATTTAAAGTTTCAGGGAGGAAAGAGTTAAACCCTTTGAATGTATTCACACATATATGCATTTTTTGCAAACAGTGTACCTGTGAAGAGCACACATATCCTATGTAAACAGTGAAGACCCAGATCAGAGGTCTCTTAAAATATCCTTCTGATCAGTATCTGAACTTTTTGTCATATTGCAATACAGTGACAACCTTAAACAGTCAAACATTGACTAGACTAAATTTGAAATTGGAGTTTCAGGGAGGGAAGTGTTTATTCAGTGTCCTAAGTGGTAAAGGTTTACAGGCAAAAAACAAGTTTCCAATCCAGCAGAGCTGCTCACCTCTCACTATAGAACAGCTATAATCAATAGCTGCAGGAAAAGCCACCATGTGATTTCTATAGATGTCTGGATGGCAATTGCAGTTATCAGTAATGCTGTAATGGTTGGTATGAAATTGGCGTGGAATGCAGGCAGGAATCTAGGATCGGGGTTAGAGGGGCAGATCCATGCTTCCCAGCATCCCTCCTACCCCTACTCTAAAATGTATTAACTCTTTCCTCCCTGAAACTTAAAATGGACAATCCCAGTTTCCATTTGAGTCTAGTCCATTTTTGACTTTTTAGGGTTGTTTTTGGTCAATGTTTTGCATTATGACAAACAGTGAAGACCCAGATCAGAGGGCTCCATAAGGAGCCCTCTGATCTGGGTCTTCACTGTTTGCATAGGGCAAGTGCACTTTTCACATGTATACTGTTTGAAAAGGACGCCTATATGCGGGATTAGGGTTCAAAGGGTTAAAACAGTGCAGACCTTACAGGAGCCTTCTGACCTGGGTCTAACTGTAAGTCTGATATTAATTTAAACCATTACTATTTAAATATGCTTACTCTTAGGGCCAACGTATGGTTTTGAAATCTGCATTTGTGTTTCAAAATATACTATTCCTATGTTTCTTGAGGTATTGCTTTCATATTTGGTATGCATGCGTATATGGACAAGACCTAGAAAGCTTGACCCCAGTGACCTTGACCTTAGACTATGTTTTTAAGCTTCGAAGTGTGTCGCTGACGGTGAGCTTTGTTGTCTCTCTGATAACTGTTGTTTCTTCCTTTCAAGAGAATCGTTTCATTTTTTACAGTCATAAATGTGAACCATTAAGAAATATTTATAATATTCTAGCAGGTGGAAGGTTATTGGCTTATTGCAGAATACAAATGATGCAGAAAGCTCCTATGTGAGCTTTCTGCATTAGTTCCATCCTGCATGAAACGGTCACATGTCTGTAGAGATACCCATGCTACAAGCGGTTGGTTATTACAAGATTAACTGTATTGAGATTTCTCTGGAGCATTGATGTATGATTAACTGCATGTTGAGGATTTGGTGCAAAACTATTGTAACTCCTTCACAATTGTGAAGGAGTTACAATAGTTTTGCACCAAACCCTCGAATTGTGTGCTTTCATATTATTCATGAGGCATAGCAAAACCTCTCAATAAGAGACACAAGTCATGTTGATCTTTTTGGCCGACAGCTACCTAAAATGGATGAAAGGATTTCTTACCTTTCTTTCCTCTTGTTTATAGTTGCAAAAAGTAACAGTAAAAGTAAAAGTAAAATGGTTAAAACATCCGGGATTAATTGCTGTACTAATGAATTAAATATATAGCTGAGTGAGCTACAGTCAAACTTGCATTAGTGAATACGGTTTAACTTGGTCAATATCTAGAGAATTCCCTCTCTTAGTAACAGCGACACTCAATGGGAGACAAAAATTTGTGTGTTGTACAGAGTGAGTCATTATAGGGAGGGAAATTGGCTTACATTTACAAACAGCTTGGCGTCTGATCTGGATTCAAGCTGTTTGTCACTCGTCATTAAGGATTTTAAGTCAAAATCTCCATTATGTAATAGCAGAAGACAATTTTACGCCTACGATATTGCAGCAGTTAAAGCGTTAGACATAATTGTCCCATTTAGGGAATTGTGGCAAAGGTCGTTATAAGGAGGGAATCGCTGTTTGGAGGGCCGTTGTAGAGAGGGAATACTGTAGTTCATTCGGAAAGTCAGTATAAGGGTTAAAATTCAGCATTTCAAAGGATTGGAAATTCTGGAGGCAAAAATCAATTTTCCCTGCTCATTAATTCATGCACCCCTGAAACTTTTAATGGACAATTCCAATTGTCAATTAAGTTTTAATTTATATTGAACTATTTAGAGTTGATTTTAACAATCTATTTCAAAGTAACAATTAATGCAGACCCTGATCAGACCTGGCTGCAAGGTTATAAAGCATCCGAGTTGAGTCTATTATCGTTCTCAAGAATTTGACTGTTCAGATTTGAACCTAGGCTCAAAACTGACCAATCAAATGCTTGAGAATGATAACCCACTCAACTCAAAAAGCTTTATAACCTTGCAGCCTGGGCTATTTGAAAAGGACAAGTGTACTACTCACATGTTCTCTGCTTGTTAATTGCAAGTACAATGTATACTTTTCGCTAGCGTTGAAAGTGTTGTTACTAACAAAATTATTAAATTTTAACATTTATAGCATCATGTGTAAGTGTAAGTCAGATTATCTATTGCACATGGTTTAGGGCCAGTGGATTTCACATTGCTTCTAAATAATGGATCCAAACCTTTTGATGACCAAATGCTCTTTTCCTTGGAGGAATACATCAAGTAAATCAAATCTGAGCCAATGTTTTGCTGCTAGCTGTTTGTAGCGTGCTAGTCACATAACCTTTCCTCCCAGGGGGAGACCTTTTGACGCCATTCCCTGCTACTCATAGTTACGCCTTTTCATGACTTTATCATGGCATGGGAAAGATCAATAGGAGATCTTGCTAAATGATGTTTATTTGTTTACAGAAAGCACAAGTATAGACTAATATAGCAAAAAAATTAAGTGCTATAGAGGCACATCCTGCTTTACGTTCAGCTTGCTTTAAGCCACCATCTGCTAGGATATATAGATTTATATTTGTTTCCTATGGTGCATTTACATGACTGTATAAAGTGGAACTATTTTATTCAGTTGAGGAAAAAAGTAAAATGAGAAAAATGGTGTAATTATGACAATAATGGGATTATGGGAAAGAGGCAAACAGTTTTTGTCTGGTGTAACCAGAGAGCGAAAGGGAGACTAAGGGGTTACAGTTTCCTTCATAGTCATTATAGTTGGTGTCATAGGCTTAAAATATTTATACAATCATGTATTAAGCTCCAAAATAAAGTTTTTATTTTAGCTTTGTTGTTCCAAAAGTATTAGTGCTAGACCAACCAAACTTACAATTTACAGCTGTTTCAAGTCTAGATGTCAGGACTGATGAACATTTAAAAACCCATTACCCCAAATACGCCTTTTTAAGCCCTTAATTTATTCCCGTACTGAAGAAAACAGTTCCAAGGTATACTGTCACAAATAAGAATCATTAGAAATATTTTCCATAATTGTAACTGATAATAGCTTAAAGCAGGCTGAAAATAAAGCAGAATGCGCCTTAAAGCGCATTCTGCTTTTCATTTCAACCTGCTTAAAGTGATCACATATCTTCAAAAGTAGAAACAGGATATGAGGTAATGGATAAAACAAGGACATGCATGTAAGACATTTAATTCCGCAGAACTCTTAAGACTTGTTCTTCAATGAAACCAGGTCTTTACATTATTGCGACATTTCCTTAAAAACACTTTCGTTCTGAGACTGGTTGTCTGTCAACTAAGTGAAAAATCAATACAAAGTTAGTAGAGCAGGAGAGATAACCGTAAACCCTGCTGGTGCTTAGAGCCACCTCAATGGGATTTACGACTGTATTTCTTTCATTAACCCTTCTCCTGTTTGCAGTATACATTGAATCTTTATGAAAACAGTGTAGACACAGATCTGAAGGAGCTGTTTGATCATGGTCAAAACCGATTTCTTTTAGGATATTTACTAGTATGACATGAGTCTGCTTGGGGAATTTTAGTATCTTTATTGTATTTGCCTTAGGCCCTATGTAGCAGGAGAAGGGTTGAAACCTTCGTCCGTCCGTCCGTCATCAAACTTTTTCTTTAAAGATATTCTTCTTGAAAGCCACCAGGCCAATTTCTTCAAAACTTCATAGGATTATTCCTTGTAGGGTACTCTCTCAGATTTCTTCAAATATAGGTCATCCAATTGAAAATGTGGTTGCCATGGCAACCAATTGAATTTTTTTTTAAAAATCTTCTTTTCAAAAACAACTGGTCCGAATTGAAAATAATTTTACCCAAATGTGCCACTGGTGACCCTCTATTAGTTTTTAGAAAATAATTTACCTATCTTAAAAAACATGGCCGCTAGTGGGTGGGGCAGATTTTCCTTATATGGCTATATAGTGAAAACTTTAAAAATCTTCTTATCTGAAACCGCTGGTCCGATTTGAAAGTTATTTCATACAAATGATCCATGGGTGACCCTCTACCAGATTTCTTAAAATAATTTTGATATCTAAAAAACATGGCAGCCAGTGGGTGGGGCACATTTTCCTTATGTTACTGTATAGTAAATCTTAACAAATCTTCTTCTGTAAATTTACTGGTCCAAAATGAAAATAATTTTACACAAAAGATCCATTTATAACTCTCTACCAGATTTCTTAAAACCATTTTGTTATTTTAAAAAACATGGCTGCTAGTGGGTGGGGCTAGTTTTCCTTATATTTCTGTACAGAAAATCTTTAAAAAAAATAATTCTCTGAAAATATTGGTCTCGTTTAAAAATATTTTACACAAATAATGATTCATGGGTGACCCTTTGCCAGTTTTCTTCAAATAATCTTCCTAGCTCAAACATGGCCGCCAGTTGGTTAGGGTGAATTTACCGATGATGGCTTATAGTGAAAACTTAACCATTACTGGTCCATTACCATGACGGTGACAATGGGTACCAGGTGAGCGATTTAGGGCTGCATGCTGCTCTTGTTACAGGGTAATGGGTTAACATCTTGAACTCACTTAGTCGAACATATGTCTATATTTCAAAGTTAAAAAGTGTTTTAGTAACACACTTGACTATTGTACCATGGGTAGTGAGTTCAATCCCTTGCCGGAACAAGTCCTTTGGATGAGACTATAAACCCAGGTCCGATGTATCGATGCTTTACACTGGGTATCCAAACCAACCAGAGAACTCTGTCAATAATAAGAGTAGGGCATCACGCCCAAGTTTTCTGTATCTACTCCCCTCTTTTGGGCTTCAAATTAGCCCATAGATGGCAGAAAAGAACACAAACAAACAAACAGCTTAGCCACGATTTAAGTTTGAAATACAAATAAGTCTGATTTCCCTAAAGTTAGTTTGAAAATTGAAATATTGAAGTGCGCCTTTAGAGTCAATAATCTTGAACAAGACAGTTTGATAATGGCAGTCAAAGAGTTAACAGTTCTGTTATATCTACTGATGATACAGGCTGAAATAAACAGAGACACAATTACCATAACAAGGTAAAACATGTGAGAGAGAATTCACGCCCCTGTGGTAACAAGTGAAGATTTATATCTAGTATCTCACACAGAAAATGTGTCTGTAATTTACGAGACATTAATTTCAGGATATGAAAGAATAGTTCCTAAATTGCCAGGCCATCAATCCTGCTTGTATTGATTTTATATGTGCTTTGAAAAGGGGAAGTATTATGGTATTGCATGTGTTAACCCATTACCCCATAGCCTGTTTCTAGTTTTGAAAATAGGTGACCACTTAAAGCAGGTTGAAAGTAAAGCAGAATGCTTTTAGCTAACATCTGCTAAATATAGAAAATATTGTTTATCAAACATATTTATAACTGTATAAATTTCAACTGTTTTCTTCAATGGAGGAATAAATTAAAGGCGTAAAAAGTTGTATGTATGGGGTAATGGGTTAAGGCATGTGCTATCCAATTTTTCTATGCAGTTAACTCTAAGAATTTTTGCGTGATTTTGTGTCATACATTTGTACTTAGTTGGATGCTCCATTGCCTAAATAGGTTGAATGTGTTTGTAAATTGCAACTTTTCATCTATACTTTGCAGAGTTATTCCCCTTGACAGGACCTGATGTAGGGTTAAGGCATGTGTCCATCCAATTTTTCTATGCAGTTAACTCTAAGAATTTTTGCGTGATTTCGTGACATACATTTGTACTTAGTTGGATGCTCCATTGCCTAAATAGGTTGAATGTGTTTGTAAATTGCAACATTTCATCTATACTTTGCAGAGTTATTCCCCTTGACAGGACCTGATGTATAGTTTGCTGAAGACACTAGGATGTTAAGGTCCTGCATTTAGTCACACTACTTCACATCTTCAATGGGCTTTGATAAGTACAGCTGTCATATTGTATCACAGTTTGGTGACCTTGACCTCTGTAACCTACGTTTGGCTTTTGTCTTTAAGTCCATTAGAGACTAGTAAAGTGTTTGAACACATTTTACTGAAGTGTCTTATATTACTAAAGAAACATTTGGCACTCAATGCGTAGTGTCTGATTTGAAACCCATTTGCTTTTGCAAGTCATTTTGTGCTTAGTAAAGGTTTAATCCTAGCTGGTGACTCATACAAGCATCCTTTGCAAACAGTGTACCTGTCAAAGAGTACACTTGTCCTATGCAAACGGTGTAGACCCAGATCAGAGGGCTCCATTAGGAGCCCTCTGATCAGGGTCTGCACCGTTTGTAATTTTGCAGTGCATTGTAAAAATACAACCCTCAATAGTCATTAATGGACTGGACTTTGATAGAATCTGGATTTGTCTATTTCAAGTTTCAGGGTGGAACTTTGTTAAGACTTACTTTCAATGATAATACTGTGAGCCACTCTGACATTGTTTTATTGATTTTCTATATCATAAGCTTTGAATCAAAGTAGACAGGCGGTTTGAATAATATAGAGCTTCTGTCATGTACTAAGTAAGTGAATAATCTTTATATACAGTATATCTTGTATCGACTGACCACATTATAGAAGACCTACTGGAAGCTCTAAATAGAAATGGTTTCTTAATGCAGAATAGAAATAATGCAGAAAGCTCTCATTGGAGCTTTCTGTATTATTTCTATCCTGCATTAAGCAGTCACTTGCCTGAAAAGGTCTTGAGCACTACTTCACTGAGTGGTTGCTAAATAGAAGAAGGCAGGGCTCCAGTTAAGGGGGGTATTTCAAAACCTAAAATCTTTATTCCTGCATAAAACCCTATGGTGTCACTACTCTTTAGAATCGTCTCTTCGAGACGATTCTAATGAGTAGTAACACCTTAGGATTGGTGTTAAAATGATTGAAAAAATGTTGGTTTTGTTCAGTTTTCTCACTCTTATCTGGAGTCCTGAGAAGGACTGTCAACAGAAAAAACATCCAACCAGTACAGCCACACTACAGAAGACTGGGTGTTGTTAGACAGCAGCTTGAAGCAAATTAATATTCAAAGCAGCAATTTTATTCCTTTAGAATCTTTCTGCTTTTCTGTCATCCTGCCTTATGGCAACAGGTACAGCACTCATAAATCACACCATGTTTGAACCATTACCCTGTGGACTGTCCCTAGTTTTGAAGGTATATGACCACTGAAAGCAGCTTGAAAGTAAAGCAGAATGTGCCTTAAAGGCACATTCTGCTTTACTTCCAGTTTGCTTTAAGATAGAATCTGCTAGGATATAGAAAATATGTCCTTATATTCCTTTAATGAATAGAAGGAGATTCCATTGCAATATTTAGGCATGGATAAGATTTACCCATTGAGCCCTGGCAACAACTATACTTATCTTTTACAAACAATGTACTTGTGAAAAGTGCACTAATTATCTTGTGCAAACAGTGTAGAGCCCTCTGATATGGTTTATGGTCTTAATGTACCAATGCCTCAATGTACCAGTCTCAATGTACCATTTTTCTAGACTGAACGTACCACTATATAAAATTGATAGAAAACAATTTTATTATACTATTTTTTTAAATAAAGAAATTGTTTGTAATTAAGACTAGCTACCTCTGATATGGATCTGCACTGTTTAGTCACTTTTCAATAATGTGTAAAAAGAACAACAACCCAATCTTAATAAGGCAAAAATGGACTACACTTTAACCCTTTACCCAATAAGCTCTTTATAACATTAAAGACAGGTGACCACTTATAGCAGGTTGAAAGTAAAGCAGAATGTGCCTAAGGGCACATTCTGCTTTTCTTTCAGCCTGCTTTAAACTACCATATGCTAGGCTATATAAATTATTTGTGATGGTAATTGTTCATAAGGGTATAAACTGGAACTATTTTCTTCAGCGGAGTAATAAATAAAACACGTTAAAAGTCGCTTATATGGGGGAAAGGGTTAATGGAACGGGGATTGTCCAATTGAAGTTTCAGGGTGTGTATGTGATCAATGGTTCAGTGGTGGTAATAGTAGCCTGCTGTAGTGAGTAAATTGGTAGGTTGGAACAGCTTCAAGAATTGAGATTTATGTATGGCCAGAACAAGCATCATTTAACTCTGTTCTCCACAGTCATCAGGACATTTCACCTATCTCCATCTGTGTTGAAAGCAGTAAACTGCTTAAAGCAAGATGAAAGTAAAGCAAAAAGCTCCTTTAGAAGCTTTCTGCTATGATTTCATTTTGCTTTAAGCTGGAGCATATTTTCAACAGCATCTGTAAATAATAATGTGTGGTGTTTGTAGTGCAGAGAAGGGGGTTATTATAGAGAGGTATTGGAGAATGTTGTCTATTGATATTTAATCCTCCCAAATACAGCCTGTTTCAATGGCATTTTACTGCTTGGCACTGTCACAGTGTCTCTACTTGACACTGGGCCAATTCCTTCTGAAAATAACCTGATTCAGGCTTCCTTTACATGCCCAGTTCTGATTTCACAATGTGGGACTCGGAAGTTTACATATGTTTCTATGGCGATAAACCAAGAGTGAAGAGTCACTGTGAACTTAAAACTCCTCAGTTGTACTGTTTCTATTCATAGATAAATGAAGCATCAGGAAACATTTTTTTAGTCCTATTTAGACTTATTTCCAAAGATATGCTAACACAAAAAACGCTGAGGTCTGCTACATTTGTTGTCAGTTTTAAAAACAGGAACACATCACAAAAAGTAAACCAAACAAAATATAATTGTGCACATTCATCAAATGTAAAAAAAATAAAATCCCACCATGCAAAGAGTTTGAATAGACGAAACATTTTAGTCGATGTTACACTGTTCTAGCCCTATCTAGATCTGTGGAGCAACTTTTCATTTTGTAATTTTGACCTTGCTACCATATAAGTTGCTAATAAAAATCTGAAGATTTTCAAGTGCAATTTTAGAGATCATACCTTTAACCCTTTCACTATGAGGCTTTTTAATTATGACATAATTATGCAAACAGTTTTGATCCAGATCAGATGTCTTGTAATGCAGCATCTGATCTGGATCTATATAAATTGTTTGACACCCATGTCAATGTTTCCTTAGTAAAATGCATGAGATTCCAAATTTTAAAAGTAAGAGCAGAAATCATGAAGATTACGTTAAAAATCAGTTGGTCCAAAGAA
Organism: Gari tellinella; assembly: GCA_922989275.2. NCBI lineage: Eukaryota > Metazoa > Mollusca > Bivalvia > Cardiida > Psammobiidae > Gari > Gari tellinella. Next base: position 11,382,809 of record OV277873.1, read on the forward strand.
ATTATGAAAATTCCAAAGATTTTGGAAAAAAGCCCCGTTTTAAGAGATATCTGAATAAAGTAAAGCATAAAGGAGTTTTGTGCTGTATGCTTATTTTGATTTCAGTGACCAAATACAAGCTTTCTTTGAGTGGCTCACTGGTTGTTATACTGGGAATACTGTATTGGAATTTGCAATGTTGAATTATGAATGAGAAAATAACTGTCTTTTTAGACCAAAAATTTGCTTTTCCATTATTGGTTTTCTTTGCCATTTTGATATAACTCCATCATTTAGATTTCAGTTTAGCTCTTGTTGGAAAAGTACATGGCAAAGCTGTGGCAGTCAAGATAATTTAATTCAGCTGAATTCTCATTTAACCCATTACCCCATACGTTTGCCTTTTTACGCTTTTAAATAATTTCTCTACTGAAGAAAATAGTTTCAATTTATACAGAAATGAATATGTAGCATAAGAAATATTTTCTATATTGCAGTAGATGGTAGCTTAAAGCAGGCTGAAAGTAAAGCAGAATGCACCTTTAGGTGCATTCTGCTTTACTTTAAACCTGCTTTAAGTAGTTACATATCTTCAAAATAAGAAATTAGCTATGGGCTTATGGGTTAAAACTCTAAAAATAATTGTCCAAATTGGTAATAACTTCTGAATAATCAATACCTTGTTCAGAAAGATTTAAGCTGAGGTCAGAATAGAGGATTTGTATTTTGGAGATGAAACAGTAAGTGATTTCCCTGTGGAAATAATGCTCTAACCCATAACAAGGCACTTATATAATAAGACATTGACGTATCAGAGACTACAGAAACTCGGGCCCGTAGACAATGAAGAGTTATTTGTTTGCAAGCGGGGAAGTAAATGTTCCATTAGATTGCTGATACAGACAGTAATATGTAAACCCATTACATCATAGCTAGTGTTTGGTGCTTAACCCATTGAACCCTCAATTGTGACCAACATATATTTTCCTTACCAACAGTGTACCTGTGAAGAGAGCACTCGTCCTTTGTAAAGAAACAGCAAGAAAGCTAGAGATAATCAAAGCCAAGAGATTGCTGAATGGAGGATAGATATAATGCCTCCCTACAGGAGCTTTTTACATTATATCTACCCTCCATTTAGCAACATACTGTATAAGATACTGCTTGAAATAGGCATTGTATTGAATGGTGGCTTAACCCATTACCCCATAGCCTGTTTCTAGTTTTCAAGACAGGTGACCATTTAAAGCAGGTTGAAAGTAAAGCAGAATGTGCCTTAAGGCACATTCTGCTTTACTTTCAGCCTGCTTTAAGCTACCACCTGCTAGAAAAAAAAAATTCCTTATAATACATTTTTATGAATGTATAATTTAGAACTTTTTCTTCAGCGCAAGAATAAACTGAATACGCTAAAAGGTGCTCAATCTATAGGGGAAAGGGTTAATACAGGTTAGACTCATGAAAATTTATGCACGTGACTGTGAAACTGGAGTCTGAGTGATGAAGTTATTATGCATGTCGTTTTGATATACATGTATATATATTGATTTAATAAGGTTTCTATGGTAACGAAACATGTTAACCCTTTCCTGACTAGTTTGTTTTCTTCGTTTTAAAGAATTGGCTACATAAAGTAGACTGAAAAATTCTCAAAAATTTTCTAGTGTGACCTTGCGTTTTGTTGAGTATGTAGAATCTGTTATGATCTGGAGGAGATTCAGAGTTTACATAGCATCTCATCTGGATTCAAACTGATGGCAAAAGGTTATGTTACATAATGTATAGATATACAGTCAACTATAGATGTACAGTAGAACCTCTCTAAATAGGACACTTTAATACCAGTTGGTAACAGGTGACAGCTTAGTGCACGTATTAAGAGTAAGAGAGAAAACTTTGTTTGTGAACTTTATGCCCTACTTTTATCCTGCATTTAGTAGTCACCTGTCTTTTGTGGTTTATTATTTTCCAAAGAGTATCCATTTTAAAGAGGTCTGTATAGTAATTATGCTTTGCATAAGAAGATCTAAACTCTGTTATGTTAATATTATTTTGCAAACATGTTGAGATCTACACAATAGTAACCTCACCAGAAGTACTTGTTTAGTGTTGTCACATCTATATGATGTTGTTAGCATGAGAACTGTATTCATGTTTATTTCTTACAGACATGTTGAGATCTCCCCTCACCAGAAGTACTTGTTTAGTGTTGTCATGTCTGTACAATTCTATGTTTATGTTTATTTCTTGCAGACATGTGGAGATCTACACCTCCCCTCACCAGAAGTTCTTGTTTAGTGTTGTCACGTCTATACAATACTACATGTACATGTATATTCATGTTTATATAATTACTTGCAGACATGTTGAAATCTACACCTCCCCTCACCAGAAGTTCTTGTTTAGTGTTGCTACACATGCTACCATGGGACAGGGCAAGGCTGGCTTCAACCTTATGCAGGTAACATTCTACCCCAGTTTCTCCATTAACCACCAGATAAAAGTCACTTTCATTTTGCTTTAAGCTGCCACTTGTATTCAACAACATAAATTACTAACCATTTGTGGTGTATATGTAAAGGAGAAGTTAAAGATATGCCATATATGGAGATTGGGTTAGAGAAAAGGTTCCTGTGACTCTTCAAATCAGGACAATGTAGAAGAATAAAAAAAGTCCCTTTTACACGGAATAGGTAAAAGTCTAAATAATATACGACTTTTTATGGGAGATAACTGGATTTTGTTGTTTTACAGAGGAAATGGGGAGTTATCTCCCTTGGCCAGGATATAACAATCAAGCCATTCACTTTCAACACTAAACTTCAGACCATTGGGACAATGGTATTGCAAGTGGATTTTTTACAAAAGAAGAAGTAAGTCACTACCTTCTGTTTTATAAACCTCTGCATGTTAATGAAAAGTCTGATGATGATGATGATGATGATGATATTTTATTTAGCCCATTACCCCATAGCCTGTTTCAAGTTTTGAAGATAGGTGACCCCTTAAAGCAGGTTGAAAGTAAAGCATAATGTGCCTTAAAACGCATTCTGCTTTACTTTCAGCTATTATCTGCTAGTATATAGAAAATGTTCCTTATGATTCTTATTTGTAACAGTATAAAATGGAGCTATTTTCTTCAGTAGAGTAATAAATTATAGGCCTAAAAAGGCGTATTTATGGGGTAATGGGTTAACCCATTGCTACTCTGCTTGTTCTTAGTTGTGTCACCTGATGAAGGCAGAGGTTACATTTAGGTATCCCTTTTCTGGTGTCTGTCTGTCCGTATCTGTTCATATAATTATTTAGTAAAACCTTGACAACCTTGCTTAGCTGTGGCATTGGTTAGTTGCTTGGGCTGTTTCTTGTAATGGTCTGTTTGCATTCAATTTCATTAAAACTTCAAAACATGACGTTTTACGGTTTATTTTGACATCATACAGCAGCTGTAGACTACATTTACTGTACTTTCATATGTTACCAAGGCTCCAGATAAGAGGGAGTAAACTGAACAAATCCAGCATTTTCTCACTCAATTCAGTACCAAATCCTATGGTGTTACTACTCATTAGAATCGTCTCGAAGAGACGATTCTAATGAGTTGTAACACCATAGGGTTTAAATCAGAAATAAAGATTTTAGTTTTTGAAATACATCCCTTATCTGAAACTCTGATTTACATAGCACTATAATGTCATACCTAGATGATCTCAATTAATGTCCACTTGATACATTTAATATTTATTATACATGACATTTCATGGTTCAGCCACCAATATCAAGGACCACAATGGAAATAAGGGAAATGATTTTCTCTTTTTAGCTCACCTAAGTGCCAAGGTGAGCTTTTAGGATCGCTGGATGTCCGTCGTCCGTCGTCTGTCCGTCCGTCCACAATTGGTTGTGAACACTCTAGCGGCTACAAATTTCATCCGATCTTCATGAAACTTGATGACAATGTTTGTCTTGATAAAATCTAGGCCAAGTTCGAATGTGGGTCATGTCGGGTCAAAAACTAGGTCACTAGGTCAAATCATAGAAAAACCTTGTGAACACTCTAGAGGCTACAAATCTCATTGGATCTTAATGAAACTTGATGACAATGTTTGTCTTTGTGATATCTAGGTCAAGTTCGAATTTGGGTCATGTCCGGTCAAAAACTAGGTCACTAGGTCAAATCATAGAAAAACCTTGTGAACACTCTAGAGGCTACAAATTTCATTGGATTTTATTGCAACTTGGCCAGAATGTTTGTCTAATTGATATCTAGGTCAAGTTCGAATATGAGTCATGTCGGGTCAAAAACTAGGTCACTAGGTCAAATCATAGGAAAACCTTGTTAACACTCTAGAGGCTACAAATTTCATTGGATTTTATTGCAACTTTGCCAGAATGTTTGCCTAATTGATATCTAGGTCAAGTTAGAATATGAGTCATGTCGGGTCAAAAACTAGGTCACTAGGTCAAATCATAGGAAAACCTTGTTAACACTCTAGAGGCTACAAATCTCATTTAATCTTCATGAAACTTGGTCAAAATGTTTGCCTCCTTGATATCTAGGTCAAGTGTGAATGTAGGTCATGTCCCATCAAAACCTAGGTCCCTAGGTCAAATCATAGAAAAACCTTGTGAATACTCTAGAGGCTACAAATTTCATTGGATTTTTATGCAACTTAGTCTGAATGTTTGCCTATTGAATTCGAGGGTAAGTTCGAATATGGGTCATGTCGGGTCAAAAATTAGGTCACTAGGTTAAATCAAAGAAAAATTGTGTTAACCCTCATTTGGCTACAAATCTCATTAGATCTGAATGAAATCTTGTCAGAATGTTTGCCTACATCAAATCTAGTTCAAAATCAAACATGGATTGTGTCTGGTCAAAAACTAGGTCACTAGGTCAAATTTTAGAAAAATCTTGTTAACACTCTAGAGTTTGATTGTGGGTCATGTCCAGTTGTAATCTAGGTCACTATAGGTAAAGTTTTCTATGGTGTACCAGTTGAGCGGTTTAGGGCCATGGTGGCCCTTGTTTGTGTTATCCTTGGTATTGGTGTGCCTGTCATGAATCTCTACATTTGTATACATGTACATGATTTGTTACGTTTTGTGTGATCTGTGTATACTTATTGTTGGTTGCCATGATATGCATATTGTTACCTGAATAAACTCTATCTATCTATGTGACTATTGCAGGGCTCCAGATAAGAGTAGTTTTTCAAAAACTAAAATCTTTATTTCTGCTTTAAACCCTATGGTGTGACTACTCATCAGAATCGTCTCTTCGAGACGATTCTAATGAGTAGTGACACCATAAGGTTTGGTGATGAGATGAGTGAGAAAATGTTGAATTTGTTCAGAAAACTACACCTTATCTGGAGCCCTGCTATTGCTCTATTTTTAGTGCCACCCCAGAAACCTTTGATACTGATAAGATGGCGGTTGAGTTTGCAATGCAGTTTGCCTCGTCAGGCTTCACAGAGGGCCAGACTTTGGCCTTCAACTTCGCTGAGAAGAAACTCTTATCTGTATGTGTAAAGAGCATCGAAGGTAAAGTTTAACAAAAACATGAAGTGTTCTTATCTTGCTGCAAAGACAGGAATGCCAGATATTCTTATTTCTATTGGCCACCATATTAATACTTTAACACATTCCCCCCATAAATATGCCTTTTTAAGCCTATAATTAATTCCTCCACTGAAGGAAATAGTTCCCTTTTATACAGTCATGAATATGTGTCATAAGAAACATTTTCTATATCCTAACAGATAATAACTTAAAGCAGGCTGAAAGTAAAGCAGAATGCACCTTAAGGCGCATTTTGCTTTAGTTTCAACCTGCTTTAAGTGATCATTTTTCTTTAAAACTAGAAACAGACTATGGGGGTAATGGGTTAAACTCCGCCCAATATGAACATCAATCTATTGTCTGAATTAATATTTTAACTTATAAGATACAGTAAAGATCCCCCAGGAAAAAGTGAATATTCATTTTAGATCCTGTATGAAAACGGTGTAAACCCTAATAAGGATCTGTCTGATCTTGGTCTACTCTGTATTCTTAAAAACGTCACTATACACTTATAGCAACAGAAGAGTTTATTACAGTAGATAAAATAGAGTCAGTACCCCAGATAAGGGGAGTATTTGAAAATCTAAAATCTTTATTTCTGCTTTAAACCCTATGGTGTTACTACTCATTAGAATCGTCTCGAAGAGACGATTCTAATGAGTAGTAACACCATAGGATTTGGTGCTCAAATGAGTGAGAACATGTTGTATTTGCTTAGTTTACTCCCCCTTATCTGGAGCCCTGAGAGTAGAACCTCTCTTTAACGGTCACTAAAAAGGGTCTCTTTGATGAGTTTAAAGAAAGGTGGCAGCTTTAAACAAGAAAAAGTAAAGTAGAAAGGGGTTCTTCTGGAATTGAAACTCAAGGCATTATTTTTGCTAGATGAGGGACATCAACCAATTAGTAGCCCCATGGAACTTATTTGATTTAAAATTAACTGTTTGCTTATTAAAACATTACTGACGTTAATCATTCAGAGATGTGAATTTCTTTCAGGCTAATATGTTCATTGATGCAAACTGCAGTTGAAATGTAAATATTCTTTTATTTCTTTCAGTTCTAGATTTATCAAACTTAAACAAGGCGACAGGAAAACAGACAAGGGTATGTATAAAATATGAATCCATTAACCCCTAGTGACATTAAGCACATCCTTTATAAACAGTGTTCTTGTGATGAGTATACTTGTCCTATGCAAACAGTGCAGGCCCTGATCACAGGAACCATCTACTCTGACTACTCATGGTTTGCACTGTTTGTCGTTTTGCAATAAATTTAATTGTCAGAACCTATTAGATTTAATGGCAAACAAGACTTTTCGAGTTGAATTCCAGGAGTGATTAAGTTCAGAAATACAATACAATCTTGCTAATTGATCTTTTTTAACCCTTAACTCCACAGATGCACATTTTGACTCATTTAATTTTTTCCTCCACTGAAAAAAATAATTCAATTTTATACAATCATGAATATGTATTATAAGAAGTATATTCCATATTCTAGCAGATGGTTGCTTTGAGAAGACTAAATATAAAGCAGAATGTGCCTAAAGGTCACATGGTTACAAGCTAGAAACAGGCTATGGAGTGATGGGTTAAAAATGCAAATGATTCAAACAAGTTTTTTAGGGCTGTGATAGTACAATGTGAGTGTCAAACAGATATAGTTGAAATTCTATACTTAGAACTCGTGTTAGCCCTTTCCTCCATATAAGCGACTTTTAGCGTGTTTAATTTATTCCTCCGCTAAAGAAAATAGTTCCAGTTTATAACCTCATGAACAATTACAATAACAAATATCTTGATATAGCCTAGCAGATAGTAGTTTAAAGCAGGCTGAAAGTAAAGCAGAATGTGCCTTAAGGCACATTCTGCTTTACTTTCAACCTGCTTTAAGTGATCACCTGTAGTTAATGTTATAAACGGATTATTTGGTAAAGGGTTAATTGGAACATTCAAGCTGGAAGGTTCTTTAGACATACATTATAATAAAAACAACACACACACAACAACATGCAGGTGATAACTACAAAGATTACAACATTGCAACAAGCAAAGAGTTAATTTATGATTTTTATTTTGTTTTTTCTTTGTTTAGTCCCAGATTGGCTTGCTGACTGGCAACTCTACAATTGTGTTTGAGAAGTTTGAAAATTCCACCATAAATCTGGTGGGAAAATCCAAAGGGTAAGTTACTAGTAATTACTGAAAGCATCCTACACATTAGGACACCCTATCTAACAGTTGTAATTATCATTGAAATTTAACAAATTGCTTTTATCACACGGTAATTCGTCCAAAAGGTGCAAACTGAATCGCAAACAGTGTAGACTCTGATCAGACTGCTCCCTAAGGAGCAGTCTGATCAGGGACTACACTGTTTGCTCAGGCATTTCTGTCCCAATACTTAGGAGCATTACAATAGTTGTTTGTCTGTAACATAGGAGACAAATGGAGGCTATTAACACTATAGCAACCATATTTTGCGTTTAATACTTAAATATATTGATTTGAATGTTGCCCTGAATAAAGTCGAGGTCAATATTGGTCATCAGCTTTAAGAAACAATTCCACTAGGTCAAATCCTAGAAAAAATCTTGTTACCACTACAAGAGACCACATTTTGCTTCTAATCTTTAAAGAAGTCAGTTTTTATGTTGCTATGGGTGAAATCTAGGTTAAAACTAGATCACTTTGTCAAATCATGACTAGTGACCACATTTTGCTTTTAATATTTAAAGTTGTTGGTTTATGTGTTGCTCTGGATGAAATCTAGGTTTTAGCATTTACCTTGTTTTAAAAAAAAACGTTACATGGTCTACTAAGGTGAACACTTATGGGCCATCTTAGCCCTCTTGTCTTATAGGAAAAGGTGGGGGTGGGGGTTAAATGTTAAATGTAAAATTGTGAGGGGGGGATAAGAGTCAGTTTTCCACAATCTACATCTTTCTTAAATAGTAATAATGACAACAGTTACTTCTACATGCAACAGTTCACATAATATGGAATGACAAACTTCAGTTTGCACTCACTATAACACAAAAGTTCCTCAGGTGAGCGATGTATGACTGGTTCACTTCTTTATCTTTCAGGAAACAGGCACATCAGTCCATCATCAATCCAGACTGGGACTTCAACAAGATGGGCATTGGTGGTCTGGACAAAGAGTTCTCAGCTATATTCAGGAGAGCTTTTGCTTCAAGAGTATTTCCTCCAGATATAGTTGAACAATTAGGTAAGATCCATAGTCAATACTGATCTCTAGAAATCAAATTCCATATCATTTTTTTTTTCCAGGTCTTGTCAAAGCAGGACCTTGTTTATTATCCCCATCATAGGTGTGTTGGGGTTGGGGAGCCATCCTCCTGCACACCTTACATGACCATGTATATAACATAGAAATACAATATAATTGCATTGACAAAGGTCTCTAAGTTTTCAATTTCAAATTCCATATCATAGTGGTCTGTTTTAGTTAGTTTTTTATCAGAAAATCCTATACAGTCGAACTTCAATATCTCAAACATACCCGTATTTCAAAGTTAAAACGTGGCTAAGCCACGTTTTAACTTTGAAACAGGGGTAAATTTGACTTAACCGATGATGAAGTAATGTTAATCATGTATCGAAATATCGGATAGTTCAAAGTAAGCGAGTTCGAGATATCGAAGTTTGACTGTACAGTAAAACCTCTCTAATACAACCAATGAAATGCAGGATTATTTATGCTATTTAAGACTGGTGGCAGCTAAAAAACAAGATGACAGTAAAGCAGAATGCTCCTATAGGAGCTTTCTACTTTACTGTCATCTTGCTTTAACCCTTTACCTCATAGCCTGTTTCTAGTTTTGAAGACAGGTGACCACTTAAAGCAGATTGAAAGTAAAGCAGAATGTGCCATAAGGCACATTCTGCTTTACTTTCAGCCTGCTTTAAGCTAAAATCTGCTAGGCTATATAAAATATTTGTAATGGTAATTGTTCATGAGGGTATAAACTGGAACTATTTTCTTCAGCGGAGGAATAAATTAAATACGCTAAAAGTCGCTTCTACGGGGGAAAGGGTTAAGCAGCCACCTGCCTAAAATTTAGAAATTTTTATCTCATGACTGTATACAGTGTGATATACATACAGCTCCATACATCTATTGGGAAGAAATCATTTCAGCAGTTTCATCCCATTCTGCTCAACTGTGAGGAAAAATCTGCTTTATCCAACTGTGTTGAAAGCAGTTGTCTGCCTAAAGCAAGATGAAAGTAAAGCAGAAGCTGTTAAAGGAGCATTCTGCTTTACTTTAATCTTGCTTTTAGCTGTCACCAGTATTCAGCATCAGTGGAGTCTCTATGGAAAAAGAGAAGAGCATTGTCCAGGTTCCTCTGTATCAGATTCCCTCTCATTGGGACGTCCAATTAGCCCAAAGTTGGCACAAACAAACGTAAATCAAACACAAAGAACTACAACTTATACTTATCCCTTTCCTATCTGAAACCTCAAATGGACAAATCTAATTTGCAATTTAGTCTTGTCCATTTTCAACATTTTAGGGTGATTTTTACAGTATATACAGTGTAGACCCTGATCAGAGGGCTCCTTAAAGATCAGAATCTACACTGTTTGCATAGGACAAGTGTTCTCCACACATATACGCTGTTTGCAAATCAGGCATATATGCGAGAATAGGGTTCAAGGAGTTAAATAAGTATCAATGCTTGACTGTATTTCCATCCGATACAGGATAATTTCAACCCCCATTTCAAGCTGCTGTCTTTTTGCTGTAACACTGTTTGACTATTGTATTGTAGGAATGAAGCATGTTAAAGGTATTCTACTGTTTGGCCCACCAGGAACTGGGAAAACTTTGATGGCCAGGTGAGCAAGCTTTAACCCATTACTCTATACATATGCCTTTTAACACCTTTAATTTATTCTTCTGCTAAAGAAAAAAGTTCCATTTTATACAGTCATGATGATGAATATACAGCATAAGAAATGTTTCCTAAATCCTAGCAGATGGTAGCTTAAAGCAAGTTGAAAGTAAAGCAGAATGCTCCTTCAGGAGCATTCTGCTTTACTTTCAGCCTGTTTTAAGCAACCATCTAGCTTCAGTACTGAAAACAAGCAATGGAAGAAAAGGTTAAATTAGGATATTCAAGACCTGAATTATTGGAGTATTAGCACGCTTTGAATAAGGATTATAGGACCGGAATTATTACAGTAATAGCAGGTTTTGAATTAGGATATCTACAACAAGAAGTTTTACAGTATCAACAAGCTTTAAATTTAGATTTTCAAACTGTTGTATTAACCCTTAGCCCGCCAAATAAATTGTCGTCTGCTATATTTCTCGTCTGCTTCAAGTTTCAAAGTGCTTCAAAGTTGCTCAAAATTGCTGAAAATGTTGTCCGAGTGTCAAACAGCTTGGATCCAGATGAGACTAACTCGGCGTCTCATCCGGATCCAAGCTGTTTGCATATGGAGCTATAGTCGTGAGTGGCAGGCTAAGGGTTAACTCTTACCATGCTAGCGGCGGGTATATGTGCCTTAGTGATTACCTTTGCAAACAGTTTGGATCCTGATGAGACGCCGCGTTATGCGGCGTCTCATCAGGTTCCAAACTGTTTGACACTCTGATCCTGTTTTGAAATCAATTTGAGAGAATTCTATTTTTAGAACAGTTGCAGACGACACTTTTTGCAGACGAAAAAAACCTGGTAATAGCATGCTTAAATAACACACATAACTACACACAGATAAACACCTAGCATGCAAAGAGTTAAATGTGTAAAAGCATGCTTGTATAACACGCATAACTACACATAGATAAACACCTAGTTGGTTGTGTTTTACAGGCAGATTGGGAAAATGTTGAATGCCCGAGAACCAAAGATTGTCAACGGCCCTCAGATTCTGGACAAGTATGTGGGCGAGTCTGAGGCTAATGTAAGAAAGCTCTTTGCAGACGCTGAAGAAGAGGAGAAGAGGGTAGGTAACACTGTCTATCGGCCCGGGCTCCAGATAAGGGGAGTATATCAAAATATAAAATCTTTATGTCTGGATTACACCCTATGGTGACATTACTAATTAGAATCGTCTCGAAGTAACCTTCTTGTTAGAAGCAAGTGATCCAAAAATGAATATAATTTTACTTATGATTCATAGGTGACCCATTACAAGATTTCTTAAAACAATTTTCCTAAGAAAATCTTTTCTGCCTACCCCAGATGCTGGTACACCTGCAGCAGATGACAAATAAAATCAGGATTAAGAAGAGTTAAGAGATTGGTCAGCAATGGACGGGGCAGATTTTCCTGATAGGGCTATTGCGAAAACTAAAAAAAGATATTGACACAACTGGGCCGATTTAAATTAAGTTAATACAAATGATCCATAGGTGACCCTCTATAAAATTTTAAAAGTATTTCTTCTACCTTAAAAAACATGGCTGCCAATGGGCGGGGCAGGTTTTCCTTATTTGAACCTTGTTGGTTTCTTTGTTTTATGTTTAACTGTTGATGTTTTTTAGTGCGGTTCCCTGAGTGGACTACATATCATCATCTTTGATGAGATTGATGCCATCTGTAAGGCCAGAGGCTCTGTGGTAGGTACAACACCGTCAAAATATTAATCCTTTAACCCTTTAGGGATGCATATTTGCATCATTTACAAACAGTGTACTAGTTAAGAGCACACTTGTCCTGTGCAAACAGTGTAGATCCTAGCGACGAGTATACTCATTAACAAATAGTATACCTGCAAAAGTATCCTCGTCCTATATGCAAACAGTGTAGACCCTGATCAGAGGGCTCCTGCAGGAGCCCTCTGATCAGGGTCTGCACTGTTTGTCGTTATATAATAGTTTGATAAAATCAACCCTAAATTATTATAAATTGACTAGACTTCATTGAAATCTGATATTTTCCATTAGATTTTTCAGGGGTGAATTACATGTACAGTAGAACTTCGATGTGTCGAACTTCGAAGAGTCGAGTTTCACGATGTGTCGATCTTTTTACAAAGTCCCAACTTTTCTCCCTATATAACCTTATGTAAATACTATGTATGACTCGAGTTTTTATAAGTCGAGTTTTTCACTATATCGACTTTTTTTCTAGGTCCGTACGTACTGTTTCACTCTAAATTCACTACACATGTGTCGATGTTCGACTGTATCAGAATTTGGCGTGTCGAGTTTTTCACACCTCCGCGACCATCTTTACTCAATTGATTGTCGAGAATCAGAATTACCTGCCTGTCCAATTATCCAGAACGCACAGCCCAACACCTTCTGGATGTATCAAAAACAAAGCTCTGTGAATTCCGTGTTTCATAGCATGTGATGGAGAACTTTAAAAGACGTATCAACTTCTCCATTTTTAGCTCACCTGGCACGAAGTGCCAAGGTGAGCTTTTAGGATCGCTGGATGTCCGTCGTCCGTCCGTCTGTTCACAATTGTTTGTTAACACTCTACCGGCTACAAATCTCATTGGATCTTCATGAAACTTGATCACAATGTTTGTCTAGTAGAAATCTAGGCCAAGTTCGAATGTGGGTCATGTTGGGTCAAAAACTAGGTCACTAGGTCAAATAATAGAAAAACCTTGTTAACACTCTAGAGGCTACAAATCTCATTGGATCTTAATGAAACTTGGTCAGAATGTTTATGTCATTGATATCTAGGTCAAGTTTGAAATGAGTTATGTCCGGTCAAAAACTAGGTCACTAGGTCAAATCATAGAAAAACTTTGTTAACACTCTAGATGCTACAAATCTCATTGGATCTTGATGAAACTTGGTCAGAATGTTTGTCTCATTAATATCTAGGTCAAGTTTGAATGTGGGTCATGTCCGGTCAAAAACTAGGTCACTAGGTCAAATCATAGAAAAGTCTTGTTAACACTCTAGAGGCTACACACCTCATTGAATCTTGATGAAATTTGTTCAGAATGTTTGTCTCATTGATATCTAGGTCAAGTTTGAATATGGGTCATGTCCGGTCAAAAACTAGGTCACTAGGTCAAATCATAGAAAAATCTTGTTAACACTCTAGAGGCTACAAATCTCATTGGATCTTCATGAAACTTGATCACAATGTTTGTCTCATTTATATCTAGGTCAAGTTCAAATATGGGTCATGTCCGGTCAAAAACTAGGTCACTAGGTCAAATCATAGAAAAATCTTGTTAACACTCTAGAGGCTACAAATCTCATTGGATCTTGATGAAACTTGGTCATAATGTTTGTCTCATTAATATATAGGTCCAGTTTGAATATGGGTCATGTCAGTTCAAAAACTAGGTCACTAGGTCAAATCATATGAAAATCTTGTTTACACTCTAAAGGTTGATTGTGGGTCATGTCCAGTCATAATCTAGGTCACTATAGGTCAAGTTTGCCATGGTGTACCAGGTGAGCGATTTAGGGCCATAGTGGCCCTTGTTTATATTCGTCACGGACTAAATAATATCGCCCAAACGTTAAAGCATATGACATTGTGTAGTTGGGTCAATGTTGGGTTTTTGTTTTGCTTGAAGAGAAATTTATTTGTAAGAGACAAAGAAATCTTCCCGAAATGTCTAGCATCAATTGTCATGCAATTACCCATATCCCTCTACGGAGATATTGCTATTTTAAGAAAAGGGTTTCCCCTGAAGCTGGTTCCAGCGTTTCGAGAGGGTATATGCTGGAACGGTTAAAATTACCGGTGTGCAGATAAAAAGTTACTTCCGTCCTTACCGTTGTGTTGTTATTTTCTGAAAATCGAGATACGTCAAACGTATTTTCATCCAAAGCACGCCTTTAAAGGGACTCGCAACTGGATGGTGTACTTGTCAAAATAAAATAAAATACTCAAATAAAAGCAAATTTGTGGCATTATTTGGCTTCTGACATTAAAAAAATATGATCAGTCAAAAAAAAAGTCTAATGAATTGTCACCGAATCTTAGTTTTTTTTTAGATATTTTCCATCGTTTTTCTATAGTGTTAGCTAACGGTTTAGTTGTTGTTGTTGCGTCTCTACACGGGCTCAGACATAAACCCGAGCCGAATATGTATAAATCAATCGCTAACAGTGAAGTACGTTAATTCGCTACCATATAGATAGAGAGCCCCAGTAGCCGCGTGGTTAAGGCGTTTGCCTTTGTTTTCATGTTTGTCTCCACATGGAGGGTCACGGGTTCGAATCCCACAAGAGCTTCTTCCTTTCTTTTTTTTTGAAATGCATTTTTTAACAGAATTTATTATCCAAAACTAAATCTTACCCATTTATATAAGCATTTGACATATATTTACAAATTACTATTTTAAATGCTAAATCCGGTTGCGAGTCTCTTTAAGATTCGTTTTGGTAAAAATAACTTAATATGCACACAGTTTAGATATGATATTAGCGTGAATTTCATTGCGTTTGAATGTTTATCAACGTAACATACGGACATGTCTGCTTTAATGGAGCTCGAGTAGAAACAAAATCGAGGGAGCATCAGGTAAAACATGAGTCGAGGCTTCGATGTGTCGAGTTTTTTCTGATGGTCCCTTCAACATCGACACATCGAAGTTCTACTGTAATTTAAAACCAGTTTCTGTCCTTTTTCCCCATAGCCATTAGTGCAGAATCTTTAGGCAGGTGACATTAAGTCAGGATTGAAAGTAAAGCTTGAAATAGGCAGGTGACTCTTAAAAGCAGAATGAAAGTAAAACAGAAAGCTCTTGTAGAAGCTAATATCTGGTGCGGAAACTTTAAGGTGACTGCTAAAGCTGACATGTAATTGAAACAGAAAGTTTCTGTAGAAGCTAGTCTTAAGTGCAAAATTTGTATGCAGAAGACTTCTTAACATACTGAACCCTAGCAACAAGTACACTTTAAGCAGGGGAGCCAGGGGCCCGTCTTATGAAACGTCTTACAACAATTTTTGTCCTAAGTCAGCTTCTAAAATTCTCAATTATTATTCATTATTTCTACATCTAATCCTGTCTTGTGACATCTCTTTGAAATTGTCTTGAAAAGAAGATTCCAGAGAGATGTCACAAGACAGGATTTGATGGAGAAATAAGAAATTAGATGTATTTTTAAGTTTTGACTTAAAACCTTTTTGTCGTACCACTGGTGCTTAAATCATGATGGAAGTAAAGCAGGTGCTTAAATCATGATGAAAGTAAAGCAGAAATCTCCAGTAAACAGAACAGGCAGTGGATATCAGACATTTTAATTTAGCTCCAGTGTTAAGTTTATGAATTCTCATTCTTACAGACAGGGAACACGGGTGTCCATGACACGGTTGTGAACCAGCTGCTGGCCAAGATTGATGGTGTGGAGCAGCTTAACAACATTCTAGTTATTGGTAAGTTCCAATACTTTCACCATTAACCCTTCTCCCGCTGAATAATTGTATATAAAACTTGACACTATGAACATATGTGATCTGAACTATTACATTGGCTAATAAAACAAAGAAATACTTCTCCAGGAAAGTGTGCAGACTTATGTTAAACAGGTGCTATGAGAAAACAGTACAGACCCTGATCAGACAGCTCCTTTAGGAGCTGTCTGATCTGGGTCTTTGCTGTTTTCAAAATGTGTCAGTATATGCTGATTGCAGGAGAAATGTTGAGTCCAGCCTTAATATCAGACTTGAGATTATAACAATTGCTTATGAAAGTTAAACAGGTAGGTGTGGGTAGAGTCAATATACTGCATAGAAATGATGACCATTACTACTAAGGGGGGGGAGGCTGGGGCTCAGTGGCCTAGTGGTAACAGTCACTGTGAGTTACATCACTAAGCTCCTCACCGCTGTGGGTTCGAATCCTGGTCTGGGCATTTGGATTTTTCATGTGGGGGAAGCCTTCCAGCTGGCTTGCGGAAGGTCGGTGGTCCTACCCAGTTGCCGATTTGTGTCTGAAACAGTGCATAAATGGCGTCTAGGGTCTTCCTCAACCTGTCATTAGCTGGACGTCGCAATATGACTGAAATAGTGTTAAAAGCGACGTAAAATCATAATATAAATCATAAATCATTACTACTATGATACCAAAAGTGCCAAAACTTCAGGCAGGTCTTTCTTACTGTAATTGACGTCTGATCTGACTGTACACTGTTTGCAACTGATGTAAGGATTGTAGTATGAGCGTATTTATTGCAAAGAATTACATCTTCTCTACTGTACAATTCAAGTAACAACCAGATCAGATCCTGATCAAAAACATAATCAAATGCTGCCGGATGATCTGGAGCCAAGCTTTTCTCAAAGGTTTAGAAAATGATTTAACCCATTATTACATAGATGCACATTTCAACACCTTTAATTCATTCCTCCACTGAAGAAAATGGTTCCAATTTATACAATATGCACTATCAGAAATATATTCCATATCCTATCAGATAGCTTAAAGAAGGCTAAAAGTAAAGCAGAATGTGCCTTAAGGCACATTCTGCTTTACTTTCAACCTGCTTTAAGTATTCTTATCTTCATTACTAGAAACAGGCTATGGGAGAAAGAGTTACTGTCAATACTTGTGTTTCAAGGTTTAATTGGGTGTGTTATATTGTAGGTATGACCAACAGAAAGGATATGATTGATGAGGCCTTGCTTAGACCAGGAAGATTGGAGGTCCAAATGGAAATAGGTGTGTACTGTTAAAATAGTCAGCAGTAGCAACACGTTTACTTTGTCATTTTCATACAATGTACCTGTCAAGAGCACATGTCCTATGCAAACAGTGTAGACACTGATAGGAGGGTTCCTGCTGGAGCCATCAAATCGGGGTATGCACTGCTTCAGATTGCCATGTTGCAATAAATTGTAAATGTAGTCCTAAAGAACTGGACTCCCTAAAACTGAAAGGCTCAGAATGTTCTCAACTCCAAACATTAATTTTGCTCTGACGATCACCAACAGTTTTAACCCCTGAAACTTCTAATGGAGGATTATTGTGTCCAATTAAGTATGGTCTATTTTAGTTTGTCTGTTTTTAGAAAGAAAAAAACTCAATCTATTGATGTCACTGCAGCATCTACGTTTAAGATGTCACCGTGGTTGACCCAAATCTTAACATTGAGCATAACTTCTTCAATTTAGGAACTTTCTGATCTGGATCTACACTGTTTGCCTAGAACATATGAGTCATACCATGACAAAACCTGCCTAATTGTATTGTAAGCAGTGAAGAAATACAGAGAAGTTGAACTTAAGTGACTTTGAATTATGTTCAACCTTGCAGGTTTACCAGATGAACCTGGACGTCTTCAAATCCTGAAGATCCACACCACCTTAATGAAAGACAATGAGAAGTTAGACCCTGATGTAGATCTCCCAGAGTTATCTACCCTGACCAAGAACTTCAGTGGAGCAGAAATTGAAGGACTGGTTCGTTGTTCCCAGGCCACTGCTATGAACAGACTGATCAAGGTATAGTCAGTCTTCTGAACTATTCTCCTGGATATTCATATATACAGTGGAGAAACGTTACTCTTTCCTGTCTAAATGCAAACGAAATGCAAACACATTGCAGTAAAATGGTGATATGGACAATTCTTACTTTTTATTTTAATATGAGTGGGCAAGCAGTTTTGAGTGTGATCAGGTTCCGGGTTACCGGGCGTCTGATCTGGCTCCATACTGTTTGCAATGGGAATAATAGTTTCATTGTAAACACATTTATTGGGAAAGAATAACCTTTACTCTAATGTAGACAAACTTCATTAGCCGTCCAGAAGCGTCTTTTAGTGCATTCAGTTTATTTTACCACTGAAGAAAAAGCTCCCAATTCATACAGTGGAGAATATGTGTCATAAAATACTATCTTCTATATTCTGGGAGATGAGATTTAAATGCAGGCTGAACGTAAAGTAGAATACGCCTTAAGGCACATTCTGCTTTACTTCAGCCTGCTTAAAGTGGCATTCAGCTTTACATTCAGTCAGCTTTAAGTGGCATTCTGCTTTACTGTCAGTCTGCTTTAAGTGGTCATCTATCTTCAAAACTAGAAACAGGCTATGGAGTAAATGGTTAAGTGTATCTTCTGAGTACACTTGTTCTCTGCAAACAGTGTATACCCTGATCAGAGGGTCCCTGCAGGATTCCTCTAGTCAGGGCCTGCACTTCAGTGCTAAATGTCCATCTTGTGTTGATGGGTCGTAAAACACCATTCATTCATTCATTTAGCAGTGTATTGTTTAAATCAACCTCAAAAATGTAAAAACAGAGGAGACTTATTTGGAAACTGGAATTTTCTACTCATAGGGATATGAGTTAAGCAAGCTTTCATGGTGTTAATTGATTGTTTTGTTTGTTTGCAGGCGGCCAATAAAGTGGAAGTGGATCCTGAGGCTGGTCTGAAGCTGAAGGTTACGAGACAGGACTTTATGCATTCCCTGGAACATGACGTCAAGCCTGTAAGTATACTTCTGTCTCATTTCATACTGATTTTAATGATTGTGATCAAACCAATTAACCCATTACCTCATTGATACATCTTTTTACGCCTTTAATTTATTCCTCCACTGAAGAAAATAGTTTTCACTTTATACGTTCATAGATATGATCATAGCATATATTTTCTATATCATTGCGGACCTTTCATAGATTGTGACTGCTTAATTCCAATTTATAAAAATGTTTCTATAATTTTCTAATAAAGTAATTGTTTAATGCAGATTGAAAGTAGAGCAGTAAGCGCCTTATTTAGCTTTCAGCTTTACATTCAGATCTACTTTAGCAACACATGTCTTAAACAGCCCCAAAAAGCTATGGGGAAAGGAGTTATGCTATTGCCTGTCTTGAACATCACAATAAGGCTTAATCTCAATGTCTTTGAAGAGAGAGTATACTGTAGAATTGATGATACTATATTCACAGACTTTTGGAAAACAGCTTTCACTTTAGAATTTCTATATATTCACAGGCTTTTGGTAGCAGTAAGGAGGAGTTTGAGAAGTTTATTGCCAATGGAATTATCAACTGGGGAGCTCCAGTACAGAGAGTACTAGAGGATGGAGACCTGCTTATATCACAGGCCAAGTGTAGTGATAGAACACCATTGGTCACCCTCTGTGTTGAAGGTTGGTTGATCCATTGATACCTGGATATTGTAATGAGCTCACCCCTACATATTTGCTGGAAGATTTCATTATAGATATGAAGGGTGATCTGTCTAAAGACACTGCATTGTTTGCCCATACAGCATATCATTTCATATGAAATAACAAACAGTATAGACCCTGATAAAATGTCGAAAATTGTGGCTTTTCATCAGGGTCTACACTGTAGTTAATGTCTACTTTAACTTTTCTTCTGCTGCCTTTTCATTTATAAAACTATGTCTCCAATTTAATATCTATCAACTGAACGATTAAATTTGTTAATTTACAGTAGAACCTCTCTATTACGACCACTAAAAAGAAAGCTAATTGTCCGTATAAAGGACAGATGACATCTTTAAGTAATGTGAAAGTGAAACAGAAAGCTAGGGTAGGAGCTTTCTGTCTCACTTTTTCATTGCTTTAAGCAGTCACCTGTCTTAAACGACTAATATGTGACACAACTTAGTGGTCGTAATAGAGAGATTCTACTGTATAAGGAAAAGTTTTCCTCAGGAAAGAGTGCAGATTCCTGCCAGACATATTCTATAAGAAAACAGTGTAGACCCTGATCAGACATTTATGTCTTGTACAGAGTAAAAAGCACCCAGTCATCATCTTGTTCATGTATTTCTTAGGTCCAGCCGGCTCAGGAAAGACTGCCCTTGGAGCACAGATTGCCAAGAATTCTGAATTCCCATTCCTGAAGGTGTTGTCTCCGGAGAACATGATTGGTTTTCACGAGGCTGCTAAATGTCAGGCCATCAAGAAGATATTTGATGATGCGTACAAGTCCCCACTTAGCTGTGTCATTGTAGATGACATAGAACGACTGCTAGGTAGGTGTCATACAGGACTGTATAAGATACATGTGTATGGATAGCACAGTAGTTACAGTTTTGGCTTCTCACCAGTTCTGTTCAGAGTTCCAGGCCTGCCATAAGTTTATTAAAAATATCCTAAGATTTCAAATTTTTCAATTTTTCAAGCCCGATATTCCTGATTATACCTTTAACCCATAGTCTGTTTCTAGTTTTTAAGACACGTGATGCTTAAAGCAGGTTGAAAGTAAAGCAGAATGCGCCTTAAGGCGCATTCTGCTTTACTTTCAGCCTATTTTAAGTTTCCATCTGTTGGAATAAAAATCCGAAGATTTCGGAAAAATCCGGAGAAATGGCAGCCCTGGAGTTCAATCCTGGGTCGGGCAGTAGGAGAGAAAGTACATTGGTGGCAGAAATGATCACATGCCACCTTTTGGAGAGGGATTAGTTAAGTTACTAATGCTTGATTCATAAAACATGTAGGCAAGTAAAGTTTAAACTTCAAACAAGTTTAGGTGTTAGATACTAGTAGGTGTTCTATAAACACACTCAAATTTCATATACATTCAGGGCCCTCAATAAGATGGTTTAAACTGAACTAATCCAACATTTTCTCACTTATTTCAGCACCAAATCCTAGAATCATAGTGACACAGTAGGGTTTAATGCAGAAATAAAGATTTTGTTTTTTGAAATGCTACCCCTTATCTGGAGCCTATTATACAATTGATACAGTCACACTTGTATTAAGGTACCATTTAATACAATCGGAATCCCTATAAGCAATTTCTATACAGGCTGCTGCTAAATGCAGGATTAAAAAAAATGCAGAAGGTTCCTGTAGGACCTTTCAGCATTATTTTTGCCCTGCATTTAGCAAATCACCTGTCTATGATTCCCTGCATGGTTGCAGAAAGGTTGCTTGATACAGGTTTGACTCTATAGTAAAAACTTTAAAGACTTACAGGGAAGAATAATTCTAAACAAAACTGATCTATCGTACAGACAGTTTCGAACCAGATCATGGTCCACAATTTCTACTATAAGATTGAACAAAAGCATTGACATTTTTAAGAAACTGTTATTTCTAACGTTTAATTGTACATGTATAGCATTTTCATTTCATAGTGTTTAATGAGGAAATATTGGCATTTTTGGTACAGAATGGAACAACTTTATCTGTCTTTTATCCCGTTACCCCATTGCCTGTTTTAGAATTGACCACCAAAAGCAGGTTCAAAGTAAAGCAGAATGTGCCTTAAGACGCATTCAGCTTTACTTTTCAGCCTGCTGTAGGCTAGCCGCTAACATCTGCAAGGAAATAAAAATTATTTCTTATGCTAAGTATTCATTACTGTATGAATTGGAAATATTTTCTTTAGTGGAGAAATGAATTAAAATATGTAAAAACATATATTTATAGAGTTATTTCTTAAATAACCTTTCCTCCTTCTTTTTATCTAGACTATGCTCCAATCGGACCTCGGTTTTCTAATCTAGTTCTACAGGCTCTTCTTGTACTGTTGAAGAAAGTTCCTCCAAAGGTAAGTGCTTGTCATGTTAAGAAGTTTTATTATATACCTACCAATGTTCTGCCCGAAATATTTCTGTATTTTATCGAACAAATACACCTTGACGGATTGAAAGTTCCGTATTACCCATGTACCTTGTGTAATGGGAAAAGAACGTTTACTGTGTAGTCGGAAGATCGGAACTACAGTAAAACCTCTCTATTACGACCACTAAATTATGTTAAGTATTAGGGTGTTTACGGTAGGTGACCGCTTAAAGCAAGGTGACAGTGAAACAGAAAGCTCCTTTAGGAGCTTTCTGTTTCACTGTCACCTTGCTTTAAGCTGTCACCTCTCTATTATTTAATCAATTAGCATTCGTTTTAGTGGTCGTAATAGCAAGTATTTACTTTCACGCGCCATTCCCCGAAGTGTGACGTATGGGAAATCCCGTTTATTTATAGTAACGCTCGAAACATTTCTATCGTTTTTCATTTTATTTTTATTATAAGAGGTATATGTACCGGATCACTCTCGTTGTGTGTGTAAAGGCTATATCCAACTCGACCTTCGGTCTCGTTGGATATAGCCTTTACACACACAACTCGAGTGATCCGGTGCATAAGATATGCAAAGTATAGTAATATTCCGTTTGTATTAACCCTTTGGGAGATCAGGGGCCCGTTTCATAAAACTTCGTACGACAAAAACGATCGTAAGTCAAAACTTTAAAATACATATAATTTCTGATTTCTCTATCTAATCCTGTCTTGTAACATCTTTTTGGAGTCATCTTTTCAAGACGATTCCAAAAAGATGTGACAAGACAGGATTAGAAAGAGAAATAAATATTTTTTGAGACGTTTATAATCTGACTTACGATCGTTTTTGTCGTACGAAGTTTTATGAAACGGGCCCCAGTAACTTACGGTTAATCTTTAAGAAATGTCAACTGTGTGAAAGCCGAATGAAATTTTTCTGATATCAACTCTTATATCCCAATACACATGTTTTTGCATAAGTTAAATTTGTATGGCTTAAATCCATTACTCCACAGATACACATTTTTTGCACATTGTATTTGTTTCTCCCAAGGCTCAAATTAAACACAACTCGCAATTTGCAATTTTATTTTAAAAAAATGTACCTGAAATGTGAGTGCATTTTTCAAGCACTCGCAAAAATTTGCGAGTGACACTTGAAAATAAATGTATGACTGTTTTTACTCTCTTGATATAAACTATGTCTCAGAGTAACTGCCGATTAAATGTACCTTTAGTTTAAGGTTCAATCGGTGAATGAGTTGATATGTTTTATAAATAAATCAAGCTAGATATACAACAGTAGTTTGATTTTGAAAATTGAGATATTTTTTTGCCAATTGGAACTTGGAAGTACAAAATGCAAGTAGAAATTTTAACAAATCTTAACTTCCTGCCAGTGGGAAAAAAATCCAGCCCTGCCTCTAGTGAAGAAAATAATTTATACAGTCATGAATATGTTTCATATTTTTTTTTAATCTATGTTCTAACAGATCGTAGCTAAAACCAGACTGAAAGTAATACAGAATGCATATTTGTATGGAGTAAATGGTTAAGGTGCATTCTGCTTGACTTTTTGCCTACCACCTGCTAGGATATAGTAAATGTTTCTAGTTGTGAATATTCACGTCTGTATCAAGTGGAACTACTTTCTTCAGAGGAAGAATAAATGAAATGTATCAAAAGGTGTGATCTATGGAGTAATTGGTTTCAATAATTAACTTTTGTTTATCAAGGGCCACAAACTGTTGATCATTGCAACAACTACGAGGAAAGACGTGCTACAAGATCTCGAGCTTCTCAACGTGTTCAACAATATCGTGCATGTGTCCAACATCATGAACAGTGAGCAGCTGATGGCCGTCCTGGAAAACCTGGAAGTTTTCTCTAAGAAAGAGATGGATGAACTGGCTCGACGAAGCAAAGAGATAAAGTATGTACAATCTTCCAATTACCGTGGGCAAGGTGTTATTCTTTCCCATTTCCCCTTTAACCCTTTGAACCCTAGTCCCGCAAATAATCGTTCTTTTCAAACAATGTACATGTTAAATAGTACAAATGTCCTGTGCAAACAGTGAAGACCCAGATCAGAGGGCTCCGAAAGGAGCCCTCTGATCAGGGTCTTCACTGTTTGTCATAATGCCAAACATTGACAAAAACAACCCTTAAAAGTCAGAAATGGACTTGACTAAAATGGAAACTGGAATTGTCCATTTAAAGTTTCAGGGAGGAAAGAGTTATCCCATACCCTGTTTCTATTTTTTATTAGTTGGCAGCATGGATCAATTGATTAATGGCTAATTGCATGTTCTCATATATTTATAAAGAAAGTGTTTTATATGAAATTAGGCAGATATAAATATCCTAAAGATAGCAAGTTGAATCTGAATTGTGTTATGGAGTAAATATTTAAAAACTTTCAGCCTGCTTTAAGCTATTATCAGCTAGAATATAGAAAATATATCTTATGATTTTTTATTTGTGACTGTATAAATTGGAACTTTTTTCTTCAGTAGGGGATTGAATTAAATCTTTAAAAATGCGTATGTATGGGGTTATAGCTTAATCATGACAAACATTGGGACTATGTCTCTATTACAGACTGTGGATTGGTATTAAGCGGCTTCTCCAGCTGATTGAGATGGTGAGACAGATAGACGACGAATCCAAGATCAACAAACTGCTGTGTCTATTAGAGGAAGCGTCCATGCCTATATGATTCTCTCCCTGTGCTTTCTAGTGCACAGATAATTGGACCAAAACACAGTGCAATACAAGTGATGCAAAGTTTTTGACAGATTTATAAATGTCTCCATGAATTGTTTTTGTTTTCTCTATTCAATACTCTGGGGAAAGTCTTTTACACATTGAACTCATCTGACATGTATACTTGTCATTAACAAACAGTGTACCAGTGAAGAGTACACATACCATATGTAAACATTGTAGACCCTGATCAGAGGGGCTCCTGCAGGAGCCCTCTAATCAGGGTCTTCAATGTTTGTCATTTTGAAATATATTGTTAAAATCAACCCTAAAAAGTCAAGAATGGACTCAAATTTATAAGAAGTTTCAAGGGTCAAAGGGTTAATCTTTTACAAACAGATGAGATGCCAAGTAGTCTGGTGTCTCAACTGGATCCAAACTGTTTGACAATTTTAGGAAAGAAATGTTAGATAATACTACCTTTTTAATGGTTGCAGACTATTTTTTACATCTGCCTTACTTGTTATAGGTTAAGGTAAATGATACAGTTAAATTTCGATAACTCAAAATCCATTAACCCTTTACTCAATAGATATGCATTTTTACACATTTAGTTTATTACTCTACTGAAGAAAATAATTCCAATTTATACAGTCATGAATATGCATTGTATATAATACAAAATTTTCTAGCAGGTTGTTGCTTAAGCATGGTGAAAGTAAAGCAGAAAGCACATTAAGGCACATCCTACTTTACTTTCAGTCTTCTTTAAATGGTCACCTGTTTTCAAAAATAGAAACAGGCTATGGAGTAAAGGGTTAAGCTAACTGGTAAGTCTAATTTCAATAACTCAAACTGGCTTAAAAAGAATATACCCACATTGACTCAAGTGAAAGTGAAATTAACTCTTTCCTCCCTGAAACTTTAAATGGACAATTCAAGTTTTCATTTTAGTCTAGTCCATTTCTGACTTTTAAGGATTGTTTTTGTCAATGTTTTGCTTTATGACAAACAGTGAAGACCCTGATCAGAGGACTCCTTTCGGAGCCCTCTGATCTGGGTCTTCACTGTTTGCATAGGACAAGTGTACTATTCACATGTACACTATTTGAAAAGGACGCCTATATGCGGGACTAGGGTTCAAAGGGTTAAAAGACTAGTGCAAAACCCATTACTCCTTTTACACCCTTTTAAGCTTTTAATTTATTCCACCACTGAAGAAAATAGCTCCACTTTACACAGTCCTGAATGTGCACCATGAGAAATATTTCCTATATCCTAGCAGATGGTAGCTTAAAGCAGGCTAAAAGTAAAGCAGAATTGTGCCTTAAGACTCATTCTGCTGTACTTTAGACCTGCTTTAAGCAACCAACCATCTGTCTTGAATTCTTAATACAAGCTATAGGGGAATGGGTTAAGTCAAACATACCCTTATATACTAGCTAAGCCAGGTTTTAACTTTCTTTATAAGCAAGATTGAATTATAGAGATTGGACTAATTAGAATTTTAGCTTATAATGTATTTATAGGCTGAAATTTTACAGCTTTATCTACTTACTTCAATTAGATAGTTGATAGTGATGGTTATATGTGATGCTAAGAGTATGTGAAGTAGAAATTTTATTCAACAAAGATGTATGGAATAGTGATATTAGATTACATCGGCGAAGACAGTATTATTTCCTATTTAACGAAACAAAGTGCTAAAGAAATTATGATTAAACAAAGATGTATTGGATTAAAAACCGTTGAGCTTACTTTAGATGTATTTGTCCTATTAAAGTTACATTCCAATCTAAATCATGTATAAATCATCAATTGAAGTAACTGTAATACGGTAATGATCCTAATCGTAATGATACCGAAAGGCTTGAGCAAACAGTATAGACCCTGATCAGTCTGATCAGGTTCTACACTGTTTGTCATTCATCTTGCACCTTTTAGACAAATTATTGTGTAATAAAAGCAATTTGTGCAAATTGTAAGATAATACAGCTGTTAGACAGAGTGTCCAAAGTTTTAGGATCAAAATGTTGATATTACACATTGTACATGTATGTGTGAGTATCACTGAGAAGTTTTATCTGGTTCCCAGTTCTAAATGATGGTATGACATCTTGTTTATGTAACGATTTACATCATTAGGGATTTGTGTATTTGTATTTGCATTATTTATATTTCTCCGTTTGATTCTTTTCAAAGATATGTTGTACTATCCAGGTCTCCAGATAAGAGGGTGTAAATTGTAACAAATCCAACAAATTTTCAAACCTGTTTCAGCACCAAATCCTATGGTGTAACTATTCATTAGAATGGCCCCAAAGAGTTTATTCAAATAAATAGTGACCCCATAGGGTTTAATTCAAATAATTTTAAATAAAGATGTTAGTTTTTGAAAACTTCCCTTATCTGGATCCCTGACTATCTCTTAATTTATATGTGATATTGGTGTCTGAAGAGGGCTTAGACTAGATAGAAATAAAATGAACTAGTAATACACACCCGTCTTGTTGTCTTCTTATTCTCCCAGTGACCCATATTCTATTACCCTATAAATACGCCTTTTTTAAGCCAATAATTTATTCCTCTTCTGAAGAAAATAGTTCCAATTTATACAGTTAAAAGTATTAAACATCAGAAATAGTTTCTATATTCTAGTAGATAGTAGCTTTAACTCTTTGAACCCTAGTCCCGCATATAGGCGTGCTTTTCAAACAGTGTACATGTGAATAGTACACATGTCCTATACAAACAGTGAAGACCCAGATCAGAGGGCTCCGAAAGGAGCCCTCTGATCAGGGTCTTCACTGTTTGTCACAATGCCAAACATTGACAAAAACAACCCTTTAAAGTCAGAAATGGACTAGACTTAGATGGAAACTGGAATTGTCCATTTAAAGTTTCAGGGAGGAAAGAGTTAAGCAGACTGAAAGTAAAAAGCAGAGTGCGCCTTTGGCACATTCTGCTTTACTTTCATCCTGCTTAAAGTGGGTACCTGTTTTCACAATAAGAAAATGGCTATGGGGTAATGGGGTAATGTCATAGCTTGTCTACAGTGATTAACCCATTTATTCATAAAACTCCTTTTTACACCTTTGATTTATTTCCCCTCCCCCCTCTGAAAGAATTAGTTCCAGTTTATACAGTCATTAATATGCACCATCAGAATTGTTTTCTTTATCCTAGCAGATGGTAGCTAAAAGTAGGCTAAAAGTAAAGCAGAATGCCCCTTGAGATACATTTTGCTTTACTTTCAATCTGCTCTTAGTGCTTTAAAGGGACTCGCAACCGGATGGTGTACTTGTCAAAATAAAATAAAATACTCAAATAAAAGCAAATTTGTGGCATTATTTGGCTTCTGACATTAAAAAAATATGATCAGTCCAAAAAAAGTCTCAAGAATCGTCACCGAATCTTAGATTTTTAGATATTTTCCATCGTTTTTCTATACCGACTAGTAGACGGTATAGTTGTTGTTGTTGCTTCTCTACACCGGCTCAGACATAAACCCGAGCCGAATTGTGAAGTTGTATGCACTTTCGATCGCTACACATTGAAACACGTTAAATCGATCCGTGATAAACGGATAGTTCCGTGGTCCATTGGTCTAAGCGGTTTCCCCTATTTTGCCTTCTGTCCGCCAATGCCGGGCCCCGGGTTCGAATCGCACCAGAGACCAATAATTTTTTTTATTGAAATACATTTTTTTAAACAGAATTTCTTATCTTAAACTAATTCTTTACCATTTATATAAGCATTTGACACATATTTACAAATCACTATTTTTAATGCACCATCTGGTTGCGAGTCGCTTTAAACCTGTCTTCAAAACTAAAAACAGGCTATGGGAAAAGGTTATATTTTATCCCATTAATTCAGGGCTGCCACAACTTGATCATGAAAAATCCTAAGATTTCCAAATTTTAGCTCACCTCCACCAGGTGAGGGGGGATTTTGCTATACCCCTGGTGTCGACTTCAGCATCCCAGACTTGGATATCATAAATTGAGCAAAGACTGCTCCTATGTTAGTGCGTTGACCTTGACCTCTAGGGTCAACGTTTAAGGTTTGCTTAAAAGGTCTGTTCTGCGCAGACGACTGCACCTATGGTCAGGAAACTTGATACGCTGATGAGCCGCAATGAGTAGACAAGGATGCACCACGATTTGGTTGCTTTGACCTTAGACCTTGACCTCTATGGTCAGGGCTGCCATAAATTGTCATGAAAAATCCTAAGATTTCAAAATTTGCATTTTTCAAGTGGGATTTAACTAGTCGTGCCTTACCCCATAGCCTTTTTCTTGTTTTTTTGACATGCGACCACTTAAAGCAGGCTGTAAGTAAAGCAGAAAGCGCCCGAATCGGGCGCATTCTGCTTTACTTCAACCTGCTTTAAGGTACCATGAACTGGTGAAAAATCCGGAGATTTAGGAAAAATCCGGAGAAATGGCAGCCCTGTATGGTCAACATTAAAGTTTTGGGTTAAAGTCTGTTCTGAGCAAATGACTGCACCTACGGTCAGGAAACTTCAGAATTATGCTGATGCGCCTCAATGAGTAGAGCAGGATGCACCACAGTTTCTTGACCTTGACCTCTATGGTCGACGTTAAGGTTTTTCGTTAAAGTTTGTTCCTTTCTGGAGGTGAGCTCTGTTATCTTTGATTACCCGTTCTGGTTCTATATTTCAAGCATGTTTACTTAAAGCAGGTTGAAAGTAAAGCAGAATGTGCCTTATGGTGCATCCTGCTTTACTTTCACACTGCTTTTGGCAACCATCTGCCAGGATAAAAAAAAAAAAATCGGAAAAATGGCAGCCCTGTGAAATATCATTTATAAACAGTGAACACAAGTTTCTCCTATTCAAACAGTGTAGACCCAGAGGAGTCTTTTCTATCAGGGGTGAATAAGTTGGAGCAATCACCACGTCTGGATATGGTACAAACACAAGTGCTAGAGTTCAATGGGTTAATCTGATGATTTCAGCTCACATCCCATCTCCATCTGGTACAAATCTGCCAATTGCATGATCTGTTGTGTGATTCAACATAGAAAGCATGTAACATTCTATTCTTCATGAGTGTTGAACAACTTGCTGCTCTACCAGTATTATACCAACATAGATTGTTTTTTGTTTTGATGATAGGTGACCACTTAAAGCAGGTTGAAAGTAAAGCAGATTGCCTGATTTTAGCCACCATTTGTTAGGATATAGAAACTATTTCTTATGGTTCGTATTGATGGCTGTATAAAGGGGAAAATTTTCTTCAATGTACGAGTAAATTAAAGGGGTAAAATGGCGTATTTATGGAGTAATGGGTTAACCCTTTGAACCCTAGTCCCGCATATAGGCGTCCTTTTCAAACATGTACATGTGAATAGTATACATGCCATATGCAAACAGTGAAGACCCAGATCAGAGGTCCCCGAAAGGAGCCCTCTGATCAGGGTCTTCACTGTTTGTCACAAGGCTAAACATTGACAAAAACAACCCTTTAAAGTCAGAAATGGACTAGACTAAAATGGAAACAGGAATTGTCCATTTTAAGTTTCAGGGAGGAAAGAGTTAAGTTCCCTTTCCATTGAAACATGTCTATCTAGATCGTGATGCTCATCCTGTGGTCGATTAACACTGTTAAATGCGTCCACTGCAATATAAAATTCAAGTCTGATCAGGGTCTACACTGTTTTGCTATTCAGTTTGCACCTTTTGGACAAATAACTGTGATAAAAGCAATCCGTTGAAATGTTATGATAATTACAGCAGTTACACAGCTATGTCTCAATTTTTAGATTTTTTTTCTGTTCGTAGAGATAAAATGCTAATCCGTTAGACACGAGACAGGTTTTAACCCTCTAATGTAGTCATTTCCGAATAACTCTAGTCATAGTGCGGTATGTTTAATATGTTGTTTGCTTTTACTTATAAAACTTAATATAGTATGCGTCTTTGACTTTAGAAAAAAATTGATATGAGTGTCAGACAGTTTGGATTCTGATCAGACGCCGCGTTACACAGCGTCTGATCAGGTTCCAAACTGTTTGCAAATGTAAGTGGTTTTAGCAATGTAAGTGAAAGGGTTATTAGCTCATCTGACACGAAGTGCTTAAGTGGCACTGTGGGCTATTGTGATCGGCCTGTGTCCGTCGTCCCGTCGTTGTCCGTTCGGGTCATCAGTCGTTCGTCCGTCCTGTCTGTCATTTTTTCTTTTAAGAACTTCTTGCAAACCACTGGACAAAATTTTATCAAAACTTCATAGGATTGTTTCTTGTAGGGTACTGTCTCAGATTTCTACAGACATATCATTTATATGTTATCTAATTGAAACTGTGGTTGCCATGGCAACCAACACTTTTAAAGATATTTTGTCACAAACTACTGTTTGCGCATATGATGCACGGGTGACCCTCCATCAGATGTCTTGTAATAATGCTCATAGCTCAAAAACATGGTATACAGTGGATGGAGCAGATTTTCCTTATAGATTAGCTATACATAGCAAAACAGTCTTGTCTGAAATCAATGGTCTGATTTGAAAGTAATTTTACAAAAATTATCCATAGATGAACCTCTACACGATTTCATAAAATAATTGTCCTAGCTGAAAAAACATGGCCGCAAGTGGGTAGCCGGGTCAAGTTTTCCTTACAATACTGTACAGCAATTTAAAAACTTTAAAATTGTTCATCTCTGAAACTTCTCTGACCCTCTGTCAAATATCCTACCCAGAGACCATGTATACCATAATATAAATCATTGTCCTACCTCAAAAATGGCCGCCAGTGGGTAGGGTAAGTTTATATAAATCATGATGGTTTATATCGCACATTTTAAAATTCGTTTTCTCTGAAACTAGCTGGCTCAAATTGAAAATACTTTTACACAAATGATCTATATTGGTGACCCTCTACCAGATTTCTTAAAATTATTTTCTTAGTTTAAAAACCATGACCGCCAGGGGTAGGACAATTTTTCCTTATATAACTGTATACATGTAATAAAAATCTTAAAAACCTTCTCTGAAACTATTGGTCTGAAATGAAAATAAGTTTTTACACAAGTGATTCATGGATGACCCTCGTTATTTGGAAATAAAACGTTTTCTCTAATGTACTCTGCACGCTACACACGGGGCACAAACTGCTAACCTAAACATTAAACAGTGGTAACTGAACACGCTACTGGATTTGCAAAACTAATTTCCTGGCTTGAATTAAGTTTTTCCTAATATGGTCAAAATGAAAGCTAAGTTATACAAATCTTCTTTTTTCCATAACCACTTGCCCAATTTTAATGTTACCATGACCATGGATACTAGGTGAGCGATTTAGGGTCTTCATTGTCCTCTTGTTTTTTAATCCAACCATCCTATCCTGACTACATTGGTATTTGCAGGTAGTTTTGGTGCTTCTTCACTCCGTGCAGCGGATGTAATTAATCTTTCTCTTGCTTTTTAAAATATTTATCTGCTGAGCGCTAATATCTGCAAACAATTTGGATCCTGATCAGACGCCGCGTCACGCGGCGTCTGATCTGGATCCAAACTGTTTGCCGCTTATCTTCAACCTTTCATGATTTTATAAAGATAAAAAACAAGACGAGTATTTTTCGCAGACGATATATTCTTAGCAGACGATAATTCAGCATGATTGAGGCCCGGATTAATTGTTGTCACCTTCAAAATATCGTCAACAAAAACACTCACCATTTTATACTCTTTTACCCTTTACTCCATAGCCTGTTTGAGGCTGTTTCTAGCGACCCTTAGAGCAGGTATATACAAAATGTGCCTTCTGGCGCATTCAACTTAACTTTCAGCTGCTTTAAGCTACCATATTCTAGAAAATAGAAATATTTCTTGTGATACATATTCATGATTGCATAAATTGGAACTACTTTCATTAGGTATGAACACATAAAAAGCGTATGAACCAGTGGAATAAAGGGTTCAACTGAAACAAACTTAATACACTTTGAATATGAGTGTCAAACAATTTGTATCCAGGGCTGCCATTTCTCCGGATTTTTCCTAAATCTTCGGATTTTTTTCTAGAACATGGTAGCTTAAAGCAGACTGAAAGTAAAGCAGAATGCGCCATAAGGTGCATTCTGCTTTACTCCCAGCCTGCTTTAAGTAGTCACGTGTCAACAAAATTAGAAACAGGCTATGGGGTAAAGGTAACAATTCGTAAATTCGCACTTGAAAAATGCAAATTTGGAAATCTTAGGATTTTTCATGTCAACTTATGGCAGCCCTGTGTATCAAGACACCACGTTACGCGATGTCTATTCTGTGTGAAATTGTAAACAATGGCCTTGCACTTAGCTCAGTGTTTATCGTTAATTGTCTGTTGCACTTTGATCTTTGCACGCACAAACGTTATTTTCCCCCGTTTAAATGCAAACGAAACGCAAACACATTGCATTAAAACATAGAAAATGATAACTTGTTGACAATTCTGAACATTCATTTTTATCTGAGTGGCAAACAGTTCGGAGCCTGGTCAGACGCCGGGTAACCCGGCGTCTGATCTGGCTCCAAACTGTTTGCACTGGAAATAATAGTTTTAGCGTAAACGCGTGTATTGGGAAAGAATAACGTTTTCTCCACTGTAACATTGCATTAAATTTGTCACAATTGTCCTTTATCATGGTAGAAACTAACAAATTTCTGTAACATATAATATACCAGAGAGATAGTCAGGCCAATTGGTGCCTTAGCTACAAGACTACAAGATCTATTTCAACTTGGAACTTAATTTTAGAGGAAGTGAGACTCAAAAAACAACCACCAACATAATATGATATAATCCTATATGTGTAGCCTATAATGCATGGTCGCTGTAATAGTTAGTGATCCGGGGTTGTGATACAGCTCAAGTGCATTTATAAATAGAAACCAACTTACTCTAATATCAGTTACAAGGCAACACAGCAACACAGGACCCGTTGGAAATATTCCCGTTCAATTCTGTTTTAATTTGATATAAAGCAAACTAATAATGGTTTTCAAACTCGAGAGTCAATCGGTTTTTGATTATGGATCCTTAGAACTTTTTGCTGAGGCCTGGGCTTATAGTAGAGAAATACCCCTTTACCGCCATATTGTCGCCTGAGTCAATATTGGTGTCTGCAATATCGTTTCAAAGTTGGATTTACAGCAGTATGACTGAAAAAACTCCGCTATATGAGTGTCAAACAGTTTGGATCCTGATCAGACGTCTGATCTGGAGCTAAACTGTTTGTCAACCGACTTTGGTCCCCTACGGCAGGGCAAAGGTTAACCCTATATCACTCTCAATGACGCATGAAAGCGCGTTTGCAAACAGTTTGGATCCAGATCAGACGCCGCGTAACGCGGCGTCTGATCAGGAGCCAAACTGTTTGACACTCGTATTTTAAGACACGCTACTTTGAACAGACGACAATGAAACGGTGAAGGGGTAAAAATATCACGAAAGATTTGACAGTGAAAGGGTTAAGCACATCCGGAAGTTTGTACCGGGGACGAGAACCAATGCGTGATACCATACACAATATATGCTGTGCTTGTTTATCTCATAATATGGAGGTGGTTTGGGTGTTGCACAATGTGAACCTCACACTCGTTTAATTGAATCATAGGTTGTTTTGGGCACATAATCATCGAAGGAGAAATATAATTATATTTCAACAGTATGGCTATGCCCAGTGTAAATTTAGCCGAGGGAAACGAAGAGATTTTCGACTTTAACTGCAGCAAGTGCGAAGAAGATGACAAGTTTGTTGAGGCAAAAGCCTACTGTCCTATGTGTCCTAGCTATCTCTGTCAGCAATGTTTGCAGCAACACCGACGATTTTTGAGGGAACACGCAACACATAACGAAAGTAGAAAGGACAAATGGGGTACCCCGGCCAAGAAGCGTCCCCTGACCGGGCACGAATGTCCCGTGCACGAGGAGCAGTCCATTTCCATGTTTTGCGTCAGTCACGATGCGCTGTGCTGTCATGTATGTGTGTCCTTGGACCACAGGTGAGTGAATGATCTTTGATTTGACTTTGGTACATTCTTTAATTCACTAACCCCAGAAACTTCAAATTCGAAATTTCAGTTTACAATGAAGTCTAGACCATTGCTTACTATTTTTTGTTGCAATATGATTATACAGAACGACAACAAGTGCCCTCCGATCTGGGTCTACACTGTTTGCATAGGACAAGTGAAGCTGCTCACAGATACGAGGGTGCTTCAAAGAGTAATGTTACTTGATCAATAAATTCGATATGATATGAGGGTAGTCAAAAAAGTTTAGATACTGGCTCAATAACTTCATTAAAATAAGTGCAAAATGCATGTGTGATACATCATGTTAAAGAACAAGTCTTTACCAATACGGTGGTAAAATGCACGGTAAGATCGCATTACTTGTCAGCCCCAACATGAACCTAAATGACCCCTCCTCGAGGACACTGGTCCTTTTTTGTGTATTGTTGAGTTAATGTTCTGAACTGTTCAACACAATTTTATACTATAATTATTATTACGGGTTTATTATTTTAAATGCAATTTTCTGTCAAATAATTTCAGACAATTAGGCAAACACTACACATTTTACATGGTATTATTATATAAACTATTAAAAATAGAGCTAATACTAAATACGTACTGAAAATATAATAAAAAGGTCAATCTACTGTTATGTATAAAACAAATTTTTATATCAAACCAGGCTATAATTGATGCCATTTCTTATATTTACATTATTTTATCTTTATATTTGTTATGAAAAAAAAATAGACTTTCAGTTTTTAAAGGAGAAATGGTGTTGAAAAGGGGAAAAGTACGTCGAAGAAATAAACTTGAAAGAACAGCTTTAACGAAGTTAACTCCGCTCCCTGTAACCAAATAACATATATAGATAGATCTATACTGCGCGGATAATATAGTTTCTCAAATTCACTTCAGGTTTTTACTAGGGAAAAATACTTTTAAGTACATCCAAGTACGTTTTATTATCCTCAATCGGGTTTTTATACGCCCGTCATCGACGGTCGTATTATGGTATACCCAGCGCTGTCCGTACGTCCGTCCGTCCGTTAACTTTTCTTGTTAGCGCTCTCTCACCTTCATTTATTTACCGATTTTGATAAAACTTCCTACAAATGTTCCATACCACAATAGCTCGGACGAGTTCGAGTTATGCCCCTTTATTGTCAAAAATGGGCATTTTTTAAAAAATTTGATATGGTGATACAATGAATGAAGTTACTTAACATATATTACGGGTTTTTGGTTTGACTCCGTATTTTCAGAGTTATGCCCCTTCACACAATTTTTTTAACAATATATTGTTTCCTGATAATAATTTTACTTACATTTTGTCTATTGTAACCAAATTTCATATTTATCTTTCTCATCATGCAGGGAAGGCACCTGTGAATTTTGGTTCCTATTAAAATTATTTTTCTATGAGTTATGCCACTTTACATACTTAATATTCAAAATAAGCCACACTTCGTCGGTTAACTTTTCTTCTTAGCGTTCTCTCACCTTCATTTATTGACCGATTTTGATTAAACTTCCTACAAATATTCCATACCACAATAGTTCGGACAAGTTCGCGTTTCAGACATTGGCGGCTATTTTTAGCAGAGTTATGCCCCTTTATTGTCAAAAATGGGCATTTAAAAAAAAAAAACAGAACTTTTTTATTTTTTATTCAATTGATTTCAAATTTGATATGGTGATACAATGAATGAAGTGACTTAATATATATTACGGGTTTTTGGTTTGACTCCGTATTTTCAGAGTTATGCCCCTTCACACAATTTTTTTTGACAATATATTGTTTCATGATAATAATTTTACTTACATTTTGTCTATTGTAACCAAATTTCATATTTATAAGCTTTCTCATCATACAGGGAAGGCACCTGTGAATTTTCGTTCCTGTTTAATTTCAGACGTTGGCGACTATTTTTAGCAGAGTTATGCCCCCTTTATTGTCAAAATTCCGTGATATATCCAAAGTATGTAAATACGCCCAAAGAGCATTTGTTTATGAGAAAACAGTTGGTAGAAAAACTATCGTGATAGTATTGCAATAGTTTCTTGACTATCGCAATACTATCGGGATAGTACTTGAGCTATCGCAATACTACAGCATAGTATTTTTGAGATCGATTGTTGGGCCTACACTCCGGGCGACTTTTTCCAGTCGGCCTGAGTCCGTACGACTTTGACACCCGCCGACCATGTCGGGCGTATTTTGCCGCACTGCGGTGCTCTTGTTAATTCATGCAACGGTGCAAGCAATCGTCAAGTGTGAACGCTAGTACCGTATTCTTGACGGACACGGACCATATAGAAATCCGGAACTGAGAGGCACCATATGGTGTATGTATGGTTTTGGAGCCAATACTCGTAGCCTAAGTTGGAACCGGACAGGAGCTGAGGATTACTAGTGTTTTGTGATTTTTTTCTATCATTAGCGCTATTTACCAGTAATTTCAGTGATTATTCTGTAAAGTTTCTGTGCACAAGTTTCAAGTTGTCGGGGGAGTATGTCACAGTGTGTAGGTTTATCATGACTTGTACGACCTTACTGTACAAGCGCGCTTTTATGGCGACGTGGTAGAGTGCATGACTGCGAACCTGGCGACCCGGGTTCAAACCCGGGTCGGCGCGGGTGTTTCTTTATAAAGAACACCCGGTTACATTGGGCGCCAAAAAATTGTTTGCGGGGGTATAAAAATTCGTAGCAGACGGACAAAGTTTCGGAGCGCTTCCTACTGCATTTTTTTTCACAATGACAGTAAATAATTTATATCAATATAAATATAAAATCTATATATATTGGTATTTAGTTTTTTAAAAAAAAGATTGGGAAATAAACTAGATTTAATCTAGGTCAAATACAACGTGGATTTCTAATTTTAGAGTAGTGAAGATTAATGCGAAGCGACTTAACCCTAAGCTCCGCCTCCTAAGGTTTGAGTGTCTATAAGAAATGAACACCGATTTTTACAATGGAAAGAGATAGGGCGAATGTAAATATGTAGATTTTCATGTTTTAAAATCAAAATGTAGATATACTGATCTAGAACATTTTCATAGCGTTCGAAAAAATATGTCCACTTTCGTCACTAGCAAAATAAGAAAGGTTGATTTTGAAAAAAAACTTTATTTACATTACAATTTAGACATAAAATGATACATTTCAGAAATTATCTTGGAAATTGTACTCTTTAAAATTGTATTAAGTCAGAAAATAATGTCTGAAAAGTGCTATGTTCGAGTGTCCTCGAGTAGGCGTCATTTAGGTTCATGTTGTGATCGGATCACAACAGTTATGTGATCGGATCGTGACATGATTATACCATCGGTTAGGCGAAAAATTGTTCTTTAAAATGGTATATCACACATGCATTTTGCACTTATTATATTAAAGTTATTGATCCAGTATCAAAACTAATTGAACAACCCTTGTATAACGAATGATTTCTTCAACTGCATATTCCGCTACAGAAAGAAGTAATTATTAACTCGTTCACAGCCAGTGGCACCAAAAGGCGACTTTGCAAGCAGTTTGAATCCATACTGTTTGACACTCGTACTAATATTTATTCAGTAAAAAGCCCTAAATCAGACTTGAACTAAATACCGGTACTAGAGAGGAAACTGTCAATGTAGACGATATTTAGGCAATAAAAGTTTTAAAATAGATGATAAATCTGGGTAGTTAGTATATTAACGAAGGCCCTTTCCACTTAACTGGCGCGTTTGAACTGATTTGCAAATGTGAGAGCTGCCCATCGTTATCTACCTAGTGTCTTCAGTGCTGCCATTTCTCCGGATTTTTCCTAAATCTCCGGATTTTTCCCCAGTACATGGTAGCTTAAAGCAGGCTGAAAGTAAAGCAGAATGCGCCTTACTTACAGCCTGCTTTAAGTAGACGCATGTCAACAAAACAAGACTGAAAGGCTATGGGGTAAAGCTACGGTTCGTAAAATCACACTTGAAAAATGCAAATTTGGAAATCTTAGGATTTTTCATGTCAACTTATGGCAGCCCTGTGTCTTTCGTAGACGTCTCCCATTTCTCAAGACTTTGAACAGTTTTCTCTTTGAAACTACTGGGCCAATTTCATTAAAACAGGATTGTTCGACTGAGGGTAGAGCCCTGCCATTTTTCTTCGAACATACGTTTTTCAGTTGAAATTTGGGTACTTAATGGTTAAGGCGAATTTTCCAACGAGTATTGTCAAAGTTAAAACGTAACTTCAAACATGATCATTGTCAGAAATTACTGGTTCGAATTGAATATAATTTTACACCGTTTACTTTCAGGAACTGTAAAGGTATGTCTTACATTCCCCAAATTGCTAAGGGAATTGCACAGACAGTCGAATTTCAACAGCTACAAACTCAGATCGACCAGATACTAGCCGACATCGAGAGAGCAGTCACTGCTAAACAACCTGACGAAACGGTTTTGAAAGACTCGTACGCTCAGGTTTTGAATGATATTACAGCCTATAGAGAAAGAAGCAATGCAGCGTTGGATAAGCTGGAAGAACAAGTCAGAAAGAAAGCCTACGATATCTATACAGGGCAAGCCGACAATATAACCCATGATCGGATGGCATGTAAACAAATTGGAGATGTTCTTCAAGGACTGAAGAATGATTTCCATAAAACAAGTAACGTCAGCGAATCAGATCTGTTCATTAAAATGAAAGAATGTCAAAGGAAGATTTCAGAGTGTGAAGAAACCGTGAGAAAATGTTCAATCGTCGTTAGTCCAAAGCTTACATTTACTGGGAATGGTCCGTTACTGGAGGGGTTAGAAAACGAGACATACCTTGGTGAGATAGAACACAAGAGCGACCTTACAAACAATCTGTATAAAGTATCTAAGTGTGGTAAAATAAATATAAGCCTGCCAGATGACAAGAGCTCGTGTTATGTAGATGGTTTATGTCAGATGCCAAACGGACTGATCATTGTGGCAGATGAGTATAACAAAAGAATCAAGATGTTAGACTCGTCCTACAAGATTACCACTTCTTGCGATGTACCTGACATGCCAAGCGCAGTCTGTTGTACCGGCGAAACAGAAATTGCGGTGGCGTTGGCGAACAAGACTGTCCAATTCATTGACACCGTCGATGGCTTGTGTCTCTCAAAAACCATCAATTTGGGCCACAGATGCTTTGGACTTGCCTATTATGACGGAAGGCTATTTGTTACAGACAAAGAAGAAAGACTGTTCATCTACGACAAGTCTGGGACCCGGCTTCGCACAATAGAAACGGATGAATCTGGGGCGGATATGTTTGTTGAAATAAGGCATGTAACTGTCAGCGAAAATGGTTCCCGGCTATATGTCACTGAAAGAGGAAAGGGATTGACAGTGTTGGACAATGAGGGAACGCGCGTGTCTTCATTTGGAAGTCCAGAACTTAACGGATCGAGGGGCGTGTGCCTTGATAACCATGGTAACGTTTTCCTTATGTGTTGCCTGTCTCACAATATTGCTCAGCTGGATGCCAGTGCGAGTAGCAATCTTGGTATCGTCATGGAAAAGAAGCATGGGTTAGTTCTACCAGGAATCGCAGTGTTTGACAAGGTTCGGTCATCATTGTTGATCAGCAGGGGTATTGGGAAAGGCTGCAATGATTTAGACGTGTGTTATCTGGAGCCTATGTAGACGTAGCTGGTTACAGGATTATTAACGCATTCACATCTGATATTTGTCATATGATAATATCAGTTTCAAAATACAGTCGAAACTCAATACTTCGAACTCGCTTAAATCGACCTAACCGATAGTTTCATTTCTTTAATTTAGATTACTCGATCTTGCTTAAGTCGAACATACCTATAGTTCAAAGTTAAAAGTGGCTTAGCTACGTTTAAACTTTGAAATATGTGTATGTTCGAACTAACGCGAGTTCGAATGATCGAGTTTCAACTGTATGTCTTTTCCAATTTTGACTATTTAGGATTGATGTTTGCAATATTTTGCAAAATGACAAACAGTGCAGACTCTGATTAGAGGGCTCTTTCACGAGTCCTCTGATTAGGGTATTCACTGTTTCTATTGGGCAAATGTACTCTTCACAGTCCACTGTTTGTTAATGAAGATTGGAGAGTATACTCGTCGCTAGGGTTGAATGTGTGCATCCCGCATTTACTACAATGTCGTCTGTTTCAGTCGGTTTACGTCTGTAATTGTTTTAATCTTTGCATGCTGGGTAATATTTTATTTTGCAACAATTGTCGTCTGCTACTGTTCTTTAAAATTGAATGTTCAATATTTTCTTTTCAAAGCAGGGCCAGAGTGACAAACAGTTTGGATCCTGGTGAGACGCCGCATCATGCGGCGTCTCATCTAGATCCAAATTGTTTGCAAAATTAATCATTGTGGATCATATCCGCCACTAGCATGAAAAGAAATAGACAGTAATTTGTTAAGCTTTTTCTTCATCCATTCTATATACATAATATACATGTAACTCTAAATACTAATTTGGTTTAGGCCTAATCTTCTGAATTTTCTTTTATTTCTCAGTGTATGGTTCAAAGGGGAAGACTGGGCTGAAAGTTATAAAGCGTTTGAGTTGAGTCTGAGATCATTCTCAAGCTGTTGAGATTGTTGTCAATCATTTGATCGGTCAGATTTTAGCTCAATATGATCACAACCAAAAGCTTGCAAACGACCTCCCAAACGCTTTATAACGATGTTGCTGGGATGGTTGAGTTCCACTTCCTTCAGCACGCTACGAACTTGTTCAATCAGTTTCAAACAGTTAGGATCAAACTGAGACGCCGAGTAACTCACCGTCTCATCTGGACCAAACCCGTTTAAACAGTGGTGATATTTTCTGAACGAAAATGTGGAATAATCAAGTTCAACTCTGATAATCTGTGTTGACGACTATTACATAGTGGGATAGGCTGTCTGATATGACCTTTGATGTGAGGCAGTTAATAATGATTAAATCCTTATCCTGCGGTGATGTCGTCTGCTTCGAAATCGTCGTCTGAAAAGTTTGTTAATTTAGATTTATACATTTTTTAAAGTAAAGAATCCTAAAGACGAGTGTCAAACAGTTTGTATCCAGATCAGACGCCGCGTTACGCGGCGTCTGATCTGGATCCAAACTGTTTGAAAAAATCAGCAAAGTCGCGACCAGCAGGCAAAGGGTTACATGCACAGGTACTTGACACATACTTTATTATCTATTAACACCCCTCCCCCCTTTTTTTTTTTACTATACTTCTATTATAGATACAAGGTAAACAGCGCAATTCAACACCTAGTCTTTACTATCGACTTAAGCTGATGCTAAAATAAACTAGATCGCCGATATTCTCTTGTGGTACCCTCGGGAAATGATTAATTTATCAATAAAACTTTTTGATGCTTATTTTCGTTATAATTCACGTACTGTGGCGTTATTTGACGGAATTTGATGAAATAAAAAGTAGATATTGATAAATTAATCATTTCCCGAGGGTACCACAAGAGAATATCGGCGATCTAGTTTATTTTAGCATCAGCTTAAGTCGATAGTAAAGACTAGGTGTTGAATTGCGCTGTTTACCTTGTATCTATAATAGAAGTATAGTAAAAAAAAAAAATTTTTTTTTTTTTTTTAAAAAAGGGGGGGGGGGGGGGGGGGTATTAATAGATAATAAAGTATGTGTCAAGTACCTGTGAGACAGCCGGTCTAACTGATAATACACAAAATTATTTATTTGTCAATATGTATGTTTTGTCTATGTATATGTTACAGTCAATTTGTGTAATCAGTCATTACGCGTAATGACTAGTCATTCTGTGAAATGACTTTCTCTTTTAGTCCTTTAATGTTACAATTTATGATAATTATACAATGATATTTTTCAAAGGTCAAATAGTTCATTTATAAAACACCACAATCTCAATACAAAACCACTCAATTTGTCAAAATTATTTTTGAAAATAAAAATAAAACAAAATATAGCCGGTAGCTTTACATGAAAATTATTCAATTCTTTCCTATTTACAGCATTCAAGGTCTTAAACATCATTTCACAAATTTACTGAAATAAGGTGTGAAATAAATGTGGTGTTTTGTGCAGGAAATCTTTGAACTTTTAAAAAATGTCATTGTATAATTATCATAAATTGTAACATTAAAGGACTATGTGAGATAGTCATTTCACAGATTGACTAGTCATTACGCGTAATGACTGATTACACAGATTGACTGTAACATATATACACTGTATAACGTTTTCCTCATGTATTCATGTAAATAATGAACGGAGTGTAATAAAGGTAATTGAATTGAAAAAAAAAATTAAAAAAATTGATAACACAACCACGTCGTATGGCTTCCACACAGGTACTTGACACATATTAAAAAAAGACCTCTATTACCGTATATATAAAGACTCTATATATACGGTAGAGTAAAAAAATATTTTTAATGGGTCAAATACCTGTCGGCTTACATTTATAAAATTGTAATAATGTATAAGTAAGTCTATGTTAAAGGTTAAGAAAGATGCTTATGTATTACAAAAATGTGTTTATTTCAATATCACAAGAATTATAGCTTTTTCAAATTGATATATACTGAGTAAAGCAAATGTATTTTAAATATGAAAAATAATTTAGAAGAATTAGAATATAACAAAACATAAAATCCTTCATTTGATTTCAATGTTCATTCTATGAAAATTGAAAGGTGTACAGTGGAGAATCTGTTATTCTTTCCCAATAAACGCGTTTACGCTAAAACTATTATTTACAATACAAACAGTTTGGAGCCAGATCAGACGCCGGGTAACCCGGCGTCTGATCAGGCTCCAAACTGTTTGCCACCATGACAAACCATGACAAACATGAATTATCAGAATTGTCAAAAAGTTGTACTTTTCTACGTTTTAGCGCTTTGCGTTTGCGTACGTTTGCGTTTAAACGGGAAAGAATAAACGAGATGATATCGAGATGCCTTTTCTGTCGTAGTCTAGTGTATATGTTACAGGGATTAAGTGTAATCAGTGATTACTTGAAATCCCTGAAAAATCAGGGATTTCACGAAAACCCTAAATCTACCAGGGAAAAGGTGTAATTTTGAAGATTTTCGTTGATTTTTTAGCTTTAGGATCGCTGGATGTCCGTCGTCCGTCCACAATTGGTTCGTTAACACTCTAGCAGCTACAAATATCATCCAATCTTCATGAAACTTGATCACAATGTTTGTCTAGTAAAAATCTAGGCCAAGTTCGAATGTAGGTCATGTTGGGTCAAAAACTAGGTCACTAGGTCAAATCATTGAAAAACCTTGTTAACACTCTAGAGGCTACAAATCTCATTGGATCTTGATGAAACTTGGTCAGAATGTTTGTCTCATTGATATCTAGGTCAACTTTGAATATGGGTCATGTCTGGTCAAAAACTAGGTCACTAGGTCAAATCATAGAAAAACCTTGTTAACACTCTAGAGGCTACAAATCTCATTGGATCTTGATGAAACTTGGTCAGAATGTTTGCTTAATTGAT
Organism: Gari tellinella; assembly: GCA_922989275.2. Lineage (NCBI taxonomy): Eukaryota > Metazoa > Mollusca > Bivalvia > Cardiida > Psammobiidae > Gari > Gari tellinella. The sequence goes on from OV277873.1 coordinate 11,427,049, forward strand.
ACCAAGATCAAGTTCGCATATGGGTTATGTCCGGTCAAAAACTAGGTCACAATGTCAAATCATAGAAAAACCTTGTTAACACTCTAGAGGCTACAAATCTCATTGGATCTTGATGACACTTGGTCAGCATGTTTGTCTTATTAATATCTAGGTCAAGTTTGAATATGGGTCATGTCCGGCCAAAAAGGAGGTCACTAGGTCAAATCATAGAAAAACCTTGTTAACACTCTTGAGGCTATAAATTTCATCTGATCTTTATGCACTTTCATCAGAATGTTTGCTTAATTGATACCAAGGTCAAGTTCGAATATGGGTCATTTAGAGTAAAAAACTAGGTCACTAGGTCAACTCATAGGGGAAACTTGTTAACACTCTAGATGCTTCAACTCTCATTGGATTTTAATGAATTTTGTTCAACATGATTGCCTCATTGATATCTAGCTCAGTTAATTTTGAATGATGTCTGGTTGAAAACTAGGTCACTAGGTCAAATCAAAGAAAAACAGTGTTAACCTTTTTGGAAGCTACAAATCTCACTAGATCTGCATGAAATATTGTCAGAATTGTTGCCTACATCAGATCTAGGTCAAAATCAAATATGGATTGTGTCCGTTCAAAAACTAGGTCAAATCATAGGAAAATCTTGTTTACACTCTAGTAGTGGCCCAATGGTTAACACCTTGGACTACGGTACCAGGGGTCGTGAGTTCGACCCCCGCCGGACCAGCGGTCTGACTAGGGGATTTTTCTGAATCCCCGATGATGTACAGGAATGTTCTTGAGCAAGACATGTACCGCGAATTGCTCCTCTCCACCCAGGGGTTAAAATGGGTACCTGTGAAGGGTCTGAGTCGGTACTGCGGCTGCATTTGACTGCGCCATATGTTAGCAGTGCTCATAGGCAAGATGGCTCGATGATCAGGGGAGTATATGTACAGTCGGCTGAGCGGTCATTCGGACTGAAAGTAGACTTTAACTTGGTATATTATTATTACACTCTAGAGGTTGATTGTGGGTCATGGCCAGTCATAATCTAGGTCACTATTGGTCAAGTTTGCCGTGGTGTACCAGGTGAGCGATTTAGGGCCATAGTGGCCCTTGTTATGGTTAACTGGCATTTTTAAACAGTCTGAATCCTCGTTATCAATTTGTAACAAAACCATGTATTGGTAGGATAAGATTAATGTGTACATTTATCTATTCAAATAATCAAATGATAATATTTATAATAGATAATCAAGAGAACTTATCTAGTGTAATTAAGTTCAAAATATATATTCTTTTTCTATGACCTTAAAAAAAGCACTGTGTCAACAGTAATGCAGAAAACTCCATTAGAGTAGAATGAAAGTAAAACCAACACCTTCTTTACCTCATAGCCTGTTTCTAGTTTTGAATACAGGTGCAGACCACTTAAAGCATATTGCATTAAATGTGCATTCTGTTTGCTTTATGCCAGTTTTAAGCTACCATCTGCTAGGATATAGAAAACATTTCTTTATATGGTGCATATGCATTCCTGTATAAAGTGGAACTATTTTTTTCAGTGGAGGAATTAAAGGTGTGAAAAAGCATATTCATGGAATAATTAGTATTTAGCTCACCCCGCACGAAGTGCCAAGGTGAGCTTTTATGATCGCTGAATGTCCGTCGTCCGTCCGTCCGTCCACAATTGTTCGTTAACACTCTAGCGCCTACAAATTTCATCTTATCTTCATGAAACTTCATGACAATGTTTGTCTTGATAAAATCTAGGTCAAGTTCGAAAGTGGGTCATGTCCGGTCAAAAACTAGGTCACTAGGTCAAATCGTAGAAAAACCTTGTTAACACTCTAGAGACTACAAATCTCAATGGATCTTGATGAAACTTGGTCAGAATATTTGCCTCATTGATATCTAGGTCAACTTTGAATGTAGGTTATGTCCGGTTAAAAACTAGGTCACTAGGTCAAATCATAGAAAAATCTTGTAAACACTCTAGAGGCAACAAATCTCAAGGGATCTTAATGAAACTTGGTCAGAATGTTTGCCTTATTGATATCTAGGTCTAGTTCGAATGCGGGTCATGTCCGGTCAAAAACTAGGTCACTAGGTCAAATTATAGAAAAACTTTGTTAACACTCTAGAGGCTACAAATCTCAATGGATCTTAATAGAACTTAGTCAGAATGTTTGCCTTATTGATATCTAGGTCAAGTTTGAATGTGGGTAATGTCCGATCAAAAACTAGGTCATTAGGTCAAATCATAGAAGAACCTTATGAACACTCTAGAGACTACAAATCCCATTGGATCTTGATGAAACTTAGTCAAAATGTTTGTTTTATTGATATCTAGGTCAAATTTGAATATGGGTTATGTCTGGTCAAAAACTAGGTCACTAGGTCAAATCATAGAAAAACCTTGTGAACAATCTTGAGGCTACAAATCTCATTGGATCTTAATGAAACTTGGTCAGAATGTTTGTCTCATTGATATCTAGGTCAAATTCGAATGTGGGTCATGTCCGGTCAAAAACTAGGTCACTAGGTCAAATCATAGAAAAACATTGTTAACACTCTAGAGGCTACAAATCTCATTGGATCTTGGTGAAATTAGGTCAGAATGTTTGTCGCATTGATATCTAGGTCAAGTTTGAATATGGGTCATGTCCGTTCAAAAACTAGGTCACTAGGTCAAATCATTGGAAAATCTTGTTTACACTCTAGAGGTTGATTGTGGGTATACATGTCCAGTCATAATCTAGGTCACTATAGGCCAAGTTTGCCATGGTGTACCAGGTGAGCGATTTAGGGCCATAGTGGCCCTTGTTTATAAATATTTGGCAGTTTCTTTTGGTTAAAGCAATGAATCTTACCTCGTTTAGTTATGTTCAAAGGCAAGTACCACGCTATAAAATATGCTGTTAACTTTAGACAGATGTCTTGGTATTTTAATTGTCCTGACTTAAATGCACACTGTTCACTTATTTTTATTCACTTGTGCGAGAAACTTTGTATGAACGTTTATTAGACCATGATATTTCAAGAAAGCATTATATTTAAAACCAATAGAAATGTCATGATAGTACAAATCTATTAATTTGATGAAAAAAGAGACATTTCATCAATTCCCTAAAACGCCAGTGATTACGCGTAATCCCTAAAAGTCCAGGGATTACGTGTAATCCCTGATTACACTCAATCCCTGTAATATATACAGTGGAGAATCTGTTATTCTTTCCCAATAAACGCGTTTACGCTAAAACTATTATTTACAATACAAACAGTTTCGAGCCAGATCAGACGCCGGGTAACCCGGCGTCTGATCAGGCTCCAAACTGTTTGCCACCATGACAAACATGAATTATCAGAATTGTCAAAAAGTTGTACTTTTCTACGTTTTAGCGCTTTGCGTTTGCGTACGTTTGCGTTTAAACGGGAAAGAATAACAGATTCTCCACTGTATAACAAATGAACATGGGGTATGCACTATAGGCAGACGACACGTTATATAGCCGGGTTATCCGGTGTCTGATCTGTTCCAAACTGCTTGCAATGAACATGATGTTTTTAAGCATTTGGAAAGAATAAAGTATTGTCCACTTAACCCGCCAAATAAATTGTCGTCTGCTATATTTCTCGTCTGCTTCAAGTTTCAAAGTGCTTCAAAGTTGCTCAAAATTGCTGAAAATGTTGTCTGAGTGTCAAACAGCTTGGATCCGGATGAGACGCCGAGTTACTCGGCGTCTCATCCGGATCCAAACTGTTTGCATATGGAGTTATAGTCGTGAGTGGCAGGCTAAAGGTTAACTGTATGAGAACCGATGGAAATGAATGTGCGTTTTACAGTAGAAGTTGTATTCAGCGATTGCCTGTTGTGGAATGCGAGTTAATGCAGAGAACCACCGATGGAACTGTACTATATTTACCCTGCAGTGTATAGACTTTAAATATAAATTCTTCTGGGTAGCTTCTGAGTGTAGGTTTCGTAGTAATATTATGATCATGATCATTTTAAGATCCCTTTTAGTTTTTTGTATATATTTGGAATAAAATCGTTGTATTTAAACTGAGCTATTTGGTCTTATATTTGCGTGAAAACCCTGCAATTGTATGTGCCAAGCATGCTGTACTGTTTCTAATAAGGTTTACCGTCCCGCCTAATAGGTGCTGAAGGTGCGTCATCCCGTTGACACCCGAAGGTATCAACGGCCAGTATCTGTACTACTATTAAAATTATCATCCACCTTTTAATAAACATTGACTCACTGACCCCTGAAACTCTAATTTTCAATTAAGTCTAGTCCATTTTTTACTATTTTTACAACATACTGCAATAAGACAAGCAGTACAGACCCAGATCAGAAGGCTCCTTTAGGGAACGTGGGTCTATTTTGTCAGTTATTCTCAGGTGAGTGAAATATGGCCAATTGGCCTCTTGTATTACAGTTGGTGCTTTACGTAGAATTCGTTGAAATTGCCAATTAATTTCTCAACTCATTTACCCCAAACTTAACATTAACAATTTCATTTTCCAACAGATGTCTCTTTTTTTACTATTGATATTTGGTTTTTTAAAATAAATTACAGAAGACAAACAGTGCAGACCCTGATCAGCCCTATGATCTGGGCCTCCATCGTATGCATAGGACAGATGTACTTTTAACTTATAACACTGTTTGTAAATGACGAGTATAAACGTCGTTTGGATGCAATGTATATTTCTATAAATAGTTTCTCATCAAAATTCCAGTTCTTTGTTACGAAAACTTATAAAGAGATTTTTAAAAAAAACAATCGATAGATTTTGCCTAAATTCCCACACATTGTTTTTTAGGCTAGTCTAGGCTAATTTTCGTAACACTTTTCATGAAAAATAAGCTCATGCGCGAGCTACCTTAACCCAGGGACGTAGATTCTGTAATCTACGTCCCTGCTTAACCCTGTTCTCCCTGAAACCACAAATGGACAATTCTACTTTTCAATTTGAGTAGATCTAAAGGTAAAGGTAAACTTTATTGAACGTCGCAAATGGTAAACAAGCGACATAAGCTCTGGATAGCTTTTATTGCGACAAACAAGGTATTCATTAAATGCATGGGCATTACAGTCACCTTCCTAGCACTACCCTTATAATCTAGGCTAGTCCGTGCGTCCGTCACGCTTTTTTTGTCCGGAGCATATCTCTTGAACGGTACACCGTAGGTTGATGAAACTTGATACAGTGATAGAGAATGACAGGAGGAGGTGCAGTACACAAGAACCGTAACTCTCCTATCTCCCAATTTTGAATTATCTCCATTTTTCTCATAAAAAAATCAATTTTGTCCGGAGCATATCTCTGGTACGTTACACCGAAATGTGATGAAACTTGTAACAGTGATAGAGGATGACTGAAGGAAATGCAGTACACAAGAACGGTAACTCTGTCATCTCCCAATATTGAATTATCTCCCTTTTTCTAAAAATACAAAACAATTTTGTCCGGAGTATATCTCTTGACAGCTACACCGTAAGTTAATGGAACTTGATACAGTGATAGGCGATGACATAAGAAGGTGCAGTACCCAAGAACCATGACTCTGTCATCTCCCGATATTTAATTATCTCTCCTTTTCTATTTAAAAAATCAAATTTTGTCTGAAGCATATCTCCTGAGCATTGCATTGTAAGTTGGTGAAACTTGATACAGTGATACGAGATGACAGAGGGAGTGCTGTACTCAAGAACCATAACTCTGCCATCTCCCAATATTGAATTATCTCCCTTTTTTTTAGCTCACCTGAGCTATAGGCTCAGGATGAGCTATTGTGATCCCATTCCGTCCGTCGTCCGGTGTCCGGCGTACACTGACCCGATTTCAACCAAACTTTGTCAGAAGCACCAGTAACAAGGGGGGACGAAATGTTGTTCAAAGTTTTTGGCTAGAGTTATTCCCCTTGCTATAGGACCAGATTTTCTAGCATGACCGTATGAACAACTTGTAATGCATAAGAAAATCTTTAAAAATCTTCTTCTCTGAAACTGAAAGGCCCAGACCTTTGATATTTGGTATTATCATGACCTAATGGTATTCTACCAAGATTGTTCAAATAATGACCCCCGGACCAAAAATGGCCTCGTCCTGGGGCTTATCAGTTTTTCTTAGGTAAACATTTAAAAATCTTCTACTCTGAAACCGTAAGGCCCAGATCATTAATATTTGACATGTAGCTTTGCCTCATGGTATTCTACCATGATTGTTCAAATTATGACCCCCGGGCCAAAAACGGCCCCGCCCCTGGGCTTATCAGTTTTACATTGAATTATATAGGAAAACCTTAAAAAATCTTCTTCTCTGAAACTGTAAGGCCCAGATCATTTATATTTGACATGTAACTTTGCCTCATGGTCATATACCAAGATTGTTCCAATTATGACCCTTGGACCAAAAAATGGCCCAGCCCTCGGGCTTATCAGTTTTTCATAGAAAAACCTTTAAAAATCTTCTTCTCTGAAACCCTTAGGCCCAGATCATCCATATTTTACATGTAGCTTTGCCTTATGGTCCTCTACCAAGATTGTTCAAATTATGAACCCTGCATCAAAATTGGCCCCGCCCCGGGGCTTATCAGTTTTACATTGACTTATATAGAAAAACCTTTAAAAATCTTCTTCTCTGAAACTGTAAAGACCAGATCATTTATATTTGACATGTAGCTTTGCCTTATGGTCCTCTACCAAGATTGTTCAAATTATGACCCCCGGACCAAAAATGGCCCAGCCCTCGGGCTTATCAGTTTTTCATAGAAAAACCTTTAAAAATCTTCTTCTCTGAAACTGTAAGGCCCAGATCTTCAATAGTATTTGACATATAGCTTTGCCTTATGGTCCTCTACCAAGATTGTTCAAATTATGACCCCGGACCAAAAATGACCCCCCCCCCCCCCTCGGGCTTATCAGTTTTTCATAGGGAAACCTTTAAAAAAAACTTCTCTGAAACCGTAAGGCCCAGATCATAAATATTTGACATGTAGCTTTGCCTTATGGTCCTCTACCAAGATTGTTCAAATTATGACACCTTGATCATAACTTTATTAAAATGTTGTTTTGCCCTGCAATTTCCTCAGGTGAGCGAAATGTGACCCTCTGGGTCTCTTGCCTACATAATTTTAAAAAAAATCAAATTTTCTGCCACTCTGTAACGTGAACCTTGATACTGTGTTAGAGGATGACAAAAAGAAGTGTAGTACACAGGAATTATAACTCTGTCATCTCCAAATATTGAATTGCCTCCCTTTTTCATAATAAATTCATTTTTGTCCGAAGCATATCTCCTGAATGTTACATCGAAAATTGATTAAACTTGATTCTGTGTTCACCTACTAAACATGCTATACCTTGGGCTTTTTCTTTGTGGGGAGCATCCATCGTTGGGAACGATATTCTTGTTAACAATATATGTTAAAATGACAACAGATCAGAGTCTGCACTGCTTGCATATGACAAGTATACTCCTCACAGGTACGCTGTTTGCAAATGCGTGGCTAGGGTTCAAGAGTTAAAGTGACTCGCAACCAGATAGTGTATTTGCAAAAATAAAAGAAAATACTCAAATAAAACCAAATGTGTAGCATTAACGTGCATCTGGCATTAGAAAAATATGATCAGTCTAAAAATTTCCTTAAGGAAGGTCTTCAAATCTTAATTTTTAAGACATTTTCCATCGCTTTATCCATTGCGTCGAAAGACGTTATAGAAATTGATCACGGGCTCAGACATAAACCCGAGCCGAATTTGTACACTCCATCGCTACACACTGAAGTATGTTAAATCGATCCAAAAGATATGAATAGGCCTGTGGTTGAGTGGTCTGAGGGGTTGCCTTTTTTTTGTTATTCTGTCCCCGCATACCGGGTCCCGGATTCGAATCCCACCAGAACTCAATTTTTTTTATTGAAATGCATTTTTAAACTGAATTTCTCATCCTTAACTAATTCTTATCCGCTCATGTAAGCGTTTGACATATATTTACAAATTATTATTTTAATGCTAAATCTGGTTGCGAGCTTCTTTAATGGGTTATTTGACCTGGATTCATAATTATGTATACCCACCCCGCAACTGTTTCCGGGGCGCGCTTAGGTCAATGTTTTATCAGTTCCCTTTTACAAGATGGCGTCGAAATGAGTTTTTTGTTCGTAGAAAAATATATTTTTGATAAATTTGTAACTTTCTACACGTCCTGTAATTATACAAGTGGATCATATGCTGTATCTTTAATATCGTTACTGTTTTAATGATAAACATAGGATACAATAGCGAGATTATGACGGGAAACAGATATTTCTAATTTGACAATTAAGCTTGAAATTTGTTATTTCAACGAAAATGGAAACACCTAGTCAGACAAGTGATTCCATGGTAGGCGTTTCATCGACACCTAGTGTACATACATCTGTAACACCATCCTCTAGTGACGTATACAAAACAGCAACTCCTCATATGACACCAGTTTCATCAAATGCCCAGACCCTGGGGACTCCTCCATTGCAAATTTTGCCTATTGCTACACATGGCGATCAACTAGTATTACAAGCTTCTCCACTGTCTCTGCATGGCAGTACATCAGTGAGTCACCTGCCTCGATCAGTGCCAACAGTGTCCACACCACGTATAGCCAGTCATCACCATGCTACACGGTACACCCCAACACCAGACCTCTCAGGTTCTCAAGAAAGAAGAAGCTCTAAAAGATCTATCAAGAGAAAAAGGTTTGATGATGAAGTAGTTGAATCAAGTCTTCTCAAACAAGAAAGAACACGGGATAGAAAAGGTGAGCCTTCTGTTTGTTAGATCACAATTCACATTCAACTGGTCACATCCTAAACTTTTATTTCTCGTTGATACTTTGTACCATTTTAAAAAGTAGGATACACCGAATTATTTAGAAAAAAATTTGGAAACAGTGAAGACCCAGATCAGACAGCTGCAGGAGCTCTGTAAGGAAATATATGATGGAAGATCTGCACTGTTTTCTTAATATGACTATTATATTGACATTATACTATTTATAGGATATATTGGGGTAATTATCTCCATCTATACTATTTGAAGGCACAGAAGTAGAAGGATCTGTCTGGCATAAGGCGCTGTCACTTTCCTAGAGATATTTTGTTTGTTCTTCATTAGCCAAAGCAATGTAAAAGTTCAGATGAAAAGAAATCTTAGATTTGAAGTTCATAGTTAACTTTAAGTAGGTAGAGTTTAATATATGAACATTCAGTGGAAGATTGTAATGCTGTCACCTGTCATTGAGCAAGACATGTACTGCGAATTGCTCCTCTCCACCCAGGGGTTAAAATGGGTACCTGTGAGGGTCTGAGCCCGTACTGCGGCTGCTTTAGCGCCATATGTTAGCAGTGCTCAATATTGTAGGCAAGATGGCTCAATGATCAGGGGGTAAATGTACAGTCGGCTGAGCGGTCATTCGGACTGAAAGTAGACTTTAACTGGTACTTTTTTTTTTTTTTTACCTGTCTTTAGCACCATCAATGATTGACAAAGTTCTCTTCTTTTGAAATTTGAGGGTAGTAACTAGTATTGTTTGATTTGACATTGATCAGGGCTCCAGATAAGGGGAGTATTTCAAAAATTTAAAATCTTTATTTCTGCTTTTAACCCTATGGTAACCGTATCACTAGTTTCACTACTCATTAGAATCGTCTCGATGAGACGATTCTAATGAGTAGTAACACCATAAGATTTGGTGCTAAAATAAGGGAGAAAATGTTGGTTTTGTTCAGTTTACTCCCCCTTATCTGGAACCCTGATTGATTGTTGTTGTTTGGTTTGATTCATGTAATATTCTGATTTTTATTTTCCAGCTTCTGGCACCCTGATTATTGAACCAGAGAGGATTGTCAAAGAAACGGTGAAAAAAGATGTTAGCACAATCATTCCACCACCGGAAAAGAAAAGAGTGTCTGTTGGGAAAGTTTGTAAGGTATTATACCGTAACACCTTTAATCATGTTTTGTCAGGGCTGCCATTTCTCCGTATTTTTCCTAAATCTTCGGATTTTCCCCCCAATACATGATAGCTTAAAGCATGCTCTAAATAGTCACATGCCAACAAAACTAGAAATAGGCTATGGGGTAAAGGTACGATTCGTAAAATCGCACTTGAAAAATGTAAATTTGGAAATCTTAGGATTTTTCATGTCAACTTATGGCAGTCCTGTTTTGTTAATTTTTACCTCAATTATTTGAAAAATTTGCCTCACAGCTAAAAATGAAAACATTAAATTTAATAAATTGCATTGTTGTTAATTGTTCAAATTATGGTAAACTTGTGTAATATTTAACAGTTAACCCTTTGTAAAGCAGAATGCACAGGCTGAAAGTAAAGCAGAATGCATTTTCTACCTTTGATTGCATTGCATTTAGTTTCATTTAGATAGGAAATGACAATCATATTGTCTCCACTTCAGTATTTGCCATTTCTTTCTGTGATTATCAAGAGTCGCAAATAATTTGGATCCAGATCAGATGCAAATTTTGTTTTTTCAACTCGATCATCCGAAATTGTTTGCATCAGTAATTACAGATTTGTCTGTGTGTGCTAAAAGATAAAATCATTGAACTTCCAAATTTAATATTGAAAATTGAATGAAAAAATTATCAAAAGGATTTCATTTTAAATCAAAAGGGCAGGGTATCCGTATTATATCTTTAAGTTTTCTTTTTTCAAATGGACTGTAACGACTGTTTAACTTCAAATTTTCTCTTTGTTTCAGACTTCCAGATCAAGAAATCGTTCCAGAAAACAGAAGATGAGAGTAAGTACTTCTGTTAATTTTGGCCTGGGATTGTGGCTCTAATGGCTATTGTATGCCTAAAACACTTTCATTTATTCGTTCATGATTTGATCTGAAAGTGTGTGACAAAAATATCATATACCTTTAAAGTTACTCAATCTCTGTTGATTTTCAGTGATTCATACTTGTGTTAACTCTTTCCTCCCTGAAACTTCAAATGGACAATCCCAGTTTCCATTTTAGTCTAGTTCATTTGTGACTTTTAAGGGTTGTTTTTGTCAATGTTTTGCATTATGACAAACATTGAAGACCCAGATCAGAGGGCTCCTTAAGGAGCCCTTTGATCTGGGTCTTCACTGTTTGCATAGGACAAGTTTACTTTTCACATGTATACTGTTTGAAAAGAATGCCTATATGCGGGACTAGGGTTCAAAGGATTTACAGACGTTTCGGTAAATGACCAGTTCGGTAAATTGATTTTATATAGTGAAAGTCTGGACGTTTCGGTAAAAAGGTAAATTATAGTAATTATAGGATTAAGTATATCGCACATCGCACCTCTCTCGGTAACAATGAGATTGTGGCACAGTGTTTGTGCCAAGTTTGCAGGGTTGTTTTAGTATGTGTTGATCCTGATCTACCAACAGATACAATTTTTCAGCCTGTTTACAAAATGAAACAAAGGGCATGTGAAGGGGGTAAAAATAACTTGATTTCTTCCATATTTTTTTTTCATTTCTTCTATAATATGAGATTATTGTTACATCTCAAAATAATTAAGAACTAAAAAAACAAAATTTATATTTATTGGCATGTTTATAATATACATATTTACAGAATAATACTCAAATGATAGATCTGCGTAACACAAGAAGACCAATGTAGAGCTCTACGCAATTCACTACCATTGCTTTGTTTTTATTTAAGGTGAAGTATCTGTAGATTAAAATCATTTTGAGATGCTTCTTATTTGTCTGAGCAGGATTCAAACTGTTCGCAAGTAACTTTGACTGATTCCAGATCTGCTGATCTTTGTTTCAGCTGCATATTATATTAAGGACTTGTAATTTTGTTTGTCAAAAAGTTTCGATTCTGATCGCTGTTTCTGATCAGAATCCAAACTTTTTGGCAAATATTTATTGGGTTTAACCAATTGCTGATCTGGGTCTACATTGTTTACATATCTAACCATGCAAAAATAAGAAACACTGTCGCAAATGACTAGTAAACTAAAGATGGACATAGGAGATAAATATTTATATACATATACGCCCACAATGCAATCTGCTTTACTTTCAAAGTGCTGTAAGTGGTTACAGGCTATGGGGTTAAGTTTGAGGAAACATATTACAAATACTTGATATTTACACTGACTAAAACAAAATGTGAAGAAAAGCTATGTGATAAAGTGTAGACCAGTGTCATGTCTTATTGCCAAATACCGTTTATAATATTGCTAAACACTATGACGTGATGGCTCGATCTACACTATTTGCATTGCAATAAGTCACGTGTTAGCATGTTTAGCAGTATACCTCACATGACCACCAACCACCAAGGCTAACATTATTATAAACAACCTAATTTATTTTTTCTATATTTGATGAAACGCAATAATCAGATATATCTACACGCTGAACTTAAACCATATTCTTCGTTACCCAACAAAATTAAACCATGTTTTTTTGTATAAAGTCACCGTCTACATAGTAGATCCGGATCATATAACTGATCCTATCGGGGTTGCAAATACTTACAGAGGATTCTCAAATTTCACTTTTATTGCTTTTCCATTTCATAACCGACTTTATTGCCCAAATTCGGCATAGAAATTTTACCAATTCCAGAACTAGATCGTATAGTTTAGACACAACCCATTTGCAAGACGTTACAAGGTACAAGTGATTAAAGATCAAGCGCCATCAGTTATTGATCTAGCGAAAGGTGTGATATACAGACCTGTACATAAACGTATAATTACTATAATTTACCTTTTTACCGAAACGTCCAGACTTTCACTATATAAAATCAATTTACCGAACTGGTCATTTACCGAAACGTCCGTCACCCGTTCAAAGAGTTTAAAAGTGCTTATTCACATCTAGGAAACAAAATACATATCTGAACAAGGATTGCTGAATGCAGAACACACCTCTTGCAGAAAAGATATTTACAGTAAATATTTAACAAGTAGGTTCTGTTAGGCAAATAAAATTAGTTTGCTCTAACTAAATTAGGTAAATGTATACTTGTCCGAGACAGTCTGACAACCATTACTGTTAAACCATATCCCTCAAGTATAACCACCCCTCTATAATGACCATCCCTCTATTACGATCACTGTAAAGAATAATAAATGAGGTATAGTATTTAAAGACAGTTGGTAGATTAAAGCAAGACAAAAGTGAAGAAGAAAGCTCCTAATAGAAAGCTAGATGAAAGTTTAGCAGAAAGAAGTTCCTATAGGAGCTCTCTGCTTTACTTTCCTTTTTCCTCAAACATCTACCTGCCTACAACCCTGAAAACTGAATCACAATTAATGGTTGTAATAAAATGGTTTTTACTGCAGAGCTCCAGATAAAGGGAGTTTTCCAAAAACTAAAATCTTTATTACTGATTAAAACCCTATGGTGTGACTACTCATTAGAATCGTCTCGTAGAGACGATTCTAATGAGTAGTCACACCATAGGATTAATGCTTAAATGAGTGAGAAAACGTCTGGAGCCCTGTTACTGTATTTGGTTGTTGTATGTTTTAGCCACCTGCTCCTGCCTCGACCAAGGACCTGGGTAGATGGAAGCCCACAGATGACCTGGCTCTCATTACAGCTGTTCAACAGGTGAGAACAAATGACCTGTGTCATAAGACATATTGTAACCCTTTTCCCTATAAAATTGCCTTTTAGGGCATTTAACCCATTCACCGATAGAAGCAACTTTTAGCGTATTTAATCCTTTTCTCCGCTGACGAAAATAGTTCCAGTTTATACACTCACGGACAATTACCATAACAAATGTTTTTATATAGCCTAGCAGATGGTAGTTTAAAGCAGGCTGAAAGTAAAGCAAAGGCACATTCGGCTTTACTTTCAACCTGCTTTAAGTGATCACCTGTATTTAATATTATAAACGAGTTATTGGGTAAAGGGTTAATATATCCTCCACTGATAAGTGTAATTTTAACAGGTTTACAATAAAATTAAAATTACTGTTTGTAAATGATGCATACAAGGTGTGAATGTGTTTACTGTTCCATATACATTCTTAACCAATTACCGTAACCCATAAATACGCCTTTTTACTCCTTTAATTTTTTCTCCACTACTGAAAATAGTTCTAATTCATACAGACATCAATATATTCTATAAGAAATATTTTCTCTATCCTAGAAGATAGTGACTTAAAGCAGGTTGAAAGTAAAGCAGAATGTGCCTTAAAAAAGGTAAGGAGCATTCTGCTTTACTTTCAACCTGCTTTAAGTGATCACCTATCTTAAATACAAGAAACAGGCTATAGGGTTATAGGTTAAATAAATATATTTCAGACCAGTGATCTGACAGCTGTGTATTTGGGTGTCAAGTTTTCATGTAAGTTCACCCTGAAGGAGATTCAGGAGCGCTGGTACAGCTTGCTCTATGATCCTGTCATCTCAAAGTAAGTATAAAAAAGGCATCTCAACAGGATTCCAGATAAGTAGAGAATTTCAAAAAATAAAATCTTTATTTCTCACATAACTACCCCTGTTTTCTATAGCGAACAGCGATGACAAATATCCTTATCTCCAACATGTGTAAGATCACTTTGATGATGTCACTATAACGTCACTATTTATAACGGCGTTTTGACGTCACCGGGGTTCCAAAAAAAATGCATATTGCTTAAAAGATAGCTTAAATCGTTGGTAATGTGAGAAAAAGAATCTGTCACTCGTCGATGTTTAAGACAAGCTGATCTCAAACTCGTCTAGAATTGAAAAGTTATTAAGCTCGCCAAGACTCGCTTAATATCATTTCAATTCTAGACTCGTTTGATTTCAGCTTGTCTTAAACATCAACTCATGACAGATCCTATATTTCTGCATTAAACCCTATGTTGTCACTACTCAATAGAACTGTCTCTTTGAGACAATTCTAATGAATACTATAGTAACACCATAGGATTTGGTGTCCAAATAAGTGAGAAAACATTGACTTTGTTCAGTTTACTCCTTCTTATCTTGAGCCCTGCTCTCAAGCGCATTTTAATGATCCCAGATAAGGGGTTGTCTACCTAATGGTTGAGGTATTGGGTTATCTCCCTTATTACCCAGATATGGGGTTCTTGCTATAAAATCTGGCTGTGGATATTCCGTACAGCAGCAGGCCGCGTCAATACTGTATTAAGCAACTGTGATGTAATGTGCAGACCTTAAGACAGGCAGCATATGTGTTAAAGCTTAAGAGCAATTCTCTGTAACCATCAACCAGGTTATATAGGGGGGTCGGCAGGCAAAGTCACGGATTTGCATAAAACTTACACCATTAAAAATTGTGTACCTCTCTACATGAAATGGAAAAAAATACCCTGAAAATTTATTAATATTGGTCCCATGACCACCAGTTTTTCCAGTCGGATCACATGAAATACTGTCTGGCTGGTCCATTTTACCACCAGAAAATTTAAGTAAAAATTAAAGTCTTTCTTATCTCTTTTCCCATAATTGTGAGCATAGAATTCAGTAGGTGAAACAAGTTGAGAAATGCAGACCTTTAAATCTGCGACCACGCTCGCCCCAAGGATTTTTGCATCACTTTGCAGACTTAATTGGTTCTAATTGGCTAAAGTTCTGAAGGACCAGTTGATTTCCTGGAGGATGAGTAAGTTTTGAGAGTCACTGGACCACCAGGTTCTACAAGTTTGTGTCAAACCCTGACAGTAGTCAATTAATGCTTCAAGTTTCTCTTGAAAGATTGCCATAATTCTCGACTGAGTGGTCACAAGAGAGAGACTTCACTGTCTAGTGGAGAATCTGTTATTCTTTCACAATAAACGCGTTTACGCTAAAACTATTATTTGCAGTGCAAACAGTTTGGAGCCAGATCAGACGCCGGTTACCCGGCGTTTGATCAGGCTCCAAACTGTTTGCCACCAAGATAAACAAGAATTATCAGAATTGTCCAAAAATTGTTCTTTTCTACGTTTTAGTGCTTTGCGTTTGCGTGCGTTTGCGTACGTTTGCGTTTAAACGGGGAAGAATAACAGATTCTCCACTGTATTTACAGTAATTTGAACCTTTCTCAAATGATAAGCATATTTTTACACTTTTGAAATCACTGTAGACCAAGAATAGACAGGTCTTTGAGGATCAGCAATTTGCTTACAGGGTCTGTCTGTTTGCATTTCTTTCTGGGGAAAAGTTTCCTTACTTTATTACCCAGTGCATTAGGCCAGATGATTGGTGTCAATAATGGGTGGAGGTTTAAATAGAATTTGTTATGAATATTCAGCAAAAGAACAGTCAAGGGGTGAAACACTCTTGAGAAGGATAGACACTGGGCTAATGGGATGTGTCTTAACCTATCGAACGTAAAACAGAATGCATATTAAGAGTAAAAAAGCATGAGCATTACCTAAGATAGGACACTGCATGATGTTTGACAAATTTTAAGTAGAAAAATGCAGAATTTTTTTTGGTATTTAGTGACAACAGGCTTTGTACTTCTAAATAATCTGTTAAAAATGAGCAGATTTTGCTAAATTAAACTAAATTTTACATGATTTTAACACTTGAAATGCATTTCCGAAATGTTTCAGCAGCAGCACAGTTCAAATCGAAATACCGAAAACATTATGGAAGTTTGACTCTTTACCTCATAGCCTGTTTCTAGTTTTGAAGCAGGTTACCACTTAAACAGGTTGAAGTAAAGGAGAATGCTTCTAAAGCGTTCTGCTTTACTTTCAACCTGCTTTAAGCTCTAGTTTGAACAGATACTGAAAATATCTTCAATGGTTTAAGTTAAGGACAAGCACTATATAGGGACTATATTCCTTAACTCTTTCCTCCCTGAAACTTTAAATGGACAATTCCAGTTTCCATTTTCGTCTAGTCCATTTCTGACTTTTATGGGTTGTTTTTGTCAATATTTGGCATTATGACAAACAGTGAAGACCCTGATCAGAGGGCTCCTTTCGGAGCCCTCTGATCTGGGTCTTCACTGTTTGCACAGGACAAGTGTTCTATTCACATGTACACTGTTTGAAAAAAACGCCTATAGGCAGGACTAGGGTTCAAAGGGTTAAGTCAGAAAGGATTAGAGGCGTATTTGTGGAGTAAAGGGCCAATGAAAGATTTACTGAAGTCTCATATAAGATTTCAATACCATTTTTTGTGCAAACAGAGTTTTGCATGGGTATAATGCTGTGTGCTCTTGCAGGTTGTCCACACAAGCCATGAAGCAGTTCCATCCCGATGTACTTGCCACCGTCCAGGCTAAAGCACTCTACAGTAAAGCAGAGCAAGCCATGCTTGGAAAAATACCCTCGGTAAAAGCACATATCATAGTTGTATTGGTTTTGTTGGTATAATAGCCTTTTTATGCCTCAAGCAACAAAGGTGCCATTTATGTGTTACCGTATAGCTGGTATTTTCTGCTGTCATAATATTTTGCGATTTTATGAAAAAGCAGGGTATTTCTGCGCTTCTCTGAAAGCAGCATAATAAAATTTTGCGGATTCGATTCTTAAGATAGTTATAAAAGCTAATTTACCTATACGCTCGCTGTTGTTTATATTTCCGAAGGCTTCACTGTACTTCCGATATGGGCTAAAACCTTATCCTTAAATCGGCTTTTCATGTATAGAGTAGTTGGTATGTAGATCTATGATAATTTGCAATTGGGCTTAAGTGTGAAACAAAAACGATAAATATTTGAACAAGTATGTTTATTAACATTAAATACATCTGTAATTATCATAAAAATAAATACACAGCAGATAATTCATATACCCTTCATGATCTAATCCGGCAACACTAACTGTAGCAAACAGCTTGGACCGATGATTACCTACAATTATACACACCCGCTTTTGTTGCATTCGGAGTACCTTGGACTTAGTCGCTCAAAATTAACTTTGCTCGGTAAAAATCGGTACATTTTAAATACGGTTTGTTAGGGGGTTTCAAGTGTCTAATATAAGGAAATTTAATAGAAACTAAATAACAATACAAAATCTTATGGTCTAAGTTGCCCAGTGAGTATCCTCTGTGGTTATCATAATAGGATCTGAAAGCAACAAATGTCCAAGTGAGTGCAAAGACTGATCACTTATCGAAGAAGCTTACTGAAGGATTATTTATTATTTTTACGTGATAGAATAGTATGGTGATTTATTCTGCCGATTTTTTTCTGCGATCCGATGATGGAACCGCAGAATGGCAGAAATGTCTACCCCGCAGAAAATACCAGCTATAGGGGATCTCTTATCAATCTATTAGGGGTGGCATTTAGTGTTACCCCGATCCATCTGTTCTGTCATGTCCAGAATGGCAAACAGTTTGAAGCAAGATCATACACTGGGTTTCCTTTGATATGTACAAATAAATAGCTGTCATTTTCAAATTACTGACATGAAATGAATTTCTGTATTGTGTTAAGCTTCATTAAAACTGGAAAGAACAAATTCTTCTCCACTGTAAGATTGTTTATTATTGCATTGCAGACCAGCTCTCCTCAGCTAGAGGCCTTCCAGGATCTAATGGATAAAAATCCAGATGTTTTCTACCCAACTAGAACAGCAAAGGCCCTACACAACCATTGGCTGTTAATGAAACAATATCACTTGCTATCTGACCAATCAGGTAAGATGTCTGTGACAGCTATTGTACAGGGATAAAAAATTATTATACTGCAAATTAAATTCCTTACTTCTGATAGGCTACCGAGCCGTAGACCTGGCACGAAGTACCCTGTGAGCTGACAGGGTACATAGAAATGCAGCTGTTTCATTGGCTGACAGGCTCTTCAGTCTTTGCAGAAAATAAGACAGCTGACTGCTCGACAGGACTCAGTGCATTCAACCGTGCATCCTCCGTTTTAAGTCCATTTTGGATAAGAACTAATCAGGGTGGAATCTTTCAACGGTCACATTTTTTTCTTGAAAAGTTTGATGCAACTGTCTATATACGAGTTTGCCGATTTCTCTTTTGAATAACAACGTCATAAACATATGACGTCACTTACGCTCAACGTCATATGTTTTGACTAGCTTTTGTTACTGTTTACTTTGAGCGCTGTGCACGACAAATTCCTAAATATTTAATTTGAATAATGAAAACCTTGCAGTATAATAAATTTTTTATACAGTTTCTTCACAGGGTACATGAGGATTTCTTCCCGGCTGGTAAAATCAAGGCTCGGGCAACAATGATTTTCCTCAGCCTGGAAGAAATCCTCATGTACCCTGTGAGAAAACTGAATTAGTAATAAAGTACACAATACATAAATATTAGCTATTAAATAATTGATTCCTAGTGATGAGTATACTCATTGTTTAAAAAAGAAATGTACATGTGTAGAGCACTCTTGTCATTTACATTGTAAAACCAGATTGCAAGGCTCCCTTGGTGCACTGTGATCAGGGTCTACATTGTTTGTCATTTTGCAAATTGTATTGCAATTAACACCTAAATAGTAAAATATTGACTCAACTTAATTTCCAATTGGAATTTTCAATTTGAAGTTTCAGGGTTGAATGAGTTAAATGTAAAAACATTTTACTGCTGATTTTTGCTACACTTTCTATATGATAGACTACTTATACTTGGTGAATGTTGCAGGGCTCCAGATAAGAGGGAGTAAACTGCACAAATCCAACATTTTCTTACTTATTTTAGCATCAACTCCTATGGTGTTACTACTAATCAGAATCGTCTCTTCGAAACGATTCTAATGAGAAGTGACACCATAGGGCTTAAAGCAGATGTTAACATTTTAGTTTTTGAAATACTCCACTTATCTGGAGCCCTGGGGCCCGTTTCATAAAACTTCGTACGAAAAATATTGTCGTAAGTCAGATTATAAAAGTCTCAATTATTAATTATTTCTCCATCTAATCCTGTCTTGTGACATCTTTTTGGAATCGTCTTTTCAAGACGATTCCAAAAAGATGTCACAAGACAGGATTAGATGGAGAAATCAGAAATTAAATGTATATTAAAGTTTAGACTTACGATCGTTTTTGTCGCACAAAGTTTTATGAAACGGGCCCCTGATGTTGGTGTTGTAATCAATGTTTTTGTCTTATTTCAGTTCAGCCAATGCCTCGTGGTGACCATGTCCTCAACTTTTCAGATGCTGAAGAGTTACTTACTGATGAAGATTTAAAGTAAGTCTGGTTAAATATGTTTTAGGCCATCTTCCTAGCCCCAGTCAGTATCTGGTTATCTCCTTAGCCCCAATCAGTATCTGGTTAATGTGGTCTAGAAACATGCTAGTGGGTAAACTTAAAGACATTACATGACCAAGCTTGGGTGGTAACACCAAGTATGGTAGAAAGTTTGAGTCAAAGCATGGAGCCCATGCACTTACTCGGCTAGCGTCTAGGCAAGGAATCATTCAGGCATCTCATGTGAGGCCCGCACCTAATATTTGATAGCTTGGTTAGTAAAACCCATTGAAAAACCTATTGAGATCTATTATGTAAGGGCCTCTATTCAAAGCTTCAGATAGCTGAACCGTTACCTCCACAATTTTGTCATGATCTACCTGTATTTTGACACCTAGTGAATACAATGGGGGGTGAATCAATGAATGGATTGGCTTAATGTCTTTAACCCCTTACCACATAGCCCGTTTCTAAATTTGAAGATAGGTGACCACTTAAAGCAGGTTGAAAGTAAAGCAGAATGTGCCTTAAGGCACATTCTGCTTTACTTTCAGCCTGCTTTAAGCTATGATCTGTTAAAGTTAGGATATAGAAAATATTTACCATGATATATATTCATGATTGTATAAAATTGAGCTATTTTCTTCAGTTGCGGAACATATTAGAGGCGTAAAAAGGCGTATTTATGGGGTAATGCCGTAATGGGTTAAAAGGGTTAATCTCCATTGTCCCATTTAGTCTGTTTGGTTGTTTGTTATAGTATATGGGAAGGACAGTAATTGTATGATAGTGGTCTATAATTATACAAGAATTGTACGTGTACTTTCACTCTAAATGAATAAACAGCTGTCAAAAATAAACAACCTATATTTTATTAGACAAACAAATCTAAGATGGCCACACTCTGGGATTGTCCTAATTGTTTCAAATTTAAACTATTCAAGTATGTCATAGGAATGAAACAATCCTAAACCAGGGTTCCCACAGGTAATGGGAAAAGTCATGGAATAATTATCTTTTTTTAAGGTGAGGGAAACGTCAAGAAAATTTGAAACTGGTCAGGGAAAATTTGTGTGTCAGTAAAAGTTGGGAAAATAAGGAAATTTTGTAATTGAAGGCCTCAAAATTCACTATTTTCAATCCTGAATTTCAAAATTTTCTTGATAGAGCCCCCCCCCCCCATTGTCCTCTTTCATGAAAAGTGTTTTGGAAGTGTATGTGTCAATGATTGTAAACTCAATTACCCTCTGAAACTTTCAAATTTTGAAAATGGTCAGGGAAAAGTCAAGGAATTTTGGTCTGCAATTTTTGTGGAAACCCAGTAAACTTCCCTTAGATATCTACACCATCATGCAACACATTATTCTTTCCTGTCATAAGATTATAGATGTTCTCATGTGTTAATCTATAACTTTATGTTATCTCTCTTCCAGGGATGCTAAAGATGACCTTGTTGAGCATGGTAAGCAGATCAAAATGTTTATACATGATAAGTTTAATCCTGTCTCCACAGGGCTGCCATTTCTCCAGATTTTTCTGAAATCTTTGTATTTTTATCCTAGCAGATGATAGCTTAAAGCAGGCTGAAAGTAAAGCAGAATGCGCCATAAGGCGCTTTCTGCTTTACTTTCAACCTGCTTTAAGTAATTCCTCTTGAACATAGAAATTGGAAATCATAGGATTTTTCAAAATCAACTTATGGCAGCCCTGTCTCCACCATAGGTGAATACAGTCTTATTTGCAACAGTTTGGATCCTGATCAGTGAGACGTCGCATAACAAGGCCATTATCCAGTAGTCTGTTTCTAGTTTTGAAGACAGCTTACCACTTAAAGCAGGTTGGAAGTAAAGCATAATGTACCACATTATAGGATATTGAACCCTTTCTTATGGTGTATATTATTAATGGCTATATGATGTTGAACAGTTTTCTTTAGTTGAGGAATAAATTTTACACCTAATTTATTCCCCACTGAAGAAACTAAATTCCATTTTAAACTGAAAACAGTTATAGAAGTACTTCTGAATTATCTACTTATACAAAAGTGGCAACATATATACAGGAGCTGTCATGAGTCGATGTATGAGACATAGTGAATCTAATACCACCGTGAGTGTCAGATTAGAATATCCCACCCAAGTTTTGAAGATATTTTTGGAACACGAGGCTTCCAAAAATATCTTCAAACAAGGGTGGGATATTCATCTGATACTCAACTGTGGTGTTAGATTTATTTTCTCACCTCGTCAACCCTTAAAACACGTTCATTTTGCTATACAGGGGTGAGTTGTATTTTCGCTTTCGCCTCATGAATGGCGGACCGATATCTACGCAGAAAAAAGAAGTACACTAGTTTCAACAACCTACTATATTAAAACATGTGTTATTGTTTAAAACCGTTACCTCACTTGATTTATTAACTATATAGCCTTTATGAACTGAATATAGATCTACTAACCAGATTTGTTAGCGAGAGTTTGGCTGTAATGTCAAGGAGGATATTTTAACGCCCTTATGCATGCATGACGACGTCATGACAACGGCAATAACAAACAATGTTCGGCGTGTCTGTCCGGACAGATAAGGTTACCTCACACCCCCTAGATTTCGGGATACCTCTATCCGAGAGTTTATAATTGAAATGTTATTAAGTGAGCTTTGGTGAGTTTAATAACTTTTCTATTCTAGACGAGGTTGAGATCAGCTTGTCTCATATATTGACAAGTGACAGATTCTTTTTCTAACATAACCAACAATATAATGTATTTTAAAGCAATAGGCCTTATTTGATAACACCTTTATAAACAGTGACGTTAGAGTGACGTTATCAAAGTGATCTGAAAAATGTTGGAGACACGGATTTTGCGATATCGTTGTTCGCTATTTAAAACAAGGGTAGTTATATGAGAAAATTATTTCCTAACTTTCCAGTCAACAAAATAAGAAACAAACAAACACCCTGCAATAAAATGTAAAAATTGATAGATATTTGAAAGTATTTCAAACCCTAAAATCTTTATGTTTCCATCATACCCTATTTTGTAACCACTCATTAGAATAACAGGTTTGTGGTGATTCTAATGAATTGCCACAACATAAGATTTGGTGGAGACAAAATATATA
The DNA here is from genome assembly GCA_922989275.2 of Gari tellinella. Lineage (NCBI taxonomy): Eukaryota > Metazoa > Mollusca > Bivalvia > Cardiida > Psammobiidae > Gari > Gari tellinella. The sequence continues at coordinate 11,450,312 of OV277873.1, forward strand.
CAATAAAACCTCTTTATTACAACCACTAAAATTGTGTTTATTATTACATGTTTAAGATAGTTGACTGCTTAAAACACGGTAACGATCAAACAGAAAGCTCTTAACCCATTGCCCCATAGCCAATTTCTAGTTTTGAAGACAGATGACCACTTAAAACGGGTTGAAAATAAAGCGGAATGCACCTAAGGGTGCATTCTGCTTTACCTTCAGGCTGCTTTATTGTTCAATTTCCTAATATATAGAAACTATTCTTATTGTGCATATTCATAACTGTATTAATTGGAACTATGTTCTTCTGTGGAGGAATAAATTAGGGGCGTAAAATGGCATATTTATGGGGTAATGGTTTAAGGAGCTTCCTGTTTTACTGTCACCATGCTTTAAGCTGTCACCTGTCTTTTCTACAATTAATTAGCCTATATATCAGTGGTCATAATAGATAGAGGATAATCAATTCCTTTAGATTGATATGAAAAATATATCACGAGAATGGGTTGTTATCTGCTGAAAAAGTCCGCAGATAACAACCCATTCAAGTGATATATTTTTCATACCTGGCCAAAGGGATTGATTATTCTATTTCTTATATAAATTTTAATGACGCTTTTACAGAGAAAACATACAAAGTTAATTGTTTACACCCGACGTCACAAGAGATATTGTGAAGTGATGTCACAAAAATGATATGATCACTAGAAAAGTGATATTAACACTAGTGATGATATCAACTGTGACACATATGAAATTTATCTAACTGAGAAATCTCTTTAATCATTGATAGGTTTATAAAAAAGAAGTTGAAATTTTACTGTATTGTAAATTGGTTTACTTGCTTTTATCTTGAGTCCATTTCAAGTAAACACTGTATTGCGGTCTTGATTTACAGAGTTAGCTGTAGCGGACAGAAGAAACAAGAAAGAGATTCGTATACTGGAACAGGAGCTTCCCAAATGGCAGGTGCTCGTAGATAGTGTCACAGGTGAGAAAGACAATACAGAAAAAACTCTTTACTCTCTCAACACTTAGTAACACTTCTGGGTTATTAAGTTCCCTTTTGGGTATCTTTAGATACCAAAACATGAACAAGTCTACTTGAGAATCTGGGTAGTTTAATAAATAGCAAATAGTGTAGACCCTGATTAGAGGGCTCCTATAGGAGCCCTCTTATCAGGGTCTACACTGTTTGTTAATGTAATAAAGTTATATTAAACAAATGTTGTGGAAAGGGTTAACGGTATGGAAGACGAATTAGTACCCAATATAACTAGACTGGTCGGAAATCTCAGAAATATGCTCCAAAAAAATGTTGGAGGCATTTTTGGGGAAAAGTTGACAGGCCACCCTTTTTAGCTCACCTGAGCCAAAGGCTCAAGGTGAGCTATTGGGATGGTCCTGTGTCCGGCATCGTGCGGTGTGCGTCGTCCGTCGTCGTTTACAATTGCTTCAAATGACATCTCCTCCTATATCGCTTAACAGAATTCAACCAAACTTTACAGAAATGTTCCTTGGGTCAAGCTCTTTCAGAATTGTTCAAAGAATGAAAAACAATGCAGAACTCTGGTTGCCATGGCAACCAAAGTGGAAAAATAAGGAAATCTTAAAAAATCTTCTTGTCAAAAACTACAAGGACCAGAGCTTAGATATTTGGCACATAGCATCACCTACAGGTTCTCTATCAAGTTTGTTCAAATTATGCACCTGGGGTCAAAATTGGCCCCGCCCTGGGGGTCACAGTTTTACATAGAGTTACATAGTGAAATTTTCAAACGTCTTCTTGTCTGAAACTAATATGGCCAGAGCTTTGATATTTGGCATGGTGACACTTCTAAATGTTCTTTACCAATATGGTTCAAATGGTTTTGGTCGGTTGCCTATCTAGGTCACAGGAGCTAAAAATAGATTTTTTTCAATGAAAACTTTAAAAAATCTTCTTGTCTGAAACTACAAGGGCAGGAGCTTAAATATTTTGCACATAGCATTGCCTACAGGTCCTCTATCAAGTTTGTTCAAATTATGCTCCTGTGGTCAAAATTGGCCCCGCCCCGGGGGTCACAGTTTTATATAGAGTTATATAGTGAAAATTTCAAACGTCTTCTTCTCTGACACTAATATGAACAGAGCTTTGATATTTGGCATGGTGACACTTCTAAATATCCTTTAGGTATTTTGATCAAACGGTTCCGGTCAGTTGCATATCTAGGTCACCGGAGCTAAATATAGATTTATTTTATAAAAACTTAAAAAAATCTTCTCGTCAAAAACTACAAGGGCCAGAGCTTAAATATTTGGCACATAGCATCATCTACAGGTCCTCTATCAAGGTTGTTCAAATCATGCCCCTTGGGTAAATAATGACCCCGTCCTGGACATAAATCATTATCTCGGAGACTCCATTTTGTCAGCTATTCTCAGGTGAGCGAAATATGCCCCATGGGGCTCTTGTATCATATTTAAAGTGTGCTGAATCCATTTAGGGTGCCTGTCACCCTCTCTGGTGCCTTGAAAGCCCAAAAATGGTAAAAAACAAAATGGCCGCCAAAACGCTATTTTTCGCTATTATAGCCGGTCTTTTTGGGATCAAATATACCTAAAACATCTGCTTATCCTAACATATCGTTTATCACAACGAATTTTTACAGGAATGTTGCTGTATTGATTCTCAATCAAAAAATTTATAGCATGAAGATGTCTGATTTCCATGGCAACCATAGTAAAAAAAGAGAAATCTTTAAAAAAAAAATAATAAAAAATTGTAAAACAAATCACATTGCCAAAGCTAAGATATTTTATTGATATATGACAGACCACCTTTTTACCATAATTAAAGTGATTTGAAATCAGTTGCCTGTCCCCCTCTCCAATGAAGTTTAAGGCCAAACATGGGTTAAAAAAACCCAACACAAAATGGCCACCAAAAAGCTAATTTTCGTTATTCTACGCAGTCTTTCTGGGATCAAATACACAATGCATGTTCCTACCCTAAACCACATGGCTGATTACAACCAACTGTATTATACTTTGTTTTGGGTCAATCTCTTTAAAAATGATTTCATGCATACTTTTTGTTGCCATGGTAACAAAAGTTAAAACCAGGTTGGTTTAATTTTGTCAAAGTTTGCTAATTTTGGGCTAATTGGACATCACACAGAGAGAGAAGCGGATATAGAGGTACCCGGGCAATACCCAACTATTGTTAAATGGAGCCCATGGTTCTTTTGTATGCCCAGTACATGTATAAATCACTTATACATTGTACATAGGTACAAAATAACCATAGCGAAATTGGCGGATAAGGAGCATTTTTGCATTTAAAGTAAGTTGAGTACAATTGCTATTTACAACGCATCATGATCTACTTAAATTACTTAATAATACTATCTTATATGTTACAGTGGGAAACTGTTTTCTTTCCTGCTTAAACGGAAGTAAATGCTTTCGCAGTTCAATAAATGTTTGAAATAACTCCTTTTGGAATCTCATGACTTTGTATTAAAATCTTAGTGGCAAATATTTTGGAGATTGATAAAACTGATGTCTAATCTGGTCTCAATTTGTTTACCATGGACATCATTGTTTTGGCACACACATGGTTTTAAAGAATACAGTTGTAACTACTGTAGTTACTCTTGGTTAGTTATAACTGACATACTGCATTCAAAATATCATATACAGTTCCTATTCATAGTGGTAGTTGTTGTTATCTTTGGATTTGTATTGTGATGTGGACATTGGACAGTATACGGGATATTCTGCACAAGTTTGCACTGTTAAATCATATAGTTAGTATAGTAATTACAGAAAGTCAGTTTCAAACACAACTTGGGTATTGGTGTGGGTATTGGTGTAAATATCATTTATATGGAAAGCCATTGATATTCACTCTACTCTAATGTCTGGAAATGTGAACGGTTCACATGTAATGATAGTGCATTACTTGTTGTGACCGACTATAAGGAATGGGACTCGAGAAACAGTCTAGATTGACACTATCTTGTGTAACGAGTCAAAGTGTTCCATATTGTACTTTTAATCAGGTAAATCTTTAGCATTTGTTTATTGAAAATTTCTATTTACAAAGCTTTGCAGCATTCCATGATGCTCTGCAAAAACATTTTATGCAGTCTATTTGCTTTGGCTAGGGAAGAAGGATGTCAATCACTTCGAGTTAAAGCGTGCACGACTGGAATGGTTTCCAGGACAGTAAGGCCATACAACATAGTGTGAGCAGGAATAGTATACTCATTTCTGTGACCCCGGCTCTCTCGGCCAGAGTTGGGTATAATACATTGAATGGAAGTGAGACAGTAGAAGAATCAAAACATTAGTGTGTCTGACCAGAACAACTATTTTGTCAACATCGCTTGTAAGAAAAGAGTAAGATAATCTGTTGATATCCTCCTCTTGTCAAGCTTGGGTACTTACGTGTCTACATCTGGCTTGTTTGATTCGGCTTTTGACTTTTTGCTCATCAGGGTACCCACCAGCCACAACTGTGACTTTGTCATGTTGATCAAGCTCTGCAGCCTGTTCAGAGACTCAGCTCCTGACAAGTCAGTCTTGTTACCGGGAATTGCCAAAATCAACTTGCAGGGATACCTTATACATTGTAACAGCAAATAACACACCAACTGGGTCTGATGCCCTTGGCACTTCTCTTACATGCCTCAGATTTGATTGACATCCTATATATACCTGCCATGTTTATTAAACCACCAATAAGGTCTTCAAATGTAGAACCTTTCTGTGTCTTCACAATGGCAATCAGAAAGGCTTTCCCATCAATAATAATGAAGACAGTAGTGCAGCTGTTGCCTACATTTGTGCACACATTGTTTCTGCTGTTACAATCTGATAAAGAATGGCTGAATATCCTAGCAAGCGCTATCAGCAAAGACAATTGCTTATGGTTCATCCAAGTCCACTGTATGATAGACCGGTCAGCACTTGATACGGTATGTTTGCTGTCTCTTAGTCTAGAACATAATCCTTTCTGTATCAAATAGAGATGAAAATATCAGTGGTTTGTTCTTCTACAACGGTATAAGAATCTGACATTTCGGTCCTTACATGGCAAAAGGCTTTCCTCAACAAATAAGTTCCGTTACCTTTGTCCTTTGCATTTAGGAATTCATTGTCATTTTATGACTAAGTCCTTTGTTACATAGATTGGCTAATCTGCATACTCTTAAATGGCAAGCATATTGAATCATATACGACGTAAGTTCTGACACCAGATTGTCTTCGGTATCTTGTGTCTGCTTTCTGAAGAATCAACTGAATTGGGCTTATCATCTCATCAACAGTTTTTCAGCTATAAAGAAATAGTGTCTTCTTGAGACAGATACAATGTACATGTATAGTGCAGCAAAACCATGATATCAGTCCATAGATACATGCCATGATACCGTAATCCGTCACATTATAAACTTATATCGGGCAGACCAGTAGTGCTAGTTCAACATTTCACCTACATATAGGAGGGAATATTGGATATGATTTCAGAAACTTAACTGCAGCTGGAAAAATAACTCTCTTCAGATCATACAAGAGGTATGCAGTGGTCCCAGTTCTTGAATTCAGAGTCGCATGGGGCTCATTATCATGACATTACATATTGATTTGTTTTTCAAAATTCAAGCGTCACACTTCTCTTGTAATTTGCTATGTGGATCTAATATCATACGATAAAACTCACTTTCTTAAGGCAGTTGTGGTCTATGTGATACAAATAATTCCTTCTCACCATTCTTCTTTCTGTTCAGCAAACCATGGCTTTTGTCTAGATGAACTGGATTAAATCAACACTTTGATCTAATTGCTACAAGTTTCCATTTCAGAAATTGTCAGTTATATAGTTCAGCTGTGTCATCAGAATTTGACATAAGAGCCGCTGGGAGGGTACGATTTTGATACCAGGGCTATGATCTTAACAAACCTGATAGAGGTCTACTACGTTATTCTTTACAAAACAAATCCAGTATGTGTCACCTTATGTTTTTGACAATGTATTAGAAACACTTTTTCATTAGTAATGTTTGACCATATGGCAAAAATTTTACAAACTTTAAAGAATTTTACAGTGCTCCCTCTCTATAACAACACCCATCAGGAGTCAAAAGGTGTGTTTGTTGTTTAGAGGGGGTATATTGAAATAAATTAATGTTGTTTATGCAACTGTGGCAAGCATTGTTGTAAAGAGGGTATTATTGTAATAAGGATAGTTGTAGAGAGGGGGCACTGTACTTGGTGATGATTTACACTAGATATCAAAGCTTTGGGTCTAGTGGTTTTTGACACGAGGTTCTTACATGGACTAAAGTAACTTACAAGAACGATAGGGCAATGTTAATTTTTATCACGGTGTTATGCTTTTTAGCTCACCTGAGCAAAAGGCTCAGGATGAGCTATTGTGATCGCTCTTCGTCCGGCGTCCGTTGTCCGTCGTCCGTCTGCCGTCGTCCGTCCACATTTTCAAACAACATCTCCTCAGAAACCAATGACCCTATTTCAACCAAACTTTGTCAGAAGCATCAGTGACAAGGGGGAACGAAATCTTGTTCAAAGATTTTGGCTAGAGTTATTCCCCTTGCTGTGGGACCAGGTTTTCTAACATGACCGTATAGACAACTTTTAATGCATAAGAAAATATTAAAAAATCTTCTTCTCAGAAACCCAAAGGCCCAGACCTTTGATATTTAGTATGTGTCATTACCTAATGATTTTCTAGCATGATTGTTCAAATTTTGACCCTGGGGCCAAAAATGGCCCCGCCCTGGGGCTTATAAGTTTTTCTTAGGAAAACCTTTAAAAATCTTCTTCTCAGAAACCGTATGGCCTAGATCACTAATACTTGACATGTAGCTTTGCCTTATGGTCCTCTACCAAGATTGTTCGAATTATGACCCCCGGGTCAAAATTGGCCCTGCCCTGGGGCTTATCAGTTTTACATAGACTTATATAGGAAAACCTTTAAAAATCTTCTTCTCTGAAACTGTAAGGCCCAGATCTTTAATATTTGACATATAGCTTTTCCTTGTGGTCCTCTACCAAGATTGTTCAAATTTTGACCCCCGGGCCAAAAATGGCCCCGCCCTGGGGCTTATCATTTTTTCTTAGGAAAACCTTTAAAAATCTTCTTCTCAGAAACCGTATGGCCTAGATCATTAATATTTGACATGTAGCTTTGCCTTATGGTCCTCTACCAAGATTGTTCAAATTATGACCCCGGGTCAAAAATGGCTCCGCCCCGGGGCTTATCAGTTTTACATAGTCTTATATAGGAAAACCTTTAAAAATCTTCTCTGAAACTATAAGGCCCAGGTCTTTAATATTTGACATGTAGCTTTGCCTTGTGGTCCTCTACCAAGATTGTTCAAATTATGACCCCCGGGCCAAAAATGGCCCCGCCCTCGGGCTTATTAATTTTTCATAGGAAAACCTTTTAAAATCTTCTCTGAAACCGTAAGGCCCAGATCATTTATATTTGACATGTAGCATTGCCCTATGGTCCTCTACCAATACTGTTCAAATTATGACCCCTGGATCAAATTTGGCCCGCCCCGGGGCTTATCTCTAATCAGTTATATCAGCTATATCAATATGTTGTCTTGCCCAGTCAGCTTCTATGGTACAATGTCTCAGGTGAGCGAAATGTGGCCCTCTGGGCCTCTTGTTAAAAAGATTGATAGATGTCTTCTAGGCCGTACTATACACAAAATGTCTAAGCTCTGCGTTGTACGTTTTTTTTATAAACACAGAACGGTTTGTGATGGCAGCGGCCAACCATCAGCCTAGGCGATGATTTAAACAAACTAGATAAATGTCTACTGTGTTATGCTAATATACAAGCTTGGGCTTTGTGGTTTTTTGACAATATTTCTTTTTCTATAGAGGATAAGTCTATGCAAAACTGTTAACCCTGGTTCGGGGCCAATTTATTAATTTTGTAACATATTGAAATACCGTTTTGAGCGTATTATTACACCCCTAAATTTAGATCCAGGTATAAACTTGATAGAGGTCTACTAGGTATTAGTAAGTATCCATCAATTTTCTAAGCTTTGGGACTTGTGTGTATGTGTGGATTTTGGGGGGGGGGGGGGGGGGGGGTACAGTTTCTCTTTTTCATTACCTTGGTTGCCATGGTAACTATTTTCTTTGAAGGTGATACACCCCATGAACATTCTTGTAAAGTTTTGCTTTAATAAACCATGAGGTTATGGAAAAGCATATGTATTAGGAGTATTAATTTTAATCCAAGAATAACTGGATATAATAACGAAAAACCTGATTTTTCACTTTTGTTGCCATGACAACAAAAAGTTTGCATGAAATCATTTTTATCTCACCTGAGCACAAAGTGCTCAAGGTGAGCTTTTGTGGTCAGTCAATGTCCGGCGTCCGTCATCGTGCGTCAACAATTTCTTCAAACATCTTCTTCTCCAAAACCACTTGCCTGATTGCAACCAAACTTCACAGGAATGTTCCTTGGGTCAAGTTCTTTCAAAGTTGTTCAAAGAATTTGAAACCATGCAGAACTCTGGTTGCTATGGCAACCAAAGTGAAAAAATAAGGAAATCTTAAAAAATCTTCTTGTCACAAACCACAAGAGCCAGAGCTTAGATATTTGGCACATGTCATTACCTATAGGTCCTCTATCAAAGTTGTTCAAATTTTGCCCCGCCCCTGGGGTCAACGTTTTACATAGAGTTAAATAGTGAAATGTTCAAACATCTTTTTCTCTGAAACCAATATGTCCAGAGCTTTGATATTTAGCATGGTATTACTTCTAGAGGTATTTGACTTATATTGTTGAATTGGTTCCGGTCTGTTGCATATCTGGGTCACTGGAGCTAAAAATAGATTTTTTCCATGAGAACTTAAAAAATCTTCTTGTCTGAAACCATAGTACACTGAGCTTAGATATTTTGCACATCGCATCGTCTACAGATCCTCTATCAAAGTTGTTCAAATTTTGTCCCTGGGGTCAAAATTGGCCACGCCGTGGGGATCACAGTTTTACATAGAGTTATATAGTGAAATGTTCAAACATCTTTTTCTCTGGAACCAATATGACCAGAGCTTTGATATTTGGCATGGTATAACTTCTAGAAGTCCTTCACACATATTGTTGAATTGGTTATGGTCTGTTGCATATCTGGGTCACCGGAGCTAAAAATAGATTTTTTCAATGAAAACTTCAAAAATGTTCTTTTCTGAAACCATAGTACACTGAGTTTAGATAATTTGTACATAGCATCGTCTACAGATCTTCTATCAAAGTTGTTAAAATTTTGTCCCTGGGGTCAAAATTGGCCCCGCCCCGGAGGTCACCGTTTTACATAGAGTTACATAGGGAAAAGTTCAAACATCTTTTACTCAGAAACCACAATGGCCAGAACTTTGATATTTGGCATGATGTAACTTTAGAGGTCCTCCACATATATGGATGAATTGGTTCCGGTCTGTTGCATATCTGGGTTACCGGAGCTAAAAATAGATTTTTTCAATGAAAACTTCAAAAATCTTCTTGCTGAAACCATAGTACACTGAGTTTAGATATTATGCACATATCATCGTTTACAGGTCCTCTATCTTAGTTATTCAAACTTTGCCCCTGGGGTCAAAATTGACCCCGCCCCGGGGGTCACCTTTTACAAATCTTCTTTTCTGAAATCACGTGACCCATCCTAGTGTCACCATGGTCAGGTGAGCGATCAAGGGCCATTCTGGCCCTTTTGTTAAAGAGATTGACCCAAAACATAGTCTTGTACAGTTGGATCTTATCAGCCATGTGGTTGAGAGGAAAATGTATTAGGTGTATTTAATCGAAGAAAGACTGCATAGAATAACGAAAAATTAGTGTTTTGGTGGCTATTTTGTGTTGTTGTTTTGTTTACCAATGTTTGGCCCTCAACTTCATTGGAGAGGAGGACAGACAACAAACTGGATTCACATCACTTTAATTATGGTAAAATGTGGTTTGCCAGTTATCAATAAAGTATCTAAGCTTTGGGCCATGTGATTTATTTTACAAGAATTTAATTTTTTTAAGATTTCTCTATTTTTACCAGACATCTTCATGTTATCAATTTTTTGATGGATAATCAACCCAGGAACATTCCTGTAAAGATTTGTTGTGATAAACCATATAGATTAGGAGAAGCAGATGTTTTAGGTATACATTTGATCCCAAAAAGATTGGATATAATAGCGAAAAATAACGTTTTGGTGGCCATTTTATTTTTTACCATTTTTGGGCTTTCAAGGCATCGGAGAGGGTGACAGGCACCCTAAATGGATTCAGCACACTTTAATTATGATAAAAAGGTGGCCTGTCAACTTTTCCCCAAAAATGCCTCCAGAAGTTTGATTTCCCCAAAATCCGACTAGTCTAAACCCTTTCTTCCCCATAAGCACCAAAGGGCACCTTGAAACTTTCCTCCGGGTAACAGATCACCTTTAGTTACCTCTTCCCCTGCGTAAGTGCCACAAATTAACCCTTAGCCCGCCAAATAAATTGTCGTCTGCTATATTTCTCGTCTGCTTCAAGTTTCAAAGTGCTTCAAAGTTGCTCAAAATTGCTGAAAATGTTGTCTGAGTGTCAAACAGCTTGGATCCGGATGAGACGCCGAGTTACTCGGCGTCTCATCCGGATCCAAGCTGTTTGCATATGAAGCTATAGTCGTGAGTGGCAGGCTAAGGGTTAATATTCCTTTATGCTGTTAAATACCATGCTAAAAGCAAAATGTAAGTAAAACAGAAAGCTTCTGAAGGAGTTTCTGCTTAACTTTAATCTTGTTTTAAGCAGTATCATGCCTAAACTGCAGCTGGAGATAGGTAATTTGCATTTTGAGCTATGGAAGCAGTTGCATAGCCAATTAACCCAGTGTCTGGTCAGGTTCCAAGCTGTTTGACACTACTGGAGATAGGTAATTTGCATTTTGAGCTATGGAAGCAGTTGCATAGCCAATTAACCCAGTGTCTGGTCAGGTTCCAAGCTGTTTGACACTACTGGAGATAGGTAATTTGCATTTTGAGCTATGGAAGCAGTTGCATAGCCAATTAACCCAGTGTCTGATCAGGTTCCAAGCTGTTTGACACTACTCTGATATTTCTTCAATAAAACTGTTTTAAATTGAAACTTAAAGCCATTGTAGAGACAACTATATCATGTAAGGGTTAACCCTTAGCCTGCCACTCACGACTATAGCTCCATATGCAAACAGCTTGGATCCGGATGAGACGCCGAGTAACTCGGCGTCTCATCCGGATCCAAGCTGTTTGACACTCGGACAACATTTTCAGCAATTTTTAATACCTTTGAAGCACATTGAAACTTGAAGCAAACGAGAAATATAGCAGACGACAATTTATTTGGCGGGCTAAGAGTTAAGGTCCACCATAGATTTGTGTTTATATTTCAGGCATCAGTCCGCCAGATTTTGACAACCAGACACTAGCTGTGTTGAGAGGGAGACTTGTTAGATACCTGATGAGGTCAAGAGAGGTTGGTTAACACATTGCTTAACTCTTTCCTCCCTAAAGCTTTAAATGGACAATCCCAGTTTCCATTTTAGTCTAGTCCATTTCTGACTTTTAAGGGTTGTGTTTTTGTCAATGTTTTGCATTATGACAAACAGTGAAGACCCAGATCAGAGGGCTCCGAAGGGAGCCCTCTGATCTGGGTATTCACTGTTTGCATAGGACAAGTGCTCTTTTCACATGTTTACTGTTTGAAAAGGACACCTATATGCGGGACTAGGGTTCAAAGAGTTAATAAATGCTCTTTTTGTTCCACTCGCATCATAATCTGGGTATATTGTTTTTGGTATATTTTTCAATCGGTCACTATCTTTTATTTCTGGCTCATAAATTGACCTCTGTTATAGGGCTAGGTACTACTTTTGGTGTAGTATTCTGAAGAGTTTTTTTTATTTCGCCTCTGTATACATCTTTTAGAAGAAAATGTACCAAAAACACATTTGAAAAGCAAATTTAAAAGTCTACAGTGATTGTGTGGATGCGTTCCATGTTAACTTATGATAACATATGAGATCAATCAAATGGTTAAACAGTTTTACTTTCAAAATACATGACACTAAATAATAGTAGTAAAGAAGCCCAATGAGCTCAGTACAAGATGGGTAATGTCCTGCCAAGGTCATTTAGAGGCCAGAGTCATATCAGGGAGCAAAGTGTTTCACAAACACATTAAAATTTCTGCTTAAAATAGGGTCAGTGTATCAAACAACTATGCATTCTGATGAGAGGCCATATAACATAACATCTCATCCCTCCAAACTGTTTGCAAAGGCATTATGGGTTTTGCTGTCGGTGGGCAAAAATCCTTGTCTTTAAAAAGTGGACTGAATACTTCACAATACAGTCACTTAACCCACTATCCCATAGTCTGTTTCTAGTTTGAAAGACATGATCACTTCAAGCAAAAATTGGAAGTAAAGCAGAATGGTTTTAAGGTGTACGATGGTTTTCCTTCAGCCTGCTTTGAGCTACCTTCTGCTAGGATATGGAAAATGTTTCCTGTGGTTCATATTCATGACTATAAAGTGGAATTATTTCCTTCAGGGAAGGAATAAATTATGGGTGTTAAAATGAGTATCTATGGAGTAAAGAGTTTGAAAACATGTTGTTCTTTGAAGTTAATTGCAAACTGATAGTGATTTTATTTTGCAAAGAAACTTCCAGTTTAAGATAAAACTGTAGTTGCCGTCTGCTTGAAATATATGGTCTGCTAAAAAGCTAGTTATTAATATTGATCTTTTTTAAACTTGAGAAATATTAATATGAGTGACAAAAAGCTTGGATCCAGATCAGATGCAGCAGCATGCTGCAACTGATCTGGATCCAAGCCCTTTTGCAAATATTAGCCAAGTTGTGCTTTGCACTATCAGGGTTAATATATTACTGTAAATTCTTGGAAGATGTTGACATTTCTCACAAGCTCATCCTTTATAATTTCCAGATAACTTTAGGCAGAGCCACAAAGGATAATCAGATTGACGTAGACTTATCACTAGAGGGTCCAGCCTGGAAAATTTCCAGAAGACAGGGAGCCATTAAGCTAAGGAGTAACGGCGATTTCTACATCGCTAACGAGGGAAAACGGCCAATATATATTGATGGCAAACCAATCTTAACTGGCAATAAACAAAGACTAAATAATAACTCTGTTGTAGAGGTGAGTGGTATTGTACATGTTTATAGTAAACCTTCTCTATTACAACCACCAAAATTGTGTTAATTATTAGGTGTTATAGGCAGGTGAGTGCTTAAAGCAAGGTGAAAGTAAAACAGAAAGCTCCTTGCTTTAAATAATCACATGTCTTAAAAACAATAAACTAGCCTTTATTTTAGTGGTCGTAATTGAGAGGTTTTACTAAATGTTATTTTTGTTTTCAATGGTTGTGGAATTTTAGCTCAGACGATAATATCATAAAAGCTATTGCCGTCTGTTGTGTTTTAAATTTTACATTTTGAACTAATACTCAATTAACCCTAGTGACCAGTATACTTTTCCTATACAAACAGTATACCTGCAAAGACTATACTTGTCATGACAACTGTAAACAAACAGTGCAGACCCTGATCAGAAGGCTCCTGCAGAGCCATCTCATCAGGGCTTGGACTGTTTGTCATTTTGAAATATGTTATGCAAAATACCACTAGTGTTTAATCCATTACCGAATAGTCCCATTTCCAACCCTTCTTTATTTTTACCTATTACCTGTACACCTTAACTCTTTGAACCCTAGTCCCGCATATAGGCGTGCTTTTCAAACAGTGTACATGTGAATAGTACACATGTCCTATACAAACAGTGAAGACCCAGATCAGAGGGCTCCTTTCGGAGCCCTCTGATTAGGGTCTTCACTGTTTGTCACAATGCCAAACATTGACAAAAACAACCCTTTAAAGTCAGAAATGGACTAGACTTAGATGGAAACTGGAATTGTCCATTTAAAATTTCAGGGAGGAAAGAGTTAAATACACCTTTTTTACGTCTTTACGTTCATTCCTACACTAAAGAAAATAGTTTAAACATTCTAAACGATGATAGCTTTAAGCAGCTTGAAAGTAAAGCAGAATGTGCCTTAAGGAGCATTCTGCTTTACTTTCAACCATACTTTAAGTGGCAAGCTATCTTCCATACTAGAAACAAGCTATTTGGTAATGGTTTAAAACCCCTCTAAACTGGAAACCCCTCTAAATCAGATTTTTTTGTTGTCCCCACACATGTCCGGTTTAGAGGGGTTTCACTGTACATAGTAAATGTTATTTCGTATATGAATATTCAACAGTACAGTGGTTTCCAGTTTTAATGATTCTATTTTCAGATATCCTGCTTGAGATTCATATTTCTGATAAACCAGGAACTCATCTCGTCTATAAGAAATGAAGCTCAGAAGGTTCCGCCATCAACCTGAGTAGTATGTCAAAACAACGTAGACCCAGACTAGCTACCCAGTGACCAGACCTGAGAGGAGACACACATCTCATCTATTGACTTATTCACCCCTGAGGCTGTAAATGGACAATTCCCGTCAATGAATCTCAGAATGGTCCACCATCAACCTGAGTGGAGAAATTCTGTAAAAGCTTGAAATGAGCTGGTCCGTCAGAAAACCAGAAGTGGTATGTAAAGAGTGTAGATTGCTGTAGAACCAGATCAGTGGTCCTGTTTGACTCTGCTTCAGATTAGGGTCTACACTGCCTGCTGGTGGATATCAAACTTGGTAGACCCCATCCAAATGTCATATCTTAACTGAATAAAGATGTAGAAAAAATATTTCTTATGGTATATTTATGAATGTATAAATTGAAACCATTTTCTTTAGTGGAGGAATAAACTGAATACGCTAAAAGGCACTTCTATGGGGGAAAGGGTTCTGCAGGTACAGTGGAGAATCTGTTATTTTTTCCCAATAAACGCGTTTACGCTAAATCTATTATTTGCAGAGAAAATAGTTTGGAGCCAGATCAGACGCCGGGTAACCCGGCGTCTGATCAGGCTCCAAACTGTTTGCCACCAAGATAAACATGGAATATCAGAATTGTCCAAAAGTTGTACTTTTCTACGTTTTAGCGCTTTGCGTACGTTTGCGTTTAAACGGGAAAGAATAACAGATTCTCCACTGTACCTGCCTTACACATTGTTGTGTTTGTTATAGTAGGGCAGGGTTCCAGATAAGGGGGAGTAAACTAAACAAATCCAGCATTTTCTCACTTATTTCAGCACCAAATCCTATGGTGTTACTACTCATTAGAATCGTCTCTTCGAGACGATTCTAATGAGTAGTGACACCATAGGGTTTAAAGCAGAAATAAAGATTTTAATTTTTGAAATACTCCCCTTATCTAGAACCCTGGTAGGGTTTATCTTACTCTCTCCTTTGACAGTTTTATAATCATGTTAAAATTAAAACATTCAGAACTGCATAATCTTTGACAAGTTATTACCATTACTGTCATGACAGCATCTGCCTGAAAAATTTGTTATCTGTTTGTATTTTACAAATTTAGATTTATGGCTATTTAAGTGAAGAAATATGGAAATGAGTGTCAAATAGTGTGGATCCTGATCAGTATCCAAATAACCTGGTATCTGATAAGGATTCAAATTGTTTGCAATTGGCAGTTACCTCTGGTCAAGGCAATGAAGGTTTAAAACTTTCAATTTGTTCCTTCATGCTTTACTTTATTTTGACCAGTTTAGAGAGGTTTCTTTGTAGCTGTGGTCAGAAACTTTTTGCCTGCCATGAGCGTTTATATTGATGTTTTATTGAAATCATGTAAACTTGATTAAACAGCTGTCAGATTTAGGTCTTCACATCTTTTAATATGATCTGTCTGACATGATTCATTGGGAGAAGGATTAATTACCACATACTGTAAAACACCTGTATAAAGACCATCAAAAAGAAGGCTTTTTGATTATATAAAAAACAGGTGACAGCTTAAAAGAAGGTGAAAGCTCCTAAAAGCTTCGTTTTTATTTTCACCTTACTTTAAGTAGTCGCCTATCATCAACACCTGATAATTAACACATTTTGGTGGTCATTATAGAGAGATTTTACTGAACAGATTGTCTGTATAAGTTGAAAATTGTTGTTATTTCTGCCAGTGGATGTTGAGTGTAATGTCTGCAAATAAATGTCTGAACTGTGAAATCTGTGTGTTTTCAAATCATTTACACCTGAAACTTTAAATAAAAAGTTCCAGTCTGCAAACCCCCTAAGATCTGGGTGGTAACATTGTTTAAATAGAACAGGTGTACTCTTCAGAAGTACAGTAGAACCTCTCTATAACGGTCACTAAAATGATGGCTAATTGTCCGTATGATGGGCAGTTGACAGCTTAAAGCAATGTCTATAGGAGCTTTCTGTTTCACTTTTACATTGCTTTATGCAGTCACCTGTCTTAAACGACTAATATTTGACACAACTTAGTGGTTGTAATAGAGAGTTTCTACTGTATACTATAAAGGATGCATATACTCGTCGCTAGAGCTGAATGCATGTAACCTCTGAAAATTGGATTCCTTAATTGTTTGGCCAATATTTGATACGACACAGCCTGGAACACTTTGCATTTTGATATTTGATCATTTCATTGTTAACTATTACTGTATTAGCATGCTTTATATTTTTATGCCCTGTACGACTTAGTTGAGGGTATATTGTTTTTGGTCTGTCTGTTTGTTTGTTTGTCCGTCTGTCCACAACATTAACTTGTCCATAACTTCAGAACTACATGTGGTTTAAACTTCATATTTGGCATAATTAATATACTCAACTCAAGCAGCTATTAAATTCAGTACAACTTATGTCATCCCCGACAAAGGTCAAGGTCATTAAGAGGTCAAATAGGCTGATTTTAAATTTGGTCAGAACTTCAAAAGCATGTCTGATAGAGACTTCATAATAAGGGTGTGTGCTCAACTGAAGGACCTCCTTAGTCAGTACAACTTGGGTCATGTCCATCAAAGATTAAGGTCATTAAGAGGTCAAATGGGCTAAATCCAAAATCAAGCTTGTGTCTTTGTTCACTTTCTTAAAAAAAAAAAGGTTTGGGTTTATCAAGTCTTCATTTACGCAAGCATATTCTGCCGACTTTTACCATTTCAAAACAGCAGTAAGGATTACCATTGTATTTTGCAGGCAAATAAATACATTTCAGAAATAAAACACCCCAGGGTCATTTGTCACTTACTCACTGTGACATCATTCTTGTTTCAGTCTGCAACACTTGTCTGCTGCTATTGTTCCAAAACTACAGTCGAACTTCGATATCCCGATATCGGTTTTGTCGAACATACCCGTATTTCAAAGTTAAAATGTGGCTAAGCCACGTTTTAACTTTGAAGTATGGGTATGTTAGACTTAACCCTTTACCTGATAGCCTATTTCTAGAAATGAAAATAGGTTACTACTTAAAGCAGGTTGAAAGTAAAGCAGAATGCGCTTAAGGCGCATTCTGCTTTACTTTCAGCCTGCTTTAAGCTATCCTGTGCTAGAATATATTGAAAATTTTCCCTATAATATATATTCATGACTGATTAAATTGGAACTATTTTCTTCAGCGGAGGAATAAATCAGATTCGCTAAAAGTCGCTTCTATGGGGTAAAGGGTTAAATGAGCATGAAATAATGCAGTTCATATGTCAAGCTATCGGATAGTTCGAGTTAAACGAGTTAGAAATATCAAATTTCGACTGTAGGTCTTTCACAAAATTTTAAAACAGGGACAGAGTGTCAAAACAGTTTTGATTCTCGACGAGACGTTACGACATTCTCGACATTGCGTTCTGCAGCTAGCGTATCAAGAGTTAATCATTATATGATACTCATGCAGTAACCTTTTCCTGGGTAACTATCGATCGGAGTTACACATTTAATGTGCGATGTTTAAATTGTTCAATTAAAGGGGTCAAATTATTTATTTGGCAGATTTTTCATTACGCCTTTTTCCGATATTTCTAACCAGTATCAGGTTTTATCTTCATTTCTATATGTATAATCACTACATTGCCTAAGTTCAGCCCAATTCTTCACAACCCTTATCGTGCTAAGCGGGACGAGATTTTGCAAACAGTTTGGGTACAGATCAGACCCCGTGTAACGCACAGTCTGTTCTGGATCCTAACTGCTTGCCATTCATATTCAACATTTCTAGAGTTTAAAAAGAATTCTAATAAAAAATAAAATGAATGACTTTAAATTGGAGCTATTTTCTTCAGCGGATGAATGAATTATATGTGCTAAAAGGCGCTTCTATTGGGGAAAGGGGTTTAGCAGACTGCAAATAAAGAACGAGCTTAGCATGTGTTATTCGAAGAAAAGAGAAGGCTATTGTTCTCATCATATCGTCAGCATCACCGTCAGCATTGCTCTGTGATAAACATGTAATTTAGCACATTGAACCCTAGCGATGAGTATCCTCCTCATTTACAAACAATGTTATTGTAAAGAAAAAACCATTTCCTATGCAAACATTGAAGAACTGCATCAGGATCTGGACCCTGTCTTACTAAACGTCGTACGACAAATGTTGTCGTAAGTCGGTTTCTAAAATTCTCAATTATTATTTATTTCTCCATCGAATCCTGTCTTGTCACATCTCTTTGGAATCGTCTTGAAAAGACGATTCCAAAGAGATGCAACAAGACAGGATTAGATGGAGGAATCGGAAATTAGGCATATTATAAAATTTTGACTTACGACCGTTTTTATCGTACGACGTTTCGTAAGACAGGCCCCTGCACTTTTGGTTATTTTGCTTGCCTTGCCTTATTCACAATAAACCTTAACCCTTTCAACCCTAAATATCTCTTGTGGGTATTTATAATTCTTTTGGACACTTCTTGTACAATAATTTTGAACCAGTCTACTGTTACATTTTCGGTATAATAACAATAACGAATGAAAATATCAAACAGTGCAGACCCTGGTCAGAGGGTTCCTCTAGGAGCCCTCTTATCAGGGTCTACACTGTTTGCATATGTAATCAGTAATCTCTACAGAGGGCTGTAGGGTCGAAAGGGTTAATATCAGTAATGGACACGACATACATGTAATTGGTAACAGAAATTATCCGAGAGCAGTTCAATCCTTTCGCTGCCAAAGTGTCCGTCGTCTGCTTCAATTGCGTTGTTTGCAAGACGACAATTTCAAAGTAAGACTCAATGTAGAATGGCTTAAAACGCATTGCTACGAGTGTTTAACAGTATAGATTCTGATAAGACGCCGCGATTGATCAGTATCTTAACTGTTTGCAAATGCGCTTTTATTCGTCATTGAGAGTGAAATGATTAAGGAGTGAATGAATTAAAATGAACAAATTTTACACACTACAGTGGAGAATCTGTTATTCTTTCCCAATAAACGCGTTTACGCTAAAACTATTATTTGCAGTGCAAACAGTTTGGAGCCAGATCAGACGCCGGGTAACCCGGCGTCTGATCGGGCTCCAAACTGTTTGCCACCAAGATAAACATGAATTATCAGAATTGTCCAAAAGTTGTACTTTTCTACGTTTTAGTGTTTTGCGTTTGCGTACGTTTGCGTTTAAACGGGAAAGAATAACAGATTCTCCACTGTATAATTATCATCTTCATCATCTATACCTCAATCCATACGATATTTTACTTAAAGACTTTTCCTCAGTCCATTGAGGGACCACCAGCCCATTGTTCTGGAGGTGTCAATGTAACTGTAAAGCACGTGCAACACAATCTCAGTTTACCTGGTGAGGTCCAGATTATACTCATGCTCTAATGATTTTCAATGGTTATTTCTAACCAAACTATCAAATATAAAGGTCCGGTCTCACATAAGACGATTCAATGGTTCAATATGCACAAGACCCATGCTTTTTGCAAGGAATTTGACAGTAAATAATCTGGCAAGGCGTTATGGCCAAAAGGTCGTCAGGAGATGTCTTTAAGTGTGATGTATAATCTAGGTCTGAGGTTATGAAACTTTCTCATTAACTAAATTTCTTCTTACCACGGAGCGTCTGATCAGGATCAAAACTGTTTGCAAATGCGCTTTGACATCATTGAGAGTGAAATGGTTTAAACGTACTGCTTCATTTTCCTCTTAATTTAATATTTCACGTTTTCAGGTTTGGCCTTTAACTCTTTGAACCCTAGTCCCGCATATAGGCGTTCTTTTCAAACAGTGTACATATGAAAAATGCACTTGTCCTATGCAAACAGTGAATACCCAGATCAGAGGGCTCCTTATGGAGCCCTCTGATCTGGGTCTTCACTGTTTGTCATAATGCAAAACATTGACAAAAACAACCCTTAAAAGTCAGAAATGGACTAGACTTAAATGGAAACTGGAATTTTCCATTTGAAGTTTCAGGGAGGAAAGAGTTAATGCGTTACAGTGGAGAAGATGTTATTCTAATTCAATAAACACGCTTATAATCTGCTAAATAACTTTGTAAATTGTAGACAGTTTGGAGTCACACCAGACGCCGGGTATCCTGACGTCTGGCCAGAATCCATACTGTTTGTAATTCAAATAAGAATTACAGAATTTGATTATCTGTGAAACACAAAGGTAAAACTAACATTTGCAGTATCCTCAGTTCGCGAATTAAGGGCCAACCTCGACATTTTGCCTGGTACTGGTACATAAATAAAATAAACCCGTTTATGCCCAGTGATGGATTCTTCCATACTTTTATGTAAAGTGTCATTATACTGAAATTCTATCAGCAAACCGTGTATACTCTGAACAAAGTCTACACTCTTTACTCATGTCTCTATTATGGGATCGTGGACACAAATGTTTTAACGTTACAAATACGTCCTACAATATTTGCATAATTTTCTTTGATTTTACTGTCATTTGCTAATAGCCATGTTTTGTCAATATTTATACTGAGCTTTACATTCATAATCTTTAATATTAATATTTAGAACATTAAAACAGGTGATTAAAACATAAACTGTCGCTTAGCGACCGTCATCATGGTTATGGTAACATTTATGGCAACTACAGTGGAGAAAACGTTATTCTTTCCCAATAAACGCGTTTACGCTAAAACTAGTATTCTATTACAAACAGTTTGGAGCCAGATCAGACGCCGGGTTACCCAGCGTCTGATCAGGCGCCAATCTGTTTGCCACTAAGATAAACATAATTCGTCCGAATTGTCCAAAAGTTGTACTTTTCTACGTGTTAATGCTTTGCGTTTGCGTTTCGATTGCGTTTAAACGGGAAAGAATAACGTTTTCTCCACTGTATCTTTAGTTTGGGTATTTCGGCATAGCCCATCTAGCACAGGTACTGCGGTGATATCGTCTGCTTACATTTGTTCGTCTGCTTTTATTGATAAAATTTGACATTTTATAAGTTTATAAACTTAAGAAACATTGACATGTTTTTTAAACAGTTTTAATATTGATCAGACACCGCATAACTCCAAAATGTTTACAAATACCAGCACTGAATAGTGGTATTGGTAAGTGAAGGGTTTAATATCGTTAATCTTGTATTATATGATCACTTACTGAGCTGATTCTTCTTAACACTTTCATTCTCATTGATGCTTAAAAGCGCGTTTGCAAACAGTTTGATTCCTGATCAGACGCCGCGTAACGCGGCGTCTGATCAGGACCCAAACTGTTTGACACTCGTATCGATATGGTTTAAGTCATACAACTACATTAAATTTTACTTTGAAACCATCTTGCAAACAACAAAATTGAAGCAGACGACAATGAAACGGTGAAGGGGTAAAAATCTCACGACAAAATTGGCAGTGAAATGGGTAAGATAAGACAAGTGACTGTTTAATGTATGCTATAGAGATAATACAGAAAGCTACTACAGTGCTACCTCACCACAACGGCCCTCCATACAACGACTCCCTCATAACAACGACGCTTGCCGCTGTTCCCCAAAATAAGACATTTATGTGTACACTTTAACTGTTGCAATATCGTTTGCTTAAAATTGTCGTTTGCTCTTTTTTTCTCAAAGTTACAAAGAAGTGGACATTTTTAAATAAGAAATATAATGACGAGTGACAAACATCTTCAATCCAAATCAGACGCCGCGTTGCGCGGCGTCTGATCAGGATTCAAGCTGTTTGCAAATATAAGCCAATTTCCCGTCCTATATCAACTCCCTCCGAACAACGCACATATTATTTGCCTACCACTGCATGTTGTTGTAGTGAGGGAGCACTGTATATGAGCGGTATGCATTATCCTTATCATGCATTTAGCAACAATATTTATGAAATACTGCCTTTGTTTATTTTTTTAGTGGTCTGTGAATACAAAAGTAGCTGTACACATTGTAAATTACGTCGTGACATACGGTCTTGAGTTATTTAATATAAAGATGACATTAATGGGTTTCTTAGAGACATCTCATGACGAGCTTTTGGTCATAACGCATTGCCAGACAATTTCCTTGCAAAAAGCATGGGTCTTGTGCATATTGAACCATTGAAGCGTCTTGTGGGAGACTCTACCTTTATATTTGATAGTTTGGTTAGAAAGAACCATTGAAAATCACTAGAACATGAGTATAATCTGGACCTCACCAGGTAAACTGCATGTGATTTGACAGTTACGTTGACACCTCCAGAACAATATGCTGGTGGTCCCTCAATGGACTGAGGAAAAGTCTTTAACTAGACATATAAGAACCAGGCATACGTCAATGCCTCGCATCACTGTTGGTGAGTATATCACTTTGTACAATTTTCATGTGGAATTACTGTAATATCATGGAACACGTTGCGTCATTGTCTTGTGTTAATGCTAGATATATAGAATATCGTTGGCACGATCTAACCTTTAACCCTGTCACTCTCAATGACGCCTTAAAACGCGTTTGCAAACAGTTTGGGTCCTGGTCAGACGCCGCGTAACGCGGCGTCTGATCAGGACCCAAACTGTTTGACACTCTTATCGATATTTATTAAGTCATACAACCTTAAATCTAACTTTGAAACATGTCTTGCAGACAAGTTTACTGAAGCAGACGACAATAAAGCGGTGAAGGGGTAAACTTCTCCCGAATAATTTGATCATGAAAGGGTGAAGACATAGACCTCTATCGACGAGTATACTCGTCATTTACAAATAGTATACCCCCGTGAAGCGTAGTATTGTCCTACGCAAACAGTGTAGACTTTGATCAGAGGGTTCCTCCAAATATGTTATAATGAACATACCTCTATATTTAAAAATGGACTAAACTTAATTGGAAATTAAAAATGTCAATCAAAAGCTTTAGAGGAGAATGAATAAACCCATTACCCCATAAATACGCCATTTTACGCCGTTCATTTATTCATACACTAAAGAAAATGGTTACAATTTATACAGCCATGAATATTTTTCATAAGAAGTAGCAGATAGTAGCTTAAAGCAGGCTCAAAGTAAAGCAGAATGCGCCTTAAGGCGCATTCTGCTTTACTTACAACCTGCTTTAAGTGATCACCTTTAATACTAGAAATAGGCTGTGAGGTAAAGGGTTAACGAGCTTTGTAATTTTCTTCATATCTTCTGTATCAAATAAGTAATCACAAAGCATGCACCAGGTTGCGCCATACATCCCTAAAATTTCAAATGGACAATTCCGGTTTCTAATTAAGTCCAGTCCACTTTCGACAATTTTGATGTGTTTTTTACAATGCATGTACGAGTATGTGGTGTTTTTTTTTTATTGCATACTCTGTCTAGAAAGCTCCTACAGGAGACTTCTGATCAGAGTCTTCATGTGTTGAATAGTACTAGTGTACTCATCACTATTGCACTGTTTGTAAAGTGGGGAAACGTTATTATTTCCCAGTAACCCGGCGTCTGATCAGGCTCCAAAATGTTTGCCACTATATATGATAAACATAGTTCGTCAGAATTGTCCAAAAGTTGTACTTTTCTACGTTTTAGTGATTTGCGTTTGCGTTTCGTTTGCGTTTAAACGGGAAAGAATAACGTTTTCTCCACTGTAAATGACGCGCACTCTTGTCACTAGGATACTAGAATTAAAAATTAATTTTCTGGAAAAAAAGATCATTAAAACATTGATTGTGGGAGCATATATTCAAATGAGCAATAGAATGGAAGAAAACAAATTCAAGGAACCACTTAACTCTTTCAACACTAAGTAACTCTTGGAATTCTTTGTAGTTGTATAAAAAAAAATGTTTTAAATTAGCAAACAGTGTAGACCCTGCCCTCTGATCTGGGTCTACACTGTTTGCAAATGTAACGAATAGATAATATGTAAAACCCCTCTAAACCGGAACTCTAAATACTGGAATTCTCTCTAAACCGGACAAAAAACGGTGGTCCCGTTTCCGATCCTTCTTTATTAAATTTTAACCCATTACACCATAGATATGCATTTTTACACCTTTGATTTATTCCTTCACTGAAGAAAATACATTCTTGAATATGTATCATCAGAAATAGTTTCTATATTCTAGGAGATGATAGCTTAAAGCAGGTTGAAAGTAAAGCAGAATGCGCCTTATTTTCAACCTGCTTTAAGTTATCAGCTATCTTTCATACTACATGATACTAGAAACAAGCTATGGGTTAAAACCCCTCGAAACCGGAAACCCCTCTAAACTGTAAATGCATGTTGTCCCCACACATGTCCGGTTTAGAGGGGTTTCACTGTATATATTTTAAACAGGTTCATGGTGCTGAAAGGGTTTACTGATACTCCTGAAACATTTAATGGATAATTTCAGATTCCAATAAAGTCTAGTCCATCTTAACCCTTTCCCTGATAGAAGCGACTTTTAGCACATTCATTTTATTCATCCGCTGAAGAAAATAGTTCCAAATTATACCGTAATGAATATGTGTCATATTTAATACTTTCCTTATTCTAGCAGTTAATAGCTTAAAGCAGGCTGAAATTAAAGCAGAATGCGCCTTAGGGCGCATTCTGCTTTACTTTCAACCTGCTTTAAGTAGTCACATATCTTCAATACTAGAAACAATGCTATCAGGTAAAGGGTTAACTATTGTGGGTAGATATCAAAATGACAAACAACGTATACCCTGATCAGAGAGCTCCTACAGGAGCCTTCATGACACGGGTCTACATTGTACATATAGGACACGTGTACTTTTCACATTTTCATGTACGCTATTTGTAGATGACAGATATACTCGTCACTATAGGACTGACTTGTTTAAAGCATAAAGCTTTTACCCATAGAGCAATATAATGGCAGAAAAGGAATCAAAATAACTATAATAATAATAATGATAATAACAAGGGAACACATTTGGTAATAACCAATCTTCCATGAGGCCCTCAAAACATATTATATACAAAGAACATAATTATGTGACCCGCCACGCGAAAATGGCCCTTCAGGGTGAGAACGTCATTTGGAGATATAAACGACGTCAACGTTTGTACGACATTTTGCGCACTAAATATGTTTAACCCACGATGTTTGTTGTGATTTAAACTTCGATTAGCTTTACATGTAATGCTATTTTCACAACATTGACGCTATGATCAGAATTTTGAAATTAGTGACACTCTTAAAACACCCACTCAATTCTTTAAGCAAATAAACAGTTCATTTTCCCACTGTTTCCTATCGGCGAAGGTCGTGTCTATTAGATCTAGGTCTATCAAATGTTCACATCGTACTATTACGTGTATAGCCTTTTGAAAGATCCAGATCTAGATCTTCTGTACTTTATTATTTCAAGATTCTACAGATCATTCTAGTAACCGGTGTGAATTAGTTATTTAAATCCATCTTCAATGCTAAAACAGATTAAAATAAGTATATTGTATTATTATATCCCTATTCCTGCTACAGTGGAGAATCTGTTATTCTTTCCCGTTTAAACGCAAACATACGCAAACGCAAAGCGCAAAAACGTAGAAAAGAACAACTTTTGGACAATTCTGATAATTCTTGTTTATTTTGGTGGCAAACAGTTTGGAGCCTGATCAGACGCCGGGTTACCCGGCGTCTGATCTGGCTCCAAACTGTTTACACTGCAAATAATAGTTTTAGCGTAAACGCGTTTAATGGGAAAGAATAACAGATTCTCCACTGTAATACCGGATTTGAAAAAAAAATAGTGACGACCCGGAGGAGACAACTCCCACATGAGCTGTATCATACAGGTCTACGTCAATAGCGTTGGTAAATGAGCGTTGTAAAAGTGGAATATATGGAAAATGGAATAAATACTTTATGTATACAATAAAATACACAGATTATTTTATAAGCCATAAAAAAACCAAGAAGCTCACGGTATACAGACATTTTATTTTATTTCACCAATGCAATAAAACATATATCTCACATTCTGTACGCAAATAAAAGGATGAATATCAGTTATATCACAACAGGGAATATAAAACAAATTGAGAAATATTTTTACGGTAAATGAAAATGATATGAGCCGTGCCATGACTAAAACCTGCCTTATTGTATTGCAACATTGTACAGACCGAGCACCTTTGTCATCCCTGGCTCTGTACCTGAGTTTGGTCTACATTGCAAAATACCGTATATAATACAGCTATACATAAAATGCCTTTAATGCATGTGGGTGTCCAACAGTGTAGACCAAGGCTCTACTGTTATATGCACGCTGCACACGGGGCACAAACTGCTAACCTAAACAGCAAACACGCTACACATAAAAGAAAAGAGCGCCTTGAGTTTATAGCAGTAAATATGTAACAAAGAGACTCACTAGATGCAGTTAAGTGTTATTTTGCATATTCACTACAATGTTTCCAATCATTAACTCATAATCCCCTGAAACTTCCAATGGAAAATTTCAGTTTACAATAAAGGCTAGTCCATTTTAGACTATTTAGGGTTGTTTTTTGCAATAAATTGCAAAATGACAAACAGTGAAGTCTCTGATCAGAGGGCTCCTTCAGGAGCCCTCTGATCAGGGACTTCACTGTTTGCATAGGACAAGTGTACTCTTCACAGGTACATATTTAGTAAAAGACGCATATAAGCGTCACTAGGGCTCAATGAGTTAAATAGGAAAATAGTCTATGACGCGGCGGCGGGCTTTGGTCTACACTGTTTGCAATGCAATAAGGCAGGTTTTCTCATGACACGGCTGTTTAATTTGGTTTTTTTTACGCTAGCATACTGAATGGAAATTCTATTTTCTATCTACAGCATAATTATATCAACTAACACGTGCAGATGCGTCATTTATAAACAGTGTACCAGTGTAGAGTACACGTGTCCTTTGCAAACAGTGTTGACTCTAATCAGGGTCTTTACTGTTTGCCACGATGCAACGCAACGCTAAAACAACCATTAGTCAAAAGTAGAAACTAGAATTGTCCATTTGAAGTTTCAGAGCTTAAGTATGTAAATTATCAACCTTTCCAAGCTCATCTTGAATACCTTAAGACATTTACTTAAAAAAAAGTTCATGATTATATTCAAGCAATATCACACCCTGTCGACTTATTAATCAGCTCTTTGAGAGCTACTACGAATTAGATGCGAGGCCATTTCCGGGCTTTGATAGAGGCCATAAAAACAATGGCAGAAAGGTGAGTCAAGTAACGCGGCGTCTGATCAGGATCAAAATTATTTGCTACTTGTTTTGAAATAACGTCAGTTATACTGCCTTAAATCTTAGTTTGAAACGATATTGCAGACAACAATATTGAAGCAGACGACAATATGGCGGTGAAGGGCGGTAAAAACCTCTCGATAAATTTGATATTAGGGGTTGATATGTTCTAGATATATTTATCTCCGCGAGGTTTACTAAATGCGAATATTCGGAATCAAATAAAACGTTGAACTGTTATTCAAATTGCTTCCAGCAAATTCTATTTACCGTCGTCTATTTGTTAAATGTATGCCTAATTACAGCGGGCACGGAAACGAATCAGACTGCTACTAGAGTGGAGAAAACGTTATTCTTTCCCGTTTAAACGCAAACGTACGCAAACGCAAAGCACTAAAATGTAGAAAAGTACAACTTTTGGACAATTCTGATAATTCATGTTTATCTTGGAGGCAAACAGTTTGGAGCCTGATCAGACGCCGGGTTACCCGGCGTCTGATCTGGCTCCAAACTGTTTGCACTGGAAATAATAGTTTTAGCGTAAACGCGTTTATTGGGAAAGAATAACACATTCTCCACTGTACATTCATCTATATATATAGCTCTCTTTACCCATAGGTGCCTATCGGCATCTGACCAGGGTCCAAATTAATTGGTCATGACATTTACTGAAATTAGAATACAATTTGGATCCTTATAAGACGGCGGGTGATTCGGAACATCCGCAAGATCCTTTGTTTTGGATACCAATATTAATCCTTATTCTGCTGCGATGTCGTCTGCTTTGAAATTGTCGTCCGTAAAATTAATTAAATTTAGATTTATACGTTTTATAAGTAAAGAAACCTAAAGACGAGTGTCCAACAGTTTGCATCCAGATCAGACGCCGCGTCACGCGGCGTCTGATCTAGATCAAAATTGTTTACAAAAAATAGTGAAGTCGCGATCAGCAGCAAAGGGTTAAGATTTTTTTTGTAACTTTAACAAGGAGTTATACTGAACCCTTTCATCACCATAGCAGACTAAATTCGGAGTTGCAAATAACTTGAATCCAGACCAGACGCCGCGTAACGCGATGTCTAATCAGGCATTTAAACTGTTTGACATCCGCGTTGATATTTTAAAACTTAAAACAAAAAAAAAACAAAAACAAAAAAGGTGTAAAACTTCAGACGACAGTTTATAAGCAGAATGTATTTTGTCTATGAAATGGTTAAAATATAGACAGTTGAATTTTGCCATGAAAGGGTTAAATTAGAAGAGGAAGCCGAAGCATTCACGACACTTTTGAGGCAAGACGATACACGATGTACATGTACAACAGAACAAATGGCTAGCAGGGAAAGATAATCAGCATGATCCTAGAATTTGCGCCAAGGTGAAATCTTTGGAAACCGAAATTAATTTGGGGGAAAACATCGAAAAGGCTGAATTAATTTCTGCAGGGCAATAATTTAAGAAGAGTTTTACTTAGACTTGCTATATATTCCATAATACTTGCGCTGTAGAAATGACATCGAATTGGATAATTTGATAGTAATTACGAATAGGCTTTTACCAATGTGTAAAAAACAATGTAGTACATACATGTATATAGGCTTTTCTGAACAGCCGTAGTCTTAACCCATTACCCCATAGCCTGTTTCTATTGAATATTTAAGTGATCACTTAAATCAGGTTGAAAGTAAAGCAGAATGCGCCTTAAGGCGCATTCTGCTTTACTTTCAACCTGCTTTAAGCTATAATATGTTAGGATATAGAAAATATTTCTTAAGATACATATTCATGACAGTATAAAGTGAAATTATTTTCTTCAGTGGAGGAATAAATTAAAGGCGTATTTATGGGGTAATGGGTTAAAGAGCGGAAATCCAAATGATGTATTTTCAATACTCAAATTAAAGCAAAGTTAAGGCATCATCATGTATATGGGATTAAATGAATATGATCGATCGATTTGAAACATTTTCAAAACAAATCACTGAATATAAGTGTTGTAGATGTGATCCATTATCTTTTCTTATATGACCTAAGACGGAGTTGTCCTTTACTTTAAATGTCGCTACATACAATTGAAAAAAAGTAATCCTTTCACTCTCAATGACGTCATAAAGCGCACGTGTCTATTTAGGCACGTGGCATCCGATACAAAAATACAACAAACATTACAACAACCAAAACAACAACCAAAAACCAATACCGGTAGCAAACAACAACAAAAAAAACCCCACCAAAACTCTTTTAAGCCAACTTTTCTTTTCATTCTCAGTAAAAAAGTCTACTGCTACATTTTGAGAAGTGCTACTCTTCCCCTGTGAGCCCGTTTGACTTCAGGTGCCGCCATCTTGGATGGGTGACAACGAGTAGATCGGATACCCTCCCTGTAAATTGTCTTGCAGTTTTTGTGTTAAACATTCGTAATACAGATGTAGTCTAATCTAAGTACACATGTTTCCCAGTTTATCGTCTTGTTGTTCTTACATGTATTTCAAACATAAAAAAGTATACTCTAAGTACACATGTTTCCAAGTAAATTGTCTTGCCGTCCTTATTTTAAACACAATAAAGTCTAATCTAAGTACACATGTTTCCCAGTAAAGTGTCTTGTCGATCTTATTTCAAACATAATAAAGTATACTCTAAGTACACATGTTTCCCAGTATGTCTTGTCGATCTTATTTCAAACATAATAAAGTATACTCTAAGTACACATGTTTCCCAGTATGTCTTGTCGATCTTATTTCAAACATAATAAAGTATACTCTAAGTACACATGTTTCCCAGTAAAGTGTCTTGTCGATCTTATTTCAAACATAATAAAGTATACTCTAAGTACACATGTTTCCCAGTAGTGTGTCTTGCAGTCCCTATTTTAAACATAATAAAGTATACTCTAAGTACACATGTTTCCCAGTATGTCTTGTCGATCTTATTTCAAACATAATAAAGTATACTCTAAGTACACATGTTTCCCAGTATGTCTTGTCGATCTTATTTCAAACATAATAAAGTATACTCTAAGTACACATGTTTCCCAGTAAAGTGTCTTGTCGATCTTATTTCAAACATAATAAAGTATACTCTAAGTACACATGTTTCCCAGTAGTGTGTCTTGCAGTCCCTATTTTAAACATACTAAAGTATACTCTAAGTACACATGTTTCCCAGTAAAGTGTCTTGCAGTCCCTATTTTAAACATACTAAAGTATAATCTAAGTATACATGTTTCCCAGTAAAGTATCCTGCAGTCCCTATTTTAAACACAATAAAATCTAATCTAAGTAAACATGTTTCCCAGTAAAGAGTCCTGCAGTCCCTATTTTAAACATACTTAAGTCTAATCTAAGTACACTCGTTTCCCAGTAAAGTATCCTGCAGTCCCTATTTTAAACATAATATACTCTAATATACAGTGGAGAAGCCGTAATGCTTTCCCAATAAACGTGTCGACGCTAAAACCATTATTTCAATTGCAAACACGTTGAAGCAAGATCAGACGCCGGGTAACCCGGCGTCTGATCAGGCTCCAAATTGTTTGCCACTCAAATTTGCATAATTCGTTAGAAGTTTCAAACAATTATTTTCTACATTTTATTGTTTGCGTTTGAACGGGAATCAATAGCGTCTTTTCCCTGTAAGTACAGTGGAGAACACGTTATTCTTTCCAGTTTAAACGCAAACGCAAAACACTAAAATGTAGAAAATAACAACATTTTTACAATTCTGACTATTTATATTAAGCTGAGTGGCAAACAGTTTGGAGCCTGATCAGACGCCGGGTAACCCGGCGTCTGATCTGGCTCCAAACGGTTTGTACTGGAGATGTTAGTTTTAGCGAAAACGCGTTTATTGGGAAAGAATAACGTTTTCTCCACTGTATCAACTCTAGTAATTGCCGAAGACGATCTGCTTTGCAGCCAAGCAGACCAGAGATTAATGAGAGGAGAAGAATTGATATAAGTTTTGAACCAAACTTTTTTTCTAATCCTAATATTTATATGTGAAATTGTATGTATTGTCAGTTCTGAATGGATTTATATTGAAATAAAATACTGTTTAAACTAATGAGAGGCTACACTAGACAAGGCATACAATTGCAGTAAAGTCTCTCTATTACGACCACTACAAGAAGGCTAATTAACTACATAAAGGACATGTGACAGCTTTTGTTAAATACGTTCACCTTGCTTTAAGCAGTCACTTGCTTTATACACCAGGGGACCGTTTCATAAAACTTCGTACGAAAAAAACGGTTGTAAGTCAAAAACTTTGAAATACATTTAATACCCCCCCCCTTATATAATCCTGTCTTGTGACATCTCTTTGGAATCGTCTTTTCAAGACGATTCCAAAGAGATGTCACAAGACAGGATTAGTTGGAAAAAAATTAATAATTGAGACTTTTATAATCTGACTTACGACAACATTTGTCGTACGAAGTTTGATGAAACGGGCCCCTGGTAATTTACACACTTTGGTGGTTTTACTTAATAATTATTTACCATTTCATCGCTAAGTCTAGTGTCTCTTTTTTACCAATATTGTCGTCTGCTTTAATACTGTTGTCGCCACTACCGCGTCAAAGAAAGATTTAAGGCACTATGACTGAAGAAATAGCGATCAATACAGTGGAGAAAACGTTATTCTTTCCCGTTTTTACGCAAACGAAACGCAAACGTAATACACTAAAATGTAGAAAATAACAATTCATTGACAATTCTGACTATTGATATTAAGCTGAGTGGCAAACAGTTTGAAGCCTGATCAGACGGTTACCCGGCGTCTGATCTGACTCCAAACTGTTTGCAATGGAAATAATAGTTTTAGCGTAAACGCGTTTAATTGGGAAAGAATAACGTTTTCTCCTTGGTACCATCAAAAGGCCCCAGGTAAGAGTGAGTAAACTGAATCTTTCCAACATTATCTCCTTCTACAAAACTCTAAGATTAGAATGATCTATTAAGAAATCGCAATGGAAATAATAGTTTTAGCGTAAACGCGTTTAATTGGGAAATAATAACGTTTTCTCTTACTGTAGTAGTAGATCTATTAAACATTTTGGATCCAGATCAGACTTCGCGTAACCCGGTGTTTAAACAGGATCTAAACAATTTGACACTCATTCAGATATTACTTGAGTCAAATTACCTAAATATTTAGATAAATATAAGATATTAAAGCAGACGACATTTGTTCAAAATTAATGACGTCATTGCTGTGAAGTGCTTCAATAATTGAGTCTGAAAAATATCAAATTGATTTTGGGTGTATTTTAAAAAAAAACCGAACCGATAGAACAAGTGACCTTGGTTGCTAATTGTCTCATCTAGAGGCCATGTCGAGTTTAAAAGCAGAGCTCCAGATAAGGGGAGTATTTCAAAAACTAAAATATTTACTACTGCATTAAACCCAATGGCATTACTAACCATAATGGGTAGTATAACATAGGAGTTGGTGCTGAAACAAGTGAGTAACTGTTGGATTTGTTCAGTTTACTCCCTCTTATCTGGAGCATAGGCATTCGGCCCGTATAGGCTATGACACTACCCCCAGCTGCTACCCGTCCCCCCTCCACCACCACCAAACGTGGATAAAATACCCTAAAATCTATCCATACATTCAATAATCATCATAAAAGAACATTTCCTGAAGTTGTATACATACATGATACGAAAAAAAAACTTCTTGAAACTTCTAGAAACATTTGTTAAGGATGTTTGTTGAACATATGGATGTATTTTGACTCATTTTGAAAGATTTATGGGGGGGGGGGGGGGGGGGGTTCATAGCTTACGCGCCGAAAACCTGTGATCTGGAGCCCTGTGAAAAGGTAGATACAGTATAACCTCTCTACAGCGGACACTTGAAATTAATCAGCCAAACTTACAGTGCAATCTGATTACTACGAATACATGTACTTCAAATGAAATTGTCCGCTTTTAAGGCAGGTGGAAGCTGAATGCAGGATACAAGTAATACCTGTATTTAAAATTCCGAAGTATTCATAACTGAGTGATATCTTTAATTGGCAATAAAATTAACCTCCCAAGAGCAACAACCTCTCTTTAGCGGCAATATTTCATGTCTCCAAAAGAGTGTTGCTTTGCAGCGGTTAGGCCTATACATGTATACTGTACATAGATTATTATTTCTCTTTATCGATGCATCAATTGTTGTTTGTTTTTATCCAGTGTTGTGTGGTAACAAATAACGAAAGAATAATACATGTATATGTTATTTGCTGTATGACGTCATAAAAATTGCGAGAATAGCGTATTATTCGCTGTATGACGTCACAAAATAATGGGGGAAATAACGTCTTTGTCAATGTATGACGTCAAAAATGATGAGGATAACGTCTTTGCCATTGTATGACGTCACAGATAATGTCCAGTTAACGTCTCCATCATAGTGTGATGTCACAAAAAATTGAGAATATCGTCTCCTTCACTGTATGCCGTCATGAATGATGTGAAAAACCCGTCATCATCACTGTAAAGCGTCACTAATGATGTGAGAATATTGTTTCCTTTATTGTATGACGTCACAATGACGTGATAAAATAACATTTTGTGTCACAAATGACGTAAGAATAACGTCTTCTCAACCGTATTATAAGTTGGTAACGACATGTACCGATGATGATGATGTAGCACGCTGGGTACCAACCTGAGTGCCACTACCAACTGGCTCAGCCTCCAGTACACGTGTACTTTGACTTCGAGATTTTGTCCAAGATGTAATCCAGTCAGTAAAAAGTGTACGTATTTCACGCCATTCTCGTTTGAACAGTGTTCCACCGACAAAATAAAAACAGAAATTTAAGCTGCAATTGCTCCATAACAGAACGTATGCTATAGCGTCGAAAAGCTGGAATCTTGCGAATAGGCGATCATCGCCACTTTCAATATCAATTAATCTCTCAGTGATTTGACAGATCACAAACGGCAAGGATGTTAGCAAATAGAACACGCAAATGGTAACAAGCAATTTTGTCGATGTCCTCCGACTAGCTGTTGTGAAACAAGGCCCACAACTTGGATGCACTCTGGTCCGTTGCCTGTACATTTTCATCGCGATATATGCATTTCCAGTAAATATCATTATATACGGTACTAATATGTATAAAGGTCCGACAACAATTTCCCACATGGAGTGGAAGCGTTTTGTCCATGCACCCGTCACTGAACACACAAGTTCGGAATGGTAAATCGTGCTATTTGCTCGTGGAACAGGACCTAACGACATGTGTAGGGTAGAACCAAACAGAAGGTGGGAGTTGAGAAGGCAGAGGAATGCCAGTGAAGCGAGTATGATTTTGAGTGTACATTTTCTTGTCAGTTTCTGTTTAGCGGAAACTGGCAGTCTTGTAAATAGCACTCTCTCCGTGGTCAACAATACAATCAACCACATCGAAAACCCAAACGCACAGCAAGATATCCATCGGTGGACCGTACAAACAAACGCCGAGGACGCTCTGATATCAACACCTTTAAGGCGTAACACTACGTGCCGAAACAACGCAGTCCATAGTCCTATTAAGTCAGACACGGACAGAAATATAAGATACATCGTTGTGGAATACTGTCTTAGTCGGCGTCTCATCAACACAACGAAACTCAGAATGTTTCCTAAGGTACCCACAGTGAGAAGACTGAAGGGCACCGTACGCCAGATCCAGAAGGCGGCTAAGCATTCCGTGAAGCCGTGTTCTCCACACTGTGTCGACATCAACACGTGTTGTGTCAATTGTGTCCCGTTCATATTTCCAAGTTATCCAGTTGCTATAACAGTGATGATGATGTTAGTAATAAAATTAAGTACAGTCAAATTTCGATATATCGAACTCGCTTTAGTCGAACATATCCGTATTTCAAAGTTAAAACGTGGCTAAGCCACGTTTTAACTTTGAAATAAGGATATGATCGACTGAAGCGATGCCATAATAAAGTGATATCCGTAGCAAAATATTGTCTTAACCCTTTTCCTTATAGAAGCGACTTTTAGCACATTCATTTTATTCATCCGCTGAAGAAAATAGTTCCAAATTATACCGTAATGAATATGTGTCATATTTAATACTTTCTTGATTCTAGCAGTTAATAGCTTGAAGCAGGCTGAAAGTAAAGCAGAATGCGCCTTAGGGCGCATTCTGCTATACTTTCAACCTGCTTTAAGTAGTCACATATCTTCAATACTATAAACAATGCTATCAGGTAAAGGGTTAAGCGAGTTTGAGATATCGAAGATTGACCGTGCAAACAGTTTAGAACCAGATTCAACGCCAAGTAACTCGGCTGCTGTTAAGGCTTCAAACTGTCTGCCACTATATGATGATAATATTTTATCTACGATTTTAAAGAAATACAATTTGTTGCAATTAATTCCGTTTTAATTGGCAAAGAATATAGTATGTCCCTCTCTACCAATATTTATATTTACACTGACGTTTTTAACTGTTTTAGCATATGATTTCTATTCTATATCATTAGTGTCGCATCCTGCAGAGAGACTTAGATAGCGTTGCCTAGCGATAGTTCCCTAAGAAATAGAAAGCGCGACGTGATTCTGTTACATGTATTTATATAATGCCTATACAATAAAATATGCCAAAGCTCTAATGATACATATCCATGAATGTATTTTCTTCAGTGAAGGAATAAATCAAAGGCGTAAAAAGGTGTATTTATGATGTAGTGTGTTGAAATAAAGAAGGGTTGG
This sequence comes from Gari tellinella, assembly GCA_922989275.2. NCBI lineage: Eukaryota > Metazoa > Mollusca > Bivalvia > Cardiida > Psammobiidae > Gari > Gari tellinella. The sequence goes on from OV277873.1 coordinate 11,486,631, forward strand.
AACAGGACCAACGTTTTCGTCCGGTTTAACTTTCCTCCCTGAAACTTCAAATGGACAATTCCAGTTTCCATTTTAGTCCAGTCCATTTCTGACCTTTAAGGGTTGTTTTTGTCAATGTTTGGCATTATGACAAACAGTGAAGACCCTGATCAGAGGGCTTCTTTTGGAGCCCTCTGATCTGGGTCTTCACTGTTTGCACAGGACAAGTGTACTATTCACATCTACACTGTTTGAAAAGGACACCAATATGCGGGACTAGGGTTCAAAGGGTTAAAGAGAATTCCGGTATTTAGAGGTTCCGGTTTAGAGGGGTTTACCTGTATTTCAATACGCTTGAAAAGAGTCTAAGATCATTCTCTAGCTTCTAGTCGGTCCAATTTAAGCATTCTGCTCAAATTATATCGATCTATTGACAACGATCTTAAACTCAACTCAAACAATTTTAGTTTATATACATGAGGACTAGGTTTGGAGAACAACCATATGTTCTGGGAAACAACATATTAACACATTCACACCCTGAATCATTTAATGAACAAATACAGTTTTAGACTTCCATTTATAACATTGCTACATTTCATAGCAAATATACAAACAGTGCAGATCCTGGTCAGAGGGCATCAATATACACTTAGTCTAGTAATATATTTCATTGGTCGTATTCGAATCAGGGCAACTATCGCGTTAGTTGGAATATTTGTCAACAAGTTCTATTCGAATCACGACTTGATGTTTTCCGTTGACAAAATGTTGTCAAACCCTAAAATCGAGTGTTGATTTAGTCACGTGACCACGTTTATACCACGTGATTAGTGTCTCTAGATAAAACAAACATAAAGACCCTCTCTATTAATCGATTGGATCCAGATCACATGGCATTATGTGCGTATATAAAATTGGGAGCATTACGACTGTTTTAACGGGTGTTTGATTCATTTCCATTCGTCCGGAAGTACAAAGTTTTCGTTAACTACAATTTCTATTCGAGTCGGGCCATCAGTAAATCTTCGCGCGTTTGCTCCGCCCACTTTTCGTTGACCACAAACTCGATGATTCGAATACGATCACTGTATAAAACACCCAGGACGTGTCTGTGTTTTCAATTAGGTGAGTGGCTGCTTAGAATATACAGGGTATCCAAAAACCGGAACCCTATCTCAAATGTATACCTTTCATAATACAGACATATATCTTAAAAGGTGAATATGCAGTTTTGTAGATACATCAGTTAGGCATATGTCTGTCAAATTGCTTTTATGAATATTCATGGTTTTTAAAGTTATTGGTATTTTAATGAAGAACCCTACAATCCGCTTGACCATGATATTGGATTTTGTAATTACATAACATACGACAGATTTTTGCACTGTTAAAGCATAGTCTAAACAATCATGCAACTGATTTATTATTAACGTGTATACGTATCAATTATCCCAGAAACCAAAACATATACATGCTGCACATGCACATTGAGTCTACAAAGTCGTCTTTTTTTTTTCAAAGAATGTTTTACAATTTGACTGTCATTTTAGCGTATTTAAACATGCTGGTCAGTGCATATGGCACCAATGGGGGTCATGAAACACTACACATGTTTTATTTATATCACACGTCGTCAGATTATTCTTGTCAATCATTTTAATTTTCACTGTTTATTACATAATCAATTAATTTGTAAAGTCTAATATCCATGTTGGAACCACATTTTAGTTTTGCCTTTAAACATCCATGATTTATCCCGACATTGCCAAGTTATTTTCAAATAATCGTGTCGTGCAGAGCCGCTGTGATAGAAATGACATTTATTTGTTACAGGTTGTTTTCATTAAAACTAATAAAAACTGTTTTATAATCGATAAAACAAAATGAAATTACATTATATATCCCTTTACAACCGTTGACTCGAAGATGCTTAGGTGTTCGAATAATGGTTGTACCGGGATACAATACAATGAATCAAAATAAAATCGTATGATGTTTGACTAAGTTTCATAGGCGAATAATGTAGATGGACGTCAAATCACTGTACAGTGATATGAGTGACGCGTGTAAAGAAGTATAGGTTAGAACATGGTTGCGTGCGAATAAACGATATAGTTCGAGGGGGCGTAGCCCCCGAGAACTATGTCGTTTATTCGCACGCAACCATGGTCTAACCTATTTAGCACTGGCTTGGGCTCGAGGAAAACAAGAAGACCCTTCGTTTCTGCTTTTTGTTTTAGACGAAAAAGACATTTTATTTGCAATATTTTACTTAAATTGAAAGGTTATTTTATTGTGTAGCTTGAGACATTATGCATGCTTCAACACCAACATAAATAAGGCTTATTGAGGCTCTATATGTAAGCACAATTCATTATTAATGGCCTTTAAAGTTTAGGTATCACTGTACATAATATGACGTCATCAAGCTTTTGCAGTTCCCCTCTGATCTCAGCTGTTTAGTAAAGCCAATCAAGACATGCATATCCCGGTTTTTACACCTACAGGCTACAGCTGAAACAATGAATATATCTAGGTCCAGAGGGATGGGGTAGATCTAGATCTATTATAGATACTGTGAAATTACCGTATTGCTTTAGTTTAAATCCTTGATCTGGTGTTTATTCCGATTAATTATCGTTAAGCCTACAGTGCAGGCAAAAGGTTTTCGCGGTGGCTTGTTTGGAGGATTGCTAGGGTTGTGACGTCAAATTGCCTTGAGATGAAAGAAGCAAGAAATAAGTGAACAGTGTGTTAGTTATTTCATGGTTTTGTTCAATAAACGATATATTCGCAGGTTTTTGAGGCATCTGATTGGCCGAGAGCTCCAAGCCATGTGCTAAAAATCGATATCAACTGCAAACGGTTTTTCGATGGATTCCTTAAAAATGCTCATATCTTAAAATATTCTGGATATTTTTATACCAAATTCGGACGAAATATGGCAAAATGTTGTCTCTACTTATCTTGATACTTTTTGTTTATCGATATTGATACAAAATGGATATATTTGCATATTTGATCCCGGTTTCCGTTTTTTGGGACACCCTGTAGAAGTAAAACAACCTGCCCTTTCGTTTAGGTGACAATGAGCTTGTTTGTGTGTGGTATTAATGAGTGGGAAAGCGTAAATATGTGAGTTATGCGTGGATTCTTTCGTAAATGTGTGTTAATAAAAATATGTGTATGTATAGGGTGGGTGTGTGCGTAGATCTAAATGTGAAAATGTTTAATGCATGTGTGTAAGAAAGTGTGCTGCATGGTGTGCTGTGTGAGAATGTTTACATTGTTGTATTGTAATGTGATTGTGATGCGCTGTACAGTATTGCAATATGTTGTATTGTGTTGTGTATGTTGCAATATTTACATTCACCCTGTAAAGTCTTTATGTAATCGTATTAAAAATATGCAATCTTTTTCTCTATAAACCTACAAATCCAAACTGGTTTCAGTCAGTTAGAAAGAGGGCGGCGTCTCCGTCGGAGAGATACCTACCTAGCGACCAGCCAATGGTTGCTATGACGTGTAATTAGGCTGAAATAAACATGCGCGACCTATTTTTTTCTTTAGATATGCTTTAATAATAGATATTTAAGTTGCAGTGTTTATTTTTTTAATGTCTTATACAAGTGTTCGTTAAGCACACAGCGACAGTTTACTGGGTAAAAGCTTGATTTTTTGGATTATTTGGCCGGAAAATATACATTTACATGTATATCAGTCGTCTGTACCGGTAATAAACAATGGCGGATTTCGAGGACGATTTCCTAGCGGCAATTGATTTCGAAGCAACTGATATGGCCTTTCCGTTAAAACAGACCAATTTGAAAATGCAAAATGAATTACAAGGCCTGAATTAGCCATCAGCATTGAATGGGTTATACATTAGCAAACTTATCCATGCCGTTTAATTTTATACAGCACGCTAAATATAGCTTAACTCAGCCCAGATCAGTTGACAATGATATATAAACATAATAAATAAATAACGTTCTTCCAGTGTTCATGAGGTTATGCAACGCAAAGTTTTAAAGACCTTTCCTCAGTCCATTGAGGGACTCCCCCACATTGTCTCGATAAAGTGAGAATTTAACTGTCAAAGAATGAATTACAAGTTTTCACCGGGTATACCAATCTCAGTTGATGTGAAATTACAGGTAACAAAATTCAAGTTGTCTAGAGAGGCCCTCAAATACTCACACTCATGGATTCAATGGATTTTACTAACCTAACTACATGTAACAAATTTAAGGTACGGGCCTCACATGAAACGCTTGGGTGATTATATCTCTAGACAAGATAGCAGTAAAGGACAAAACTTGCACGTGGCGGCATGCTTTGATAGCTGGTTAGGTGTTATGACCAAAAGGTCGTCAGGAGATATCTTTAAAGACATCTCCTGAAGACCTTTTGGTCATAACGCATTGCCAGACAATTTCCATGCAAAAAGCATGGGTCTTGTGCATATTGAACCATTGAAGCGTCTTGTGTGAGACTCTACCTTTATATTTGATAGTTTGGTTAGAAATAACCATTGAAAATCAATAGAGCATGAGTATAATCTGGACCTAGCCAGGTAAACTGCATGTGATTTGACAGTTACATTGGCACCTCCAGAACAATATGCTGGTGGTCCCTCAATGGACTGAGGAAAAGTCTTTAACTAGCAAAGATTTAGGTGAAACCTCATCCATTCGGGATTCACGAACTTTGCAAGTAAAGTCTCTGCCTTGCATAACCTCATGAACCCCGGAAGTCTGTCATTCATTTCTTAAATGAAACGCAAATACAATAAAATAAACAATAGGAAATGACGTTTGAAACAATATATTGAACAATTTAATTTCATATGAGTATCAAAAACGTTTTGAGCCAGATCTGACGCCGGTGTAACGAAGTATTTTGACCCCCATCGAAAAGTGACCCCCGGTCAAAATTCGACGTCGTAGAATGACCTCCCATCGTCGAATTATGACCCCCCATCGTCGAATTATGACCCCCTGTCGAAATATGACCCCCCTTTAAAAATCCTTGATATTTTGTTTAAAGTCAGTTTTGCATATGTTATTATTATTATTATTATACCAGATTTATATAGCGCTCTTTTCACACAGGAGTTGTGCGTTCAAAAGCGCTTCACATGAAATTATATAAATGTACCTACAAAGCGAGAAAGACAAATAACTACATTCACAATAAAAATGATACAATATTGAGATGCATGGAAACATGGAAATTCTTCCAATATTATTACCAAGATTATAAAATTGTTATAGTAAATTTGTAAAATCATTTTTAAAATAAGTCAAGTAATTAAAAGATCGATAGCATGGTTAAAAACAGAGTGGTTTTGTTTGGTTTGTTTGGTTTTTTGTTTTTGTTTGTTTGTTTGTTTGTTTCAGTGTAGAGCCGGAGAGTAGTTCACAAATCGTAAAACGAATGTTTAAAACAATACTCTCCATGTTGTTTGGTTGAATTTGTTTGTTTGTTTCAGTGTAGAGCCGGAGAGCAGTTCACAAGTCGTAAAACGAATGTTTAAAACAATACTCTCCGTGTTGTTTGGTTGAGTATTGTATAATATGTTGAAGGTGTTTTAAACCTAAGTTTTGAGTGAATAAATTATATTGATTGAATTGTAAGTGAGTCTGCCTATCAATGGACAACCTTATGGGTATCGAACCCAGAACCGTTTACCCTTTTACAAGTATACATTTACGATCTACCAATTACTCTTGTTCGATTATTGATTTAATTTCGACGTAGCAGGCTGAGTAAACCCCAATCACACATGTACCACGTCTCCGAGAAAGCGTATGATCAGAATATACAATACGCTCGTATTGACATTCATTCCAAGAAATCTTCCTATCTTGCCGCGGTTTCTTTGGTTTAACCAACTACTCCACATCCTTTTTCTAGCTTTAAAGACAGATGACCACTTAGAGCAGGTTAAAAGTAAAGCAGATTGCGCATTCTGCTTTACTTCAGTCTGCTTTCAGGTACACTTTGCTAGAATATAGAAAATATTTTTTTATGGTATATATCCATGACTGTATAAATTTGATCTTTTATCTCCAGTAGAGGAATAAAAAGATCAAAGGCGTAAAATTCGTATTTATTAGGTAATGTCTTAACATATTTGCATAGAGGATGTTTTGATTTGTCGGAAATTATCCCTTTGTCAAGAAATAAGAAGAATTTAGGTCGGTTGTTTTGAGTGGGCTTTTTTGTCTTTTGTCAACACTTGCTATGTTGTGCGTTTATAGTTTACCATGTTAAGTATAAAGTTAATTGCATTTACTAAACAAACAAGTAAACAAACAAACAAGCAAACAAAAAGCGATCAAAATCGGAAGCTGTGTTATGTTGCCTCATTGCACATCACACCATTCAGTGTCGTAGAAAGACTCCGGTCATTATTCTAGCTCGTATTTTGACACCTCGGCCATTATTCGATATCATAGTTTGACTCGCCGGTCATTATTCGATGTCGTAGAATGACCCCGGTCATTATTCGATGTCGTAGAATGACTCCCCGGTCATTATTCGATGTAGTAGAATGACCCCCGGTCATTATTCGATGTCGTAGAATGACCCCCTGATATCATTCTGTTTCATAGAATGCCACCCCATCCCCGATATGGTAATTACCGTATTTGATGTCAAACAAAGATCCCCTGTCATTTTTCAATGTCGTAGATTAACCCCGCCATGGTTGCGATCAGCTCCCTGAGGGTAAATTCATATCAGATTGCTTATTACCAAAATTAAGGAGAGAAACTCAATAAGTTTATTCTTTCGTTTCAATCCTTTTCCTTAGTATTGTAAAATAACGTTATCATGTATAATTGTAATCATATGTACTTCTGGAAATAAATATGTTTAAACTAATTACCCAAATCATTGGATGTTTCTATGTTGTACAATATACTGTCAATAATCTAATCAATTTTCATAGTCACATGTCGCAATGTTTCTGTTGCGACACATTGTTAGATGATAAATGTCATTGGAAGCGATGTAAATATTACATATACATGTTCTGTAAAAGGGGGATACATATTTTCACTCGTTCACGTAACGTTTATTGGTATGGAGTACCACTGATAGACTGTAAACTACGTTCAATAAATTATCACATATCTTCAAGAATAGAAACAGGCTAAGGAGTAAAGGGTTAAATAATCATGTTGACATAATGCATCTAACAGACAATGTATTTGAAACTTTAATGATGTTATGTGCAACAATAACATTTATACATTTTGTCTTGGTAATTAGCAGTAATTCAATTAAGAAGTATACAGGCAAAAAAGACATGCCATTTCATATAACAGGTTTAATATGTAGAAAGCACTTCAAAGAGCTTTGTACAAAACTTTTGGTCTGTATTTACCCTTTGCTCCATAGGCAAGCTTGCAAATTAGCTACGTTTAACTGTGATTAAGGCAGGACAATGCATACAGCAATATGAATTTTATGCAGAAAGCTCATGTATGCTTTCTGCTTTACACTCATTTTGTTGTTAGCTGACGCCTGTAATTAAAACTATTATTGGATTTCATTAGTGTATCTTAATCTTATTTGCAGATGTAGGTGCAGGCGGCCTGAGGCGCTACTGTGGAGGAAAGGGTTAAGGGTTAAGGAAGTAATTCACACCATGCCTGTTCCCGGCCCACCAGCCTGCATACTCCATGACTGAATTACTACCTTAACTTATTTATAAATAAGCTGTCCACGAATTAGACCACAGACCCGCAGCCACCTTGTTTCCCTACCATCAGTATCCAACAGATGGGCACAAGGTTAACGTAACCCATCGGGAACAGCATTTAGTATACTGTACGTTTCCATGGCGCGCTTATTATAAGTCTGAATTTTGTCTTGTTTATCATCTAAATTTTATATATCTTTTAACTTATTCACACCTGCAACTTCAAGTGGACAATGCAATTTTTTTCTAGTTATGTCAAGTCAACTTTTGACTAGCTAGAGTTGTTTTTATAAAATATATTTCAAAACTGACATATATTGCAAACATATCAGAGAGCTCCTTTGGGATTAGTCTGAGCTGGGTCTACACGGTTTACAAAGGACACATGTACTATTGATAGGTAGACTGTTTGTAAATGACTAATATACTCGTCGCAAGCGTCCAATGGGTTAAACTGTGTCTGTTAATTGCTAAAGAGGGGTGAGGTCATTTTTCGATGGGGGTCGATATATTTCAGGAGGGGTCAAAACACTTCATGAGGGGAGTCATAGTACTATGACCGGGGGGTCAAATTTCGACGTCGAATTATGACCGGGGGGTCATTGTACGATATCGAAAAATGACCGGGGGTCATTCTACGTCGTCGAATTGTGACCGGGGGGTCATTTTTCGATGGGGGTCAAAATACTTCGTTACACCGGCTTGTCCAGCGTGTTACAGTGGAGAAAACGTTATTCTTTCCCGTTTAAACGCAAACGTACGCAAACGCAAAGCACTAAAACGTAGAAAAGAACAACTTTTGGACAATTCTGATATTTCATGTTTATCTTGGTGGCAAACAGTTTGGAGCCTCATCAGACGCCGGGTTACCCGGCGTCTGATCTGGCTCCAAACTATTTGCACTGCAAATAATATATTTAGCGTAAACGCGTTTATTGGGAAAGAATAACACATTCTCCACTGTATCTAGCTCAAAGCAATTGGAAATACTGTAATTGTTTTACCACAAACGCGTTTTTTGTTGTTTTTGTTTTATAAAGAACAGCGCCATGGTACTGAAGAATATTGCCAGGCAAAAAAATCCCAAACCCACCCCAACTTTCTCTTCCTAATTAACATCTTTTTAAATAGTGTCGTTTACATATTCAAAGATATTGCTAATGTATAATACATTCGATGAAACCTTGTCATACTTCCAATGGTGTCATAGTTTAGATTCTGATCAGACGCCATGACGAGTATCTCAGTGTCAATATGACGTCATTTCGAAATGCGTTGCGACAAACTGAAAGTTGGCGATAGTACCAAAAGCAACAACCAGAGTTAACCCCTTACACCTTGTTCAATTCTTGTTTTCTGTCTGCACAAATGTGGCCCAATGCTTGCCAAAATTTCCAGAAAAACAGCAGACGGCAATTTTAAGTAGAAGATATTGCAGCAACAAAAAAGTTGTGCACAATTGCCTTGTTTGGGGAACAGCGGCAAGTATAACTGTACTTTTGGAGGGAATCGATGTTCTGAGGGCTATTGTAGGTAGGGGCACTGTATGTATTTTGTCGCCAAAAACTCCATCAGAATCAGGGTGCCACAAAGTTATCGTATCCAGATGAGACGCCGAGTTGGCGTCTCAGCTAGGTCCCACTTGCTTGTGATAGCTATTACAAAAACGCCCACAGTGTATAGGGATAACCGAAATAGTACGGAGGATAAGCAAAAAATCGTGCATTTTTTGATACACCTATAAAATTTGGCACACAGTTCACCTAGCACCTACAATGTCATTTAAAAACGGGAACCCAGCTTAATTCCTCCTGTGGCCAAAATGGCGGCCAGAAAAATGGCCGACTCCAATTTTAAATGTTTTTATCATTTTGCTAATAGATATGATAGAAAACCTTTTTTGTGTGTCTATATCTATGTTTTTACGGTAATTAATGATCTATTTGAGAAAACATCTATGATTTTTATGTTTGTTGTACTGTTTGGTCAAAATATACAAGAGTCATGGCCTTTGACGTCAATAAAATACATGCTTTTTAATGACTAAACTTCAACTTCTGCTAGGGTTCTGACTGTAATTTGTTCAAACTACCCAGAATGGTTCAACATGACATGCTTTTGTAAATATGCTAATTGCGTTATGAAACCTTTTTTGCCAGAGTTATGGCCCTTGATGTGAGTAAAAAATAGAATGGTGTGCGCCAACCATCTTTAAAAAAGTCCTGAATAGAAACATTTTGGCCAATTTATTAAAATATCATAAATATGTTTCTTGGACGATGCTCTATGCAATTTCTTGAAATGTAGATTATCCAACTAAAATTGTCGTTGCCATAGCAACCAATTAAAAAAATATTTAAAACTCATTTTTTAAGAAATTTTTGGTCCAATTTTATTTTTTTATATATATTAATGATAAATGACTAACCATATACAAGAGATCTTGAAATTATTTGCCTCGCTTGAAAACCATTGCGGCCAGTGGGTGGGGGAGATTTCTCTTATACATGTATTGCCATTACAACCAAATGAATCAAATTTTAACAATCTTCTTGTATGGGACCTCTATGTTGATTTTATTTACGCAAATGATCCTCTAGTGACCTATTTTTTTTTTTTTAAAAATGTAATTTTTATCTTAGCTTATGAATCATGGCCGCCAGTGGGTGGGGGTATTTGCCTTATATGACCATTGCAACCAAAAGAAACAAAGTTTTACATCTCCTTGTCTGAAAGTTCTGTGCTGAAATGATTACTTTTATAAAAATAATTTATGAGTGACCCACTTCAATAATTCTTACAATAACTTTCTTAGCTCATAAAAACATGACCGCCAGTGGGTGGGGAAAGTTTTCTTATATGGCCATAACTACCAAAAGAAACAACCTTTAAAAAATGTTTTTGTCTGGAACCATTATGGTTATTTCTTTTACACATTTGATCCACTAGTGGCCTACTTCTATATTTTTTCAAATAATTTTCTTTACTTAAAAAACATGGCCGCCAGTGGATGGGGTAAAATTTCCTTATTTGCTTATAGCAACCAAATGAAACAAACTTTGATGATATTCTTGTCTGAAATCTCTGCTCTGATTTGTTTTAATACAAATGATCCACTAGTGACCCACTTCAATATATTTTAATGTTTGTCTTAGTTTATCTAACAAGGTTGCTGCAGGGTCGGGTAAGATTTCCTAATATGGTCATTGGGGACAACCAAATGAAATAAACTTGGGTAATATTATTGTCTTGAACCTTTGATCTGATTTGTTTTAATACAAATAATCCACTAATGACCCAATTCAATATGTTTTTAAAAGTTTTTCTCGGGCTCCTAAAACGTTGCCGCCAGTGGGTAAGGAAATAATTCCTTTATAACTATTTATATGATCATTGGAACCAAAAGAAACAAACTTAAAAACTATTATTTTCAGACACTACTGGACCAATTTAAATATAATTGTGTACAAGTTACCTTTTGGTGACTTGCTACTTATTTTCGTCAGATACCCCCTTGTTATTTATATTATATAATTTTACACAAGTCATTTTCGAGTGACGTTCTACTGGATTTCGTGAAATATAGTTCTGTTTTCTTTCGTAAAAATATATACCTGTCAATGGGTGGAGTAAGTGTTCCTTACATGACGTTGGTGAAACCTGTGACACTCTTTTTGACAGACACTTCTGTCCCTATTACAATATAATATTACACAAATGATCATTGGTTGACTTTTTACCAATTATTAATTCGAAGACGTACAATGTGGAAGTATGGCAGTACCGTTCGTCCGTCACATATATATGTCTATCCGGTTGGCTTACATGATAACTCGAATTCATTGTTCCAAGTTTCAGCATGCATGTACTTTGCTTCATTACCTAAATAGTTTGAAAAATTTCATAAATTGCTACCTTTTGATTATATTTTATTGAACGTTTTCCTTTATTGCCAAATAAAGACATAAGGTAGAAAAGCAAGAACGTACGTTTTCATCTTTCTTAATTCATCTCTAAATTTGTATAGTATTAAAAAAAAGCAATCATGTTTAAAACACATAACATGTTATATTTTTGTCTTTTAAATCAATGATGATCTTGTCATAAATATGAGCATTATCTAGAGAATTTAGTTACATGTAATGAAAACATTGCCTGTTCATGCGAAAATGCGATCCAATTTTGATCGATTTCATCATTTACTTTATACGACAATTCATTCTCCAAAGCGTATAAAACATGGCCTCCAATGGATTAGAAGACGTTACTTATATGGATAAAGTAGCCCATTGAAAATATAGTTATTTGAAACCTAATTTTCCAAAATAGTCATGTAATTACTTGCCATCGTTAGATTCATGTTCATATTTGAGCCGCAAGTTAATTGGGTATGTTGTCATTATATCTCTGAAGTGAAAACTTTAAAAAGTCCTTTCATTTGAAACATTTTGCCGATTTTGCACAAAATATTTCTTTGATAACCTTTGTAGCAATTATTGTCAGACAATTTTCGTAAATTAAACCAAGATAACCATGACCATACATTCTTGTGGAAATTCAACTGTGTGGTATTGTTCATTATGATTAACTTCTAAAACTTTTTGATTTCACACACAAACATATTGAAAGCTTTACCTTTGGGAGCTTTCGCCTGTGTACTACAGGCTTTTTCAACCAACCCATATTGAAAGCTTTACCTTTGGGAGCTTTCGCCTGTGTACTACAGGCTTTTTCAACCAACCGATTGGTTGGTTGAAAAAGCCTGTAGTACACAGGCGAAAGCTCCCAAAGGTAAAGCTTTCAATATGATTGTGTGTGAAATCAAAAAGTTTTAGAAGTTAATCATCATGACCATACATGTATATTGTGTATTGGAATCATTGTAAAACAATACCATTGAGTTGTCTTTCATATAGGTATATGTAAAACAAACAAAACATTCAGGGATTCTTTAAAAGATGACTCCGTGTTAGGAAAAATGTTCGTCCTAGGTCTATTACTGAAACAAGCCTGGTAAATGTCTTCTACGAGATGCTTTACGAGCAATGTTCGAAACGCATTGCGTATGGTAGTGACACAACAATTTCCACAAGGAATTTTCAGCAGGTTTCTACATGTACATAAAGTTACATCCTATCATAATTATTTCAACATGGACAGATAAATCAACTGCTTCATCAAAAACTAGTTTGAAAATGAGTTACAACTACTGACGATATTGAGTCGTATATGAAAAATGTGTCAAACTCGGTTAAAAGAGCTTTTTGCCAACATAACCAGAGATGCTTGGTCTTCTTAGAGGTGGTTTGAAGATGAAGAAAGACATTTGATTGCACTGTAGAGTATGTTCTTAATGCCACATAATCAGGATGGTCAAAACAGGAACATGTGAAAAACTATTTTAAAAATCAAAGCAGTATGTTTGATATAAAGTACGTGATATTGCAAGCATTATTGGCAATTAACTATCAATTAACTTAGCAATTAAACGATATCTGCTAAATGGGTACTCAATATTTGACTTAAAACTAAAAATGATTACATGTTGAAACTGACAAAGGATTGCACAAGTGTCCCCAAGATACGACTAAATGGTATTGGAAACCGTTGATAAAGTAACCTAGGTGTATTTGTTTAACAAGCGAGAAAGGTTAGGAACAAATATGGAATGCCAATAGTTGTAAAATACACGTTGAGTGCAAAGAAAGTTTTGAATGCCGTATTCTTCAGTACAGAGTACAACAAAAAGGGTAGAAGTATGACTAATAGGTAAAACCATGCTGTTATCTTTAAAACATAGAACAAGTACAGTGGAGAATCTGTTATTCTTTCCCGTTTAAACGCAAACGTACGCAAACGCAAAGCACTAAAACGTAGAAAAGTACAACTTTTGGACAATTCTGATAATTCATGTTTATCTTGGTGGCAAACAGTTTGGAGCCTGATCAGACACCGGGTTACCCGGCGTCTGATCTGGCTCCAAACTGTTTATATGGGAAATAATAGTTTTAGCGTAAACGCGTTTATTGGGAAAGAATAAAACATTCTCCACTGTACTTCCAGAAACGTATAGTCGGTTAATACAGTGATACAGCATTTACTTATCATTTCCAAGATCTGAGGCCCGTTTCATAAAACTTCGTACGAAAAATGTTGTCGTAAGTCAGATTATAAAAGTCTCAATTATTATTTATTTCTCCATCTAATCCTGTCTAGTGACATCTTTTTGGAATCGTCTTGAATCGTCTTGAAAAGACGATTCCAAAAAGATGTCACAAGACAGGATTAGATGGAGAAATCAGAAATCAAATGTATATTAAAATTTAGACTTACGATCGTTTTTTGTCGTACGAAGTTTTATGAAACGGGCCCCTGGTGAGTTTGGTTTGGTTGTTAACGTCTATTACTGTCTTATATGGGCAAACATCGTAGGGAGAGGACAGTGCATACAACTCTTATTATAGACAGAGTTCTCTGGTTCTTTCATATGCCTAATATAAAGCTATTAAAAAGCACTGATACATTTGACCTTGGTTTTTATAAACTCGCTTCCTCCTAGATCTGATGTCATAAGACTTATATCTGTTTCCAAACTGGTTAGGAACAATTCTGGTCGAAAACCTTTAACGCGACAACGTCTCGGTGTCCATCAGAACCTCCAAAGTATAGCCAGATCAGTTTTAAGTGACGCTTTCCAGAAATGAATCCGTAGACTTATAAGTTAGCATCTCTTATCATTGTGGACATTTTTTAGGGTATGAAGTTAAAAGACTCGAACAATACATAATACTTTTTGAACTGTTATCGTACACAATCTATCTAAGCTTTTGCGCTGTAGATTTTGAAGAGAATACTTCTATTGTGTTTGTATTATACGTCTATGTATAATTAGTGACCCAGGGTAGGTCTAGTATTGTCCCATATGCTATGATTTTGACAAGTTTGGTAGAAGTCTAGAATATAATGATAATGTAAGACACTTTATTCTTACTATAATACAGTCGAACTTCGATATCTCGAACTAGTTTAAATCGAACTAACCGATATTTCGACATATGAATTACATTATTTCATGTTCGGTTCAGTAGAACATACCCGTATTTCAAAGTTAAAACGTGGCTAAGCCACGTTTTAACTTGGAACTACGGGTATGTTCGACATAACCGAGTTCGAGATATCGAAGTTCTTATTTTATTGCAATGGAACCCAGGTTACATGCATGGTACAACTTAGCTTCTAATTTTCTGTACGAATCCAATTATTGAATATCGATGCCTATTTTCTTTCAAACACATTAGTTTGCAGATTGGAAGGCAAGTGAATGGACGTGTGTACGTACATACGGATGGACAAAAGAAAAACATTATATGACCCACACTTCTGCGTGGCATGACATTAAACGCATACACATTGTAATTTTTGTTTACTTTGTTTCATACATAATCTCTAAAATTCTATATTTCTATTTTGAGACAATTTCTTTTATTACTTATTTATAAATTTATTTTGTGTAAAATGGCTGCCGTTTTAGTATTTTTACTTGATTTGGCTGCAATTTTGATTTTCATTCATCAAAATATAGACTTGTGTTTATATTTGAATTCCTTGACCTGAAACATAGGTATAGATGTCATCATTTACTTTCTACCGCTATGATTAAACGAGCTACATGGATTTGAAATTTGAAATGACGTCCATTTTAGAAATTGCCGCCTTAGCTTCCATTTGTAAAATCTGATTAAGGTCTAATTCCTGAATCAATAAATTAGAACAAAAAGTGTGTTTTCATTAAATTCATAATGGGAATAATGTGAATAATTCCATATTTTAATTTGGAAACAAAAATTTGATTAATTACCAATATAATGTTTATTTTACGTAAAATGGCTGCCGTTTTAGTAATTTGTACGTGAATAGGCAGCCATTTTGACCTTTCTTCCTCAAAATACAGTTTTGATTTTATATTTTGAATCAATGACCCAAAAAATATAGATATAGCTGCCAAAATTTTATTTATATCCCTATTATTATCAAAAAATGAAATGGCGGCCATTTTTTAAATGGCCGCAACAGTCGCCATTGATAAAATCTGACAGGGGTTTGAGTTTTGAATAAACCATAATAGGTCAAAAATAGTGTGTGCCAAATTTCATGAAATTCGTCAACTCTGTTTTTCAATTTTTTAACTTTGGGAGGATGCATGTTATTTTTCTTACTTATTTTCTGGTAAAATGACTGCATTTTTAATAATTCTTTTTGATAAAATGGCAATCAATTTATTTTATTTTTTTCAAAATACAGACTCGTGATTATATCTGAACTCAATGGCCCTAAAAACAGAGGTATAGATGCCGACATTAACTTTCAACCTCTATTATTAAACGTGCTACAACGATTTGAAAATTGAAATGGCGGCCATTTTTAAAATGGCCGCCACACTCACCATAGGTCAAATCTGACTGGGGTCCCTTTTTAAATAAACCGTAATAGGTCAAAGTAAGTGTGTGCCGCATTTCATAGGTGTATCCAAAAATGCACGATTCGGCCAAAAACCGGCCTTAATCCTCCGGACTAAAATAAATGTTACTCAATAACCTGTTTCTGAAGACAGATACAGTAAAGCAGAATGCGCATTAACCCTTTACCCCATAACTTATTTCTAATTTTGAAAAAAAGGTGACTACTTAAAGCAGGTTGAAAGTAAAGCAGGATGCGCATTAAGGCGCATTCTGCTTTACTTTCTGCCTGCTTAAGGTACCACCTGCTAGAATTAAGAAAATATTCCTTCTGATACATATTCATGACGGTATAGACTGGAATTATTTTCTTCAGCTGAGGATTAAACGAAATGCGCTAAAAGGCGCTTCTATAAGGTAAAGGGTTAAAGTGTATTATGCTAAATACTTTCAGTCTGCTTTGATCTACAATCTATTAGTAATTTAGTATAAAGGAAATCTTTATTTCTTATGGTACATATTCATTACTGTATAAAGCGGAACTATTTTCTTCAGTGTACAAATAAAGATAAAGGCGATAAAAAGATGTATTTACGGAGAAGTGGGATAAACATGTCAACAATGTCCTATGGAGCGTCAGCTTTTGAACACTCCTACTTTCTCTTTTCTTCATTTAATGTATATACAGGACAGCAAGCGGTAGATCTTAATCTACTCATAGCGCAGCTGATGCCAATTCACAATCGATACAATTACACCCAATGCCTTAGATACAGCTATTCCTATTCGCTTTAAGGCATGCTGATGGTGTCAAGTTTTTAGCTCACCTGAGCCAAAGGCTCAAGGTGAGCTATTGGGATGGCCCTGTGTCCGGCGTCCGTCGTCGTGCGTTGTGCGGTGTGCGTCGTGCATCGTCGTTAACAATTGCTTCAAATGACATCTCCTCCTATACCGCTTGACAGATTTCAACCAAACTTCACAGGAATGTTCCTTGGGTCAAGCTCTTTCAAATTTGTTCAAGGAATTGAAAACAATGCAGAACTCTGGTTGCCATGGCAACCAAAGTGAAAAAATAAGGAAATCTTAAAAAATCTTCTTGTCAAAAACGTCAAGGGCCAGAGCTTAGATATTTGGCACATAGCATCATCTACAGGTCCTCTATCAAGTTTGTTAAAATTATGCCCCTGGGGTCAAAATTGGCCCCGCCCCGGGGGTCACAGTTTTACATAGAGTTATATAGTGAAAAGTTCAAACTCTTCTCCTCTGAAACTTATGTGGCCAGAGCTTTGATATTTAGCATGTTGACACTTCTAGATGTCCTATACCAAAATTGTTCAAATGGTTCTGGTCGGTTGCATAACTAGGTCACAGGAGCTAAAAATAGATTGTTTTCAGTGAAAACTTAAAAATCTTCTTGTCTGAAACTACAAGGGCTAGAGCTTAGATATTTAGCACATAGCATCGCCTACAGGTCCTTTAATAATTTCTTCAAATTATGCCCCTGGGGTAAAAATTGGCCCCGCCCCGGGGGTCACAGTTTTACATAGAGTCATATAGAGAAAATTTCAAACCTCTTCCTCTCTGAAACTAATATGGCCAGAGCTTTTATATTCGGTATGGTGACACTTTTAAATATACTTTACATATTTTGTTCAAGTTGTTCCGGTCTATTGCATATCTAGGTCAGTCCTGGACATCATTATCTCCATTTTTTCAACTATTCTCAGGTGAGCGAAATATGCCCCATGGGGCTCTTGTTAATTCTTTCACTGTCAAATGTTATCGTCCATTTTAACCCTATTACCGCCAAAATATCGTCTGCATTGATAGTATCGTCTGCAATATTTTGTTCAAGTCAGATTTAGGACTGGTTTGACTGGGGAAATGTCGATACAAGTGTCAACAGTTTGGATCTTGATCAGACGCCGCATTACGCAGCGTCTGATCAGGATCAAAACTGTTTGCAAAGCCGTCTTTAGGCGCCTATGATAGTGAAAGAATTAAAGAAAGATAGTGACTAAACATTTCCACTGCATCGATACAGTCTGCTTAGATATAACAGTGTAACACGGCGTCTGATCTGGATTCAAACTATTTGAAAATGTCAGCAAGAATGCGATAACCGCACTTATGATTGATTTAAGCATCTAAAGTATGATCAATGGTAGTAAAGCCGAAAATTCTTACCTTGGCTTACTATTTTAACCATCAACCTCTAGTAACGCATATATCCGTCCTTTAAAAACAATGTACTTGTGAAGAGTACACTTGTCCTACGAAAACCGTGAATATTCAAATTGGAATACAATGTAGACTCATTTGGAAACTGGAATTGTTGAGTAGTTATACAGCGAATGCGCTTCATTTTGTTCTAGCTACAGTGGAGAATCTGTTATTCTTTCCCGTTTTAACGCAAACGTACGCAAACGCAAAGCACTAAAACGTAGAAAAGAACAACTTTTGGACAATTCTGATAATTGTCAAATTGGCAAACAGTTTGGAGCCTGATCAGACGCCGGGTTACCCGGCGTCTGATCTGGCTCCAAACTGTTTGCACTGCAAATAATAGTTTTAGCGTAAACGCGTTTATTGGGAAAGAATAACAGATTCTCCACTGTATACTGTATACTCGTCGCTAGGTCTGAATGTGATCAAAGAACAATGCGCCTAAACTTCTTTCAATGATAAGTTTATTCTTCAATAAACCCTGATATTCTGATCTTACACCCAACAGAGAGCTCTTTTTCACTAGTCGGCTGGCACTGATGAAAAAAATAATGCAATTACAGTGGAGAAAACGTTATTCTTTCCCAATAAACGCGTTTATTCTAAAACTATTATATCTTTTGAAAACAGTTTGGAGCCAGATCAGACGCCAGGTAACCCGGTGTCTGTTCAGGCTCCAAACTGTTTGCCACCAATATAAACATCAATTATCAGAATTGTCTAAAAGTTGCACTTTTCTACGTTTTAATAGTGTTTTGCGTTTGCGTTTCGTTTCGTTTAAACGGGAAAGAATAACGTTTTCTCCACTGTAGTAGAAGACTGACATTAGGAGGAGGTCAAGCCGCTCTGAACACAAGAAGAAACCATTCGACGTTGTCAAGGTAGTCTAATGGGTACAGTGGAGAAAACGTTATTCTTTCCCATTAAACGAGTTAATGCTAAAACTATTATTTCCAGTGCAAACAGTTTGGAGCCTGATCAGACGCCGGGTTACCCGGCGTCTGATCAGGCTCCAAACTGGTTGCCACTGAGATAAAAATGAAAAGTCAAAATTGTCAAAAAAATGTCTTTTCTACTTTTAAGTGTTTTGCGTTTGCGTTTCGTTTGCGTTTAAACGGGAGAGAATAACATTTTCTCCAGTGTAACTAACGGAGTACATTGCATTCTTGGTCATTTCTAACATGGACCCCATCGGTTCTCTCCTTCTACATCAACTCTTTACTCCATAACATGTTTCTAGTATTGAAGAAAGGTGGCCACTAAAAGCATGTTAATCCATTACCAAACACAGGTGTTTGTCGTGTGCTACCCCCCTACCCGCTCATTTGCTACCACCCTCTGCAACCATACAGGAAGATATTGGTCAAAATAATCTCAAACATGTCAAAATGTTGTCAATATACCATAAAACAACATTTAAAAGTTAAATGAAAAAAATATCTTTTTAGTCAATGTTACA
The DNA here is from genome assembly GCA_922989275.2 of Gari tellinella. Taxonomy (NCBI): domain Eukaryota; kingdom Metazoa; phylum Mollusca; class Bivalvia; order Cardiida; family Psammobiidae; genus Gari; species Gari tellinella. Next base: position 11,506,468 of record OV277873.1, read on the forward strand.
GTGGAGAAAACGTTTTTCTTTCCCGTTTAAACGCAAACGTACGCTAAACGCAAAGCACTAAAACGTAAAAAAGAACAACTTTTGGACAATTCTGATATTTCATGTTTATCTTGGTGGCAAACAGTTTGAAGCCTGATCAGACGCCGGGTTACCCGGCGTCTGATTTGGCTCCAAACTGTTTGCACTGCAAATAATAGTTTTAGCGTAAACGCGTTTATTGGGAAAGAATAACACATTCTCCACTGTATATAATAACAATGTATGTATCTCTGAACGCTGAAAACAGGCATGTGGTCACTACAGACGCCGTAACTTAGTCAAATTCCCCGATATTCTCAAAAATTGTGGCTTATATTTCGTGGGAGGGATGCCTCGAGACATGCAAACTAATAAAACCTTCACTGAATTCATTCGAAAACGGGCCCCTTACTTCTCAAACAAGTTAGTCGGCTCCGATCTGATAGACTACTTGCATAGGGTGAAAGTGAAAGTACATATATTTGCCGGTTTCAAACATATCAACACGGAAGAAGAGCAAGAAAAGATAAGATATAAATACGATAAAGGAGACTATGACAAGATGAGGGCCATGTTAAATATAGACTGGCAAACATTGTTAAATAAGAATGACATAGAATCACAGTGGATGCTATTGAAGACAAAGATACAAGAAGCTGTGGATTTGTGTGTTCCTTTAGCGGTGTTGAAAAAAAGTAGTAAATGTAAAAGAAATAAGACATTCTACATAGACAGTAAACTACATACAGCAATGAAAAGTAAAGAGCGACTCTGGCATAAATATAAAAGAACGGGAAGTAATAAAGATAAAGAAGTATACAACAGATCACGCAATAAAGTAAGATATTTGACAAGAAATGCAGTAAAGACACATGAGAAGAATATAGTGGAATCAATAAAAGAAAACCCTAAAAAATTCTGGTCCTATGTGAAGTCGAAGACTAAAACTACATCATCGATTCCTGACATGTATGCAAATGAAGAGAAAGACAGGCTAGCTAATACAGACACTTATAAAGCTGAAGTGCTTGGTGAATTTTTCACATCAGTATTTACAAAGGACAATTTGGATGAATTGCCGGATATTGATAAATTTAAAATTGAAGATGATAGTTATACTGTGAGCATGGACATAACTAGTGCAGATGTAAAGAAGAAATTGGATAATCTAAAGATAGATAAATCACCAGGACCGGATGGCATTAGCCCTAGAGTACTGAAGGAACTCAGCTCTGTATTATGTGCACCACTGGCAATAATATTTAGAAAATCTTTAAGTGATGCTCAGATTCCAGAGGAATGGAAGTTTGCAAATATAACTGCATTATTAAAAAAAGGTGATAAAAAAGAGCCAAGTAATTACAGACCAGTAAGTTTAACTTGCATAGTGTGCAAAGTGCTTGAAAGTCTTATCAGAGAGAACATGATTAAGCATATGAAAGTGAACAATTTATTCAGTGAGAAACAATTTGGTTTCATCCCCAAAAGATCAACCGTATTGCAACTCCTGACAGTATTAGACAAATGGACTGAGACTATAGACTCTGGTGGACATGTGGGCGTAGCATATTGTGATTTCATGAAGGCCTTTGATAAAGTTAGTCATAGACTACTGATCCACAAACTCAATATATATGGTTTTGGAGAACAGTATATTAAATGGATAGAAACCTTCCTTGAAAACAGAAAACAAACTGTAAGAGTTAATGATAAATCATCAAGCCCCAAAGACGTTACAAGTGGGATTCCTCAAGGATCTGTATTAGGACCTCTACTATTTGTTATATTCATTAATGACCTCCCGGACAGCCTTCAGAATAACAGTGATATCTATCTTTATGCAGATGATACTAAAATATTCAGGGAAATAAGAAAAATGGAGGACTGTGAAAAGCTTCAAGAAGATATTCATTGTATGCATGACTGGTCTGTGAAATGGCAATTAAAGTTCCATCCTGACAAGTGTAAAACAATGAGCATTAACAATAAATCAGAGGAAAATACTTAACAATACAGTTTAAAAAGCAACATGCCACCCATGGAAAGATCGAAAGCAGAAAAAGATATAGGAGTAATAATTGATTGTAAATTGGACTTTGAGGAGCATATTTCGGAGAAAATAAACAAGGCAAACTCAATACTAGGACTGATTCGTAGATCATTTGAATATCTGAACAAGGACACTATGGTTATGCTATATAAAACTCTAGTAAGACCGCATATTGAATACGCTAATCAAGTGTGGGCACCATACAAGAAAAAACACCTAGACATGATTGAAAATGTACAAAGGAGGGCCACAAGATTAATTCCTGGATTTTCGGAAAAAACATATGAAGAGAGATTAAAAGTGTTAAAATTACCTAATCTGGCCTATCGTAGACTCCGTGGTGACATGATAATGTGCTATAAGATACTGACAAATAAATGTGACTACGATCCAAACAACCTATTCACTAGGAGAAATGAGGTGACAAAAGGTAACACCAGAGGTCATGACTATATGCTCTATAAAAAAAGAGCTCGACTAAATATCAGAAAACATTCATTCAGCTATAGATGTGTTGATATCTGGAACAGTTTACCTCCAACAGTAGTGAAAGCGCAAACAGTAAGATCGTTTGAAAGTAGGCTTGACAAATTTTGGAGTGATCAAGACATTAAATATGACTATAGGGCAACAGTGATTAAGGGTCTCAGTATAAACCAAGAAGATCATAATGAAGAACCAGAGCTGGTGTTACAGGACTGACCTTCTACCAGAATCAACTATGTAACTATGTATGTATGTAACACATATTAAAACATACATAATTTAAATAATTGACGTTGTAGCAATTGAATTGCATACGTCTTTACACTAAATAAATAATCTTTATATAGAAAATTATTGAAAGACATGAAAATAGTTGAAAGAACTAAGAAATGGCTTTAAAAGTGTTTATGGCTAAATAATAATGGTAAGAAAGTTAAAGCACGTATAAAAATAGACCAGTTAAAACACTTAGAGCACACATGGTATCAAACATTATCTAATCTACGTATCTGTTATCACATTTGAACACAGTGTATAAAGGCATATGGATAAAAATCTAAGATAGAAAGTCAATTATACTTGCGTCAATATTTGTTAGTTAATCAAAAATTAATTCAATGGACCCAAAAATCTCAGACAAGATTATGTTTAGGCACACTATATGTAGACACCAGTATATCATTGGGTTATATTGCAAGTACGTTGGTACTGGCACAGGAAAGTTAAGCTTTATTTAACGTCGCATAATGGTAAACGGTCAACATAAGCTCTGGAGAGCTTTCATTGTGACAAAAAACAGGAGATCAGGGGTGCATTTCAAAAGACAACAAATGAGCATTCTTGTGAATTGAACTGCATTACTAAGGTGGATTTACATTTTCTTAATACTAGAACTATTTAAAAACTTTTTTGATGCCTGAAAAAAATATACTCATTGCATTCCTCATAGGGGATATTATTTTTGAATGCTTCCAATTTATTAATATTTTTGGCTAATATTTAGTCATGTAAGGTCATTTGCATTTTTTTACATACGTTTATTGAGACATATATAGATCTAGATCTAGTAACTTCCTATCAGTATTTCATTCTGGCCATATATAAGTTTCTCGTGAGTTCGACTAATAGGGTACCAGATAAGAGGGAGTAAACTGAACAAATCCATAGTTTTCTCAATTATTTCAGCACTAACTCCATATGGTGTTACTTCTCACTATAACTGTCTCAAAGAGACGATTCTAATGAGTAGACTATCGCCACCATAAGGTTTTATGCAAAAATAAAGATTTTATTTTGTGAAATGTCCCACTTATCTTGAGCTCGGTTCCAAGACTGGCAATCAATTTCAAAAATATTTGTTATTCTTCTATAATAAATTAATGGCTAACATCCAATGCTGAGTGAATATGATGCCCGTGCGTGATTGGTTAAAAGACAGAAATGCTGGGTAGTCAATGAGCTTCTCAGTCCACCCAATAGGCTAACTAATAAGCTACTCAGTCTACCCAAATAATACCCAATAACTACCTTGCTGTTGGTGACATACCAATACAGAACTGAACACAGACAATGTAGTATTGGGAGGTGACAAAAATAGGCGATTGTCCAACAACGAGTCCGTAGGGGGAAGGGTGGTAATTTTTTATTGTCAATTCGCACCTTTTTTGCTGTACTGAAAATCAAATAAAAAACACAGGTAACTAATATAAATATTACCGCAGCACGGCCTGTCGGCGTCGCACACCAATTATACATAACCCAGTTATCGGCTGGTTCTCAAGTTTGTAAAGGAATAAGGATCGCACACAGAAAACCAATATTTTTAGCGCTTGCGCAGTGATCATGACAACCTAACAACAAAATCCGAAGGAAGCAAGGTTGTTTTCATCAATATTTTATGCGGATTTGCATGGTTTATCATCGATATTCTTGAGCAGGTAATTGCTCCAGTGTTAATTCAATTATTCATAATTCCCAGGAGAACGTATATATGTCAATCAGAAATCTACGTTTTGACGAGTTAAATATTTCAGAGATGTGAGGAAGTACAAACAGTACAAACTTCCACAATAGACTCCAGGAAATGGTCATTCTTTATACAAACCACTAAAGACTGGAACGCTCTACCACCTAGCACAGCAGATGCCCCGTCACTAGAGACATTCAAATCTCTCGTGACTGAGCAAATCTGACTTGCTTTTCTAAAAGGGGATTAGGAAGGGTGGGGGGGTAAGCGCAGATCTAAGAAACTGGCATAATACTCGGCATGACGAGGGTGGCCAGAAAAAGGAAGAAGAAGAAGAAGAGAAGAAGTAGGCATGTGATAAACTGATTATGAATTTATGTCGCTGTCAAAGGCGATTTGCAGCACCCGTTTATTCATATAAAATGGAATTTAATGTCCTTACCCGTGACAGACGTAAAAAATATTCTTATACTGATATAATCGCTTCACCAATCCGCATTGTCATTTATTTAAAGTATTTAGACAAGTATGTATTACTTTATGCATAAAATAAAATATTAAATATGCAAACTTTAAGAATATTTTTGGTGGGTTGATGTCACCCTTAAGTAGCATTTCTTCTTCTTTTTCTGTTAAATTCAAAGTTTTTCAGAGCATTCTGCATTTCTTTCAGACTGCTTAAGCAACTATATATCTTCAAAACTTAAAGCACAATGTAGATGTAGAAACTGACTGCATGGCTTAGTGGTAGAGCGTCCGCTTGCAGTGTGGAAGGTTGTGGGTTCAATCCCCAGCCAAGTCAAACCAAAGAATTTAAAATTGGTATTAATGCCTTCCCTCCTTGACGCTCAGGATTTCGGGTTAGCGATACAAGAGGTTGGTCGGTGTCAGGATAAAGTGACCTGCCTGGCACAGTCCCAATGGGGCACCTAAAAAGTGCCCCTGCTCGTAATACCCAAATGGATGTGTAGCAGTATATATAGAAAGAATGATGTAGAACGGTAGCTAGGCAAACTACTTAAACCAGAATGAGAGTATTCTGCTTTACTTTTAGCCTGCTTTATGCTACCATCTGCTAGAATAAAGAAACTATTTCTTTGTAAATGTATTTACACCTATAGATAGCCAACCTTTTTTATCAACAGATTATTATTTTCTTTTATTTAACTACATTGACCAACACTTATACTTAAAAAAAAAGTAACAGTCCCTTAATTGTGCTTTTCACGTGCCCTTTGCCTTTCAGTTTTTCTAGTTACCCCTGAAAACAAGCTATGGACGAAAGGGTTCAGGCTTAAGGCAGGATAAAATCACCACCTAGCTATTAAAGCCTTTTAAGGATATGCGACTGGAACCTATAAATAATTGAATAATATGCTATCCTGATGAGATTGCATTAATAGTTTCCATGCACATCTTTTTTTTAAGTAGTTGCATTATACAATATTGACCATATTCACTGTTACTTTACAGGGGTGTTGTTACTGAAGGTCTAAGTGACCAAAATGTACAGCCCTTCTAAGTACAGCCGGGTAAGCTCAAACCTGAGCCAGGGTAGCCAGGGGCGGCAAGTTAATGCAAAAGGAAAGAGAGTACAAGTATGGACCAGGATAAGACCCACAGCTTTGTTTGCTCAGGACAACATTGAACTTCTACCTGATGGACTGGTAAGATGGTTAGAAGCTAGACAAACCTTTATTTAACCAATTACCCCATAAATATGCCTCAAATAGTTCCCTTTTATATAGTCATGAATATGTATCATAAGAAATAATTTACCCCTAAAATAGTTCCCTTATATACAGTCATGAATATGTATCATAAGAAATATTTTCTAAATCCTATCAGATGATAGTTTAAAGCAGTCTGAAAGTAAAGCAGAATGCGCCTTAAGGCACATTCTGCTTTACTTTTAGCCTGCTTTAAGTGATCACCTATTTTCCAAACTAGAAACAGGCTATGGAGTTATGGGTTAAGTGGTACTGTCCTTTGTCTTGATTGCTAACTCAACCCATCAATGCCTGTTGTCCAATCCATTTCAGTTAAATTCATTATATGAATAAAATATTGTTTAAACTTATCCATTAACCCTTCTTGTACTGCATATTCATTTATGAAATTCTGGCTACTAATATCTATCATCTGAACTATTACATTGGCAAATGAAATATGAAAAAAACTCTAGCTCATTTTAGACAGATGCTATAAGAAAATATTTTCTTTATAGGAGCTATTTGATTAGGGTCTACACTGTTTTGAAAAGGCATTAGTATACATCTATAGTAGGAGAAAAATTATTAAATGAGTAAACTATTAGGGGCCATATAACAGACATGTAATATGCCAATAGAACCAAACATAGTTTACCCAATATATTCCACAGCTTTTTTAGGTGACCACTTTATTGAGCCTTTCATTGTAATTTGTGTTATTAAGATAAGGCATTGCATAGATTTACTTAACACTTTCACAGTCAAAGTCACATAAAGTTGTCTTTCCAAACAGTTTTGATCCAGATCACTGTGTAATGTGGTGTCTGATCAGGATCAAAACTGTTTGACACTCATATTGATGTTTTTTAAGTCATACGACCTTTAGTCCAACTTTGAAATGATCTTGCAGACAGCAATATTGAAGCAGATGACAGAATAATGATGTAGGGGTAAAAAAAACTCAAACTGATGCATATGAATCTAGGTTTCATCAATGTTTGTCGCAAAGAAATATTTTACTTCAGTGAGATTCAATTTCTGATTCAATAAACTTTATACTCTACAAAATAAGGAGATCTTGCCCAACAGACAACAAATTTTAGTTGAGTCTAACTTATCAGGCATTTAGACTGGAAGCTGTTGAGATACATGCATGCTTTTCAATATAGGAATAACTCAGAAATTGTTTACTTCAAAGCAAAAGTGTTCGTGTATGATAATTATAGCTACACTTTGTAATAAAAGACAAGCCTCCTATAGATAAAAAAAAAATGTTTAAACTTATAGGAGGCTTTTTAATTTCAGTTGCTATTCTTGCAAATAGTATAGTGGATCAGGTTACAGTATTTGTACATTAATCTTATTCATGAGCTTTCTGCTTAACCCTTTACCCAATAACCCGTTTATAACATTAAATACAGGTGATCGCTTAAAGCAGGTTGAAAGTAAAGCAGAATGTGCCTTAAGGCACATTCTGCTTTACTTTCAGCCTACTTTAAACAACTATCTGCTAAGCTATATAAAACATTTGTAATGGTTATTGTTCAAGAGGGTATAAAACGGAACTATTTTCTTCAGCGGAGTAATAAATTAAATACGCTAAAAGTCGCTTCTATTGGGGAAAGGGTTAACTGTCATCTTGCTTTAAGCTTCTTCATGCTTTCAAAACAATCACTTGAATATTCATCTGCAGAGTGTAAATGGAGGTGTAGGTAGATGTACTCAGCACTTCTGTGGATAAGGGTTAACTCCCCTGTTTTCATTTCAGAGTGTCAATGTCCATGTAATGAAGGATGGCCGTAAGGGCGTGGTCAACAACCAGATCCAAGACTGGTCATTCCGACTGGACGGCATTTTCCACAATTCCACACAAGACCAGGTGTTTGAGACTGTGGCCAACAATATTGTGACCTCTGCATTAGATGGCTATAATGGTAACAAAACAGTCATGCTTGTGTTACATATGTAACGTACGTAGTACGTTGGTATATGCAAATGAGGCTTCCCAAACCGTTGTATGTTGGGAAGAGAGTCAATTATATAGCGCAACAAACATCTCTTGCACCGACGGGGTTTGTTGTTGCTGGGTCACTCGGTTTGCACGTTACAAATGGTGGCAGCGGTGGGATAATGACAACTGCCAGACCGGAGTTGCCTTGCCCACGGTTCTCCCAGGGTCCAAGTCTCGGGACGAGACTTCTCGGAGGGGAGAGTTATGTAACGTACGTAGTACGTTGGTATATGCAAATGAGGCTTCCCAAACCGTTGTATGTTGGGAAGAGAGTCAATTATATAGCGCAACAAATATCTCTTGGTGTGAGCTTAAGCTTTGCACCGACGGGGTTTGTTGTTGCTGGGTCACTCGGTTTGCACGTTACACATACAACATGTTCAACTCTCTTTGTGTTCTATAAATTTATACAGTTTAACTTGGACATTAGGAACTCGTTTAAGTCGAACTATCCGATAGTTCGATATATGAACTGCATCATTTCATGCTTGGTTAAGTCGTACATACCCATATTTCAAAGTTGAGCCACGTTTTAACTTGGAAATACGGGTATGTTCGACAAAACCGACTTCGAGATATCGAAGTTTGACTTTGGTATAGTGAGTCTTGTGACAAATGATAAACCCAATCCTTGACAAACATATTAGGGAGTAAAATCTTTAGCTAAGAGGTTATGGTATTGGACTGTACGTAGCACAGACATCTGGGTTCTATCCCACCCAGGGTTTTCATAATATCCAATATGGATTTTTATGCCCCCGCACGACTTAGTCGGGGGCATATTGTTTTTGGTCTGTCTGTCTGTTTGTCTGTACACAACTTTAACCTTGGCCATAATTCAAATTTGAGCTACATGGGATAGAGACTTTATATTCAGTATGTGTACTCACTTCAAGAAGTTCTTGAGCTCAGTACAACTTGGGTCATATCTGACAACGGTCAAGGTCATTAAGGGGTAGATCAGATGGAAAGGGAGATAACTCATCCTATGTTATTTCAAATGAATAGGAAGGGAGATAACTCATCCCAACTGGCCATAACTCATTGATCATGTGATCATTTCTATATTTAGAAATTAGTCCTCAATATGACTCTTGACAAACCTTGTTATGACGACGACGTCATCATGACATCAATATGACGTCATGATGCTATGGTGATGATGCATTTGAATAAGTCAGAAAAAGCTAGTTTCATCACAACAGCAAGGAGTACAATTATAACCTGCTACATGTATATGATTTTACTTGAAAGCCAAATGAATACATTGCAGTGACAATGACACCATTCTTGTTCTGCTATGCATTGTTACAAAAGGTTCTGATATTACTTGAATTAAACTTAAATTCTTCCAGAGTGATTCCATTTATATGGCTTTACATATTCTTGATGGAAATATCTTTTCATGGTTCTACTTTGACCTGGTCCCCATAGGGATCGACCCTTTTTTCTGTATCCTGACAGACTGCTTCTAAAAGTAGACTGAAAGTGAAACAGAAATCTCCTGAAAGATCTTTCTGGTTTACGGCCTTCTTTTAATAGCAGCTTCCCTTCAACAACAGAAAAGGTATTAAGCACCCTTTGAAATAAAGTTGCAGTCTTTAGATAGTTGGCAAGAGAATTGCCTAATTTAATTATTCATTCACTGGGCTTCATGCTTTATTTTCTCAAATTTTATGAACCACTGCCTTAAATACATTTTTGTTTTCTTGATATGCCTCCACTGTTTGCCTGTTAGTAATCCTTTTGTCTGTCCATAAATGCGGTGCATACTTTGTTCGTTTAACTCCTCTAATAATTTTTTATATAAAATGTTATAATTTTACAAGATGTTTTCACATCAATACCATATATAGATATAGTGTGTATTGTCTTGAATTTGATATGCTTGACCTTTCAAAGAATTATGAGTGGATAAATGTAGTTATATTTTGCATATAAAATACAACAAAACCTTTCTATTACAATATATAAATTGGGTTAATTATTGGAGGTTTACGACAGGTGACTGCTTAAAGCATTAAGGTGACAGGGAAACAGAAAGCTCCTTAAGGGGCTTTCTGTTTCACTGTCACCTTGCTTTAAGCAGTCACCTGTCTGTTATACAATTAACTGGCTGTCTTTTTAGTGGGTGTTATAGAGAGGTTTTACTGTATATTGAAATAGCAGGCATTACATTGATATATATTGTAACATACAGATGAAGCCATATATCTCTAGTTCAGGGATTATAATATATGGCTCCAGATAAGGGGAATATTTTAGACACTAAAATCTTTATGTCTGCATTAATCCCTATGATGTCAATACTAATTAGAATCATCTTTTCAGGGCGATTCTAATGAGTATATTATAGATTAAATTACACCATAGAATTTTGTGCTAAAATGAGTGAGAAAATGTTGCATTTGTTCAGTTTACTCCTTCTTATCTGGAGCCCTAATAATAGTGAGACGTTACCTTGTTTCAGGCACTATGATGTGCTATGGTCAGACAGGGGCAGGCAAGACATTTACCATGTGTGGGGCTACAGAGAGTTACCAGCACCGTGGACTGGTACCCCGTTCAATATCCCAGCTGTTCAAAGATATTGAAGATAGACCAGAGTTTGCAATCACAGTCAGGTATGACTTTATTTCACAGCCTAATGAATACATTGTAGTAACAAAACACCTGGCTCCGAGATTATAAAGCGTTTTAGTTGAGTCTGAGTGTGTTCTCAAGCATTTGATTGGTCAGATTTGAGCCTAGGCTCAAATCTGACCAATCAAATGCTTGGGAACGAGTTTAGTCTCAAGTCAAAAGCTTTATAACCTCGGAGCCTGGGGTCATTTTTCACTTACTGTGACACAGTTTTTGTTCAACTAACAATCATCTGATCACATTTGACACCATAATTATGCTTAGCACATTAAATCCTAGCAATGAAGAGTACACTTGTCCGAGGCAAACAGTGTCAACCCAAATCAGAGGTATTTTTTGAAAACCCTCTGATCAGGGTCTACACTGTTTTGTCATTTTTCAATTTATTGTTAGAAAACCCCACCCAAACCTTAAATAGGTAAAATGGACTACCGTAGACTTTAGTGAAAGCCATACATTTCCCTTAAAGTAATCATCCATTAAAAGTATTGAGGTGAATTAGTTTACTTGCTTCACAATTGGTCATTTCTTTTGTTTTGCAGAATTTCCTACCTGGAGATCTACAATGAAAACATGTTTGATCTTCTCTCAACTCTGCCGGAGTCGTGGAACCAGCTGCAGGAAGGGAAACAGATGTCCATTACAGAGAATGAGGATGGGGTCTACATCAAGGGACTGTCTTACCACCTGGTGCAGAATGAGGAAGAGGCCCTGAACCTACTGTTTGAGGTAGAGGAGATAAATCTATTGAAACCAACCAGTACTTATCTCCCTTAATTTCACAAAAGTACCATATTATAGTCTATTTTTAGTGACCTGTCACTGTCAGTCCTTAAAACATGACATAATAGCACAAGCTATCATGGACAAAAATGCTACAGTAGATAAGACTCTATTCTTTCCCATTTCAACGCAAACGAAACGCAAATACATGCAATAGAATATAGAAAATTACATGCTTTTAAAATTTCTCATGATTTGTTTTAATTTGTATGGCAAACAGTTTGGAGCCTGATCAGACACCAGATTTCCCAGCATCTGATCTGGATTCAAATTGTTTGCAATAGATAATTTTAGCCTAATTGTGTTTATTGGAAAAGAATAGTATTCTTCACTATTGCTGACAAATAGTCGATACTAAATTTAAAGTTTTTGCTTTACTTTCAGCTAGCTTTAAGTAATTGCTAGTCTGTAATATCATCAATTAATCCCCTTTTGAGTGGTCTTAAAATAGGATTGCAATTGTACTCTTTCTTATTTCTTGATAAAATAATAAGCTAATAAGCTTTCATCTGTTGATTTATCTTTCAGGGTGAGACAAACAGAGCCATTGCCTCGCACACCTTGAACACTCAGTCCTCCAGGTCCCATTGTATCTTCACTGTCTATATAGAGGTAAGCATATAGCTTCACCATCATACTAGAGAAAAAGTATGCTACAACCAATATAACAATAAATGCTCCAATTTTGGATTTTAATGTTATCACTTGATTTTGCAAAGGCCTCCAGTAACTTCATTCCATATTGATAAACATCCTCAAAGAAATCCTCTAGAGAGAAGATTCTATTTGTAGTATTCATGACAAGCAGCAGCTTATGATGCAGGGCAAAAGTCATGCAGAAATCTCCTATAGGAGCCTTTTGCTTGACTTTTGCCCCGCATAAAGCAGTCACCTACCTTTCTTTATACCCTTTACCCATAGCCTGTTTCTAGTTTTGAAAATAAGTGACTAATTAAAGCAGGTTGAAAGTAAAGCTGAATGTGCCTTAAGGCGCATTCTGCTTTACTTTCAGTCTGCTTTACTGCAACCACTTGCTAGAATAAAGAAAATATTCTTAATGATACATATTCATGACTGTGTACATTGGAACTACATGTATTTTCTTGAGCGGAGGAATAAACTGAATGCACTAAAAGGCACTTCTATGGGGGAAAGGCTTAAAGATCAACACGGGGTTGACTGTACTACTACTACATGTATCTGTTAAGCACTACTACTACTACTACTACTACTACAAATATCTGTTTAACACCATCAATATGTTGTCTTTTGATTTTTTGCTGCACATTGTTATTTCAGACAAGGTCCAGAGTACAGTCCAATGCCAGATATACAGTCTCCAAACTAAACTTTGTGGACTTGGCTGGAAGTGAAAGATTGAGTAAAACTAAGGTAAGTTATTTGTACTGTCTTATAATTATTCACTGTTGATTCCTTCAACCCTGAAACTTTAAAATGGAAATCTAGTCCCATTTTCCAATCAAGTCTAATACATTTTTGACAATTCAGGGTTGTTTTTGCAATATATAATTGCAAAATGACAAACAGAGTTGACATATGCCAAGTGAACTCTGCACACTATAAACTGATTTACTTCCATCTTAATTTAAACTGCCATCTATTACTAAAAAAATCAGTTAACATTCTTTTAAATGGTCCTAATAGAGAAGCTTTTATAGTTTATGTTAACTTGTGCTTATTTAAATTCTGACTGTATTGATTCATCTATTTTTAGTCTGAGGGTAAGACGAAGGAGGAGGCGATGTATATCAACAAATCACTGACCTTCCTAGAGCAAGTAATTGTAGCTTTAGCTGACCGCCGCAGGGATCATATTCCATTCAGACAGTCTAAACTGACACACTGTCTCAAAGACTCTATTGGTGGACGTAGCAATACATTGTTGATAGCAAATATATGGGGAGAGTCAACACAGATAGAAGAAACAGTAAGTCATTCTCTAATAAAGACAATAAAATATATGGTAAACCTCCATTTAAATTTTAACTGGTAAATCCTTCTTATTTGGTTTTATGGTAAGTTTAAATGTAGCTGGGTTGAGTTTATAGTTAAATCGTGAGAGATTTGTTTAAGCCGTTCAGATAGCTCAGACGGGAGAGCACTCGACCTGTCTTAGAATTCCCAGTTCGAGTCCCGGTCTGGCTGCATATTTTTCTTACCATATTACATAAAGTATCTATTCAAGAATAAGTGCAAAGTCACTCTTCAATATAGGTTGGAGTCTAATGAGTGCAGGACTAAAGTAATGATGTTTTTATACTTACAGGTATCTACTCTGAGGTTTGCTACTCGTATGATGTGTGTTTCAAGTGAACCTGCAATCAATGAAGTCTACGACCCAGCGGTAAGATACTCTAAACCCAGGCAATACTAAATTGTTATTAACTCGTTGAGCCCTAGTGACACATATATGTGTCCTTTACCAAACTTGTACCTGTGAATAGTACACTTGTCTAATGCAAACAGGGAAGTGCCTGATTAGAGGGCTCCAGCAGGAGCACCTCTAATCAGGGACTTCACTGTTTGTCAGTATGCAATATATTATAAAAAACAACCCTTAATAGTCTTTAATGGACCAGCCTTTATTATAAACTAGAATTGTCCATTGGAAGTTTCAGGGGATAATGAGGTAAATAGACTCTTCCGTAGACTGATATAAATTACCAGTTTTATATCCAGAATCAAATTATTTGAAAGTATTGAAAACAGTGCAGTCCTTGATCAGAGAGCTGCTTTAAATGCCCTCTGATCTTGGCCTATACGGTTTGCAAACATTCCTTGCTTCTCACATTTTAAGAGTTAAAAATGTTTCATTCATTTATTCAATGCATCCTTTATTGTTTTATGACTTAAGGACACTGTCAGAGACATTTATAAAACAGTTTCATTAAAGTTTCATTCAGATAATAATCCTTCAATTCATACATCTTATTTAACTAGCTCTTATAGAAGAGAAGACTTTATTCTTTTCCAAGAAAAGCATTTGTTGCTATAACCTTTTTGTCCATTGCAAACAGTTTAGAGCAACCCTTCAGACAATAGATAAATCTTTGTTTAATCAGGCCCCAAAATGTTTGCCATTCAGATAAAACTTATTGTTGACTTTTTCAAAAAGTTGCCATTTTCTGCATTTCACTGTATTACAAATGCACAAGTTATGTTAACACATTGTTCCATATCCTGTTTTCTGCTTTTGATGAATTTTGATGACATTAGGCGGCACTTAATGAAAGTTGAATGTAAAGCAAAATGTACCTTTAAAGGTACATTTTGCTTTACATGCAGCCTGCTTTATCTCTTTCCTCCCTGAAACTTAAAATGGACAACCTCCTTTTCCATTTTAGTATAGTCCATTTATGACTTTTAAGGGTTGTTTTTGTCAATGTTTTTCATAATGACAAACAGTGAAGACCCAGATCAGAGGGCTTCATAAGGAGCCCTCTGATCTGGGTATTCACAGTTTGCATAGGATAATTGCACTTTTCACATGTATACTTTTTGAAAAGGATGCCTATATGCGGGACTAGGGTTCAAAGGGTTAAGGTACAATCTGATAGAAAATATTTCTTATGGTACATACTCATGACTGTATAAAGTTTCTTTAATGGAGGACATAGAAGGGCAAAGAAATGTGTATTTATGGGATAATGGGTAAACCCATTACCCCATAGTCTGTTTCTAGTTTTAAATAATGATGATCACATAAAGCAGGTTGAAAGTAAAGCAGAATGTGCCTTAAGGCCTTTCAGCCTGCTTAACCCTTTACCCAATAACCTGATTATAACATTAAATACAGGTGATCACTTAAAGCAGGTTGAAAGTAAAGCAGAATGTGCCTTAAGGCACATTCTTCTTTACTTTCAGCCTGCTTTAAACTACAATCTTTTAGGCTATATAAAATAGTTGTTATGGTAATTGTCCATGAGGGTATAAACTAAAACTATTTTCTTCAGCGGAGGAATAGATTAAATACGCTAAAAGTCACTTCTATGGGGGGAAAGGATTAAAGGCACTATCTGCTTGAGTATAGAAAACATTGCTTATGATACATATTCTTGACTGTATAGGTTGGAACTATTTACTTCAGTGGAGCAATAAACAAAAGGCTTAAAAGGCATAAAAGACATATTTATGGGGTAATGGGTTAAGCAGGAAAACATGATGTATTTGTTATATATTTAATCTGGAGGCTTGAGTATGGTATTAGAATTGTTTGTTTTCTATTGACAGGTTTTGGTGAAGAAATTACAGAAAGAAATCAACCACCTGAAGAATGAGTTAGCCATGCATGATACGCTGGTGAGTAACTGCCCTACGCATTCAACCCTAGCGATGAGTATACTCATCATTTACAAACAGTGTACCTGTTAGGATTACACTTGTCCCATGCAAACAGTGTAGACCCTGATACGCTGTTTGTCATTTTGAAATATATTGTTAAAATCAACTCTGAATAGTCAATAATAATTAAGACATATTTTTTAAATTGGAATTTCCTATTTAAAGATTACAAACAGTGTACCTGTGAGGATTACACTTGTCCCATACAAACAGTGTAGACCCTGTTCAGAGGGCTCCTTCAGGAGCCCTCTGATCAGGGTATAAACTGTCAGTCATTTTGAAATATATTATTAAAATCAACCCTAAATAGTCAATAATGGACTAGACATATTTTGAAATTGGAAATGACCATTAAAGATTTCAGGGGTGAATGAGTTAAACCTCTGAAACTACAAATGGACATCTCTCCTTTTTTTGCTTGTCTGCTTTTATGAAGAAAAACTCCCAAGATGTTATCGTCACACTGGCGTCCACATTGTTGTCAGTCATTGTTGCCATCATCCCAAATCTCAATGTTGGCCATAACTCATTTTTACACCATAGCCTGTTTTAAGTTTTGAAGATGTGACCACTTAAAGCAGGTTGAAAGTAAATAAGAAAGTGTCCTTAGGCACATTCAGCTTAACTTTCAGCCTGCTTTAAGCTACCATCTGCTAGGATATAGAAAAAACATCTTAGGTTGTAAATTTATGACTGCATAAATTGGAGCTATTTTCTTCAGTGGAGGAATGAATAAGAGGTGTAAAAAGGCATATTTATGGATTAATGGGTAAACTTCAATTTTTCATCTACAAACAGTGCTATATGACCTTCTTGATGTCGCAATGCAGTAAAACCCAATTCATACCAACTCAACTCTAGTAGAATATAAAAATAGTTCTCAAGGTACATATTCAAGACTGTATAAAGGGGAACTATTTTCTTCAGTGGATGAATAAATTAAAAGCATAATCATGGAGTACAGTACTGAACCATATTAAATTAAATTGATAATCGCAAGCGAATTGCCATCGAATCGCGCGCTTCAAAAACCAAATCCTACGTTTGACTATTTTTACGCGAATTTTCAGAAGCGGTTGTGACAAAAATGGAATCGAAAAAAATAACGAAGGCATATTTGCGAACATTTGTGAGATACACCATTCAAGAAAACTTACCCGAGGGTAAAGTTAGTACTTTTAATCGCAAGCGAATTGCCATCGAATTGCAAGCGAATTGCCATCGAATCGCAAAAATTGTTAATTTAATAAGATTCAGTACTGTAATGGGTTAATACAAAATTGGCTGAATTGATCTAGCTACCACCATATATCATTACAAACATAATACAGTGCTCCCTCTCTACAACGACATCCAATGGGAGACACATATTGTGTGTGTTGTTCGGAGGGAGTCGTTATAGAGAGGGGAAATTAAGACTCGGCTTACATTTGCAAACAGCTTGAATCCAGATCAGACGCCGCGTAACGCGGCGTCTGATCAGGATTCAAGCTGTTTGTCACTGGTCAATATATGTATTCTATCAAAATCTCCATTTATATGTAACTGTGAGAGAAAACAGCAGACGACAATCTTAAGCAGACGATATAGCAGCAGTAAAAGAGTAAGACTTGATTATCCCGTTTAGGGAATTACGACGAGTGTCGTTGTAAGGAGGGAGTCGTTGTTGGGAGGGCCGTTGTAGAGAAGGAACGCTGTATAATCAATGATATCCAATTTCAAAACACCTGTTATTTTATTTCTAATTATTTCCATTTCAAGGAAAAAAGGAACAATAAATCAACCCTTACAGTGCTGAATCTTTAGATAGACTCACTCTTTTTCTGATATTTAACCCATTACCCCATAAATACGCATTTTTACACCTCTGATTTATTCCTCCATTGAAGAAAATAGTTCAAATTTATACAATCATAAATATGTATCATAAGAAATAATTTTTTTATATTCTGGCAGATGGTAGCTTAAAGCAGGCTGAAAGTAAAGCCAAATGAGCCATAAGGCGCATTTGGCTTTACTTTCAACCTGCTTTAAGTGGTCAACTATCTTCTATACTGGAAACAGGCTATGGGGTAATGGGTTAGACGACCAGTTAACATTGACTCTCAGTCCTTCAAATATCGAAAAGTCTGGCAAACAGTGCAGGGCCTGATTTGGCAAAAAGTGCAAACCCTGATTTGAGGGTTCCATTAGCTGCAGTACTGTACCTCTAAATCTAGACCAAGGTTACGACATCCCAACTAGGGTTCCATCAGAAGCTCTCTGATCATGGTCTGCACTGTGTTTGCAATATTATATATGTCCAATTTCAGTATCAGCATTCGTTGTAAGGGTTTAATAAACTGTTACAGAAAAGAAAATTGGAATATTATAAATTTTAAAATTAACACTAAAAAGAACAAGTGAGTTATATAGCAGCCTATGTGAGGGGTGGCAGATTAGTGCAGAGTAAAACATGATACCGATCTACTCTCATTTAGGTAATTTTTGAATTACCATACTTTTCACTGAAATATACAGCCATCAGTCAGTAGTATAGAGAAAATATTTCTTCATAGTGGTCTGACATAAGTAGAATTAATTCCAAAGTGTTGTGCATATTTAAACATTATTTACAGTGAACTTGTGCAGAAAACACCTATGCAAACAGTGTAGATCCAGAAAAGAGGACTCCTATAGGAGTTCTTTGATCATTATCTGCACTGTTTGTCATTTTCCATATACACCCACCCCATAAAACCTAAATGGTAAAAAATGGACTAGACCTAATTCGAGGGCTTGGAGCAAAACTATTGTAACTCCCTCACAATTGTGAGGGAGTTACAATAGTTTTGCACCAAGCCCTCGAATTGGAAGCTAGAATTGTCCATTTGACGTTTCAGGTGCTAATGTGTTAAAGTGAAATTACAATGTATATATTTATCTTTCTAAAATAAAAGAGACAACTTGTCCGTCATGAGAAAGGTTAATGTAGTGCTGCTGTCTTGAGTGTTCAGTAATTATTTAGGTATGTCAATCACGGAGGGCTCTCATCTAATATTTATATCTCACCTGTGATTGATTCTTCTGGAAGCCTCAAACCCTTCAAATGTAAAAAAACTGGTATAAAAGACAGTAGCAAACAGTTTGTGTCCACATCAGATGCTAAGTAATTCAGCCATCTACTCAGAATACATTTGCTAAATTTAATATTCAGATTTCGTTTCTGAAAGTATAGAGAAAGTAGTTGGATTTG
Organism: Gari tellinella; assembly: GCA_922989275.2. Classification (NCBI taxonomy): domain Eukaryota; kingdom Metazoa; phylum Mollusca; class Bivalvia; order Cardiida; family Psammobiidae; genus Gari; species Gari tellinella. Next base: position 11,525,734 of record OV277873.1, read on the forward strand.
CGATGTCAGTAAATAAACATTTTAAATTAGATGACGTTTCTTCAGCATATAAAGGGATAGTGCCATAATAGAAACTCATAGTAGGTCCATCGAAGTTACAACCAATCTTGTATTAAGGAACCACTTAATAGAATACTATTAGGCTGATTTTAAAAGATTCAGGTGGTTGCTTAATGCAGGATAAAATAATACTGAAAGCTCCTGCAGGAGCTTTCTGTATTATTTTTATCCTGCATTAAGCGTTTTACAAGATATTGTCATACTTCTTCAATTGATTATTAAGGTGGTGCGTAAGAGAGTATTGACTGTATAGCTAAGTTAAGCTGTTAACACAGGTTGAAAACAAGAAGGACAGTATTCAGAGTTGGGTTATTGATGACATGGAAGGGATTTATCTGTCGTCAAGGTTTCATGTCTTTGTGTTAAGATTAGCAGAAATGTTATCGTGATGCGAGATGCAATGAGCCATGTTGCTTGGAAATGGATACTTAAGTTATGATAATACTGTGTAGCTTAGCTCTGTAAAAAGTTATTTTCTATATTTGAAGTTTTTTAATATCAAGTTCTTAAATCTTATGTTGTGACTTCTTGTTAAAATAATCTCTTCCAGACAATTCAGATGAGTAGTCACAGCATATGGATTGATGACAAATGATGGAGAAAAGCTTTGACATTTTTTGCTTATAGCCTTGACCAATTTTCTTTTTTACACGCCGATGGTAAAAATATTCCAAAAAGAGAATCAAGATAATATAGTATTATGAAACTGATTTTACCTAGTATCATTTCGACCTCTTAGAGGCTTTTAGTAAAGATAGTCATATCCAAATACAAATTACATGATTATCTTTGATGAAGGTCTGCAGATGTTGACATATTTCCCAGTGACACAGGTTATATAATGTGGAAACTGTATGAAATTGTGTTAAGAATTATAAGAGTAATTTGATAATAATCACACCATTGAGAGAGATAGGATTATAATTGGAATAATAAGGGTGATTGGATCATAATAGTGTTTAATGACAGAGACACTCTTAAACAAAAGTAACAGAGGGTTGATGCATAACATTTCTCATGTACGATGGAAATGGATACAATTTTTGAGAGGGATAAACTTGGCATTGTCTATGATGAGCTCAAGGTAAATATAGGATTATATTCACACTGTAATTTTCAAATTTGCAACAGTAATCCATTACTCCATAAATACACCTGTTCACACCTTGAATTCATTTCTCCACTGAAGAAAAAAAATCCACTTTCATACATGTGATAACCCTCACTGGTCTGTCAGGTAGATTTGAACATTTTCTCAGGTAGATTTGACATTTGTCAGGTAGATTTGCAAAAACGGGCATATTAGCCATATATAGGTATTTTATCCATAAAATAGGAAAACTATGACTTTCTCGGGTGTGTCAGTTGTCTATTCCATTAAATTGTTAAATAACACTGAGAAACAGGATGAAAATGGTAATTAGAGCTATATGAAAGGTTTGTGGAATACATCAGAAGATATACATGTACTAACAAATGTTATATTTGTAGGCATTTAACCATTTCCTTTATAGCATTGCTTGTCCATGATTCTACTCTTAACCTTATAAAGATCAATAGGAAAATTCTCCTACATCCTAGCTGTTTGAAGAAGGCTGAAAGTAAAGCAAACCTATACCATATATTCTGCTGTACTTTCTGCCTGCTTTAATTTCTTTTAAACATCCACATGTATGAAATACTGTAAAGGATCTATAAAAGAAAGGGTTAAATATTTAATCTAATTCTAAGTATAATATATTAACATGATCTTTAATAACAGCTTTGTAAGCATAAAAAGGGTTAAATAAAATAAATGTAGCTTAATAAATACACCTTTTCACATTTTTAACTCTTTCAACACTAAGAAAATATTGTTGTTTATTAGGTTCCCTTGTGAATCAGTTTAGTTACCAAAACATGAACCAGTCTACTTGAAATTCTTGGTAGTTTAATAAATCCTGGTCTTAATTAGGAAACAGTGAAGACACAGATCAGAGGCCTCTGATCAGGGTCTGCACTGTTTGCATATATATGTTTGCAAATGTAATGAGAACCGTATTTGGCCAGCAAAAAATAAAAAAAAATTTCAGTGGCCCAAGAATTAGAATTTTTAAAAAAAGAAAATGTTTGGTCCTACATTGAGATCAATGTTGAAACGTACCACTACAAGTAAAACTTATGCCAATATGGCGGAACTTCGGCATATCTAAACTACTGATATGCTTTCCCATACCCCTAAAAAGTTTGATGAAGATGACAGTAAAAAGTCTAAAATAGATCATATCAGATAATCACCTTGAATGTTTGCCTCTAATAGCATCCACAATTATCCTCTCTATATATGAAACTTTTCATACTGAGTTACTCAGACACGATTTACACACAATGTGTTCAAATGAAGAGCCCCGCCCATTTTGATTCAATGGCCTAGCTATGGGTTCACTTATAATATTTATCTAGATATATATCTTACACGACAAAATCTGCAGCTGCAGTTTTGACACTGTAATTGACATAAACTTGAAGACGGTGACCATAATCTTAACCCTTTGATCTATACTCGTCACTAGGGTTGAAGACGGTCACCGTCTTTGATGTTGTCGCGGCTTCGCGACCTGTTCAGAATGTGGGCCACAAGGGCCTGAAACACAAAAATAGGGAAACGACAGCCTACTATAATAATAGACTTTATCATGGTAACAGGATACATTTTAAATTTGTCCATGCCCCCCTGTGGTATATCACCAAAGAAATTCTCAGAACACAGTGACACTTGTGTAGCCAGTCGGCGATTTTACCAGTTGGGTGTCAAAACAGAAATTATGACACGTGTGTATTCAAGGTTGGCTTCTAATGGGGGAAAATACAGTTTAACATGGATGTTGGATTACGTAATTGCTTATCTCCCAGCACTGGATTTATCGAGCCATGTGTGATTTTGTGTGTTTACATACCGGTACAAAGCACCTTACTTGTTGGCTTAAATGTCATTGGTTATAGGTAGAAGCTATCTTTATTCTGATTGGCTACTGTAGTATAGTGCACCGTCAAACAGCGTGACCTGATTTGACCTCTGAACCTGTGTATTGTTTACATGGCGGGGCTTGCCGAGGCTGATTTTACGAGTTAAAGATAAGAATGTGTTTAGAAAAAAAAAGGTATGCTGTGGAAAATTCATAACGGTAGGAATCGTCTGCCGTTCAGGTAGACGGCTCAAAGCCTCTCAAAACGGTATGAGCACCCTGCCGCCGGTAGTTATCACATGTATGCACTTTATTCAGCAGATGATAGTGTAAAGCAGGCTGGAAGTAAAGCCAACTTATGTGCCTTAACTCTTTGAACCCTAGTCACGCATATATGCATCATTTGCAAATTTGCAATTTGAAAGCCTTAAATGAGTTCTCACTATATTATTTGAAGTCATGGATAAAGGTGCTTGAAGTGACACAAAAATGCAGCTTTGATGTCATTTCTAAAATTATGATGTCATCAAGGATATTTTATCAAAATACAGTAAAACCTCTCTATTATGACAACTAAATTGTGTTTATTATTTGGTGTTTACAACAGGTGACTCGTTTAAGCAAGGTAACAGAAAAATATAATGCTCCTTTATGCGCTTTCTGTTTTACTGTTGCCTTGCTTTAAGCTGCATGTCAGCTGTCTTTCAAACAATTCATTAGGCCTCATTTAAGTGGTTGCAATAGATAGATTTTACTTTAGTGACAATATTTCCCATGAATACCAACAAAATGTTTTATCAAAGTTTAAAAATACTATACAGTAAAAATACTAACCCTATGATCTAACGCAACCTATTCATCTTTTTTCAATTGGTTACATGTAAAGAAAATTCAGTACCATATAGTTGTCATAATTATAGTTTTAAAGATAATGATAAGCTATGTACAAAAATGTGTATTGAGCAGTCACTGATTAAAGCAGATTGAAGACATCTTGAAATATAGGACCAAATAAATGCAGAAGATAAGTTCGGGATTTATCATACCCCAACAATTAATTTTGATCTTGTCTTGTATGTTTTCAGACAAACCGCAGTATGATATCTTATGATCCACTGTCAGAGCAACAGAAGTATGAAATACGACAACAGGTGCGACGCTATGCTGAAGGGACACTGGATGAGATAGATGTAAGTCCTTCTACTTGGGTAGCTATATATACAGTGGAGAAAACATTATTTTTTTCCCAATAATCACGTTTATGCTTAATCTATTATTTCCAGTGCAGACAGTTTGGAGCCAGATCAGATGCCAGGTAATCTGGCATATGATCAGGCTCCAAACTGTTTACTGTCAAGGTTAAAATCAACTTTTAGAATTGTCAAAAAGTTATCATTTTCTTCATTTTATTGCAATGGGTTTGCATTTTGTTTGCGTTTAAACAGGAAAGAATACCTTTTTCTCCACTGTAACTGTCAATCTTGTAGTAACCCATTCAACCATAGTGACAATTATTGTACTCTTCATTTACAAACAGTGTACCTGTAAAGAGTACACTTGTCCTATACAAACAGTGTAGACTGCTTTTACTGTCTTGACGTAATATTTCATTGAGAAAGCTTTGAGATAATCAAATACAGATGACTTCTAGATGCAGCATATGAACAATGCATAAAGCTCCTGTAGGAGCTTTATGCATTGTTTTTATGCTGCATTTAGTAACGACCTGTATAAAAGACTGCTTGTGGACATTTTGTTGAATGGTAACTTAATACTGGTTCGACAACTACTAAGGGCAGTAGTATAACTTTATCTGACCCTAATAATTTTATAGTTTTATAGTTTTTTTTAAGCAATACGGAAAAGTCATACTGACAAAGGTACTGAGATGTACACATATTTTGATGCAAACTAAAGGTTAACATCTAATATTGATTATAGAAGATATTGATCTGCTGTGGATGTTTCTATAAATAGATCTATCTGGGTAGAAAACCTATTCAGGCATCACATTATGGTACAGTTATTGCTGCCTTGTTGGACACTTCAAACACAGACTCATTGATTGCATAACAAACACATAACTATATAAACAGCAGCTTTCTGCTTTGCTTTCACCTTGCTTTATGCAACAAACTATCTTAAATACCAAACATACTTATTTATGAAGAATTTTTGGTAGTGGCTGATTTCTGTATGGATAGGGTCGTCACTGGCTGGCAATGCTTCAAGTTTGTGTTCAGTCAATCCTGTATAAATTTATTACATGAACAATGACTGAAGTATCCTTGATATTTGTTAATACAGGTGACTGCTAAATGCAGGATGAAAGTAATGCAGAAAGCTCCTATAGGAGCTTTCTGCATTACTTTTATCCTGCATTAAGCAGTCACCTGTATTTGACAAATATCAAGGTTTTTAAATAGAGACAGGCTTAAAGATTGACTGTATTTAGAATTTTTCGTTATATCATGCTGTGTGTTGGTATAACTTAAACTTTTTTCTACAAAGTTTGAATTGACATGAATTTGAAACTAGTTTTGATCTAGATCTAATGGTAGTAACTAAGTATCTGTTTTGGATCCAAAGTATTTGACACTCATAATCATTAAGGGTATTTGTTTTAAAAGAAAATTGACTTAAAACATTGTGCAGATGACATTTTCAGTGAGACTGTTTAACATCAGGGTAAGGGGTTAAATCTTTGAAAGACAAAAATACAATTTGATTTAAATCAAATTGTATTTTGGTCTTTCAAAGATTTAAATAATTATTTTCAAAATTGCCTCTTTCTTCCCTTTATTTAAGACATGTATATAATCTGAGTAATAAGCAGTTTAGATCCTGCTCAGATGCTGAATCACTTGGCATTATTAGGATCTGGATCCAAGCTGTTTGCAAAGTTTTAGAAAACTGATATAAGTTGCATTTATAAGGATGAACTGCCCATTCAGGCTGAAGTGTGGTTCATGATTTGTATAATCTTCTGCGTTTCAGATTATCAATGTACGCCAAATACATGGGACTTTTGAAGCATTTAGGGAAGTGTACCAGTGAGTATCTATTTCATCTGTCAATATTGTTTTATTTCCTTCTCCTGCTAGAATAATAATGTTTTTTGAAAACAGTGTAGACCCAGATCAGACAGCTCCTAAAGGAGCTGTCTGATCTGGGTCTGCACTGCTTTCTTATAGGATCTGTCTAAATGAGTCTTGACTGTTTCATGGGAATTTTTTCCTTATGTTATAAACCAATGTAATATATGTACATGTAGTTCAGATGATATATGTTTAAAGTGGACTTGGTTTTACATAATTATGATTTTTGCAGTAGGAGTAGAGATCATTGATTTCATATAACAGTTAAAGATATCACATGATCTAGCTTGGGTGGTAACACCTACTCCCGTAGATAGTTTGAGTCAAAGCATGGAGAGCATGCACTGACGGTGGTAGTGTCTAGGCAAAGAATCATTCAGGCGTCTCATGTGAGGCCCGCACCGAATATTTGATAGCTTGGTTAGTAAAACCCATTGAAAAACCCATTGAGATCTATTATGTAAGGGCCTCTATTCAAAGCTCTCAGATGGCTGAGCAGTTGCCTAAACAATTTTCTCATGCTATACGGTAAACTACCTGTATTTTCACACGTAGTGAGGACAATGGGGTGGTATTCAATGAATGGACTGGCTTGATGTCTTTAAAGCTGTAATGATCATGCTAACTTGTAATAATTTAGTGCATGATTTCTTAAATCATTCTATGCTATATTAAAAGGCATTTCTATCGGGGAAAGGTTTAAAAAATGCCAAAATCTAGGTTGTTTTTTAATCCTTGCACAGTGCCAAATTGAATGTCTGATTTATCCCTATCTCAGAAAAAATATTGTCTGCTAAAATTTGTTGTCTTCAATTTTATGCCAATTTAAAACGTTTGAAGTTTTGATTTAAGAGATATTGATACATTTAAGTACCAAAACTTAACGCATTACCCCATAGCCTGTTTCTAGTTTTGAAGGAAGGTGATCACTTTAAGCAGGTTGAGAGTAAAGCAGAATGTGCCTTAACCCTTTCCCTTATAGAAGCGACTTTTAGCACATGCATTTTATTCATCCGCTGAAGAAAATAGTTCCAATATATACCGTAATGAATATGTGTTATATTTAACACTTTCCTTATTCTAGTAGGTAATAGCTTAAATCAGGCTGAAAGTAAAGCAGAATGCGCCATATGGCGCATTCTGCTTTACTTTCAACCTGTTTTAAGTAGTCACCTATTTTCAAAACTAGAAACAGTCTATCAGGTAATGGGTTAAGGTGTTGAGGAATGGATTAAGGGTGTAAAAAGTTTTTTTCATAGGAAGCGGTCCGAACTGCTTGAAAAGTTGTCTTTAGTCACCTGTGGCCCTGAAAGAGTTAACACTTTTCTCCCTGAAACCTCAAATGGACAATTCTAGTTTTCAATTTAGTCTAGTCCATTTATGACTTTTTAGGGATGATCAGGGTCTACACTGCATGCAAAATGCAAAACAATGACTAAAACAACCCTTAAAAGTCAGAAATGGACTATACTCAAATGGAAACTGGGGTTGTCTATTTTAAGTTTCAGGGAGGAAAGAGTTTACAGGTATGCTGTATGCAAATGAGGGTTTAAAAAGTTAAGGAGGCATTTTACTATAATTCTTTATGGTTTTCTGCATAGGCAAATGGAGAAGGACATTGAAGAGAGGCTACGTAACAAGTATGCCCTAATAGACAGAACTGATCCAGCCGCCATCCAAGCTGCCCAACAGGTAAGCAATCAAGAGTTTAGGCAAAAAAAAAAGCATCAAATAAGGGGAGTTTTTCAAAAACTAAAATCTTTATTTTTTGCATTAAACTCTATTGTGTTACTTCTCTTCGAGACAATTCTAATGAGTAGTGACACTATAGAATTTTGTACTGAAATGAGTGAGAAAATGTTGGATTTGTTCGTTTAGTCCCTCTTATTTGGAGTTCTAAAAATAATTGTCTCAATGTTAAATAGATGAAATAAAAGTTTTTTGTCACAAAATCATTGTTTCCTGATTTAAATCTCACACATTTTTATTTTATTTGACAAAGCACACTTTTACTAGACAAAAGATTTAACTCAATATGACATATGCTATAATTAGTGTTTGCTGCTAAAAGGGAAAAGGATAAAGTCTCATTGTTGATAAGCTTAATGCAGTGTGAAAGTAATACCAAAAACCTCATTAAGGAGCTGTCAGCATTACATTTTCCCTGCATCAAGCAGCCTGTTACCTCTAACCAATTTCACCATAGCTTTTCAGTAGTTTTCAGTATTAAAAGCCAGATTGTTGCTTCAAAAACCTGCTTTAAGTAACCATCTGTCGTCAATACTGAAAACTTAAAAGCTTTGGTGGAAAGGGTAAGAATGAAAATGACTAACTTTGGCAATTATCTTCTTATTTTCATTTCCCTTTGCTTTGCTTTATATTATCTTATCCACATATTTCAGTTTTCATATTTAGCATTATAAATGACTCATTCTACATTGCCTGTTGTGAACCTGTTTTGTGCATTTAGCGTATAAAAATGTGTGTATTGTCTAGCTACCCCTTGTGGTACATAGATCCATCGCTTACAAACATTGTACAAGGTCTGCACAATTTATTATTTTGTAATGTGGTGCAAAAAGCAAGTCCTAACCCTTAGCCTGCCACTCACGACTATAGCTCCATATGCAAACAGCTTGGATCCGGATGAGACGCCGAGTAACTCGGCGTCTCATCCGGATCTAAGCTGTTTGACACTCGGACAACATTTTCAGCAATTTTGAGCAACTTTGAAGCACTTTTAAACTTGAAGCAGACTAGAAATATAGCAGACAACAATTTATTTTGCGGGCTAAGGGTTAATAGTCAAACATGGAATAGACATTGGAAACTTGGATTATCTATTTGAAGTTGCAGGGCTGAATAAGTTAACTTATTACACCATAGTCTGTTTCTACGTTTAAAGACAGGCGACCTCGTAAAGATGGTTGAAAGTAAAGCAGAATGTTGTTTAACATGCATTCTGTTTAAATTTCCTTTCAGTATGCATTTTAACTATCATGTGCTAGAATACAAAAATATTTCTTACTGTACGCATTCATGACTGAATAAAGTGAAATTATTTTCTCCAGTGGAGGAAGAAATTAAAGGTGTAAAAGAGCATAATTATGGAGTACTTGGTTAACACAAGTTTGACATGATTGCTGTATTGGTTAAAGGTACCGGTACTTACGTCCAGGCGACATAGACACCAAAAGCACCAACATGTATGTTGTAACTGTGTATGGTAAAATGAGTTGTGTTCTTCTTGTGTCAGTCTGTTTTTTTATCAAATCATTTAGCTACCGCCTGCATGTTTTGACACAAGGTTTTTGTTATTGGAGTGATTTTACCCTTTAGCGTATAGCCTGATTCTAGTTCTGAAGACCAATGATCATTTAAAGCAGGTTGAAAGTAAAGCAGAATGTGCCTTGAGGCACATTCTGCTTTACTTTCAGCCTGTTTTAACCTACCATCTAATAAGATATAGAAACTTTTTCTTACACTGCATATCCATTATTGTATAAATTTGAACTATTTTCTTCAGTGGAGGAATAAATAGAAGGTATGAAAAAGGCATATATAGTTATTTATGGAGGTATGGGCTAAATATGGGCTGAAGATCTGGAATCCAGGCTCCAAGGATATAAATTGCTGTTTTTCATGAAAATATGTATATATTTCTAATTGCATGCTATTTTGATGTATCGCTGTCACCCAAATAAAGCGTAACGCAGCTTCTTATCTGGATTCAAACTGTTTGTCGCTCGCCTTTATATTTATTCTATCAAAATGTCCACTTATATGTAACTTTTAGAAAAAACAGCTGACAAAAAAATTTTAGCAGACAAAAGTGCAGTCGTAAAAGGGTTTGTGCTGTAGGGAACTGTGTCAATGGTCGTTGCAAGGAGGGAGTCGTTATAGGGAGGGAATGCTGTACATCTAACCCTGCTCACTATGTTAACTGAAATTAATAAAAATCTTAAACCTTTTATATACCAGCTCAATATGATAGGCTTGATTCAGGTCAGTTAATAAACTCAGATTTATTTGACAGGTGTTCTTAAGTGCAGACTAATATCGGACAGATTCTATAAGAAAACAGTGCAGACCCTGATCAGACAGCTTCTTTAGGAGATGTCTGATCTGGGTCTACACTGTTTTACAAAATTGTCAGTTATACCATTAATATGAGAAGGGTTTATGCAGGACACAAGTAATGCAGACAATCCCTTTATTATAAATACTGCAAATGCATCTTGTATTGTGTGACAGCTATACATGTTTTATTTGTTTGAAGTTTTACGTGTGTTATTTAAAGACCTTTTCATGACTTTAGACCTTATGATTATTTGACCCATTTCATCATAGTTTAGAAGACTGGTGACCACTTAAAGCAGGTTGAAAGTAAAGCAGAATGCAATTTAGGTGCACTCTGCTTTACTTTCATCCTGCTTTAAGTTTCCATTTGCTAGAATATAGGACATATTTCTTATGGTGCATATTCACTACTGTACTGGTATTTAATGGAAATGTTTTCCTTTGTGGAGGAATAAAGTAAATGCTTAAAAAGGTTTACCTAAAATGAAGTAAAGGGTTAATTGTCACGCCAAAAGTAAAACAGAAATCCCCTTGATGATATCTATGAGGGAAATGATTGAATAATTGATGTTTCATGAGTGTTTGTGTTTCTTTGTGTTCATACTTTATTGTCTAGTTTACCATTTCCCCATAAGCTTGTTTCACTGTTTTAGATATGTGGCTGCTTAAGGCAGGCTGAAAGTAAAGCAGAGAAGAGATTCCAGAGCTTTCTGCTGTGCTTTCTACCTGCTCTGAGCATCAACTTGTCAGGCTGCATTGAAAAATGGTAGAGCAGGGCTGCAATTTCTCCGGATTTTTCCTAAATCTTTGGATTTTTTTTCTAGTACATGGTAGCTTAAAGCAGGCTGAAAGTAAAGCAGAATGCGCCTTAAGGCGCATTCTGCTTTACTTCCAGTCGCTTTAAGCAGCCACATGTCAACAAAACTAGGAACAGGCTATGGGGTAAAGGTACGATTCGTAAAATCGCACTTGAAAAATCTTAGGATTTTTCATGTCAACTTATGGCAGCCCTGTAGAAGCATGAAAAGATATCTATATGAGGAATAAGTAAATGCACTCTATGGAGTTTCAATAGGGGAAAGGGTTAGCTCTCACAGTGCTTGAATTTTCAGTTAGTGCCTGTTCATTAGAATTGAAGAATCATGGAAGAGATATCGAGTTTAACCTATTTGTGACCATATATAGGACATAGGCAAACAGTGTAGACTCTGATCTGATGTCGCATAATTCCGCGTAAAATCAGAGTCAACACTGTTTGCTGATAGATATTTCAATATAAAACAAAAAGAAAACAAAAATTTAGATCAGGCACCCCTTAAATAAAAAAAATGGACTATTCAAGTATATAAGCATGGAAGTATCCATTGGGCACATGTGGGTTAAATGGACCAATACTTGTGAAAGAATATCGTTGAAATAATTCCATTTAAATCTTAACAAGCCAAATGTAAAAATTCTTGGTGCATTTCATTTTGTTTAGTCACCTTTATCAATGTGTTCAATTGTTTTGTTCACTTAATTGTGCTGTCTAAATGTGATTCCATTGAATATTTAACTTTTGGACTCTAAATTGTCTCATTTGTCAATGGGCTATGAAACACTAGAACTACTTCTATACACCCATCTGTTTACACATTCAACCCTAGCAATGAGTAAACTCATCATTTACAGTGTACCTGTGAGGAGTACACTTGTCCTACATAAACATGCAGTGTAGACCTTTTCAGAGGGCTCCTTAAAGAGCGTTCTGATCAAAGTCTGCATAGATTGTCATTTTGCAATATTTTGTTAAAATTGACCCTAAATAGGCACAAATTGAAATAAATCGGAAACTGGAATTGTCCATTATGTGGCATCTTAACACAGAGCTCCAGATAAGAGGGGGTAAATAAACTGAAGAAATCCAACATTTTCTCACGCATTTCAACACCAAATCCTATAGTGTTACTACTCATTAGAATCGTCTCTTTGAGATGATTCTAATAAGTAGTGACACCATATCGTTTATTGCAAAAATAAAGATTTTAAATTTTGAAATACTCCCCTTATCTGGTGCTCTGTGAATAGGTTCATAACTGTTTGCAAATAATGAGGTATACTAGGTATAGATGGATGTATTCTGCACCAACAGTTAACTAGTGCAAGTAAGTTTACAGTGAAATCTCTCTATTACGACCACTAAATTGTGTCAAATATTAGTCGTTTAAGACAGGTGACTGCTTAAAGCAATGTGAAAGTGAAACAGAAAGCTCCTATAGGAGCTTTCTGTTTCATTTTCACATTGCTTTAAGCTGTCACCTGTATTTTATACAGACAATTAGCCTTCTTTTTAGTGGTTGTAATAGAGAGGTTCTACTGTATATGTATATCATTGTAATTGTTGTTTTTGCTCTACAGGCTGGCGTTCCTATCAGTGATGATGGTACTTTGGTAGGAGAATCTGATGGCCAGAGCTTTGGAGTGGGCGTGGCACCAAGGTCAGCCCGGGCAGAGCCCTCATCAGTCGTACAGCTGAGAAAGAAGGAAGATGAAAGGAGGAAGAGCAAACAGTCTAAGACAATGAGAAGGTACGTCATAGGTCGTGTTATATGAGGTGTCAAAGATTATGTTATATGAGAGGTCTTACTATTCAATCATGCCATACAAGATGTCATAGCTTATGCTTAAATCATGCTATATGAGCGGTCATAGGTTGTGTTAAATGAGAGATCAAATATCATGTTAAATAAGAATTCATAGGATGATATGAGAGGACAAAAGTCATGCTATGAGAGGTCAAATGTTATATGAGAGGTCAAATATTATGTTATATGAGAGGTCAAATGTCATGATATATGAGAAGTCAAAAGTCACGCTACATGAGAGGTCAAAGGTCATGTTTTAATTATCAGAGGACACATAGAGGTCTTGGATTGTGTTATATGAGAAGTCATAAGGCATGTCATAACAGAGGTCTTAGATTATGGTATATGAATAGACATTGGTCATGTTTTGTGGGAGGTCATAGCTCATGGTGTTTGAAAAGTTATAGGTCATGTTATATAAGAGGTCATTAGTCATGTTTATTGAAAGATCATGGTATATGAGAGGACAAAGATCATCTTATTGAAGAAGATTAAAGAAGAATATATGAGTTTTAATATGTTGACGTGATGGAAAATTTGGCTTGCCTGAATTGTAGCTTCCTTCTTGTCTTGATTGAGCCCTGATGTTTGATGTATCTTTACAGTAGCCCTGTGACAGGTAGGGCGAGCCCTGCTGCCAGCGGGAAAGGAGAGCGGGACATCAAGTCGCCTCACACCCCACTGGGAGAGAGGAAGGAGGATGAGGATAGGACAACTCCAACTAGCTCAGCTGGAGGATCCCGCACTGATAGACAACTTAGACCAAGGTCAGTTCTTTTCTACAGCAAAACACACATTATTCTTTCCCAATAAACATGTTTCTGCAAAAATTCTGCAGCAAAATACATGTAGACATTATTCTTTTCCAATAAACATGTTTATGCGAAAAACCTTACGTCCATTGCTAACAGTTTGGAACCATATCAGACACTAGGCCCCAAGGTTATAAAGCTTTTGAGTTCAGTCTGAGATCGTTCTCAAGCATTTGATTGGTCAGATTTGAGCAAAAGCTCAAATCTGACCTGTCAAATGCTTGAGAACGATCTCAGACTCAACTCAAACCCTTCATAACCTTGGACCCACATAAACTGGCATCTGACTGCTAAGGCTTCAAATTTGTTACTATATTTGGGTTAAAACTAAGCATAACATTTATAAGAACCTGTCATTTTATTGCATCGAGTTCGTTTTTAGTTTTGTTTAAACATCAGCATTAACTGTATACTCTTAAGCAATCAAGACTGATAATAACTGGGAGGCACATTGTCTGGAATAGACAGTGTTAATAAAGTGAAACTATTACATACATTAAGAGATTGTAGATAAATGGGAAAGACATAAGCTACATACAGTAAAACTTCGATGTGTCGAACTTCGAAGAGTCGAGTTTCTCGATGTGTCGATCTTTTTTTAAAGTCCCAACTTTTCTCCCTATATAACCTTATTTAAAATCTGCGTTTGACTCGAGTTTTTATAAGTCAAGTTTTTCGCTATATCGACTTTTTTTCTCGGTCCGTACGTACTGTTTCACTCAAAATTCACTACTAATGAGTCGATGTTCGACTGTACGATGGACCGGAATTTTGCGTGTCGAGTTTTTCACACCTCCGTGACCATCTTTACTCGATTGATTGTCGTGAATGAAAATTACCTGACTGCCCAATTATCCAGGACAAACAGGCCAACACCTTCTCATGGTGTCATCGGCCCTGTGTATTTCTTGATTCATCTACTCTTTTCCATATTTTATTCCTCACGGACGTTATCGTAGCGCCCTTATTCAGTTTCGTGTAAAGTCAAATATAAACCGCATATTCGTAGATCGGTCGATGTTTTTTATGCCGGAAGAGAAATGTGTGTGTAAAAGACAAAGAACAACTCACGCGGAACCCATCCCGAAATGTGTAGCATCAATAGTTATGCAATTATCCCTCTAAGGAGATATTGTTACTATTTTAAGAAAAGGGTTTCCCCTGAATTTGGTTCCAGCGTTTCGAGAAAATGTATATGCTGGACTGGGTAAAAGAAGCGGTGCGCAGATAAAAAGCGACTTCCGTTCATACCGCTGTGTTGTTATTTTCTGAAAATCGAGTTACGGCAAACGTATTTTCGCCTGAGGATTCGTTTCAAGTTGAAGTTTTTGTAAAATGAGTAAATATGCAACCAGTTTGGATGCGATACGAGCGTTACATAATTGCATTTTAATGTTTTTAATTTGAAATCATCGATATCAACAAGATATCAACAAGTAACATACGGACATGTCGGCTATATGGAGATCGAGTATTTTTGAAAAAAAAATCGAGGGAGCATAAGGTAAAACATGAGTCGAGGCTTCGATGTGTTGAGTTTTTTCTGATGGTCCCATCAAACTCGACACATCCAAGTTCTACTGTAAATGTATATAATTTCTCTACTATATGTACATTTAGGTGTTGATATAGCTACAATGTATATAGTTGAAAACTAAACATGGGACATTAAATGATTTAGAAAAAACTTCTTGTAATTGCTTTTAAATTTTGTTTAGAATATCTATGGACATTCGTTACTAAATGTGATTGATTAATGCAGGAACAAAAAATGTAGAAAGTTCCTGTAGGAGCTTTCTGCTTTATTTTTTATCCTGCACAAAGCAGCCTAAGTACTGCATTTAGAGATCTCAACACCGTTTCTTTAGTCCACTAACCTGTTAACATATTCAACCCTAGCAACGAATATACTCATCATTTACAAACAGTATACCTGGGATGATTACACTTGTCCCATGCAAACAGTGTATACCCTGATCAGAGGGCTCCTTAAGGAGCCCTCTGATCAGGGTCTATACTGTTTGTCATTTTGAAATATATTGTTAAAAGCAACCCTAAATAGCTAAAAATGGACTAGACTTATATTGAAATTGGAATTTTTCGTTAAAAGTGTCAGGGGTGAATGAGTTAAACTTGTTTGCCTTGTTTGTGCAGGGAAGAAGTTGAGTTTTCATTTGCCTTCCTGTTTTCTTTTACAGTACACCACCTAAAAGAGACAAGGCTTTTGAGGAGTTCAAACAGGAGAGAGGTAGTGAGATCAATAGGATTCTCATAGAAAACAAAGGTAAGAAACACAGTCTTAAACACTCAACTCTTCTTCTGATAATGATATGGACAACAGCATAGGCCCAGATCAGACAGCTCCATAACACATTCCCCATTAATACACCTTTTTACGCCATTGATTTATTTCTCCACTGAAGAAAATAGTTCCAATTTATAAGTTGTGATTATGTATGATAAGAACTATATTCTAGCAGATGGTAGCTTAAGCAGGTTGAAAGTAAAACAGAATGGGCTTTTAAGTGGTCACCTATTTTCAAAACTAGAATAAGGCATGGGGTAATGGGTTAAAGAGCTGTCTGATCAGGGTCTTCACTGTTTTCTTATAGGATCTGTCAGACATGAATCTGCTTGTTTACTTTGACAAAAAAACAACATTTTATTAGCCAATGTAAATTTATTTATTTCTTTTTTTTTTTGGAAAAATTAAATATTTTTTGCACTTTGTTAATTAAATTTCTTGGTATATTCTAATGTTAAGATATCAAATAAACTTGCTATGCTTTATATTAAAGCATTTTTGTGGAAGACAGATCTTTCATGTTGGCAGTCTGTTAATAAATGAACTTTATTTTGCTAAAAATACGTCTTGTTTAGCATAAAAAGGCCTAATCCACTGAATTCTAGTGATGTGTATTAAAACACATTATTTAAAAACTGTTTACCTGAATAGAGTACATGTGTCATATGCAAACAATGTAGAACTAGATCAGAGCCCTTTGATCAGGGTCTACAATGTTTGTCATTTTCCAATACAGTGCTCCCTCTCTACAACAACACCAGTTTGGAGACAAAGATTTTGTTTGTTGTTTGGAGGGAGTTGTTTTAGGGAGGGACAACGAAACAATGTCTTGTAAGAAAGGAATTGAGGTGGGGAGAGAGCACTGTATATTGTTAAAGCACCAAACCTAATAATTCAAAATAGACTAAATTTAAAAATTGCACTTGTCTTTACAAAGTTTCAGTGGTCAGCGGGTTAATAATGACTTTCCTTTGTTTGCAGAAATTTTATCCTCCAAGAAGAAGAAGTACACAGACATGGCAAGAGCTATAAACCAAACTAAAATAGAGATTGACAACTCACGCCACAGACTCGACTCTTTGAAAGAAGAGAGAGAGGCAACAGGTAAATGAAAAGATTTCCACCTTTCTACCACTAAAACTCCTCCAACAATGAACAACTATCATCTGAACTATTACATGGCAAATAAAACAAGGAATTATTTGCCCAGAAATGTGTGCCAACTCATGTCAGACATGTCCTATTAGAAAACAGTGCAGGCCCAGATCAGACAGCTCCTAAAGGAGCTGTCTGATCTGGGCCTTCATTGTTTTTAAAAAAATGTTGGTTTATGCTATTAGCAGAAGGTCTTAGCTAAGAGAGCTGTACTTGTAGAATAAAGTGTCATATCTCTGTAGTCTTGTGTTTGTCTCGTTACAGTAGGTAAAACATTCTTTTCCAGAAAAAGCTGAAACTCATTTTGAAACAATTGTGAACTGGACAGACGCCAAGTAACACATCATCTGATCAGGCCCTAAACTGCTTGCCTTGGTCATCAACATTTTTTCAACAAATAATTGTCGTTTTTATCATTTCATTGCATTATGTTTGTAGTTAGTTTCAATCAGTTTGGTGCAACATTTACCCGATGTACATGGTTTGGCCACAAGCTTGCGAGTTAACTCTTTTCATGCTGGGGATGAACTGTGTATGTTGGACTAACATATATACCAACATTTTATATTGTTCTATGTATGTAGGACCAACATACAATGTTGTGTTGTGTATGTAGGAAATATCGCTTTTGGCCATGTTGGAAACATATAATTCTGTTCTTGTGTATGTAGGACCAATATACAATATTGTTCATGTGTATGTAAGACCAATATATAATATTGTTCTTGTGTATTTAGGGCAAACATGTAACATTATAGCATCAACATGTAATATTGTTCTTGTCAATGTGTTACTATGTAGGATCAACATATAATTTTGTTCTTGTGTATGTAGGACCAACATATAATATTGTTCTTGTGTATGTAGGACCAATATACATTATTACACCTCGCTTTGAGTTACAATGTTAAATTCCCATAGACTTACAGTTAACATTTTGCATGTCTTTTACATCTATTCAAAATATACTGTCACTCTTTATGATATTCTTTTTGTGACGTCACTCTAAAGGACATTACTTTTTTACTCCGTCCAAAAACGTACTGTCAGCCTTGACATGACTTTCGCTATTGGATACATTGGAACGTTTTAACGAGTGGTAACTTGTAATCAACTTTTGGCATTTTCTGTACAAGTTGCTTCCTTTTGTCCATTCCTTAAAGATTTGCCACCCTTTCGGAAGAGGATATTTGCCACCTAGACAATGTAAAGACGCTGTTTCTTCAATTTACTTATCATAACGTTCTTCTTTGTTTCTTGTAATATAATGATAAACAATGTGACGTCGTAAGACGGCGACGTCATTTCCCGCGTTATGTACATGTCCGCGCTAAATTGGTATTCACAACACATATTATAAAAGACGAATAAAACAATTCCAAAGCCAGGGTTAATAAGCTCGGTGTAATAAAATAAATATTAGATGTCAGTTTGCGTGACATTCAAATTGTCAACCCTCGAAAACAAGAATGTCACCCTGGGCTACGCCTCGGGGTGACATGCTGTTTCTAGGATTGACAATTTGAATGTCACGCAATCTGCCATCTAATATTTATATAATATTGTTCTTGTATATTAAGGGCAAACATGTAACAGTATAGCATCAACATGTAATATTGTTCTTGTCAATGAGTTATTATGTAGGACCAATATATGATATTGTTCTTGTGTATGTAGGACCAACATATGATATTGTTCTTGTGTATGTAGGACCAGCATATATTGTTCTTGTGTATGTAGGATCATCATATAATATTGTGCTTGTGTATGTAGGACTAACATATAATATTGTGCTTGTGTATGTAGGACCAACATATAATACTGTGCTTGTGTATGTAGAACCAACATATAATATTGTGCTTGTGTATGTAGGACCAACATATAATATTGTTCTTGTGTATGTAGGACCAACATATACTAATGTTCTAGTGTATGTAGGATCAACATATAATATTGTTCTTGTGTATGTAGGACCAACATATAATGATGATGGTGACGTGGTGATTAGTGAGGCGGAGTTCTTTGAGATCAAGAAACTGAAGGAGTTGAAGCACACCTACAGGAATGACTTTGATGAGCTAAAGAACCTGAAGGCCGAGGTACAGTACTGCCAGAGACTTGTGGACCAGTGTCGACAGAGACTAATACAAGGTGCATGCACATTCACTGAACAGGGGCCCATTTCATTAAACTTTGTACGAAAAAACAGTCCTAAGTAAAAACTTTAAAATATATATATAATTTTTTATTTCTCTATGTAATCCTGTATTGTGACATCTCTTCGGAATCTTCTTTTCAAGATGATTCCAAAGAGATGTCACAAAACAGAATTAGATAGGGAAAAAAAAGGACTATTATAATCTGACTTACGACAACATTTATCGTACAAAGTTTTCTGAAACGGGCCCCAGTTGAATCTAATAAAAAAATTGGGCAATTATGTACATACAATCATCAAAAAAATATGTTTAACCCATTACCCCATAGCCTATTTTGAAGACAGACCTTAACAACTTGAAGCAAATTGAAAGTAAAGCAGAATGTGCCTTAAGGCACTTTCTATTTTACTTTCAGCCTGCTTAATAAGCTAAAATCTGCTAGGATATAGAACATATTTCTTGAGGATCATATTCATGACTGTATAAAGTGTAACTAAAAGTGTAAAAAGGCATATTTATGGTGTTATGGGTAAAAATACTTGTACTAAGCTATCACTTAAAATAGATATATTGTAGCTGTAAGAATAGATTACAGCTTTATGCTGAAGAGAAGTAATGCAAAAAGCTCCTATAGAAGCTTTCTGCATTAATTTTCACCTATATTAACCCTTTACCTGATAGCCTATTTCTAGTATTGAAAATAGGTGACTACTTAAAGCAGGTTGAAAGTAAAGCAGAATGCGCCTTAAGGCGCATTCTGCTTTACTTTCAGCCTGCTTTAAGCTTCCATGTGCTAGAATATTGAAAATTTTCCCTATACTATATAATCATGACTGATTAAATTGGGACTATTTTCTTCAGCGGAGGAATAAATTAAATACGCTAAAAGTCGCTTCTATGGGGGAAAGGGTTAAGCATTCACCTGTCTTACTAAGGTCAATAGGCATAATAATGGTTGCTTGCTTAATCATAGGGGTTATAATTACTTATAGAAAGTACAAATTAACACTTGCACAGCTTCAGGTTTAAAGTATATGTATTTCATATCTTGCATGCTATATGTTTTCAACAAAATCTTAGTTGTGACAGTTAATTGTAATCACCTGGAATTATCTAACATTTGATGGCGGTATAAGGATTTAAATTTTTGAAATACTGATCTCTACTAGAAATAGTTATATACTTGAATAATTAATTTCAATGGGAGCTAACTGTTCAATAAATGTTTATGTATCTTATTTTATAGAGTTTGACAACTGGTATGCGGAGAGTTTCCTGAACGTGTCAGAGGAGCCCCAGACAAGTTATGCTGCTGGTCACGGCGTACGCCCAGGCATATTCATTCCCTACAATCCTAGTGCGATGGTGAGTATCAAGCCTGAAATTATATATTTGTGTAAATTCAAAGTTGCATACAATCCAACCTCAATAACTTGAATTGTCTAACCTATGACTCCATAGATATGCTTATTTACAATATTTTCTACTTTTCTTGACAGCTGGAAGATGAGCAAGAGAAGTTTGACAGGCTTCAGATGGATCTACTTCTGAATAACCCTGAGTCCTCGTCCTACTACAACGCCCAAATGAGAACACAAAGACGGGTAAGTGGTTTGTGTAAGAACAGTTTTACAATGCTTTAACCACTTCTCCTGTTGAAACTTAACCCTTAGCCCGCCAAATAAATTGTTGTCTGCTATATTTCTCGTCTGCTTCAAGTTTCAAAGTGCTTCAAAGTTGCTCAAAATTGCTGAAAATGTTGTCCGAGTGTCAAACAGCTTGGATCTGGATGAGACGCCGAGTTACTCGGCGTCTCATCCGGATCAAAGCTGTTTGCATATGGAGCTATAGTCGTGAGTTAGTCGTGAGAAGGGTTAACCCATTACTTCATAGATACACATTTTTATGCATTGACTTTATACCTTCACTGAAGAAAATATTGCCAATTTATACAGTCATGAATGTATATATCATAGGAAATATTTTCTATTTTCTAGATGGTAACTTTAAAGCAGGTTGAAAGTAAAGCAGAATGTGCCCTTAGGCACATTCTGCTTTACTTTCAACCTGCTTTAAGTGGTCATCTGTCTTCAAAACTGGAATCAGGGTATGGAGTAATGGGTCAACAAAAGATATGCTTAATGACTAGGTGACAATTTTTTGACCACTTTTTATCCAAATTGAATGAAAAGTATGAGTTGAAGCTATAGCTATTCATTTTAACATAGAGTGTCAAAATAATATCAATAAGGGTGAAAAAGGGCCCTCAACAGAGCGGTTGTTAACCACAAGACACAATTATTAAGGATTGGAGTTAGAAAGTCTTCCAGGATTTTTCTGCAAGACATGTTTAATTGCATTATTTTTAGAATTCTCTATTCATTATTCCTGAGAACAGGTTTTAATTGTAGTTTCATTTATCATGAATACTTACTAAATTTTATTGTCAGTAATAGTGAAATCTGTGCAGTCAAACTTGAGTTTATAGTAACCACTAATTAATGAAGCATGGTGGCTGTTAATGACAGGTGTTTCCATAGGCCAGAGTAAAAGTCATGCATGGGGCTCTCTGCAGTACCTTTTATCTTGGATTTATTGAACGCCTACCCTGAAGATTACAGGCTTGCTGTTAACCCTTTCCCACATAGCATATCTCTAGTATTGAATATAGGTGTCCACTTAAAGCAGGTTGAAAGTAAAGCAGAATGCGCTTTAAGCGCATTCTGCTTTACTTTCAGCCTGCTTTAAGCTATCATCTGCTAGAATATAGAAAATATTTTGTATTATACATATTTATGAATGTATAAATTGGAACTATTTTCTTCAGGGCAAGAATAATCTGAATGCGCTAAAAGGCGCTTCTATGGGGGGAAAGGGTTAAAATCTGTATTGAGCAGCCACTCAGTAAACTATACTTTTGTAGTATTTATGACAGACCAATGGTAGTTTTATGTAGGAAAATCATATCGCATCAAGTATTCACCTATCTTTAAAGATCACCATGCGTCTTCATTCAGTGGTCAAATATGTACTATGGATTTGTAGTTTTACTGTCTGTTTTACAAAGGTCACTTTACACAGATGTCACTGTACATAGTAATGTTATGTATTTTAGGCTGGATATGACTAGGTATTTTCAATGTTGTTTATTGTATCCTTCTATGTTAATGATAAGTATACCCAAATATTAAATCAATGTATTTACAAATGTAACTCTACTATCATAAAAAATATACAGGTATACATATATAATATGCATTACATTCAAACTTGCATGGCACATTAATTCAACCAACTGTGGAGTATATATTATCTTAAATACAGGTGCTCTATACAGGACAAAAGTATATCAGAAATATCCTCTAGGAGCTTTCTGCTTCACTTTAGTCCTGCATCAATCCATTTCCCTATAAATACACCTTAACCCTTAGTCCGCCAAATAAATTGTCGTCTGCTATATTTCTCGTCTGCTTCAAGTTTCAAAGTGCTTCAAAGTTGCTTAAAATTGCTGAAAATGTTGTCCGAGTGTCAAACAGCTTGGATCCGGATGAGACGCCGAGTTACTCGGCGTCTCATCCGGATCCAAGCTGTTTGCATATGGAGCTATAGTCGTGAGTGGCAGGCTAAGGGTTAATTAATTCCCCCACTGGAGAAAATAGTTCCACTTTAAACAGTTATGAATGTGTACCATAAGAAATATATTCTGTACTCTACAGATGGAAGCTAAAGCAGGCTGAAAATAAAGCAGAATGCACATTTAGGTGGATTCTGCTTTACTTTCAACCTTCTTTAAGTGGTCACCTGTCCTCAAAACTAGAAATAGGCTAGCAGGTAAGGGCAGAAGCATACTATGTTTTTAGAGAGCCCCATACTTTTTAAAAGCAACATAACAGAAGTTTGACCATACTACTTTGTTCTTTTTTTTTCTCTTATTCAGCACTATGATTCTTCCTTATATTTTATATCTTTATATAAAACACATTGCATGAAGATTTGGTACAAAAATATGTACAGTGGAGAATCTGTTATTATTTCCCGTTTAAACGCAAACGTACGCAAACACAAAACACTAAAACGTAGAAAAGTACAACTTTTGGGCAATTCTGATAATTAATGTTTATCTTGGTGGCAAACAGTTTAGAGCCTGATCAGACGCCGGGTTACCCGGCGTCTGATCTGGTTCCAAACTGTTTGCACTGTAAATAATAGTTTTAGCGTAAACGCGTTTATTGGGAAAGAATAACGTTTTCTCCACTGTAGCCATGTATATGTTATCTCACCAACTGCATGTTCTTTGCTAGTAAATCATATAACAGGACATAAAACAGTCAATCTATCTTAAGACAGATGACTGCTTAATGCAGCATGAAAGTCTTAACTAAGCAACCACTTGTTTTAAAAACTGCTTGGGGGGGGCATGGGATTGAGTGATCGCATAACATGGTTTTGACTGTACCTTCGAAATAGTCTGAGGTTTACATTGTTGATAGAACAATCCAACAACTCAGTCAGAACACCTTGCCAATTTCTGCAAATCAGCTTAGTGTAGAAGATACCAGATTGAGTCATATTTTTAAGTAGTATAAGGTAACAAAAATTTATGTAAACAAAGATTACAAAAATAACACCATGTACATGTATCTTATATGGATTGACAGAATTTAATGTAGTTTATTTCAATTCTTATACAAATTTAAGGGCTTAACTGTTATAAAACTCATTTCAAACATATTTATTAAAAAGAAAAGTTACATTTATATGCAATTCCAGATATCATTTTACAGTAAAACCTCTCTATTGCGACCACTTAAATAAAGGCTAATTGATTGCATCAAAGTCAGGTGACTGCTTAAAGTAAGGTCCTAAAGAAGCTTTCTGTTTTACTGTCACAATGCTTTAAGCAATCATCTGTTATAAACCTAATAATTAACACAATAAAGTGGTTGTAATAGAGAGGTTTTACACTTCTTAAGTGACAGTTTCAAGTTTTCATTTTAGAATCATCATCAGACTTTGACCATGTGTTGTGATCTCACATGACTCATTGATAGAATTAACCCATTACCCAATAGCCTGTTTCTAGTTTTAAAGATGAATGATCACTTAAAGCAGGTTGAAAGTAAAGCAGAATGCGCCTTAAGGAGCATTCTGCTTTACTTACAACCTGCTTTAAGCTAAAATCTGCTAGAATAGAGGAAATATTTCTTTAGATATATTTTCATAATTGTATAAAATGGAACTATTTTATTCAGTTGAGGAATAAATTAAAGGCGTAAAAAGGTGTATTTATGGGGTAATGGGATAAATGGCCTGTATATGTTGTCCTGAAGATTTAGTTCAGAGAATTTTTGATGAATTTCTTTTAAAAACTATCACTTTTTTTCTTCAGAAAACATATGAGGCAGCTATGACTCAGCCCCAACCTTCATACAAGAGAACTCCTGGGACCCCGACCATCACCGTCAGGAACAAGCCACCGTCCATGCTGCAGATATCTCACTAACCTTTCTGTATAGGAAGTCAAACATACAAACTCTCAGAGTATAATAACTTTTGTATAGACTCCACGGGGACTGTTAGATAGCAGAACACATTTTATACGTGAGATGGAATTCAAAGGCTCATATATTTTTGTATATATGAACTTGAAAATGTTTATATAAATTATTAAAACAAAAAAAATAGAAGCCAACTTTTATACAGCAATAACTTCCTTATACCAGTTATGTGAAATAGGCAAACGTGTGGTTAACCCATTAATTCATAGATCAGGGCTCCAGATAAGAGGGAGTGAACTGAACAAATTCAACATTTTCTCACTCATTTCAACACAAAATCTTATTTTGTTACTACTCATTAGAATCGTCTCTTCAAGACGATTCTAATGAGTAGTGACAACATAGGGTTTAATGCAGAAATAAAGATTTTATTTTTGAAATACTTCCCTTATCTGGAGCTCTGTAGATGTGTCTTTTTATGCCTTCAATTTATTCCTCCACTGAATGAAATAATTCCAATTTATACAGTCATGGATATGCAAAGTAGATATTATATCAGGTAATGCTTAAAGCAGGCTGAAAGTAAGCAGAATGCATCTTAAGATGCAATCTGCTTTACTTTCAACCTGCTTTAAGTAGTCACCTGTCTTCAAAACTAGAAACAGTCTATGGGTAAAGGCAACTACTGAGACATCTCTATGTTTCTAGTGTATAAAGAAAAATGGAAACTTAAAGGCAACTTGCTATTTAAGTTGTTCTTAACTGTAAGTTACTGCTAAAGCAAAATGAAAGTAAAGCATAAACATAGGCAAATCATGTTTGGTGGTGTGAATGATTGCATATTTGGTCATTTTTGTGGGAGGAAAATAGAGTTCCCGGAAAAAACTCACATGTTCAGACATACTGTCTGACCCGGGATCAACCTCAGGATGCATGGATTAGAAGGGGTAATGTTAACCACTGTACTATTTGAACACCCAAAGGCTGTATGGCTTTATTTACAGTGTGTTTGTAAGCTCATTACAGTGCTCCCTCCGTACAAGGGCCCTCCCAAAAACAGCTCCCTCCTCACCACGACCCTTGTCCCAGTTCCTTAAACAGGACAATTATGACTAACGCTGCTGCTGCTGCAATATTGTCTACTTAAAATTGTTATTAGCTGTTTTTTCTCAAAGTATTCTTATAAGTGGATATTTTGATGTAATAAATGTAATGATGATGGACAAACAGCTTGAATCCAGATCAGGCATTGCGTGGCGTCTGATCTGGATTCAAGCTGTTTGCAAATGTAAGCAAATTTCCCTCCCTATAAGGACTCCGACCGAGCAACGCACATAATGTTTGTCTCCCATTGGGTTTCATTGTAGAGAGGGGGCACTGTATTACCAAATTATATCCGTCCACCATTGCTACATTAGTTATGAATGGTATACAGGTACTATAGTCACATGTACTTGTGCTTTTAATATTTCTCCTGCTAAAACTGTCTATTTATGACTTAGGAAACAGTGGAGACCGAGATCAGACAGCTCCTGAAGGAGTTTAGGAGATGTCAGCATTATAATGTGATAGCAAATTTTAAAGATATATATTTTCTGTGAAATGCATATGCATTGACTTTGTACTTTGATTGAAATATTGAACAATGTACAGATAAATTAAAGTTAAGCAGTCACTTTAACCCATTATCCAATAAATACACCTTTTTAAGCCTTTAATTTATTTCTAAATTGAAGAAACTAGTTCCACAAAATACAGTCATGTATATTTACCATAAGAACTATTTTCTATATCCTAGCAGATTTTGGTTTAAAGCAGACTGGAAGTAATGCAAAATGTGCCATACTGTGCATTCTGCTTTACTTTCATCTTGCTTTAAGTGGTAACCTATCTTTAATATGGGATATTGGGTCCTAGGAAGCTTACAAGGGGTTTTGTTTAGTACAGGACAATAGTTAAAAGCAGAAAGCTCCTAGAAGAGATATCTGTTATCCATTTTTCCTGCATTATGTAGTCATGTGGCTGCTTAACACAGTTGTATCTGTATATTTAGTCTTTTTCATGCACAATTTATTACTGAGATTTTACTTCTTAATCCTTTTCTCCACATCCTCTGGTCCAAATTATTGCTATAGCTGGGTATAAGACAATTTACAACTTAAAGCAAGATGAAAGTAAGGCAGAAATCCTTTAGGAGCTTTCTGCTTTATTTCATCTTGCTTTAACCCATAACCCCATAAACACACCTTTTATTTATTACTTAACTGAAGAAAATTGTTCCTTTTTATAAATATGTACTATTAGAAACATTTCATATGTCCTTGTATATTGTAGCTTAAAGTAGGCTGAAAGTAAAGCAGAATGTGCCTTAAGGCACATTCTGCTTTACTTTCAACCTGCTTTAAGTGGTCACCTATCTTCAAAAACTAGAAACAGGTAATGGGGTATGGGTTAAGCTGTCACCTATTTGGGCAGTTATGTGGATGAATAGGTAGAGGCATTCTAAGGTCTGTCGAGGAAAGGGTTGACAACTTTTATAGATGATGGTTTATTTGTTAAAGCACACATTTCTTAAAGCTGGTTCTATCAGGACGAACATTTTTCAATTCTAAATTGTATACATTATACATGTAGATATACATTTTATCATGTTTGTTTTAATTTTGTTACACAATTTGAAGTTTACATTAATATTACAAATACTTTAACCCTTCCCCTGCTGGTGACGTGATTTGACAATTTTTTTAAAAACAGTGTAGAGCCAGATCTGACAGCTCCTAAATTATTTTTAGAACAGTATAGAACCAGATCAGACAGCTCTTTTAAGAGCTGTCTGATCTGGGTCTGCACTGTTTTTACAGGATCTGTTTGACAGGAGTCTGAACTTTTTCCTGACAAAAACTGTCATTATTTTATTAGCCAGTGTAGTAGGTCAAGGTTGCAGATATTTATTGTGGGCGGAGTTATGTATATATGAATATTCAGCAGGAGAAGGATTAACAGACTGTAATACAAGATATTTATTATTTTGTGTGCTAATTAAACTTTTATTTTCTTTGTACATTTTTGTACACTTATAAAGTTCTGTGATATGAATACTGAGTAAAGAATTTATTGTACACTATAACCAGTAGTTTTTGAAGACTTTTTATCCCATTTACATGAAGGGACCGGTCTCACTAAAGGTCGTATGACAAATTTTGTTGTAAGTTTGATTCTTAAATTGTCAATTTTTTTTTTTTTTATTTCCAAAGAGATGTCACAAGACAGAATTAAATTAGGGAATCAGACATTAGGTATTATCTAAAGTTTTGACTTACGACCTTTTTTTGTCGTAGGACGTTTCATAAGACTGGCCTCTGAAGAGGACACTAACAAGGGTCAGCACAGCCAATCATATGCCATTAGCCTTGAATGGACTATTTCAGTTTCTGTTTAAACCATTTAATCCCTAGATGGAGAGGAGATATTCGCTCTGCATATCTTGCTGAAAAAACATTCCGGTACATTATCGGGGATTCGAAAAAGACGCTAACCATGCTGCTGTATCTGCGGGGCTCGAACTTACTATTCCTGTCATGAAAATCGCCCTACACGATCGACCGTCTCCGCCATGTTTTGCTAATAGTATAAACATGTATGTATTAAGAGGAGTACGCCCCTCCTTTCTGCAAAAAGTGACCGAGTGTCTATCTGTTTTAGCTGTATACTGATCTATGAACTGTGAAAAAAGTCTTATTCATTACTAAACGCGTGTATGTTGTTGAGCTCATCTGAGCAAAGTTCAGGGTGAGTTTTTGGGATCCTTGAATGTCCGTCGTGCGTTGTCACAGTTTTAGTGTTTAGAGTCGACCATTTTATCAAATCTTTCTCAAATTTGCTCAGATTATATATAGCAATAAGTTCTTTCTTAGATAGTTTGATTATTGCGCCATATTTCGCATTCTGCTTTAACTTTCAACCTTCTTAAATTGACCTTTTGTTTTCAAAACTAGAAACAAGCTATGAGGTAAAGGGTTAGATCAAATTGACCATATATGGTCTTCATTTCTTCATTCGTGACCATATCTGTCGGACTGACGTAAAACAACTATTTAGAATGACACAAACTTAACGTAGCTTTAAATCATCTCCCAATTGGTTACATTTAACAATACGATATATACACAAACAAATCATATTTCAAAACAATAGTGTCACTTTAAAAACACACACATCGATTCTTTCACCATCGGAGTTTTCCAGGAATGTACTTTTCGACAAGTTTCGTGTAATACGGAACGAGTTTGTCAATTTCCGGAATATCCGGGCACTTTGAGTAAAGGTCGAACTTGTTGAATTCGTTCACCCATTTCAGCATCTCGAGATCCTTGTTATTGCAAAGGTGATAGTAGTCCCCGCTAGTGTGCCAGGGGTAGAACGAGTGGAATCTAAAAATAAACAATTAAGCATCAGGGCTGCCATAAGTTGACATGAAAAATCCTAAGATTTCAAAATTTGCATTTCAAGTGCAATTTTACGAATCATATCTTTACCCCATAGCCTGTTTCTTGTTTTGTTGACATGCGACTACTTAAAACAGGCTGTAAGTAAAGCAGAATGCGCCTTAAGTCGCATTCTGCTTTAATTTCAGCTTGCTTTAAGCTACCATGTACTAGAAAAAAATCCTAAGATTTAGGAAAAATCCGGAGAAATGGCAGCCCTGAAGCATTGATATAAAACCAATTTTGCTTTTTAGCTCACCTGGCACGTAGTGCCAAGGTGAGCTATCTTGATTGTCCTCCGTCCGTTGTCAACAATTTCTTTAAACGACATCTCCTCCGAAACTACTGGATAGATTTTTACCAATCTTGGCCTGAATGATCCTTATATGGTCCTCTTTAAAAGTTGTTCAAACATTTCTGGTCCGTTGCATATCTAGGTCACAGGAGCTAAAAATAGATTTTTTCAATGAAAACTTAAAAAATCTTCTTGTCTGAAACCACAGGACCCTGAGCTTAGATATTTGGCACAAAGCATCGTCTTTAGGTCCTATATCAAGATTGTTCAAATTATGTCCCCTGGGTTAAAAATGACCCCGCCCCGGGGGTCGTAATTTTACATAGAGTTATATAGTGAAATCTTCAAAGATCTTTTTCTCTGAAACTAATATGGCCAGAGCTTTGATATTTGGCATGATGACTCTTCTAGAAGTCCTTAACCAATCTGATAAATATGATTTCAGTCAGTTGCATATCTAGGTCACAGGAGCTAAAAATAGATTTTTTCAATGAAATCTTAAAAAATCTTCTTGTCTGAAACCACAGTACCTTGAGCTTAGATATTTGACACAAAGCATCATCTACAGGTCCTCTATAAAGATTGTTCAAATTATGTCTCTGGGGTAAAAGATGACCCCGCCCTGGGGGTCGTAATTTTACATAGAGTTTATATAGTGAAATCTTCAAACATCTTTATCTCTGAAACTAATATGGTCAGAGCTTTGATATTTGCCATGATGACACTTCTAGAAGCCCTTAACCAACATTGTAAATATGGTTCCGGTCAGTTGCATATCTAGGTCACAGGAGCTAAAAATAGATTTTTTCAATGAAATCTTAAAAAATCTTCTTGTCTGAAACCACAGTACCCTGAGCTAACATATTTGGTACAAAGCATCATCTTTAGGTCCTCTATCAAGATGGTTCAAATTATGCCCCTTGAGTTAAAACTGCCAAGGCTCTAGGGGTTGCAGTTTTACATAGAGTTATGTAGTGAAATATTCTTCTCTGAAACTACTATAGCAAGAGCTTTGGTATTTAGCATAGTGATACTTTTAGATGTTCTTTTCCAATATTGCTGAAATGGTTCACGTCTGTTGCATATCTGGGTCATATTAGCTAAAATAGATTTTTTCATTGAAAAGTCTGCCTGTCTGAAACCATCCATGTACAAAATATTTGACAGCACACTTAATTTTCAAGTTCATCAGCAAGATTTTTGAAAAATGTGTCTGGGGTAAAAAGTGATCCCACCCCAGGGGTCATGTAACCCTTGTGTTGGTTTTTCCAGGTGAGCGATATTTAGGCCCGCATGGGCCTCTTGTTATGTTCCAATTTCGAAACTCATAAAAAGGACATATATTTCGCGGTCCCGAACATTTCAAATGATTATACTGTGCTTCCTCCGTACAACGTCCCTCCGAACAGCGATTCCTTCCTAACAACAACACCTTCAGCTTTTCCCAAAACAAGACAATCAGTTATGTATGTATTATTTGAAATTGTCGTATACTGCTTTTCTCAAAGTTACATATTGGAAATTTTGACAGAAGAAAACATAATGACAAGTGCCAAACAGTTTGCATATCAGACACCGCGTTACGCGGGTTCTGATCTGGATTCAAGCTATTTGCAGATGTAAGCCGAGTCGTGCTCAGCACTCAAAGGATTATCATCAATTTTTCTTTAACAACTCCAGGGCTCCAGATAAGAGGTAGTTTTTTCAACAAATCCCACATTTTCTCACTATTTTTAGTACCAAATCCTATGATGTTACTACTCATTAGAATCGTCTCGAAGAGACGATTCTAATGAGTAGTGACATCATAGGGTTTAATTCAGAAATAAAGATTTTAGATTTTGAAAAACTACCCTTATCTGGTGCTCTGAACTCCCTCCGAACAATAAAGACACACTCTTTGTATCCCATTGGGTGTTGTTGTACAATGAATGTAGAGAGGATACACTGAACTTCCTCTATAAACCGATTTTCTCCGTTCGGAAGAGTTCTGTTTTCAAATGTTTTCCCGGATATCCACTTCACTTTCGTCTTACCTGATACAATAAAGGGCCTCATCTGGCAGATGGCACGTGTTTCCCTTGAGTACCCTGTACAGGTATTCGTCATGGCCCCAGCTCATGATCACCTTGTCAAGACCACAGTGTTCCTCGTAGATACCCAACTTCGTGTTAAACTTCTCGTTCTTCATGTCTGGATTGTCTGTAAGCCGTATGAAATACATGTATATTTAAAATCATTTAAATTTAACCCTTATCGTGCTAAGCCTACCCGGCTTATATTAGCAAACAGCTTGGATCCATATCAGACGCCGCGTAATGCGGCGTCTGATATGGATCCAAGCTGTTTGCCACCCTTGCATTGAACAAATCCAAGTTTCCAATAAAGTCTACATCCTTATATTCATTATAAAGGTATGTTTTTGACGATATTTTGCAAATTACAAACAGAGCAGATCCTGATCAGGGGGTTCCCTAAGGAGTCCTCTGACCAGAGTATCTACTGCATGCTTACAAAGGTCAAGACGATGTAAAAGTGTACTCTTTACAAGTACACTGTAAATGACGAGTACTCATTGCTAGGGTTGAATTTGTTAAAGACATCTCCTGACGACCTTTTGGTCATAACGCCTTGCCAGATTATTTGCTCTCAATTTCCTTGCACAAAGCATGGGTCTTGTGCATATTGAACCATTGAAGCGTCTTGTGTGAGACTCTACCTTTATATTTGATAGTTTGGTTAGAAATAACCATTGAAAATCACTAGAGCATGAGTATAATCCAGGTAAACTGCATGTGATTTGACAGTTACATTGACACCTCCAGAACAATATGCTGGTGGTCCTTCAATGGACTGAGGAAAAGTCTTTAAGGAAACTAAATGCAAACACAAAGCAACAAACTGTAGAAAATGGCAGTTTTTTTTAAAAAAAAAGTTAACGCTGACTTTTATATCGGAACAGCAAACGGCTTGGAGCGAATTCAAGTTGTCGATGAGATTCGGTTATGGAAATGGTCGATTAATCGAAATGGTCGCGTTATCGAGGTTTAGCCATACTTACTTTCAAAGAACTGCGCGTCAAACACAATGCTTTTCGCCGGCGCACAGCCGACAGGGAAGGTATCACCGACGACACACCACTGCGGCTCTCCCCACATCGCCATAATCTTGCCAATGTCGTGTATCAAACCAGTGACCTGAAGCCACTCATTGTCAGGGTGATTCTGACGGATACCTGGAAATAATGTACATCTACAGTGAGGAGTAAATACTTCTCAACAGTCAAATCTTAGGCGACCATTCAAAACAGTGCCTATTGGTTAGTCTCTTGTTTTTATTATGGCCCTGCGGGAGTTTTGTGCATTGTGTTGTCATGTGTTTAGCAGTCGGTGTTACATTTATACATACATGTATACGCTTCATTTTCAATTGGTTTGACCTCATTTGTCAACTTATTCCGCGTATTGTTTCGACAATTTTCAACTTCAATTGTAAGCTTTTTACTGCTTAAACTATCGTAATCGATTATTACTAGCAGACACTGTCAGGATGTAGTGTGTTAAAACATTTGTTGTGTTCAAATAAGAGATCAAAATACCAAAGTTTACAGTCAAAAAAGTAAAAGAAAAAATAATTTTTTTTTAAAATAATTCGAACAGCCAGCCTGTCCACACATATTTGTGGACTGGGACTAGTTTTGATGCCAACAGGTACTTCCATAGCCCATTCATCGCCAAATAATTTTTGAGTTTTTTTACCCTACACCGTTATTGTGTCGTCTGCTTCACTATTATGGTCTGCAATATCATTTCAAAGTTAGAATTAAGAGAGTGTGACATAAGACATATCGTAACGGGTGTCAAACAGTTTTGTTCCTGATCAGACGCCGCGTAACGCGGCGTCTGATCAGGATCAAGACTGTTTGCAAATTCGACTTTAGGCGAGAGTTAACCTGATAATTCTAGGAAAAAACGAATGGAGATGATACTGGTTTTTGGACAGAAAGAGAAGATAGTTTAGATTTCTTTTCGGCAAAAGATGATGATGATCCACTGAGTGTAAATAACCTCTGACATTGTAAAGCATGGCAAACGAAGAGAGATGTCTTCGTTGTTCAAGTGTTTGCCATTCAGGGTGGAGAGCACGTTGGTGACAGTTCTAGTATAGCTGTAATCATTGAGGACGTATTGTGCTGCCTGACTCTGCACCATTTCTACTTTGTTAGTAAAGTATTGCTGCCAAGCGTACCAGACCGTTGAGCAATATTCTAACTGAGGACGGGCATAGGTTTTATACGCCATCTCTTTGTCTTGTTAGTTTCCTGTTTTTACAATCAGTCAATGCGACTCAATAGTATACATGTATATCCTTGCGGTATATATCAAATGTAAGTATTATAAAACATTAATAGTTTATTTTGCATGTACCTTTTTGTTCCAACACCTTTGTCTGCCCAACTTAAAAATGGTAGTTTGAGGAAGCCATAATCTTTCAATTTAGATTAGTTTTGGAAACGAAACAACAATCATAGAACAAACCTTCTAAAGCATTGTAGAATTAAAGTTCTAAAATGGTTTAGAATGTGTTTTTATGCCCCCAGAATCTACGATTCGGGGGCATATAGTTTTTGTCATGTCTGTTGGTTTGTCTGTCCGTCCGTCCGTCCGTCTGTCTGTGCCAAAAACCTTAACCTTGGCTTTAACTCTTGCATTTTTGTACCTAGGCCTTTTATACTTAGCATGTGTCTTTCCTGTATCAAGACCTTTCCAACCATACAAAACTTTTTGACCTTGTGACCTTGACCTTGACATTTGACCTACTTTTGTAAAAATCTTAAAATAGCTATAACATTTGCACCAGTTGGCCCAGGGCTTTCATATTTTGTATGTATATTTCTTGTGTAAAGACCTTTCCAACCATACCAACATCTTTGACCATGTGACTTTGACCTTCACCGTTGACCTATTTAATCAAACTTTAACCAAAAACCTTAACATTGGCTATAACTTTTGCATTTTTGAACCTCGGCCTTTTATACTTGTCATGTGTATTCCTCATGGCAAGACCTTGCAAACCATATAAAACTTTTTGACCTTGTGACCTTGACCTTGACACTTTACCTACTTTTGTAAAAATCTTTAAATGGCTTTAACATTTGCACCAGTTGTCCCAGGGCTTTCATATTTTGTATGTATATTTCTTGTGTCAAGACCTTTCCAACCATACCAACATCTTTGACTTTGCGACCTTCACCTTTACCTTTGACCTATTTAATCAAACTTTAACCAAAAACCTTAAACTTGGCTATAACTTTTGCATTTTTGCACCTGGGCATTTTATACTTGGCATGTGTATTCCTCATGGCAAGACCTTTCCAACCATACAAAACTTTTTGACCTTGACCTTTACATTTGACCTTCTTTTGTAAAAATCTTTAAACTGCTATAACATTTGCAGCAGTTAGCATAGGGCTTTAATATTTTCTATGTATATGTTTTGTGTCAAGACCTTTCCTACCATACCAATATCTTTGACCATGTGACCTTGACCTTCACCTTTGACCTATTTAATCAAACTTTAACCAAAAACCTTAACATTGGCTATAACTGTTGCATTTTTGAACCTGGGCCTTTTATACTTGGCATGTGTATTCTTCATGGCAAGACCTTTCCAACCATACAAAACGTTTTGACCTTGTGACCTTGACATTTGACCTACTTTTGTAAAAAATCTTCTCTAAGAGAAGAAACATGACAATTATAGAAAAAACAAGAGCGTGTCCCAGTTACACGCTCTATTTCGCCCAATTCAGTGTCCGCTGCTGCTGTGATATAGGAGATATGCTGGCGATAAAGGTGTTCCATCATTGAGGTTGAAAGTCAAGATCAAGGTCACAGTGACCTTAAAGTGTTACGAGTCACTACGCCATCCCAAGATGTACTCGCACACCAAATTTGGTATCCCTCACTGTTGTGGTGTAGGAAATATGATCAGGACAAGCTTCTTCTATCATTCTGGTAAAGGCCATTGTCAAGCACACAGTGACTATAAATGGAATGCCACACTGCGACTTCCAAAGATGTATTCACACACATACTTTGGTTTCCTTAGCTACCAGATATATGAATGCTTACGGCAAGCCTTTTCTATAAGTGAGGTCAAAGGTCGAAGTCAATGTCAATCTATAAACCTTGTGTTTGGGTGGGGCCACTGGGGGTTACAAATATCTGGACCTTTAGAAATGAAATACAAGTCTACATATATCTTGCTGTTTAGTCTAGACCCACCTTCTGCGGTCTGGTAGGCGTGTACAGCATTTGGTACATAGATATCCGGGTCACACTCGTCCACGAAGTTGTTAAGACCCTCTAGTGCCTCCATGACCGTCATCTCGGCGTGGTTCAGCTGCCCCCATTTATCAAGCTTGCCCTTAGCGAAATCGTAGGTCTGGTATTTGTGCATCTCTTGGTATACCTGTGAGTGAGTGAGTGAGTGAGTATTCGAAGTTCAAGAACTTCTCGCCAAATCAACCTCGACCTATTACCTGTATTGAGGGACACCGACAGTAGACGTTAAACACCCCCCACCACCATAGAAGCACCTTTAAGCATATTCAGTTTATTCATCCTCTGAAGAAAATATTTCCAATTTATACAGACATTAACATATATCATAAGGAATATTTTCTTTATTCTAGCAGGTTGTAGCTTAAAGCAGACTGAAAGTAAAATAGAATGCGCATTAAGGCACATTCTGCTTTACTTTCAACCTGCTTTAAGTAGTCACCTATTTTTAACACTAGAAACAGTCTATAGGGTAAGGGGTAATTATTTTAGTGTCTTAGGAAGGTGGAAGTACAAATACATATGAAATCCAACTGATCGAAAACCTGCTGGTTCTTTCACATGCCCGGTGTATAGCACTAAAATACAGCGCCCCTCCCTACAACAGCCCTCCCAACAACGACCCTTCCTTACAACGACCCATGCTGCAGTTCCCGTAACGCTTTTATGGCTGCAATACTGCCTTCTTAAAATTTCCGCTTGCTGTTTCTCAAATTACGTATTGGACATTTTGATAGAAGAGCATAAAGACAAGTGACAAACAGTTTCAAACCAGATCTGAATTCAAGCTGTTTGCCAATGTAAGCCAATTTCCCTCTCTATAACAACTCCCTCCGAACGGCACAGTATTTGTCTCCCATTGGTCGTTGTTTTAGGGAGAGCGTGACGCGGCGTCTGATCTGGATTCAAGCTGTTTGCAAATAAGCGAATACTTGCTCAGTACTCTAATGATATCCCTCCCTGAAACGACTCCCTCAAATAACAAACGATTGTTGAGAGGTTTCAACCTATTTACACCTACAGTGGAGAATCTGTTATTCTTTCCCGTTTATACGCAAACGTACGCAAACGCAAATCACTAAAACGTAGAAAAGAACAACTTTTGGACAATTCTGATAATTCTTGTTTATCTTGGTGGCAAACAGTTTGGAGCCTGATCAGACGCCGGGTAACCCGGCGTCTGATCTGGCTCCAAACTGTTTGCACTGCAAATAATAGTTTTAGCGTAAACGCGTTTATTGGGAAAGAATAACAGATTCTCCACTGTACCTCTGTGATCGTAAAGAACCAGAAAACCCAATCAGCTATCAATGATTAGACAAGAATAGATCAGTATGCATCACTGCCAGGCTTAAAAACCATTACTCAATAGCTTGTTTATGATGTATGTTGCAATCAGAGAAGGTTGAAAGTAAAAAAGAATGCACATTATCGCGCATTCTGCTTTACTTTCAGCGTGATTTGTATCTGCTAGGATATGGAAAATATTTCTTATGATGCATATTCATGACTATATATAAAGTGGTTCTGATTTTTCAGTGGAGAAATAAATGAAAATGTGAAAAGGCATTTATATGGGATAATGCGTTAAGACATAAGAATAACTTCTATAAATATTGTTTTAGTTCAATCCTCTTCTATAATTTACGTTTGCGGCTCAATGAGAGTACTCACTAACGTTTGGCAAATGTCCATCTGTTATGTGTACAGTGCATGGGGAATGTGTTATTAATTTTATTAATAAACACATTTGTGCAAGAACAATGACACATATATCCACTGTAATCAGATACAGTGGAGAATCTGTTATTCTTTCCCGTTTAAACGCAAACGTACGCAAACGCAAAGCACTAAAACGTAGAAAAGAACAACTTTTGGACAATTCTGATATTTCATGTTTATCTTGGTGGCAAACATTTTGGAGCCTGATCAGACGCCGGGTTACCCGGCGTCTGATCTGGCTCCAAACTGTTTGTAAAAGAAAAAATAGTTTTAGCGTAAACGCGTTTATCGGGAAAGAATAACAGATTATCCACTGTAATAGCCATATCAGACGCCGGGTAACCCTGTTTGCCATCCAGAATAGAATAGATTGTTTCTACTTTTCGAAATTGTGTGATTGTTAACATTCTATATCACTGCGTTTGCCTCTCCGCACGAGACCACTGTAGAGATTACGAAACAACTGAATCTGGTTACTGTTACTGGTTATAGCTAGAGGCAAGGTATTTGTTCTACTGTATAATGTTTTGAGCGCAGTTACAACGACAACAACAGAACAGTAACAACAACAACATTAACATCTAAAACAACAGTCTCAAACAAGCCACCATACAATAATACCCATACCGATCTCTGAAAATTTGTTTTTCAGGATATATCATGATATATGCTGTTTGCTATTTCAAATGCATTTTACAGCTATAAAGGCAAATATGGTATACATGTAGTTATATAAACATACGTATTAACTCATTCAT
Source organism: Gari tellinella (assembly GCA_922989275.2). Taxonomy (NCBI): domain Eukaryota; kingdom Metazoa; phylum Mollusca; class Bivalvia; order Cardiida; family Psammobiidae; genus Gari; species Gari tellinella. The sequence continues at coordinate 11,564,073 of OV277873.1, forward strand.
CCCTAAAACTTTCAATTCTTTCGCTGCCAAGTTTTATCATTTACTTTAACCCTATTACCGCCAAAATATCGTCTGCATTGGTAGTGTCGTCTGCAATATTTTGAAAGTCAGATTTAGAATGTTTTCACTGAAGAGATGTCGATACAAGTGTCAAACAGTTTCGATTCTGATCAGGATCCAAACTGTTTGCAAAGTGTCCTTTTGGCTCAATTGGCAGTGAAAGTGTTACGGTGGAGAATCTGTTATTCTTTCCCAATAAACGCGTTTACGCTAAAACTATTATTTGCAGTGCAAACAGTTTGGAGCCAGATCAGACGCCGGGTAACCCGGCGTCTGATCAGGCTCCAAACTGTTTGCCACCAAGATAAACATGAATTATCAGAATTGTCCAAAAGTTGTACTTTTCTACGTTTTAGTGCTTTGCGTTTGCGTACGTTTGCGTTTAAACGGGAAAGAATAACAGATTCTCCACTGTACAAATTGGAAGCGAGACGGTAAATCAGACGACAAAATGGGTCTGGAAAAGATTGAAACATGCAGTAAATGGCGGTGAAAGAATTAAAGCAGACGATAAACCTCACAATGAAAGGGTTGATTATTGACGGAAAGGGGTTAACACAGAAGATAAACATTGGTGGTAACATGGCTGTCACTTTTCCGGATTTTTTTCCGAAATCTTCGAATTTCTGCTCTTTCCAATAAAATTTGAAATTGTATGCGTTGTACATAAGAAACATTGATATAGGTGTCAATGAATTCAGATCCATATCAGACACCGCGTTAGCGACGACTGATATGAATCCAAACTGTTTCCATACTTATGTTAGTGTTATAGAGCCTGGCAGCGAAAGGGTTAAAGGTACAGTGGAGAATCTGTTATTCTTTCCCGATAAACGCGTTTACGCTAAAACTATTTTTTCTTTTACAAACAGTTTGGAGCCAGATCAGACGCCGGGTAACCCGGCGTCTGATCAGGCTCCAAACTGTTTGCCACCAAGATAAACATGAAATATCAGAATTGTCCAAAAAAAAATTTTTTCTACGTTTTAGTGCTTTACGTTTGCGTTTAAACGGGAAAGAATAACAGATTCTCCACTGTACGGTTCCTAAAATCGCGCTATTAATTTTAGTAATCATAGGATTTTAATGAGCAAGTTATGGTAGCCCTGTAGTAAAACGGTTACATTGTACACCAATAACAGACTTTCACGTACCTTGATCACTCTTTCCGGTACGGTGTGAATGTTGAAGTCCCGGAAGTCCTTCTTGCCCTTATACTCCGGTCTGTACTCGGACGGGTCGTCCATAGAGACTTGAACATGCGGTACGGCCGTCGCACTCATCTTGTGAACTATTAGTCTGTTGTTCTTCGCCTACTTCGCTACAGTAAAATACAGTCAAAACGCGATAATTCGAACTTGCGATAGTTCGAACTTACCCATATTTAAAAGTTATAACGTGGCTTAGCCACGTTTGAACTTTGAAATACGGGTATGTTCTATACTTAAGCGAGATCGAGTTATTGAAATTCAACCTATAAAATATAGGTACAGTGGAGAGTGTGAACTATTCTTTCCCAATAAACGCGTTTACGCTAAGACTATTATTTGCAGTGCAAACAATTTGGAGCCAGATCAGACGCCGGGTAACCCGGCGTCTGATCAGGTTCCAAAATGTTTGCCACCAAGATAAACATGAAATATCAGAATTGTCCAAAAGTTGTTCTTTTCTACGCTTTAGTGCTTTGCGTTTGCGTACGTTTGAGTTTAAACGGGAAAGAATAACAGATTCTCCACTGTACAATCGATTTAAGCGAGTTGGAAGTATCGAGTTTCGACTGTATTAAATCTTGCTCTACAACTCACACAAGTGGTTTGTTTCAGGTTGTGAAGACAAGTGGCAGCTTTAAGCAGAATAAAAATAAAGCAGAAAGTTCACCCAGGAGCTTTCTGCTCTACTTTCTCCCTACGTTAGGTTGCTGTTTCACGTAGATCTACTTGAAACTAGCCTCGTTTTGAAAACTCGTAAAATCGAAGTTTTCAAACCATCAAATGAGTCTCACTGAGTGTCTGGTTCTTTAAGACTGGTTGTTGCTTAGAGCAGAATAAAAACCTTCAGAAGCTTTCTATTTTACTTTTATCATCCTTTAAACAACCCCATTTCATACAAACCGGAATATATGCTTATTTTCAGAGATAGTTAAATCGAAGTTTTACAGATACATACTTGTGAACTGCGTCGAAAGTTTTGACGTCGATGTCCTCAAAATGGCTTCAAGATGACCGGGACCCTCTGTTAGTCCGACTTTTTATCACTCACTGTTATCTAACCGAAACACCAACAAACATCGGCGCCTGGAGTGTGGAAATCGAAGTATTTCGAGCATAGCTCTATAATGGCTTTGAACTTGTTCCACCGTGAATGTTATTTATAATAAAGTGATCGGGAAGGAATTTTATTTTCGAGCCAGTGATTTTATGTTCATATTTCGACAATGAACGTTTGATAATTAGTTTATGTAACCGATGTAGGACAGAAATAGAAATTACGACGTAGAATCTAAATCTATAAGCCGTACAACACTAATATTTGCAAAAAGTTTGGAGCATGATCAGACGCTTTACGCGGCGTCTGATCAGGATCTGAACAGCTTGCCACTCATATAAATGCTTCTTTAACAATACAAAAAGCATTCAATTCTAAACTTTTATTAATAGACAGACAGACAGACAGACAATATATTTATTTTCATCTCAGATACACTAGGTACAACATGAGGAATTGTATACATATGTATATTTTTAACATAAAAGCAGACGATAAAATTGAAGCAGACGATATCATGGTATTGACAATGTTAGACGGGCTAATACGTCATACAGTGGAGAATCTGTTATTCTTTCCCGATAAACGCGTTTACGCTAAAACTATTTTTTCTTTTACAAACAGTTTGGAGCCAGATCAGACGCCGGAAAACCCGGCGTCTGATCAGGCTCCAAACTGTTTGCCACCAAGATAAACATGAAATATCAGAATTGTCCAAAAGTTGTTCTTTTCTACGTTTTAGTGCTTTGCGTTTGAGTACGTTTGCGTTTAAACGGGAAAGAACAACAGATTCTCCACTGTAATGGTAGTGAAAGGCGATAAACAGGATGTTGGTGTTGACTTCAATGTAGTGTACAGTAGAACCTCTGTCAAACAGTCAATGACTAGTAACTTATCGTTTATTGCAGGACAAAACTGATGCAAAAAGCTCCTGTATGAGCTTTCTGCATTACTTGCGTCCCTCATTAAGTTACAACTTTAATGTATATCTGCAAATTAACGTACGGGATCTTTCAGTATTACTTTAGTCATGCATTAAGTGAATACCTATGGGGGATGGGAGCTTTCAGAATGTTTTGGTATAGCATTAGGTTGTAAGCATAATATATATATGCAAATTAAGCTTTATTCAGTATTACATTGTCCTGCGTTAAGTTGTAAGCTTAGTGTATATCTGCAAATATACTTTAAGAGCTTTCAGTATTACTTTTGTCTTGCATTAAGTTGTTAGCTTAATGTTTATATGCAATTTACCGGCGGTAGTGGCCCAATGGTTAACAATGGTTAACACCTTGGACTACGGTACCAGGGGTCGTGAGTTCGATCCCCCGCCGGACCAGCGATCTGACTAGGGGATTTTTCTGAATCCCCGATGATGTACAGGAATGTTCTTGAGCAAGACATGTACCGCGAATTGCTCCTCTCCACCCAGGGGTTAAAATGGGTGCCTGTGAAAGGTCTGAGTCGGTACTGCGGCTGCATTTGACTGCGCCATATGTTAGCAGTGCTCATAGGCAAGATGGCTCGATGATCAGGGGAGTATATGTACAGTCGGCTGAGCGGTCATTCGGACTGAAAGTAGACTTTAACTTGGTATATTACTTTTTTTTTTACAATTTAACCTTTAAGAGATTTCCGTATTACTTTCGTCCTGCGTTAGGTTGTACGCTGAATGTAGATACAGTGAAACTCCTCTAAACCGGACATGTGTGGGGACAACAAAAACATCCGGTTTAGAGGGGTTTCCGGTTTAGAGGGGTTTTAAACCATAGCTTGTTCCTAGTATGGAAGATAGCTGACCACTTAAAGCAGGTTGAAAGTAAAGCAGAATGCGCCTTAACCCATCATCTGCTAGAATATAGAACATATTTTTGATGATAGATGCTCATAAATGTATTTTCTTCAGTGAAGGAATAAATCAAAGACGTAAAAATGGGTGGGAAACCGGACCAACGTTTTTGTCCGGTTTAGAGAGAATTCCGGTATTTAGAGGTTCCGGTTTAGAGGGGTTTCACTGTATATATCTGCAAATTAACCTTTTTATATAATATGTTTAGCTTTACTTTTGTCTTGCATTAAGATTAATGTATATCAACCTTTAAGAGATTTCAGTATTGTCTTTGGCTTGCATTAATCTATAAGATAAATGTATATCTGCAAATCAACCTTTAGGAGCTATTAGTATTAGCTTTGTCCTGCATTAAATATATATCTGACAATAAACATATAGGATCTTTCAGCTTTACCCTAGACCTGCAGTTATTATATTGTAACCTCAAGGCAGCGGATTGGATTGATTCATTGGCCCCTAAAACGTTTAATGGATATTTCCAGCTTCCATTAAAGTCTAGTCATTTTAAGAATATCTAGGACAAATGTACTAATTATAATTACACTGTTTCTGAAAGACACAAACTTGTGGCGGGAAGGCTCAATGGGTTACCACGGTTGTTACTGTATTTATGTTCTTCATTTGACTGCACAGTCACCATTAAAGTCAGAAATAGATACTAGTGTAAAGAGTTCATTTTGGATGAATGATTCTGCGTACTATACTTCAGGGCTGCCATATGTTGAAATGAAAAATCCTAAGATTTCCAAATTTGCATTTTTCAAGTGCGATTATACGAATCGTACCTTTACCCCATAGCCCTTTTCTTGTTTTGTTGATATGCGACTACTTAAAGCAGGCTGTAAGTAAAGCAGAATGCGCCTTCGGGCGCATTCTGCTTTACTTTCAGCCTGCTTTTAGCTACCATGTACTGGGAAAAATCCGGAGATTTAGGAAAAATCCGGAGAAATGGCAGCCCTGATACTTAAATCATTACAGTGGAGAAGATGTTATTGCAATGTATTTCCCAATAAACGCTAAAACAATTATTTCCACTGCAAACAGTGACCAGCCTGCAGCCGTAACTCGGGGCCCGTATTATGAAACGTTGTGCGACAAAACCGGTCGTAAGTCAAAACTTTGAAATAAATCTCATTGCAAGGCGATTCCAAAGAGATGTCACAAGTCAGGATCAGGTGAAGAAATAAATAATGATTCATAATTTTAGAATCTGATTTACGACCATTTTTGTCGTACGACGTTTCATAAAACGGGACCCCAGTGCCTTATCAGGTTCCAAACTGTTTGCCACTTAGATTAATATAATTCGTATAAGAATTCTCAAAAGGATATTATTTCCAACATTTTATTGCATTGTGTTTAACTTCGTAGTACATTTTGCATTACTTTTGAACTGCTCTGTCTCATTTACCCTTGTTTGAACCTAAAATGCAAGCCCATTTTTAACTTTAGATGTTTTTAATACAAAATACATTGCATTGGCAAGAAAGACAAACATATTATACTTGTCAATAGGATTGATCGTATTCAATTGCAAAACGTCCTGTAAACTCCGTATAAATGTATCCATTCGTTGAATGATTGCAGGGCTGCCATAAGTTGACATGAAAAATCCTAAGATTTCCAAATTTGCATTTTTCAAGTGCGATTTTATAGGCTATTACGAATCGTACCTTAACCTCATCGTCTGTTTCTAGTTTTTTTTTACATGTGGCTGCTTAAAGCAGGCTGGAAGTAAATCAGAATGCGCCTTTAGGTATATTTAAGGTTTTCAGAAGTTTCCAGGGTTTTCAGATATTTCCTGTTTTCAGCCATTGCATGTTTACTTGTATTTTCGGTTTTTAGGTGTTTCCGGGATTTGGAGATTTCTTGTTTTCGGGAGTTCCAGTATTCAAGTTTACACAAATGAAATTACTAGCAGTGTAACATTTCCTAGAATGTTGTTACAGTGGAGAATCTGTTATTCTTTCCCGTTTAAACGCAAACGCAAAGCACTAAAACGTAGAAAAGAACAACTTTTGGACAATTCTGATATGTCATGTTTATCTTGGTTACCCGGCGTCTGATCTGGCTCCAAACTGTTTGCACTGCAAATAATAGTTTTAGCGTAAACGCGTTTATTGGGAAAGAATAGCACATTCTCCACTGTATGTGATTACGTGTACCGTGATCTCAATTTTTACACAAACCACTTATGTAAGCAATGCAATGAAGCAGACGTAATTCTATTCCGTTTAAACGAAATTAATCTCAAAGCAACGAATATTTTGGATTTTTTTTACGATTCATCTCAATCGGGGTGACAGACAGGGTTACACGGGTTCTGCTCTGGCTCCAAACTGATTTCAATGGAAATATTTGTTCTTTGGCACAAAGCGCGTTTATCGGGAAAGAAACCGTCTTCTTTACCGTCTTAAATTCCCTTTTATAGTCTCAATAATTAGAAAGGGATTTTAAGGTACCAGGCCCCTGTAAGCTCAGGCGCCGGTTTTGGCTGGTTTGTCCCAGTTCTGATATCTATCTGTGTTACTATCTCTTAACTATTCCACCGTCAAATTTGACCGTCTCTTTTATCTTTTAACTCTTTTGCGGACAAAATACCATCTGCCAAAATTAGTCTTATGCATTTTAATGCATAATGAAAGTTAATGAGGTTCTGATTCTAATAAAGACATAATAAGAGAGCCAAATAATTTAGATCCTGATCAGACGCCGCTGTATCTGATCCGGATTGAACAGTTTGCAAATTCGACTTTATGTTATCCATGGCGAGGAAAGGGTTATCGCTTTTCTTTATGCACTAAGACAACGACTCCATGCACTGTGTATGCTTCTGGCTAAACTTCTGCAAAAAGCCCTCATCACCTGTTTTACTTTTCTTAACATTTAGGGCTCTGATCAGATACCGAGACTTTGGGCATATAGCGTGACGCGGGGTCTCATCATGGTCTACATTGTTTGCTATAACATACAGTGAAGAATCTGTTATTCTTTCCCAATAAACGCGTTTACGCTAAAACTATTATTTACAATACAAACAGTTTGGAGCCAGATCAGACGCCGGGTAACCCGGCGTCTGATCAGGCTCCAAACTGTTTGCCACCAAGATAAACATGAATTATCAGAATTGTCTAAAAGTTGTTCTTTTCTACGTTTTAGTGTTTTGCGTTTGCGTACGTTTGCGTTTAAACGGGAAAGAATAACAGATTCTCCACTGTATGCATATTCTGCTGCATGGACAAACACTGCTTAAGATCTTACTGACAAAGACATATTCCAGTAAGTTTACACAGGGAGATTTCATTGCAATATACATTCAATGTATTGTAACAAGCATAAATGGATTAAATAAAACTCGGGAGCTACATGTATTTTGGGTTGTTTGAGACTTTATTCAAAGTTTGCAGTGGCATCTAAGCTGATAATGTGTTTTTAGTCGACCCAAAAGATAGGAAGTCTGGTTTTTAGAAACTTTAATACACTGCGGATCGTGACATCACATGTTTAAACAGGTGATGAAAGTTCATTTTCGCGAACGAAATTGTTTGTGCAGTTGGGAAAATGTTACTATTCCACGTGTTACCAAATTTAAACACAAGCGCAATGAAATAAAATGGAGAAAATGACAGGCTAAAGAACATATTACATGTAGCTCTCTGCCCTGAACCCTCTGATCAGGGTCTGCACTGTTTGTATTATTTGCATTTGTCCGAAAATTTATTTTAAAAGCTACCCTAAATATCAACATAATCTGTTCATTTTTTAAACGAAGAAAAGTTCAAATGAAAAATTCAGCAAAGTGAGTAAAGGTGCAGCGTAAATGTTATTGCTTTCCGTTCAAACGAAACGCAAACACAGAACAGTCAAATGTAGAAAATTGCATATTATGGTAAATGTTGACCATTCATATCTAATCTGAGTTGCAAACAGTTTGGAGCCTGATCAGACGCCAGAAAATCAGCGTCTGGTCACAAACGAGTTTATTACGAAATAATAACGTCTTCTCCACTGTTAACATGTTTGTAAGACCTTACATTATACAGTGGAGAATCTGTTATTCTTTCCCAATAAACGCGTTTACGCTAAAACTATTATTTCTTTTACAAACAGTTTGGAGCCAGATCAGACGCCGGGTAACCCGGCGTCTGATCAGGCTCCAAACTGTTTGCCACCAAGATAAACATGAATTATCAGAATTGTCCAAAAGTTGTTCTGAATCGTAAAAAAAATCAAAATATTCGTTGCTTTGAGATTAATTTCGTTTAAACGGAATAGAATTAGGTCTGCTCCATTGCATGGCTTATATAAGTGTTTTGTGTAAAAATTGACATCACGGTACACGTAATCACATACAGTGGAGAATGTGCTATTCTTTCCCAATAAACGCGTTTACGCTAAAACTATTATTTGCAGTGCAAACAGTTTGGAGCCAGATCAGACGCCGAGTAACCCGGCGTCTGATCAGGCTCCAAACTGTTTGCCACCAAGATAAACATGAAATATCAGAATTGTCCAAAAGTTGTTCTTTTCTACGTTTTAGTGTTTTGCGTTTGCGTACGTTTGCGTTTAAACGGGAAAGAATAACAGATTCTCCACTGTAAGACCTTACATTATATAAGGAGAGTTTAGTTTAGGTAATACATTACGAAATATTCATCTAAATTTTGTTAAAATGTAGGTCGTGTGCACAGTGCATACCTGAAACCATTTTCTGAATGATCTATAGGCATTTACAAACAGTGTGGATCCAGATCAGATACAGAAAAAATATTGGCGTCTGATCAGCATCCGCACTTATATCACGCTCCTAAGATGATAATATAAATGATAAAAATAGCAGGCAAAAATTATTTAACGGTTTGTCGTTGGGGAGGAAAGAGTTTAAATTAAGTGAACGTGATCTATTAAACATTGAAATGTTGATGGCCTTATCCACATTCAATGTTAGTTCTTCCAGAGCTATAATGTTATACATGTACTGTCCTGTATCGCAATTGTAATAGGTGTGCTTCACCTTGACTTTACTCGTCAAAAGCTGAAGTATTCACTTTCGGCATCGCATCGGCTAATTTATGATAACTTGCAAATAGTTTACAGTGGAGAAAATGTTATTCTTTCCCGCTTAACTCTTTCCTCCCTGAAACTTTAAATGGACAATTCCAGTTTCCATTTTAGTCTAGCCCATTTCTGACTTTAAACGGGTGTTTTTGTCAATGTTTGACATTATGACAAACAGTGAAGACCCTGATCAGAGGGCTCCTTTCGGAGCCCTCTGATCTGGGTCTTCACTGTTTGCATAGGACAAGTGTACTGTTCACATGTACACTTTTTGAAAAGAACGCATATAGGCGGGACTAGGGTTCAAAGGGTTAAACGCAAACGAAACGTAAACACAATGCACTAAAATATAGAAAATAACAGCTATTTCAATTTTCTTACAATTCACTTCAATCTGAATGGCAGATAGCTATGTGCCCAATCAGACGCCGGATAACCTGGCGTCTGATATGACTCCAAACTGTTTGCAATTTAAGTAATAACTTTAGCATTAACGCGTTTATTTGGAAGGACTAACATTTTCTCCAATGTATCTCTTGATAAGACGCTGAGTTAATCTGTACAGTGGAGAATCTGTTACTCTTTCCCGTTTTAAAAACGCAAACGTACGCAAACGCAAAGCACTAAAACGTAGGAAAGTACAACTTTTGGACAATTCTGATAATTCATGTTTATCTTGGTGGCAAACAGTTTGGAGCCTGATCAGACGCCGGGTTACCCGGCGTCTGATCTGGCTCCAAACTGTTTGCACTGCAAATAATAGTTTTAGCGTAAACGCGTTTATTGGGAAAGAATAACAGATTCTCCACTGTAGCACAACAAGCGTTAAACTGTTTGAAACGCATGGTCATTTGTAAAAAGAAAATGTAGACTGATCCAATCTGAAAATTGTTACAGAAAATTGTGCAGACAAAAGTTACCCGGAGTATTACTATTAATAAACATTAGAAAATAATATGAATAACATAAAAGTAATATCAATTTTTTGTAGAGTTTTACTCAGTTCAATAGAGTATACATACTATTATCATATTCGTATTATCATCATAGCATTCGAACGGAAGAGAACACGTAATGTTAAAGTTAAAACTGGACGCAAACATATTTCAATAAAATATAGAAATTTGTTCTATAAAATAAATAAAATCTGAATATCTATTTTGTCCGAGTTGCAACCAGTTTGGAGCCTGATAAGACGCCAAGTTGCGCGGTGTCTGGTCTGCATCGAATTTGTTCCTAATTAAAATTATCGTTTTAGCACAACATTGATGGTTGGAAAGAATAAAAATATGCAATACTGGGACAACATCAGAACACGAATGTCAAACAATTTCGATCCTGAACAGACGCCGATTTATTCGGCTTCTGATCTGGATCCAAAATCGTTTGCAAATGAAAATTAGGCCATGTTTAGTGTCGAAAAGGTTAGTAAATAATGAATAGCAAGGTCATTAATTCATGATACGGATTTGTAGTAGAAAGCGACATGAACTATTTCCCTTTGAAGTTAAATTATGCTAGTATAATACTCTTCTATTACGATTGGTTCATAGAGATTAAGGTTTTGAAGTTAAACTCTTTGAACCCTGGCGACTCGAATACTCATCATCTACAAATATAATACCTGTGAGGAGTACACTTGTCCTAGACTTATAGTGTTTACCAAGATCAGAATGCTCCTTAAGCATGATACATGTTTATTTGATTGATTTGTAGTAGTTCATCTCAAAGTGATTAAGATTTCCGTATCCTGGAATAAAATGGGGGAAATATCAGCTTCTACAAAACAAAATCAATTACACTTGAACTTCGGTAACTTAAACTTGGTGAAATCAACTTAACACATTCTGTTTCTTTTGCCGGGATCATTTGTTGGATATTTAGTAATTTAGCTCAAAGTTTTAAGTTGTAGTGTGCAGCTTGGTTAGAATTTTGTCTTTTGGCTCCTGACGATGTTGTTCCTTGGAGACAAACGGTCGGGTTCATTTTTTTGATTTGTAGTAGTTCATCTCAAAGTGATTAAGATTTCCGTCTCCTGAAATAAAATTGGGAAAATATCAGCTTCTATAAAACAGAATCGATTACACTTGAACTTCGATAACTAACTCTACCTACTAATATACACGTATTTACTAAATTATCTACGTGGGAAGAGTCCTCTGATCAGGGTTTTCACTATTTGTCATTTTGAAAAACATGTTTCGTTAAATCAATCAAAATATACATGTGGTCAAATATAGACTAAATGAAAAAGGAAACTGGAATTGTCAATTTGAAGTTGCAGAGTTGAATGAGTAAAGCTCATTAGCTGAATAAATACTTGTTAGATGGACGTAAGTGAGTTTTAGTCTCCGCGGTTCGATATTAATGTGTTTGTGTATATGCACATATTAAAAAAGTCAGTTTCTTTGACCAAGAATACTTATTCATTGGAGTTGATGTCCAACGGTTTTTGAAAATATCGTAAATTAATCATTTCCTACAGGCTGAGTGTTCCAATTTCCAGTTTAGTCTAGTCCAATTTTGACAAACAATGATTGTTTTTGTTAATGCATTGCAATTAGACAAACCCTGTAGATCAAAGGGTTTCTTAGGGAGTCCACTGGTCAGACTTTCACTATTTGCATATGAAAAGAGTACCTTTCATAAGTACACTGCTTGCAAATTACCCCGACACTCGTGGCATGGATTGAAAGGGTTAAGCAACAAAGTAATTGATCTGGTAGCAATCTAATTTTCATGACACAAAATAATAATGTTTTATATTTTGTACGATTTTCAGATACTGTAGGCGGAAAATTATTTAAAGTCCCATTTGTATTCAGACAAATTTTAAAATACCTAAAATACAGTGGAGAAAACGTTATTCTTTCCCAATAAACGCGTTAACGCTAAAACTATTATTTCCATTGCAAACAGTTTGGAGCCAGATCAGACGCCGGGTAACCCGGTGTCTCATTAGGCTCAAAACTGTTGCCATTCGTATAAAAATGAATAGTCAGATTTGTCAAAAAGATGTTATTTTGTACATTTTATTGCAACGTGTTTGCGTTTCGTGTTTGCGTTTAAACGGGAAAGAATAACATTTTCTCCACTGTATAAGGTAAAATGCTTTGTTTATTATAGGGTCACCCCTATTGAAAGGGCCAGCCAGTTTGGCTTATGAGACTGGCACCTACATGTATCTTTTTTGCACGCACAGTACCTCCCGAATCCCTTCTCTTATTGCCGGGCGCCTGGCAGAGACGGGCATACGGTAACTATTCATTTAACTAGCTGGCGGCTCACCAACCGGCCACATCAGTTCCAACCCCGTATCCGGCTCCGGTTTTTCGGCGTCCGATCTGGGTTTAAAACTGTTTGAAAATATATTCTAAGGTTTTTTGTTTCCCCCCCCCCTATAACAACTCTCCCGGACCAACACACAATATGTGTCTCCCGTTGGGTGTTGTTTTAAAGAGAGAGAGAACTGTAGAAAGTCTACCCGAGTACACAGCATATAGTAAATATTGGTCGCAGCATGACGAAACTTTAAAAATTGGACTTCAGAGATAAAAAAAAACCCGTTTAAGTAAAATTTTACGACATTTGTAGTTCAGATGGGATCCAAAACAACCGTATTTTTCAGGGTTTCCTATGACAAAACTCGGCTTTACATCACATACACATCACTACGTAACACCCACTCCCGCCACTACAGTGGAGAATCTGTTATCCTTTCCCAATAAACGCGTTTACGCTAAAACTATTATTTGCAGTGCAAACAGTTTGGAGCCAGATCAGACGCCGGGTAACCCGGCGTCTGATCAGGCTCCGAACTGTTTGCCACCAGGATAAACAAGAATTATCAGAATTGTCCAAAAGTTGTTCTTTTCTACGTTTTATTGCTTTGCGTTTGCGTACGTTTGCGTTTAAACGGGAAAGAATAACAGATTCTCCACTGTACTTATTTACAACGAGCAATTTATATTATAGACTTCACAGTCTGGAATCATTTCACGTGACATCAAAATCAGCATATCAATCATAAACGTTGAAATATACGATGACACAACTGGACAATGTATTTTCGTTCTTACCATCAGTGTCAAATAATTGTGCCACCCACATCTCCAGGATGACGCCCTTCTCTGCACATAACTGGGCCACGAATATTGACAGCATAGATTCTGAAAGAATAATTTTGATATTCCAAACATGCACAAGTCGAACTTTCCTGTAATTCTACTGCTGCATTTCACTATCTTGGACCCGCATAAATCGAAGACACCAGGGTTCAAGGTTATCAAAAAAATGAGATGAGTCTGATATCGTTCTCAAGCATTTTATTGGTCAGATTTGAGCCTAGGCTCAAATCTGACCAATCAAATGCTTGCGAACGATTTCAAACTCAATTCAAACTATTTATAACCTTGGGGGCAGCTTTTGCAAAATTCAAACTTAGCTTAGCTATATTTTAACTTTGAAATACGAGTGTATTCAACTTAAGCGAGTTTGAGAAAACGAAGTTCAAATGCTATTTATAGTATCATTGGCAGAAATTAATGCATAATTGGAACGTATGCCGATCAATAGTCAAATCAAACTTCTTAAGTACAGTGGAGAATCTGTTATTCTTTCCCGTTTGCACTGCAAATAATAGATTTAGCGTAAACGCGTTTATTGGGAAAGAATAACGTTTTCTCCACTGTACACTTTTCAGTAATAAATACGCATCGTCAGAAATGTTTCTATCCTAGCAGTTGGTATCTTATTAAAGCAGGCTGAAGGTGAATTCTGTTTTACTTTGAACCTACTTGAAGTAATGATTTGTTTTCAAAAACAGCAGGCTATTAGATAAAGAACTTATCCAAAAATCTCATTAAACTGGTAACTAACATTCCTTACTCGATTATCGGTATTTCACCAATTTGATGTTTTTCTATCTTATAACACTTAATCACAATGCTTTTCAAAAGATTTTGATCTAATTTCGAATAAACGTGAGTATATATATATATGATCAGTATGCTAACAACTCTCAAAAGAGAATGAACACTAAACCATTTACTTTTGTTTCGAAAAATGCTCATTTAGTGGAGAAACGTTATTTCTTCCAAGTGAACTCTTTTATGCCTACTACACGTAGATCAATAATTTACATTGCAAACAGACAAGAGCCGTACCAGACAATGATTAACCCGACATCTGACCAGGCTCTAAATTGCCTGCAACTAAGATTGAAATGAATCGTAAATAGTTTCAAGCACAATTTATTTTTTCAATTTTATTGCATTGCGTTTGCACTGAGTTTCATTTAAAAAGACAGAATAATGTATTCACCACTGTAATTATAGTTTATAAAAGAAATGCACAAACACATTTAGTACAGTAGAGACAACGTCATTCTTTCCCGTTTAAACGCAAACGAAACGCAAACGCAAATCGCTAAAATGTAGGAAATTACCATTTTTGGACATTTCTTGTTATTGTTTTTCAATCTGAGTGACAAATTGATTGCAGCCTGATCAGATGCCGGTGTACCCGGCGTCTGATCTGGCTCCGAGCTGTTTGCATTGGAAAACATAGTTTTAGCGTAAACGCGTTTATTGTGAAAGAATAACGTTTTCTCCACTGTAGTATGTATTTATTATCTTTCATTGACAAGTGCAGTGAAGCTCACTTATAACGATGTCATCAGGACCGTCTGATTTCTTCCGTTATGTCCAAATTTCGTTATATCAGGTTCCTTTTACTGAATATACGTTTATTGGAGATGGGGAATACATTTTGTTTTGTTATATCCAATTAAGTTATAACTGAGCTTAATTATACATGATTATGGTCACATGTTACCGTTTAAATCCGGAAGTTTGGTCTTCATTGCTGTCTGTAGGTATTGCTGGCCTTGCAAATGACGACAGAGATCATTGTTAGCGAACTCCTCTATAGAACTGTCGGTAGAAAAGTAATACTTTGTACAGTTTAGACCCTTCGTAACTGTACTAGAATTCGTAAACAGTTTTGGAATACACAATAAATACAGTGCTCCCTCCCTACACCGTCCCTCCCAACAATGACACCCTCCTTACAACAATGCTTTCCGCTTTTCCCCAAACGAGACAATTATATCCAACCATCTTATGGCTGCAATGCCGTCTGCTTAGATTTGTAGTCTGCTATTGTTTGGAATTTGGAATTGCTATTTGGAATTATTATCTTATTTTGTATACCATAAAATTCAAAATTTCAATAATCTTATATATTTTCATACTTTTCTCTTGCTTATGTGATTATATTTTCCTGATCTAGTACTTTAGAATGTTTATATGTTATATGGCTATGAACATTGTATATGTTTAATGCCAATAAAACTTGAATTGAATTGAATTGAATTGTTCTCAAAGTGACAAACAGCTTGAATACAGATCAGACGCCGCGTTACGCGGCGTCTGATCTGGATTCAAGCTGCTTGCAAATATAAGCCAAATCTTTATTTTCCTCCCTATAACGACTTCCTCCGAACAACACACACACTCTGTGTTTCCCACTGGGTGTCCTTGTAGAGAGGGAGTACTGTGTAACAATATTTCAGATTGGGAATTTAAATAGTATCAATAAACAAACTGCTCTTTTCTAAGATGTCGACCACTAAGGGCACCTTTCAAAGAGAACCATGACCAAACACGTGTCACATTTTGTTACATGCATTCAGCAATACAACTTCAGGATCCAAACTGTTGGCCTATATTGCTCAGATTCATTAAGCTAAAATTGCGTTAAACTGTTTCGGTTAAACTGAAATTGTGTTTAACGACCAATCATCGAAGAAAGTAAATATAATTGAAGACGAGTTGTTCCGAAATCCAGGATGAAAATAATGCAGAAAGCTCCTTTCGGATATTTTTGTATTATTTTCATCCTGCATTAAGCAAAACCCTGTGTTAGATACAGAGACTGTATCATTCTGAGTTGGTTTTATCAGAAGACTGATGATCTTACAGAAATACGTATATAACATTATAAATAACATTAGTTTGCATTGACAAAAGGGTTCTAAATTTTCAATCATTTACACAAAAAAGCTGTAATCGAAAAATAAAAATCAACAGAAAAATTGCTACCAGGCATGTTTACATGTACATTACGTTGCATATCGTCTTTGAA
The DNA here is from genome assembly GCA_922989275.2 of Gari tellinella. Classification (NCBI taxonomy): domain Eukaryota; kingdom Metazoa; phylum Mollusca; class Bivalvia; order Cardiida; family Psammobiidae; genus Gari; species Gari tellinella. Next base: position 11,580,454 of record OV277873.1, read on the forward strand.
AATCTTCTTTGTACTTATTAGGCATACATATTTCGACACAGACTTATTTATACATGACTGTAACATAAGTCATAGTATGCTGATGCTGAATTTTCTGTTGTAGATATCTAGCGAGCGCCGTTATTATGACCATTAAATGTTTATTTATGTACATAATGTAATAAAGGCAATCGTCCACAAAAGTAGACTCAATCAGACAGTACAGACCCTGGAGAGACACTGTAAGTTGCAGCGTCCCACCACTGTCTGCACTGTATTGCAATTTCATGACAAATACTGTGCCATATATAAAATATAACCCATGTATTTCTATAATGATATATTTAAGCAAACACATAGGGAGAGTATATTGAAATATTCAGGCATCACTAGGGTAGAATTTAGGAATTAAAGCACGGTGAATTTACTGTTATCATTATTTTGATCTATCATCATATACTATTGTAATGATAAGATATTGTGTGTTGATATATCATAAAACCGGTCAGTAAAGAATACTTGTATATGCATGTAACTATATAGCAGGAAAGAAAGTGTTCAGATAGTTCCAACAGGAGCTGTCAACATTACTTGCGCCCTGAATTAAGCTACGTGTGCTGAAGATCGGTACTGAGGGTTATTTAGAATGTTGTTTTAATGGACATTCCCAGTTATAAAAGCCCAATTATAGTCCAATTTTGACTATATAGTGTTGTTGTTGTTGTATACATATTACAAAACTGACAAACAGGGCAGACCGTCATCAGAATCTCATTCGGGAACTCTCTGGTGATGTCATATGACAAGTAAACTTCAAAATTACCCGTTATTTAATAATAACATGATTTTAGTTGGACGTAAAAATGTACTCTTAAAGTCTTGGTTTCAAATGGGTTTACACTGCATTGGAGATTTGAGAAATAAGAATGGTGCAATCATGACTTATAACGAATTTGTAAATAAATATAATCTACCAACCGATGCTTTAATATACAATGGAATTAAACTTGCCATTGAAAAGGGACTTGAGCGTATCCAAATAAAAAAAGGTAGTTTAAACCCTATACAGAAACCGCCTTATTTCAAACACATCTTAAACGATTCTACAGGTTCAAAAGAATATACAAATGCGTAAATAGAAATGTGACACGCCAAAAGCTATAGAGAAATTGAATAAAACATTAGATATAACAATTAACAGAAAAGATTGGAAATGCATATTTCAAATACCTTTTAAGATATCAAATGATACAAAAAACAGTGGTTTCAATTCCGTATTATACATAGAATACTTGGAACAAATTAGCTTCTATTCAAAATGAACTATGTACATAGCCTATTATGTACTTTTTATAAAACAGATTTAGAAAATATCGACCATTTGTTTTGGACGTGTCCTATCAGTCAACAATTTATTAAAAGCTTCTTTTCTTCCCAAAAGAAGGACTTTCATAATCTTAATATCGTTACAATAATTTGTTTTAGAAAAACATCAGATAATGTAAAAAAAATCTTATTCTCATTCTTTCAAAAATGTATATTTTCAATGCAAATACAATAAATATCTACCTACAGTATAAGGTATAAAACTCTTCTTATCCTTTAGATACAATATATTTAAGTTAATAGCAATTAAAATTGACTCTACGCATTGTTTTCATAATCAATAGGATCGCTTTAAAATTCTTTTTGCAACTTAAAATAACTAAATTAAAATTATGTTTGTGTATAAGTTATGTATGAAAGGACACAGACGGCTGTGTCCAAATAAGTGTGCCTTAAATGCAAAACAATTTGACGTTAGAAGATGGTTTGCAATATAATCAACAAAAAAGTACGCCTGGCTAAAAAATGTTTTTTTTTATAATTATGATTATCTTCAACTTTTTTCTGGTCTAAGTATATAGTTGAACTCTTAGAGACCTTTGTCAATGCAAAAATTATATTGTACTTCTATGTTATATACAGCGCTCCCTCTCTACAACGACACCCAATGGGAGACACAGATTGTGTCCGTTGTTCAGAGGGAGCCGTTACATGGAGGTAACTTGACTTACATTTGCAAACAGCTTGAATCCAGATCAGACGCCGCGTAACGCGGCGTCTGATCTGGATTCAAGCTGTTTGTCATTTGTCATTATGTTTATTTCTGTCAAAATGTCAGTTATGTAAGAAAAACAGCAGGTAACAATTTTAAGTAGACGATGATTCACCAGTGCAAGCATAAAACATAATTTTCTTGGGAACAGCGACAAATGTCGTTGTTAGGAGGGAGTCGTTGTCGAGAGCGCCGTTGTAGAGAGGGAGTGCTGTATATAGTTTTTTAAGATGTGCAGGAGAATGGCTCCCCGATCCAAACACATCTATGACGGGAATAATAAATGAGGTCCTGCTTTTGACAAGGCCTGAACCCCCCCCCCCCCCCCAACACACAAAAAATCGCTTCATACAGTGGATAATCTGTTATTCTTTCCCGTTTAAACGCAAACGTACGCAAACGCAAAACACTAAAACGTACAAAAGTGCAATTTTTGGACAATTGTGATAATTCATGTTTATCTTGGTGGCAAACAGTCTGGAGCCTGATCAGACGCCGGGTTACCCGGCGTCTGATCTGGCTCCAAACTATTTGCACTGCAAATAATAGATTTAGCGTAAACGCGTTTATTGGGAAAGAATAACACATTCTTCACGGTATGAGCATGCATTGTACAGGATAAGTATACTCGTATCTATTTAATACCCAAAGATAGTTTTTGCAATGCTGTCATCTTTCCTTAAAATACTTCATTTCGTTAAACATACATTATTCGTTTGAACCAGCTAGTCTTTGCAGCAATCAACTTACCTTTGTCGACCAAGCAACCCGAAATCGCCGGTCCCATATTCCAACATCCGATGCTCACTCCTTTGTTTCCTTGAAGATCTTCCATGTGAAACTGTCACCATAAATACACAGCCTAGGAAGACAATGTTGACAATATTATTTGACGTTGAGACCATCTTAGTATCTTTCTATAGTAGTATTTGATACTACTCTCTGTTGTTGTAGGTACTGTAACCCAATGTTTCTGCCGATCCTATATAGCCTTGGTTGTCTTTATATACAATCAGGTCCGTGACACTTCTACGTACATCAAACTTGGGAAAGGCATTCTGGCTCTTTGAACCTTAAGTAATTGTCCATCTGCCGCAGTTTTATAGGCTACATTTCTAAAGAAGTACCTTATATTTGTTGTATATAAAATTTGATCAGCGTTTCAAACATGTTGGATTCAGATAAGACGTCGAGGTACTCGGTGTCTCATCTGGACACAAACTGTTCGTATAGGTATACGACTGAACACCGCTAACGCGCAAAGAGTAAACTTTAGTACGCTTTAAAATTGTCGTATGGCGCGTTAAAGAATACATTAAAGGTATTACTTAAGTAATGTCTCATGAAAATTTCAAATAGTTTAGATCTATATAAGACGCATACAGAGTCAATCGTTGCTTCATCTGGGTCCAAACCTTTTGCAAAAATGGCCCAAATTAAGCCATCCTTACGCTAAAAGGAACCACTGTTTTTACACTTAAATAACTCGGGATTGTGAATGCAGCCGAACCTTAATATATCTAGTCCGAACTTGCATAATTTGCATTTACCCTGTTTTATACAACTGCCTTTCGATATCTCAAATGCAAGTCAATCGGACAAAACCCTTTTTACATAGCTCAAACTTTGCTAATCAGCGTTTTAACTTTAAAACGCTTTGATATTAAGCAAGTGCGTGTTATCGAGGTCTGATAGTCATATCGAAGTGTTTTGTTGAGATTCTATTTTATTGTTTGTTCACAACAAAGCAATGCGTTTGTTTTTTCAAGTTGACAAGGTTTAGTTTGTTTTCACGCGGTCAATTAATTTTGACCTCAATGACTGGAAGGTTTTCCGGAATACCGTAGTTTCCATGCTTTTGATCTCTCGTTACATTGGAGAAAGCGTGTCTCTTTGCTAACAAAAACATATCTTTTAAAACAGATATTCGAAATTGTTTAGAACCTGATCGGACAACAAGATACTCTGTTGATTATTTTTATATCCTGTCGTACTATCGATTGCTTTGAAACTGTGTAAAAAATTAGTCAATTAAAAGTTATACATTTTTAGTAAAGGAGCTTAAAGGCGAATGTCAAACATGACTGTATAAAACCGGACAGGATAAATCTTCTGCCCGTTCACACTTTCATGATAAAATTTATCGTAAGGTTTTTACCCCTTCACCGCCATATTGTCGCCTGCTTCAATATTGATGTCTGCAATATCGTTTCAAAGTAAGCTTTGAGGCAGTATAACTGCCGTAATTTCAAACCAAGTGGCGACCAGTTAGACCCTAGGTCAAAACTGTTTGCAAATGCGCTTTAAGGTGTCATTGAGAGTGAAAGGGTTAAGGGCCACTAAATTGTGACGTGTATTTAAACATGAATGTCTTTGTTTATGTCCAATGGATGTAGAAATATCATAATAGAGCAGTTTTAAATTTAATACAAAGAAATAACGATACAAGACTAAAATTGTTTGCATACTGAGGGGTCTGATCAATTCGCAAACAGTTTGCAATATCGACTTAATCTCTTTCGGAAGGGAAATGGTTTATTCAAATTAAGGCATGCCATTTGTGTAATCGTTTCATGGTCTATTCGATAAATTGTTATTGTAATTGCCACATACTATATAAACCCGCTGCATGTGTAGGGCAACTTTTGTAGCGAACACTTTGGAACTTGATGAGCCATCGAATAGCTCGTCTTCTCATCTGGATCCACTCTGTTTGACACTCTGATGATATTTTTCAAAAAGGAAATAAAAAATAAATCAACTCTGCGAATTTGTGCAGACGACAAATTGTAAACGTGCTATGGATCACGTGTTAGGATTAATTGACATTGAAACATTGATAAGATCGTCTGTTCCCAGCACTCATCCCCTGTAAATCAAAGATGAGACAAAGATTATCTATAAAATATCTCTTTTATTGCAGTGCTGCATTAAAACTATTACCCGATACGGGCCAATAGCATGTTTCTAGTTTTTGAAGACAAGTGATTACTTAAAGCAAGATGGAAGTAAAACAGAATGTGCCCTTAAGGCACATTTTACTTTACTTCCAGTCTACTTTAGGCTACCAGCTGCTTGAATATAGAAATTATTTCTTATGTTAAATATTCACAACTGTATAAATTTGAACTTTTTTCTTCAGTGAAGTTATAAATTAGAGGCGTAAAAATGCGTATAAATTATGGGGTAATGAGATGGCCTGAACACATGTTATTCCTTTAAATGTTAACTTTAAAAAGAACAGGCAGATATTTCAGAGCCAGACTGGAAAGACATTAACGTATTTGAATATTTGCAATAAATTGGAATTGAATATGAATTTCATTTTGTCCTAGGATATCAGATCGATACATAATCAAATAGGGAGGACATATATCAAACCATTTTTCCGATCAAACCTAACATGTTTTCTATATTTCTACAGCTGTTGAATTCTTCAAAAGGGATTTTATACATATACATATATTTATCAGTAGCATTTAAGCTCAGAAAAGGTTGAGTATTTTGTATTGCTATAGACTCATCCTCGAAATTTGTAATATTCTACAATTTAATAATACATTTTCAAAGTATATTTTTATTGTTATGATATACGGAATGATATAGTATGTTAAGTGTGTGCATGCATCTATCACATGTACCAATTATTATGTATTATGAAATCATATTTGTAATTAGTTAAATAGCTATCTATCTATCTTATTACGCCTTGAAACTTTTAATGAACAATTCCAGTTTTTGTCATTTTTTGACTATATCTATTTAGGATATTTCAAATATAAATTGAAAAATGTGAAAACAGAACTAGCTGGGAACTAGCCATGGACCTAATACCACGGCACCCAAATAACACGTATTCCTCTTCACTCTTCACTAACCCGACCTATCCTATTATTATCTCTAAAACCTAACAAGTAAAATGGAGAAAACGCTTTTCTTTCCCGTTTAATCGCAAACGAAACGCAAACGCAAATCGCTTCAATGGTGTAAATTACCATTTTTTGACATTTCTAATTATTGCTTTTCTATATTTACCTGGAATCTGATCTTGCTCCAAACTGTTTGCGCTGGAAAAAATAGCTTTAGCGTTAACATGGTAAACGCGTTTATTGGGGAAGGAATAGCGTTTTCTCTACTGTACACGGTATACAAAGGACACAAGCAGGTAGATAAAATACCTTTTGATATGATTTTTAAGACTAAAGGGTAGTCTATAACATTTGTACTGAATGCCCTCGAAACCTTAAAGACAGCACTGATATCACTTTGGCATTGGGTCCTGTGTGTAAATGACGCGTCAAATGAATAACTATGGGTTAACGGGTTAAACACTTGTGCCAATTACGTCCAAATAAAAAGTCAAAGGAAACATTTCCTTCATCCTTACAGTTTGTGGTTTTATCAGTCTTAAAGTAAAGCAGATTCTTCCTTTTACCCCTTCACTGTCGTGACGTCATCAATTTTAAAAAAATTGTCGTCTGCTTTTATTTCTTATATTTTGATTTTTCTATTTTTACTGAATAAATATTGAAATGAGTGTTAAACAGTTTGAATCCTGATCAGACGCCGCGTAACGCGGCGTCTGATCAGGATCCAAACTGTTTGCAAAAAAATGTTGTGCTTGGGGTACATGTAAGGTAGTGAAGGGGTTAAGGATTTTCATTATTGTAACCTTTTTCAACTCGTTTTAATACCATTTATGTTCAATAGAATAATTTGAACAAAAACTTCTTAAATACATCTATAAGTTATAAAACTCTTCATCCAATGATGTGTGACTTATCATCAGAACTTGTGAATTATTGACCTGTTCTGATGAAATGTCGCGCATCATTGGACAAAGGGAAAACATCGATGGTTTGCAATAAAATAACAAGCAATCGATACTTCCCATGAATACCCGGGTACAATGGAGAAAACGCGTTTACTCGAAAACTTTTTATATTAATTGCAAACAGTTTGGAGCCTTATAAGACGCCGGATAATCCGGCGTCTGTTCAGGCTCCAAACTGTTTGCCACTCAGATTAAAATAAATTGTAAGAATTGCCAAAAACGTCTTTTTTCAATTTTATTGCAATGTATTTGCGTTAAACCTTTCAACACTAAGTATATCTTATGGATTATTATGTTCCCGTGTGTATTTGTTTAGTTACCCAAACATGAAACAGGCTACTTGGAATTCTGTGTAATTTAATAAACACTTGTCTAAATTAGCAAACAGTAGATGCCCGTATCAGAGGGCTTCTATAGAAGCACTCTGATCTGAGTCTATACTGTTTTCAAATGTAATGAGTATATTTAAGCAGGTCACTATTGTTGAAAGCGTTAAACGGAAAAAATAACATCTTCTCTGCTGTATTTGATTGATACCTCCCTATAAGATACAACGCGTTTACAAACAGTGTAGATCACGATCAGACGCTTCATTTACCGACTTCTGATCCGGATTCAAACACATTAACACTCATAGCGATACAACTAAAGACAGTATACCTAAATTTCAATTAAAAAAACCCAACCCCCACCAAACAACAATAACCAAAAATCAACAAACAAATCAGACGACAGTTGTTTAAATCGATGACGTCATGGCAGTAAAAGGGTTAGTACTAATATGGAAATCCAAATCTCCAAACGCATTTGGACTCTAGTTGAAATCATCTCGCATAAAGGTCGGAAAGGAGTTAGAACGCCATCAGCGATTGCATTCGACTTTGAAAACAGTTTGGATCAGTTCGTAACACGGTTTCTGATGAGGACCCGAGCTCTTTGGCAATAATTTCCAGATTTATGCCGTCATTTTATATTTAAAGTACATACCACGTTTTAAAGGGACTCGCAACCGGATGGTGTACTTGTCAAAATAAAATAAAATACTCAAATAAAAGCAAATTTGTGGCATTATTTGGCTTCTGACATTAAAAAAATATGATCAGTCCAAAAAAAGTCTCAAGAATCGGCACCGAATCTTAGTTTTTTAAGATATTTTCCATCGTTTTTCTATAGCGTTAGCTAACGGTATAGTTGTTGTTGTTGCTTCTTTACACGGGCTCAGACATAAACCCGAGACGAATAAAGTAGTAAAAGAACTATCGATCGCTACTAGTGAAGTACGTTAATTCGCTACTATAGATATAGAGAGCGCTGGTAGCCGAGGTAGTATAGGAGCTTCCTCTTTTTTTCACGTTTCTCTCCGCATGGAGGGTCACGGGTTCGAATCCCACCAGGGCTTCTTCTTTTTTTTTTTTTAAATGGATTTTTTAACAGAATTTATTATCCTAAACTAAATCTTACCCATTTATATAAGCATTTGACATATATTTACAAATTACTATTTTTAATGCTAAATCCGGTTGCGAGCCTCTTTAAAACAGTCGATATTATAGTATTTAAAAGGTTGAAGCAGGCGACACCGTTTGACAGTAGAGGGTTAGTCCCTTCACTGCCTTGCCCCGAGTATAATTGTTATTTGCAAACAGTTTGGATCCTGATCAGACGCCGCGTAACGCGGCGTCTGATCAGGACCAAAGCTGTTTGACTCTCAATTTTATATTCCTAAAGTCAAAATAACTTAACTTTAAAGTTGATAAATAAAAGCAGACGACAAATATTTGAAGCTGATGACGTCATGGCAGTGAAGGAGTTAATATATCATTTGATATTTTATATGGTTTTGCACCAATAGATATTAGTTTTTAATAATGTATGGACTTTGTTGTCATGTTGTCGGTTGGGGATTTTGATAAATTGATATCGCATCATTGTTATAAACGGGTCAACGAAAGTCAGCAGTTATCGTTGGAATCATGCATTCATGCATACATAGCAATGGAGAGTATGCATGCCTAACAACGGAGGAACCTCATTATTTCAACCCATTAAAGCAATACATTTTAATGTTGTTAAATACAATGTTGGCTTAAAGCAAGATGACACTAAAGGCAGTGTATCCTCAATGAACTTAAGCTAAGCATATGGCTTATTCAAAAGAGTCACTTGCTGTTTATACCAGAAATCGACAGTGGTTTGTACGATGTTAATGGTTGAATTTTACTGTAGAAAAACAATCCGCCAGGTCCAGAGCTTTGTCAGTACAATCAGGGCTAAACATATACAAAATATATACACTCAAACTTTATAGTTATACGTGAACGGTAAATACATATTTACAGTTTTACGGAATACATATATATATAAATACATATTTACAGTTATACGGAATATATTTAAATACATATTATACAGTTATACGGAATAAATATAACACATATTTAACAGTTATACGGAACAGGCATTTACATATATTAGGTTTGACAGTTATATGGAATAGATATATACATACATTGTAGTTGACAGTTTTTCGGAATGGATATAGATATTTTACAGATAAATGGAATAGATATGAAAATATTTAGCAGTTAAAAGGAATAAATGTATACGTTGCTACAGTAATATTGACTTGATGCTAGAATATATATACAGTCCACACTCGTTAATCCGAATTTCATGGGACCAAGAAAAATAATTCGGATTAACGGGAGTACGAATTAAGCGATTGGATCGATAACAGTCATCTTGTATCAGCTTTGTCATCTCCGGTCATCGTTTTTTGATAGGATGTCCTCCCCGTAATATTTCTTTTCAGTTAATGCATATACGTAAAAAAAGTATTTTTTTTTGTTTTCGTTTAATACTTATGCAATAATAATGATGTGCTTTAAATGTGATAACTTTGTTTAATCCCATAATCCAGTTAATGAAACCAACTAAACACAAACCTTTGTTTACTCTCTGCTACTTACGGACATACGCCGCATCCATACCCATATGTGTATTCATAAAGACATTACACACATGCATACAAACCGGCACATTTTACGACAATGGTTTTGATAACACAAATCATGAAATACATTAAAAAAATTCTAATACATTTATGTCATAAATATTAAATCGTAACAATAGCTTGAAACTTCGAAAACCAGCGATAATAATTTTTTCGCATTTGTAAACGATTTACGTACGTACATGTACATACAACGTTCAAAGTGAAGTAGCGATCTCAATATCGCAAAGAAGAATATTGTTACAAACATTTGAGCAACGTATGTCAACACCTTCCGCTTGTGTTTTTAAAAGATCTATACGGTTTCTATCGGATACAAATGTGTTTAATTGGCCAATACTGCAAACATTGTGTACAGTCTTTAGGCGGTGTAATTAGTTTTCGCGAGTGTTTGGCGACCATAATTATGACCAGTCTGACACCCGATCGAGGTGTGAAAATTGCACTTCGGATTAAGCGTGTCAATTTGAGGGTAAGTCTTTTCAAAGGGACCAGATAAATACTTCGGATTAACGGAAAATTCGGATAAACGAAATTTGGATAAAGCGGAGTTGATTTATATAGAATAAGAAGGGGGAAAATCGGGACCGGGAGAAAAATTTGGTTTAACGAGAATTTCGGTTTAAGCGAGTTTGGATTAACGAGTTTGGACTGTATTCAAAAGTTAAACGGAATAGGTATATACATGTATGGCAGTTGTACGGAATAGATATAGTACATAATTTACAGTTATATGTGATATATTTTGACAGTTATTCGAAATGAAATAGATACATACATTTTTTTTCACAGTACAATGGAAATACGAGGGTGTTAAAATACGCAGAATTGTTTCATATCTTATTCTTTAATGGTCAAACAATAATTACTTTTTCTTGGCAAATATATGCCTATTTGACGTTTGGTTTTATATAGTTAAACATTTTTGTCTTAACGCGGATGAAGGAGCGAAAGTAAGACTGAGGTGTTGTTCCTGCCTCTTAACTTTAAACATTGTCGCCGTCTTTGGCGTGAAAAATTTGGATTGAGCTACGATATAACTCATTCACCTCTGAAACGTTGGGTGTAAAATTCAAGTTTTCATTTAAATCTAGTATATCTATAATAATATAGCGTTGTTTTCAGCATTATATTGCCAAATGGCAAATATTGCAGACCTTGACCATGTAGCGGACTCCTCTGATTTGGGCCCCCACTGTTTGCATATTGCACGTATACTTTTAACAGGATCAAATTTATCGTGATATCTACCCCTTTACCGCCATATTGTTGTCTGCAATATCGTTTTAAAGTAATAATTAAGGCAGTGTTACTTACGTAATTTCAAGACTAGTGGCAAACAGTTTTGATCCTAATCAAACGCCGCGTTACGCGGCGTCTGTTTAGGATCAAAACTGTTTGCAAATACGCTTTATTACGCCATTGAGAGTGAAAGGGTTAATTACTTATTTTTAGCTCTGTTACTTAAACAATTAAAGTGTTAGACAAACCGAGTTTGGAATACTAACGTATCAAGTCTAAATGGGACTGGCGGACAAGACTGTGGCTGGCCGACATATTTGATTCCATGGAATTCTGTTTTTTTAAGAATCTCTACTTATATTTCATTGAAATGGTCGTATTCGAATCAGGGCAACTATCGCGTTAGTTGGAATATTTGTCAACAAGCTCTATTCGAATCACGACTTGATGTTTACCGTTGACAAAATGTTGTCAAACCCTAAAATCGAGCGTTGATTTAGTCACGTGACCACGTTTATACCACGTGATTAGTGTCTCTAGATAAAACAAACATAAAGACCCTCTCAATTAATCGATTGGATCCAGATCACATGGCATTATGTGCGTATTTAAAAATTGGGAGCATTACGACTGTTTTAACGAGTGTTTGATTCATTTCCATTCGTCCGGAAGTACAAAGTTTTCGTTGACTACAATTTCTATTCGAGTCGGGCCAAAATCGTTGACATCAGTAAATCTTCGCGCGTTTGCTCCGCCCACTTTTCGTTGACCACAAACTCGATGATTCGAATACGACCAATGATACATAACAAAATACCGGTATACAGAGGGGAAATGTGTATATGCCACACCCTTATGTTCCATTCCAAACAGTGCCGGGCCACAAAAACGTATTGCGTTTATATGTATCTAAACGGTGTTTAGAACGTTTCCAACAACATGTAAATATAAAATTGACCATACTTATTTTCCCGAATAAATTACTTTATGCGAAAAACAAATTATATCTCCATTGCAAACAATTTGGAAACAGATCAGACAACGGTTTAAAAATGTTTAAAACTCTGATTTAAATAAATGGTAAACGAAACCTAGATAGTTTCGAGAAACTTTAATTGTCAACATTTTCTTGCATTACGTTTCCGTATAGCTTCGTTTAAATTTGAGAGAATAACGTCTTCTAAATATTGAGATCTATGACTTTTATCCTTTCAGCGTCTCACATGGACGGAATGTATGGGTTTTGCAATTTGTTTGTGGCTATACTGGCTGTGACTGTGAGATCAGGTATGCCATATTGTATTTTCTCCATTGTCGCCTATGTGGGATAGACATTTGCCAAATGGGGAATCGCTGTGTCCTCTATAGTTGTAACGCCAACTTTTTACCTAGCTTAACCACAAGCGCTGCATGACGCGGGTAACTAAATGACGTCATTTGTAATGACGTTTATATACACAAGGTCATGTTTGGGCGGAAAAAAGTGCACGCAAACTGCAGTTTTTAGTCATTTGTATCATGTTTTAATGATTTATATGGGAGAAAAAAAAATCAACAATTCGTTTTGTTGATATAGGATATAAACTTTCCCCCTCGCGTCAGAAAATTCACGAAGGGATTCAGCAAGCACCGTCCCTGCATGCATTTTCTGACCTTCAGGGGAGAAATTCCTATCCTACATCAACACTCATTATGGATACTCATATTCTCCCATTTTCGCCTATGTGGGATAGGGGTTTGTCACATAGGGAATCAATTAAGCCTCCATACCACGTGACGTCAACTGTTTGCCCAGCTTAACCATATGCGCTGCATGACGCGGGTAACTAAATGACGTCATTTGTGATGACGTTACTATAAACACCGTGATGTTATGGCGGAAAAAGTGCGCACACACTGTAATTATTTTGTTATTTGTGTCATGTATTGTTCGATTTTTCTGACCTGTCGGAGTTATTTTTAGAACAGAATAGTTCATTATTGTAAAAGGATAACAGGGTAACATCGGATCTATATAGTCGTACACTTTCCAACTTGAGATAAGTATGATCCTCGTGCAGCACGAGACCACAGGGAACCGACACGATTGCTTTTTGAGAGAGAAAAAATGTCAGAAGGTATATATAGAGACAAGGGGTACAACTGATCGTCAGTATATTCTCACCCTTTCTCGACAAAATCGGGCATATCATGAATAATAATTGATGAAACGACACCCCTTTTGCATTTCTGTCTAGCTAATACAATACCCTTTCATAAAAACATAACATCAAGCCAACTGTAAGTATGCATTTTCAACAGTAACTGCGTCTACCTACTGAAATCACCGATTTTCGGAAAACGGGACAGGTGTTCGTTCACAGTCGACACAGCATTGGCCACTACTGTTCGCTTGTTTAGGCGGTAATATCGAGCATGCCAGTCATACAGTTCCATATATATACGTTTTTAACCACCACGACCCGACATGATTTAGTTTTGAGTGAAATAAATTGTCAGAAGGTATATATAGATACTCTAAAGACTATATATACCTTATGAATTTTTTTCTCAAAAAGTCAAAACTGTCGGTTGCCCTGTAAGGTAAACATGCGAATTTGTTGTTGGTACGGCACTACTTTGAGAAGAAATCAGCTTTGAACGGTATCAAAAACATATATATATGGAACTGTATGACTGGCATGCTCGATATTACCACCTAAACAAGCGAACAGTAGCGGCCAATGCTGTGTCGACTGTGAACGAACACCTGTCCCGTTTTCCGAAAATCGGTGATTTCAGTAGGTAGACGCAGTTACTGTTGAAAATGCATGCTTACAGTTGGCTTGATGTTATGTTTTTATGAAAGGGTATTGTATTAGCTAGACAGAAATGCAAAAGGGGTGTCGTTTCATCAATTATTATTCATGAAATGCCCGGTTTTGTCGAGAAAGGGTGAGAATATACTGACGATCAGTTGTACCCCTTGTCTCTATATATACCTTCTGACATTTTTTTTCTCTCAAAAATCAATCGTGTCGGTTCCCTGTGCACGAGACCGCTGCGCTAACTTTGGTCGTATTCGAATCATCGAGTTTGTTGTCAACGAAAAGTGGGCGGAGCAAATGCGCGAAGATTTACTGATGTCAACGATTTTGGCCCGACTCGAATAGAAATTGTAGTCAACGAAAACTTTGTACTTCCGGACGAATGGAAATGACTCAAACACCCGTTAAAACAGTCGTAATGCTCCCAATTTTATATACGTATATAATGCCATGTGATCTGGATCCATTCGATTAATTGAGAGGGTCTTCATGTTTGTTTTATCTAGTGACACTAATCACACGGTCACGTGACTAAATCAACGGTCGATTTTAGGGTTTGACAACAGTAGCGCGTTCAAGTACCGTATCGATGCAATCGATTGCAACGGAAAACGGTAACAATTCACCTTTAACGACCGTTACGTTGTTACCGATTGCGAACGACACGAACGGCCTCAGAGGTAGTTCGCCATCCCCAACAAGGAAAACATAATGGCTACCAAATGAATTTAATAAAACCAGCGAACAGTCCCGACTTATTTCTCATCAATAAACCAACATTTTCCGATACTTAAAGTATCAAACAAAGCAGCTTACATCTGAGCAGCTAAATCTTATTTTTATATGCGGTGAAATTGATGCATTTCAGTTGATTAGTGCACTTTTGCTTGTGTTATTTAGATCGCACATAAATCGTTCGTACCCTTGAAAAGTTAATAAACATTGGCGCGCAATGAGTTATTATTGAAGAGTATCGGTGAACGTTAGTTATTACACCTCGCTTTGAGTTACATTGTTAAATTCCCATAGACCTACAGTTAACATTTTGCATGTCTTGTATCTATACTGTCACTCTTTATGATATTCTTTTTGTGACGTCATTCTAAAGGACATTACTTTTTTACTACGTCCGAAAACGTACTGTCAGCCTTGACATGCCAATCGCTATTGGATACATTGGAACGTTTTAAAGAGTGGTAACTTATAATCAACTTTTGGCTTTTTCTGTACAAGTTGCTTCCTTTTGTCCATTCCTTAACGATTTGCCATAATTTCGGAAGAGGATATTTGCCACCTAGACAATGTAAAGACGCTGTTTCTTCAATTTACTTATCATAACGTTCTTCTTTGTTTACTTGTAATATAATTATAAACAATGTGACGTCGTAAGACATGTCCGCGCTAAATTGGTGTTCACAACACATTTTATAAAAGACGAATAAAACGATTCCAAAGCCAGGGTTGATAAGCTCGGTGTAATAAAATAAATATTAGATGTCAGTTTGCGTGACATTCAAATTGTCAACCCTCGAAAACAAGAATGTCACCCTCGGCTACGCCTCGGGGTGACATGCTGTTTCTCGGGTTGACAATTTGAATGTCACGCAAACTGCCATCTAATATTTATATAATGTCGTACTATATGGGTTGTTTGCATCGGTTAATGTTACTGTTCGCTGATACGGTACTTGAACGCCCTACAGTATGTCAACGGAAAACATCAAGTGGTGATTCGAATAGAACTTGTTGACAACTATTCCAACTAACGC
The DNA here is from genome assembly GCA_922989275.2 of Gari tellinella. NCBI lineage: Eukaryota > Metazoa > Mollusca > Bivalvia > Cardiida > Psammobiidae > Gari > Gari tellinella. The sequence continues at coordinate 11,596,196 of OV277873.1, forward strand.
GATAGTTGTCCTGATTCGAATACGACCTTTACTACTATCTTATTATTTCCCAATAAACGCAATTGTATACTAAAACTATTATTTCCATTGCAAACAGGTTTGAGTCAGATCAGACGCCGGGTAACCCGGTGTCTGATCAGGCTCCAACCTGTTTGCTAATCAGATTAAAAATATATCAAAATATTCTAAAATTAAATTTCCACAGTTTAGCGCATTGCGTTTGCGTTCAAACGGGAAAGAATAATATACATGTATCTTCTACTGTACAATACGCACAAAAATTACAGCTATCCGTATCTCTAACTGGATGTATAGAAACTCACCCCTTTTAAAGTTTTAGAATGTTCCAATCTAAAAATAACTCCGACAGGTCAGAAGAAAACACTAATATTATTGATTTAAATTGGAGAGAAAAAAAACTACCATTTGTTTTGTTGATGAAGGATAGGAATATCTTCCTCTCGGGTCAGAAGTTTCACGTAGGGACTCGGCAACCCTCGTCCCTGCATGAGTATTTTAGCCTCGAGGGAGAAATTCCTATCCTATATGAACACCCCTGGTGGATTCTTATAAACTCATTGAAGTCTGATACTTCAAATGGCATTTTAACTTTTAAATTGATACCTTCACTGCCTTACGCTGAGTACAATAAATACTTGCAAACAGTTTAGATTCTGATTAGGCGCCGCGTAATCCGGCGTCTGATTAGAATCCAAACTGTTTGATACTCATGTCAATAGTGCTTAAGTTCAAATAAAAGCAGATGGCAATTGTTTAAATTTATGACGTGATTGCAATGAAGGGGTTAAAGCCTATTGCGTGTTGGATTATTTAAGATATGTTGTTTTGCAAAATATTTATAAGTTCCTGATTATAAAGCTCATGGTTGCATATGACAAGACTAGAATGGTGTTCACTAGTACAGTGGAGAATCTGTTATTCTTTCCCAATAAACGCGTTTACTCTAAAACTATTATTCGCAGTGCAAACAGTTTGGAGCCAGAACAGACGCCGGGTAACCCGGCGTCTGATCAGGCTCCAAACTGTTTGCCACCAAGATAAACATGAAATATCAGAATTGTCCAAAAGTTGTTCTTTTCTACGTTTTAGTGCTTTGCGTTTGCGTACGTTTGCGTTTAAACGGGAAAGAATAACAGATTCTCCACTGTACATGTACATTGTTTGTAAATCAGGACATGTGAGTCATGAATGTATGGAGGGACTTATTCTTTTTCTGGTATCAAGTAGGTATCCCTACCGGTTTGTGCCTATCGTCCCTATAAATGAGACATAGGCAAACAGTGCAGACTCAGACCAGACGCCGCATCATGCGGCTTCTGGTCTGAGTCTGTACTGTTTGCTAACAGGAATGGCTGCTCAATAAAATAATAGACCATGTACCCCTTGAATGAAATTCAATTAATCAATAAATGAGCACGGAATAACCCATTTGTCATATATGGGTAAAACCAATAAATTGCACTGAGTAAATCCCTTTTTGTTTTGAGCTTTCTATTTCACCGTCAAATTAAATCATTTCACTTCTAAACTATAATTATCATAACCTAGTCTAATTCTTTTAAAGCGTTTGAAACAAGTCTCAGATCATGTCCAAGCTTTTGAATGGTCAGAAGTATTCACACTCATCCGGCACCTGCGTATTTATATTTGACAAGCGTATTTGATTAAACTCGTAATTAATTGATCAATTGCAAAACATGTTTACCCTAACGTGGAAAGGATGTATATGGAAGGGGGTAGGTGGAAAGCTTGTCTGTCTGTCTGTCTGCCAGTAAAATGTTTGCAATGCCCACCCTTTGCGCTTGTCATGTTTTTAAAATTTTGTAAATCTTATTCTGTTGACAGGTTTGGCAGGAGGAGGCCCGCATCCAAGTACGTATGCATTAAAATCTTTTCAACTTTTTTCAGAATATGTTCTTAAGTCTGAATAAGTACTTTGATATCTATTGTGTTTGAGGTCGACGTTAAACATTCCAAAGAGACAAAAGAAAGGAAACAAAAGTGTTTTTACATGTACTTACCTCATTCACCCCTGAAACTTTTAATTTCAAATGACTCTTTAGGCTTGACTTTTACAATATATTTCAAAATAACAAACAGTGTAGACCCTAATCAGAGATAAAACAGTGTAGAACCTGAAGGAGCCCTCTGTTCTCGGTATACACTGTTTTCATGGGACAAGTGTAATCCTTAGAGTTACATTGTTTGTAAACGACGAGTATACTCGTCGCCAAGGTTGAATGTGTTAAACAAATAGGTCCACTGTAGTTTTGGTCCCGGTCAGATGTAGAATTACTCGAACAGGCTTGAAACAGTTTGCCACTCAAATTTAACACGTTAAATCCTAGCAACGGGTATAGTCGTCATTCTCAAGTAGCGTACTGTATAATGTACCATTTTTGGATGACGTTAATTTTGACAAAAGAACGCAGTTGTCGGCGTTTATCGTATTTGTGTGCTATGATTCGTACAGTGTTCCCTCCCTACAACACCGCTCCCAACAACGATTCTGCAAATCAAAACAAAATTATTACAATGTAATCATAGGTTGGTTCATAGTTTATTATTTTTGTATCCGCTCCTCTCTCTCTTTGGCGTCAAATTAGCCTACCTATAGATGGTAGAAACGGACGTTAACAACAAAAACAACAACAACAACACCCTCAACAAAAGAAAAAAAATGTATTGTATTAAAACAAATCCAATAAATTAGGGGAATTAACTCAATTTATCTCAGAGTATTTTTCATAGGGGTTACCACGCTTTTACTTTTTCAGTCGCGTCGTGGGTACACCCGGCGATTAGTTCGCCAGATGGCAGCGCAAATGTCACGATGCCAGAAGGAACTCTGGGTAACACCAGTATCACTGTAAAGACGTCACCGGAAGCCACTGCCTACGTCATTACCGCCCAAACGATACCGGATATGTTTACAATTTACACGGAGCTTGGATTACTAGCGGTTAACGAGTATGAAACAGACTATGAACATGGGATACGATTGTTTTATGTTGTGATAGAGTACGTATTCTATGTCTGCTCTTTAAATGATTACTAAATGTGTTCATGATAGTTTAGACAGAAAGCTAAAAATAGACACTAGCGAATCAAAAAGGCGTCCACGGTACTCTCTTATTTTCTGACATAGGGTTTGCGGATTCCTCCGGACTCCAAGTTCGTCTCAATTTTCCATTAAACGATTAACAAGGTTCCCCAGCGTCATTATTAGACCAATATATAGGCGGAACAGGTCAACCAAACTGCGATCTGCTTTCAGCACAATACACGAGTGTATTTCAGTATGTAGTCAAACGTGTGTTGAGCTGTGTCTCTTTGAGGGAGCATGCCGTTATAAAGTCACTGAATTATTTGAGACGCCGTCTCCTCAATGTAAGCACTATTTCTAAATCACATGAACTGTTCTGCAGTATGAACAATCACTGCAGAGTGTTTTTTACGTCCTCACTGCCTATAAATATATAAAATATAATTTGTATTGTGTATATCGAGTTCTGTATAATGTTGGAACTATTTTCTTCAGTGAGTAAATAATTTGAAGGCATTACAAGTAAAAGGCGTATTTATGGAATAATGGGTAAATATAAGTTTGACTTGTCCGAATGATGATGTTTTACTGATTTCTGTATCATACTTAATCCAAAGGGCTGAAGCGCCTGATGCCTCGACGGCGACGGCAACCCTGACTGTGTATCTCATCGACGTTAACGACAACCTACCTATCTTCTCCAGTTCACTCTACAAAACAATGGTTCCAGAAACCACAGAAGCAGGTAAAGTAATTCTAGCCTGGTTCCAAGGGTATCAAGCTTTTGAGTTGAGTCTGAAGTCGTTTTCAAGCATTTGATTGGTCAGATTTGAGCATAGGCTCAAATCTGACCAATCAAATGCTTGAGAACGGTCTCAGACGCTTTTCAAACTCTTAATAGCCTGAAGCCTGGTTTCCGGCCAATACTCGTTATACTTCATGAGAAGCATTATGGGTTATGTAGACCGGAAGTCTGGAGTAGAATGACTAAAATGTCAATATTTTCTGTTTAATTCTCTCACCACCATAGGTGACTCTCCTTGCCTTGAAAACAGTGTTGACTCAGATTAGACACCGAGTTACTTTTTGTGACGTCAGATTTCAAACAGTTCCAGATTTGTCGCCACATGGCTCCTGTCATCTTGTCTTAAACCTTTCACCGGCATGGGCGGCTACAGTTGACTTTGCAAACAGTTTCGACACTACTCCTGGTTCCAAGATTATAAAGTGTTTGAGTTGAGTCTGGAGTAATTCTCAAGCCTTTGATTGGTCAGGTTGAGCCTTACCAATAAAATGCTTGAGAACCATACTAGACCCGACTCAAAAGCTTTACGAGACAAATACTCATGCAAGCATCTGGATCGCCGCAAATGCCAGTAATAGGGTTAATGACAAGTATTACTGTACTGATATAATATTTATGTCTTAGATACTATCCTAGGTTATTCTTTCACGTTTGAACGAACGATATCTCCACAAACGCTATGCAATACCATGTTGAAAATGGAAGCAGTTTGAAATATCTGACGTTTCATGTTTATCTTACAGCCAAGCAGTTTTAGCCTGTTCAGACGTTGGATAATCCGGCGTCTGATCCGACTCAAAACTGTTTGCAACTGAAATATTTCGTTTCGAGCAAACACTTTAACTGAGAAAGAAATACTTCTCCCATTGTAAGATACATGTATGCCCATTTTATAATGTCATAAGTACGGTGTCTCGCTCGTTTACCATAAATTGCGCCAATGTCGACATGCGAAGAAGCAAAATCGCTCCCTCGCATGTCGAAAAGGTCGATATTAACCCTTTCACTGCCTTACCCCGAGTATCATAGTTATTTGCAAACAGTTTGGATCCTGATCAGACGCCGCGTAACGCGGCGTCTGTTCAGGATACAAACTGTTTTACACTCATTTCAATATCTCATAAGTCAAAATAACTAAATGTTTTGAGAAATAAAAGCAGACGACACTTATTTAAAATTGATGACGTCATGGCAGAGAATGGGTTAAAGGTTTCTGTACATTGGTTTGTTCTATTTTTCAGGCCGCGATGTAATCGGATTAACAGTCTCTGATGCAGATGTAAGCTCGGTGTATCGCTCCGTAATTTTGTCAATTGACGGTATGTGCTGTAAAGTATGGTTGCATATTTTTAACCCCACTAAACCACTATGCTTTTCTGAAAAGTTTTCAGTTAATATCTCACATAAAAAACTAAAAAGTGGACATTTAATTTTTTTCATGAAAACCCAATATGTTATCGTACCGCGTCAAATATCATAATGGTATCATAAACAGCCTCCGCATAATATAAGTGAACTGAATTTTTATGAAAGCTTATTTTTGAATCTACATTTTATGATATAAGAAAACAAGTAATCTGGGAAAATCGATTTATAAAATCAAAAGGAAAATGATTCTGTTTAATAATTGGATTAAATCTAACATCGTCCATGTTAATGACATTTTAACAAATGGTAAAATAAGAGAATTGAATATTCGTGACAAATTGATAATTAAAAGAAACTGGTTAACTGAACTTCATTAAATACTAAAGGCTTTACCTATTGCTCGGAAAATCAAGCGTTTAGATATAGAATGAAAATATCATTTGCCTGAAATACAACCTGCAAAAACTATCAACCAGAGACACAAGAAAAGTATACATTACAAACACATTTGAACCTCCATATATTCATAAATTCTGGAAGAGGTTACAGCGGAGAATCTGTTATTCTCTCCCGTTTAAACGCAAACGTACGCAAACGCAAAACACTAAAACGTAGAAAAGAACAACTTTTGGACAATTCTGATATTTCATGTTTATCTTGGTGGCAAACAGTTTGGAGCCTGATCAGACGCCGGGTTACCCGGCGTCTGATCTGGCTCCAAACTGGTTGCACTGCAAATAATAGTTTTAGCGTAAACGCGTTTATTGGGAAAGAATAACACATTCTCTACTGTATTCAAGAAACCTATTAATTGGAACTCGATCTGCTATATAATAAATAAAAGATATCACTAATAATAAAATTAAACAATTTTAGATGAACAATATCTACAGGATTGTTCCAATAAATGAAAATTTGTTCAAATGGAAAATCAAAATAACACATTCTGTGCATTTTATAACGACATAGAAACTTTACATCACTTACTCATAAACTGTTCATATACAGTGGAGAATCTGTTATTCTTTCCCGTTTAAACGCAAACGTACGCAAACGCAAAGCACTAAAACGTAGAAAAGTACAACTTTTGGACAATTCTGATAATTCTTGTTTATCTTGGTGACAAACAGTTTGGAGCCTGATCAGACGCCGGGTTACCCGGCGTCTGATCTGGCTCCAAACTGTTTGCACTGCAAATAATAGTTTTAGCGTAAAGGCGTTTATTGGGAAAGAATAACAGATTCTCCACTGTACCAAAGACTTCTTGAAACAGATTCAGGATATTTCCCTCAAACTTGGTATAAGCCACAACATAAGAAACCTTTAATACCTGGTCATTGGCTACAAAACTGTTCTTAAAGAATATTTAGATGAAAACTTTATTCTTAGACAAATATGTTATTCATTATTTAAAACGTTTATGATAAGTGAACAGACGGCGAACAAATATAAATATGTTCAAAATGTTATATGATGGCTTAAAAACAGCAGGCTTATATTTTAAAAGTAAAAAAGAAAATCTTTACATATTTTTTAAATTTCTTAAGTGTAAATGCATGTGTGTAAATATATACAAACATTTATATTTCTATACATGTTACATCCTACGTTACGTATCTTAAAACTTCGTTTCCAACCTAGCGATTACTATGATGTATAGATACAGTGGAGAAAACGTTATTCTTTCCCAATAAACGCGTTTACGCTAAAACTATTATTTGCAGTGCAAACAGTTTGGAGCCAGATCAGACGCCGGGTAACCTGGCGTCTGATCAGGCTCCAAACTGTTTGCCACCAAGATATACATGAATTATCAGAATTGTCCAACAGTTGTACTTTTCTACGTTTTAGTGCTTTGCGTTTGCGTACGTTTGCGTTTAAACGGGAAAGAATAACAGATTCTCCACTGTATCTTAAAACTTCGTTTCCAACCTAGCGATTACTATGATGTATAGATACATGTTATATTTCCTTTCAGAATGTTTTTACTCCTGGTTGAAAACTCTTTTTGTTAACATTTAAAAAAAATCGAGTACCTACGGAAACTTCGAATACAACATTCTTTTTTTCGATTACTTGTAACATGACAGTTTTCTAGTTCAATATCTGTTTTTGTTATTCCCAATGTAAAGCTCCTTTTCAGCAGACTTCGAATTTTATAAGCCTCATCCCAATGACTTAGTCTGGCAGAGGTTCGAACTTACGGCCACTGGGTCCAAGGTTTTAAAGCGTTTGAGCTTAGTCTGAGTCTGTTCTCATGCATTTGATTGGTCAGATTTGAGCCTAGGCTCAAATCTGACCAATCAAATGCGTGAGAACAACTTTAGACACAACTGAAATGCTTTATAACTTGGACCCTGGTGTCGTGGTAGAGCGCGTTACACTTCAACAGCATTATACGGTTAAAAATAAAATAGCATTTAATTAGCAAACAATGAATTCATTTAATTTCAGATGGAAATACTGACGACTTGTTCACGATTTTCGATGACGGAAAGATTAAGGTGGCGGAGGGGCAAAATCTGTATAATTCAACGGGGTATTACTTGACCGTTAAGGCAGCTGACGGCGTCAATGAAGGCTTCACTAACGTCATAATTGGGATTTGTGAGGTCACAAGCACCGGAAGTAACATCTTTAGCACCACGACAGTGTTATTCACAATGCTCTTATCTTTTCTTTTCTTTAACATTCTCATCGCTTCAGACGACTAAAATCGCAAATTTGCAAACAGTTTGAATCCAGATCAGACACTGTGGGACGTGGCATCTGAGCAGGACCCATATTAATTAGCACTTGCATCGAAATGTCTTCAGTCATTTGTTCTGAAATCTGATTTTGCAACAACACTACAGACAGCAATGTCAAAGCAGACGGTATTATGGCGTAATTGGTTAATGGAGACGGTACAAGTCGGTGTTGAAAGTGTAACATTTTAATTACGTCGTATATCAGGACTATTTAAAACAATATTATCATTTCCTAGTAAACCGACAGGTGCTACAACAACAAGGGCAACTCCAAACCGTTTTGACGCTAATTCAGATTCTGAATAATTAAGCTATTGACACATACGCAAAGCGTTTGCTATTTAAATTTTGATTTAAGCATTGTTTTTATATAGGATCTGTCATGAGTCGACGTTTAAGACAATTGATCTCAAACGAATCTAGAATCGGAATGTTATTAAGCGAGCCTTGGCGAGCTTAATAACATTTCTATTCTTGACGAATTTGAGATCAGCTTGTCTTAAACATCGACGAGTGAAAGATTCATTTTTTCTCACATAATCAACGATGTTTAGTTATTTTTAAGGACTGTTTTTTTTTTAATCCCGATGACGTAATAACACCTTTATAAAATTATTAGTGACGTTAGAGTGACGTCATCAAAGTGATCTCCCACATGTTAGAGACAAGGATATTCGTGATCGTTGTTTGCTATAGACAACAGGGGTAGTTATGTGAAAAATTGTTATTGCAGTTCGTTTGCGTAAAGTTTCGTTATACATGTATCTGTAATCATTAACATCTTCTCCATTGTAAAAAAGACGATAAGTCAAGAATTTAACAATCATTTGGTATAAAGGGAATGATAACCTGTTTTGACCTGAACCAATTTAAGCCTAGTATTCACTAAATAGGACATTGGCAAACAGTGAAAGCCCTGACGAGACGCTGTATTACAGGGCATCTCATCAGGGTCTTCACTATTTGCTATGTTCTAAAAAATGTACGATACAGTGGAGAATGTGTTATTCTTTCCCAATAAACGCGTTTACGCTAAATCTATTATTTACAGTGCAAATAGTTTGGAGCCAGATCAGACGCCGGGTAAACATGAAATATCAGAATTGTCAAAAAGTTGTTCTTTTCCACGTTTTAGTGCGTTGCGTTTGCGTACGTTTGCGTTTAAACGGGAAAGAATAACAGATTCTCCACTGTACAGGGCATCTCATCAGGGTCTTCACTATTTGCTATGTTCTAAAAGAATGTACGATACGTATTGATAAACGCTTCAATTCAATTTGAGAATGCCTTGTATCTATGATAAAGTCTTCATTCAAGTACAACGGGAGAGTTAATTGCAATATTTTGGCGTTAATGGGTACTTAGCTTAAGTTATAAATACTTCCTTTGTTTGGGGTAGAATTCATACTAATATATAGGCCTGTAGGAGCACGTATATCGGAACACATTTATCTCATGAGGTGTGACCGATGTGCTCGTAAATCTTCATATTTGCAACAAATTTGGATATGAGACAAATGTGTACGACACACAAAAGAAAGGACAATCGAAGCACATTTGTCTCACGTTCTATCATATATTCTTACCGAATATTTAGCACATAGTAAATATTTAAACAGTCAGACAGCACTGGTGTTGCAGAAACAGATTATATTCTTAGAGAGAAGCATCGGCTTAAAAAAGAGAAAACGGCACAACTCTATTCCAACTAAAAGGCCAACGAGACCAAAATGGACGATGTGCAAAAAGAAATGCTAAGTAGATACATAAAACTGTCTTGGAAAAACAAACTGTGATGCAGAAAAATGCACTATGATTTCTGCGGTTTCCGTTACAAACAAATACAATTTGTTGAATGTTGCTTAATTGATCACTCATTTAGATTTGTAAATGAAAGGACACATAAGCGTTTAAGGCTTTTGTTTAGGATAATAAACGTCCATAGAGCACAAAGCCCCTTTAGCTCCCATGTTATGAGTGACAGTCCAATACTCGTAAGTGTCAGGCGTCTTTCGAGATCAGTTGGACGAAACAGTGGGTTGCTTTTAGATATAAGAAAATTCATTAGAAAAAGAAAATAGTTTAATGTTTTCTTACTTAGTGTGTGTTGTATTGGTTGGTATGAAATCACAGATATACTGCTGAATTTTAGAAATAAAGGACTGTTTTTAGTTGTTGTTTTGACTGCATCTGTCGTATTAACATACTATGATATTGTGCCCATTGCTCTGCCCTTTTAGCTCACACCTAACTTAACTTACTCCTAAAACTTACACTACCGTACCACTACCCTAATCCTGCGTCTAACACTATCCTACCCCTACTATGTCACTATACTACACCTAACCCTATTCCTAACACTACCATACCCATCTCCTACTCCTAAAACTAGGACTACCTCTACTATACCACTAACCCTATCTTACTAACCTACCTCTTACACTACACTACTCCTACCATTCCTTTCTTACTCATACAACTATCACTACCCTACTCCTAAAATATTTCTACCCTACCCTTACCCTACCCATAATACTACACTACTTCTCATATAACTACCTACTCCTACGTCTAGCACTACTCTACGTCTAGCACTACCTACTCCTACGTCTAGCACTACTCTACGTCTAGCACTACCTACGCATACGTGTAACACTACTCTTCCCCTACGCCTAGCACTACTCCTATCATTACCTACGCCTAGCACTACTCTACTCCTATCACTACGTCTAACACTACTATACTCTACTCCTACCACTATCTACGTCTAACACTACTCTATGTCTAGTACTACTCTACTCCTATCACTGCTACAGTGGAGAAAACGTTATTCTTTCCCGTTTAAACGCAAACGTACGCAAACGCAAAACACTAAAACGTAGAAAAGAATAACTTTTTGACAATTCTGATAATTCATGTTTATCTTGGTGGCAAAAAGTTTGGAGCCTGATCAGACGCCGGTTTACCCGGCGTCTGATCTGGTTCTAAATGTTTGCACTGCAAATAATAGTTTTAGCGTAAATGCGTTTATTGGGAAAGAATAACACATTCTCCACTGTACGCCTACACCTAGTACTACTCTACTCCTATCACTACCTACGCCTACGTCTAGTACTACTCTACTCCTATCACTACCTACGCCTACGTCTAGCACTACTCTACTCCTATCACTGCTACGCCTACTTCTACTCTACTCGTATCACTACCTATGCATACATCTTATCACTATTCTACGTCTCACACTACTCTATCACTAACACTACTCTACGTCTACCCCTTACACTACTCTGCCCCTAACATTACTCTACGTCTAACACTACTCTTGGTCTAACACTACCCTATTCCTATCACTGCCGTACTAGTACAACTTTCCAAATGATTACATCTACCACTGCCTTGAAACTATCAATAACGTCCTCACTAACTACTATACTACAAGAAAGCAAAACACACCAATGTAAATAAATGCAAAAAGGCGTCATTGACTCCCATGTGAGAGTCTTCAAAGAAGGCAATTGTTGAGCCATACAATGAAATTGGCCTTAAACATAACACGGCCCTTGAATACAAAAATAGTTTTTCTTTCGACAGGTTTGTCCAGAGTGAGTTAAAACGTTATGAAAAGTAAAACGGATTTTTAACTAATTTTGATGCATTTTAGCCGGCGATTATTTCATTTATGTCCTATAATAGTATCGGTCCGAATTAAATCTTGAGTCGTTTTTATTCTAGTTTCTGTAAACAAATTAACACTAATAAAATTATAAATGCTTTACATCCAAATGCTGTCATACCCGAGGTAAGCCTATGAAAGAGTAACTGTTGTTAGGCCACGAGCAATATAGCAGTTAAGAGTGCCAAAGAGTTATTTTTCACGTGTTAAGTATAGTTGTGGACTGCTAACTCTTTCAACACCATGGCGCTGTTTAATTCTTAACATTTGCAAACAGTGTAGACCCAGATCTACTCAATCACTTCCCTACTCCGAACAGGATAAACACTGTGCTTATTTAGAGCAGTAGTTTAAAATACCTTGAATTCCAAGTAGACTGGCTCATGGTTTGGTAACTTAAAAGATCCACAAGAAAACCTTATAACCCATAAGAGTTACTAAGTTGCTAAAGTATCGTTTGCTTCGAAATGGTCGTCTACGAAATAAACCATAAACGGGTTCATGTTTTTTATAAAAGAATAAAAACTCAGTTTGGGTATTAAACACATTTGTAGTTTTGGTCATGATCAAATGATCAAAACTGTATGCAAACGTGTGTCTTCGCGTCTATTATAATAATTATAAGTTAACCCTTGCCTTACCCCGGGTACCATAGTAATTTGCAAACAGTTTAGATCCTGATCAGACGCCGCGTAACGCGGCGTCTGATCAGGATTCAAACTGTTTGACACTCAATTTTATATCTAAATATTTACAATTTAAATTTAAGAAATAAAAGCAAACGACAATAACTGTTTAAAGCTGATGACGTCATGACTGGCATGGCAATGAAGGGGTTATATTCAAGTCTTGCTTACGTCATCATATCATTTAGTCATATGGTATTCGAAAAGTAAAATTAAGCCGTGTCATATGACCACGAGACTTATTGAATTGTAAAACGGTGTAAACGAAGCCTCTTAGACGTCTCAGACCCGGAGTATGATCGAGTTCTACACTGTCTTACAAGTTGGGTAGATGCTGAGAAGTTTCATAGAGCGTAGACCAAAACTAAGCGCTGCTTCTTTGACGTGGCGTCTGGTCTAGGTCTACACTATAGTAACTCAGTGTTTACCAGAATACAAATTGTTTGACATTCTAATTATAGTTTCTGAACAAAATTGCCATTAACTTTGAGAAAAAGTGCAGACTATAAATTTTGCAAATGGCAATTGCAAAGCGTGAAGAGGGTTAGACACTTTCGTTCGACCTTTTGTTATACAACGCTCACTCCCTAGAACAATCCTCCCAACAACGATGCCCTCCTTACAACAATGCTAGCAACTGTTCCCCAAACATAAAAACACAGATATACTGCTGAATTTTGGTAATAAAGGACGTTTTTAATTATTGTTTGACCGCATCTTTCGTATTAATATACTATGATAGTTTGCCCATTGCACTGCAATTTAGATCATCAGAGCACAGAGTGCTCTAGGTGAGCTATTGTGATATACACTCTGTACGTCGTCTGCCGTCCGTCCGTCTGTCCTTCAACAAATGCAAACAATTTCTCAGGGTAGCCAATCTTCATCAGAAGCATCAGTAGGGTGGGTAATGAAAATTTGTGGGAAGAAAAAGGATGAGGTAATTTGCCTGGTTGTCATGGCAACCGTCCACGATTTCTAGAAAAATATACTTCTCCGAATTTACTGGTCCAATTTCAATTTGGTTTTGACCAAAATGTTTTTTTTCAATATACTTTAAAAGTTGTTCAAATAATTTTGATCTGTCTAAAAGAATGGGCGCCAGAGAGCATGGTTATTTCCCGTATTCGGTAATATTGAATTAAAACTTAAAAGTTTAGAACCTGCTAGAATTTTTATATTTGCTGGTTTCTTTATGCGATTGGTCAGTTCTACGATATATCTTTGATGACATTTATGTCATACATAGGTTGTGTATGATCATAAAGTATGCCAGTAGGTCAAATTGCAGAAAAAACGTTTGGCCACCCCATTTGCCATAGTTCCAGACCAATCTCCTTGAAACTTACTTACAGTGGAGAATCTGTTATTCTTTCCCAATAAACGCGTTTACGCTAAAACTATTATTTGCAGTGCAAACAGTTTGGAGCCAGATCAGACGCCGGGTAACCCGGCGTCTGATCAGGCTCCAAACCGTTTGCCACCAAGATAAACAAGAATTATCAGAATTGTCCAAAAGTTGTTCTTTTCTACGTTTTAGTGCTTTGCGTTTGCGTACGTTTGCGTTTAAACGGGAAAGAATAACAGATTCTCCACTGTATCACGAACGATCACCTACACAAAAAAACTAGCCAATGTAGGGATATGGATAACATACGAGAGTCAAAAGTAAGATAGTACGTCATATAGTAGGTCAAAACATATAAAACAATCCCATATATTTAGCCGCAAAATCTTAAACCTTTGTCAGAATGACCACCTTGATGAAATCTAGGCATTGTAATAACATGTGTTAGACGGAGTCAAAGAGTCAGTAGTTGGTCAAATTATAGGAACAAATGTAGAGTTCTCGAGGGTCCGCACTTTCTGTCTTTAATTTCATTTCTCTGGTAAGCGCCTCAGGCACTCGTGCCCTTTGTGTTTGTACAAGTATGTTTTTGATGTGTTCAGTAAAATTTAAGTTTAATATACCAATTTTATTCTATATTTAATGTACCAGATATTCATATTGTCATGTTTCTTAACAAGATAACAAAATCCTCTGGCTGCTTTGTCTATCATTCTCTCCCTACGTTTGTCACAGCATGACCCCAAACTTTTAGGAACGCAACTCATGAACTCAATAACGAGAGTTTGTTGGGGTATGATAAAGATAATGGTCAGTTTTCAAAAAGTGTTAACTGGGAAATATCGAATTTTGTATGATGGATTTTGCATATAGAAACAATTTTACAGTGTAGTTTTTATTCATATACAACGCGTAGTAACTATTTGGACCCAAAAACGTTTGCTTTCATCTTTGTATCAAAATAAAATCTTTACCAAAATTTAAACAAACGAAACAATGCTAAGTATTGTTTAAAAACACCAAAAGTAACTTACATGATTTATTTAAATAAAGGTTATAAATATGCCCGTCCGTATACCACACCAATGCCTATCAGTTATAATTGTTCTGTGTTGTCTGTATTTATAAATAATGTTTTATGTCACTTCCGGTCAATCAGAAACGTCAAAATATCCCTGTCTCTACATAACTGAAAGAACATGCCTGTTCACAGAATTCATTAAAAACATCATCAAACCTATTTATTACACTTGACATGAGGTAAAGAGGTGGATCTCGAATCTAATATCTTGGAAAAAATTGTGACAAATGTGCTTGTATTTCATAAATAATGACGTAAGACAATTGTGCTTTTGTTGTCTCCTAGAAATTTTGAACGGAGCACATATGTCACATTTATGTGTTTTAGACATTTGCGGTCCCATTTGTCTCACGTGACACAAGTGCGACCGCATCGGTCTTACGTGAGACAAATGTGTTCCGAGACAAATGTGCTCCTACATAGGTCTCTCAAGGGATGGGTGTGTTGAAAATATTTGAAACTTATCTTATTCAATAGGAATCCTAACAAACACATAACCGACGCAATGTTGTATTAAATGTGAACGGCATGCATATATGAGTGTCTATATATGGTGTTAATTATGTGTAACACTCATCATGCTAAGCGCGACTTCGAATACATTTGCATCGACGTGACGCGGTGTCTGGTCTGAATCCAAACTCTTTATCACTCATATTCAACTTCTCTTTAGTATAAAAAAGAATATAAACTATTTTTGATTGTTTTACCAGACGATACATTTGAAGCAGACGACAGTTCAGCATAATAAAGATTAATGAAACACAATAATATGAAGGTAAAGGCCGATTTTATTGACCTGGCAGGTCAGAGTTTCGATGCGGACCTTTGCACTTCAACTTTTGGGGGCGGCAGCACGCTCTTTTATCATCGGAATTTATCGCTGACGTCTGTCGTTTTTTCTCTTTTCTCAACATTACAGATTAGTGGACATTTTGACTGAAGAAATATAATGAAGAATGACAAACAGCTTTCAAGAATTCAGAATAGTCGCCGCGTAACGCGAACACTAATCTGGATTTAAGCTGTATGCAAATGTACACCAAGTATTAATTTCCTCTCCCTACTCTCTTTGCGTAGAAAAAATATATTATTTACGGGTATACCATTTGTAAAGGAAGTGTATATTTGGCACTAGGGTTCACTGAGTTGAGTTGAGTTGGCCTAGTACCGGTAACTGAGAATGTATTTCAAATGTCGCATCCAGTGGGATATAATGCACACGTTGTCCGAACTGGTAGAGTGGTAAAGCTTCACCAAAATGACATCGATACATTCACACACATGCATACACACTGGCGCTATATGATCATTTTATGTGTCTGGGTGTCCTAAAATCAAAATCAATCAATTTGAAATATCGCACCATTCTCTTGGACCTGATCTTAAACCCTAACACCATTATTGGTTGTGTACCATATAGGCCTAGTTGGCCGGGTGAATAAAAAGTGTATACAAGGTATATCTAATTGCACTGTACAACTGGCTACTACACCTATAACAATTATAACATATCATATTTAAGGCCCAGAATGGAAATAAGGAAAATATGTTTCCTTTTGTGTGTTATCTTTGGTTACTAGTGCGCATTACATGGCTCTTATATGTTTTGCTTTAATTATGCTTTGCCATGTTATGTACACTTTTTACCGAAATAAATCTATCTATCTATCTATCTATATATCTATCTATCTATCTATCTATCTATCTATCTATCTATATATCTATCCATCTATCTATCTATCTATCTATCTATATCTATCTATCTATAAGAAACTTTTACAGTGTAATACAAATGAACACATACTAGGAATATCAGCATTGTTTACAATACTAGTAAAAACGGACATAGTCACCATTATCATATACAAACTGCACTACAAATCAAATATTACAGTTTACAAATTGTTACCAGTATAAAGCAGACATCTGTGTCTGTTTAAAATAAGATGTCAGGATTTGGCAATTATAGTGCGTATTAAAGTTTCGGTAGAAAATACAAAAACAAACTTATCTGTGTCATTTTGAAAGTTAAAAAGAGTGTCAACTTTAGAAGCTTTGGCCAACATACAATTTCTAAGATCATTATAAGTATCACATTTCATTATAACATGGAAGACATTTACCACACAATTTGTTTTAGAAAATGGACAAATTATGTGTTCTTCGGCCAATCTTTCGAAAGCGTTCCGTCTCTATGTGCAATGGAGCGACACTTGAACAAATAAATACGAAAGACTCAAGCAGGAAACGTAACACAAACAATACACCCACCTCTCAAGCAGAACACACACACACAGTCATACCACAACAAACACACACACACGCAATACAATTCCTACATCTACACACTAAATAGAAAACAACACGCAAGACAAACATAAAGCAAAGTGAATAAAGGAGCCCGCCTTGGTACGGTCAGTGGCAATCAATAATTAAATTTACTTAAATTTGCCCTGTATTTTGTTGGTACATGTTATATCATTTTAACAATTTTTTAATTCTAAAAGTTTGTTTAAAAAGTTTATAAGTTCTGAATTTGTTACATCCATTGCCAGACCTAGATTGCTCTGTGATAACGTTGTCCCTCAATTAGCATTTAAAACGTTCTAGTGCCGCTCTTTTGATATCATTCATAATTATCTTTATCTGTTTTCAATGAGTGACAACAGCGCATGCACAGCTGAGAAGGCATGGTTATCATGCAGAACGTTATTGGAAAAGCGCAAGCTTAAGGTCCTTTATGTTGCTAAAAGAAAAGTTATTTTGATCGGTCGGTGCAAAGATCTTAAATAACACGGATATTTGGAAAACGAATGGTTAAGTTGGAATTTCACATTCTAAAGAACACAATATACCCTAGACATTGTTAAAGAAGACGGGTCTATTGCTAGAGATAGGATTGTTGTGTTTGATAAGAGAGGATCATGTTTATTGTTATTCATACGATTCTCACTACACAGCATAATAAACATGATACTACTTTAAATGTTAGTTTTAATGCCAAACAGCATACCAAAGATGAGGAGATAGATTTTAAAAATGTTATATTTATAGATGAAGTGAGACGCGCGGTTAATAATGCACACAGGGGTAACGCCTGTGCTTCCGATCAAATGCATGCTGGATTCTTTTTAATTGATTCGGCAATACCCTTTTTACATCTTCTTTTTAATGTTTGTTATAACACGAGAAATTAGACATATTAGGGTAAGGGGGTAATTTACCCTATACCAAGGCCTGGAACCACAGACTCCCGGGCCCCCTTTAGTTGCCGAGATATTACTTTAGCTTCTGTAATGTACACATTATATTGCACGGTTTTAAATAATAGAGTATCACGATAGATCGAGTCAGCAAGCATGTTAAACGATGAGCAGAACGGTTTTAGACCATAGAGTACTATCAGCCATCTATCTTCTTTAACATCAATTGTTGAAATTAGATGGAGTCTACTTTTGCGGACTTTATCGACCTAAGATAGCTTATGACTCGATTGATCGTGATATACTATGGAACAAACTTTAAGCCACGGTTTTGAAAGGGAACATGTTGAATGCAGTCGAATCTTTTTACGCATCTGTAAAACCTTGTGCAAAGGTAAAACATATGCACTGAATGGTTCGATGTTGTAGTTGGCTTAAAACAGGGTTGTTGTGTTTCTCCGAACATTTTAATTGTTTTATTGACGACCTTGCCACGTTGGGAAAGGGTCTGGCAATTGGTACTGATGTTGGGAACGGAGAGAAACTTTGTATTGTAATGTACGCTGATGATATAGAGTACTAACGGAAAATGAACATGATTTACAATGTCTCTTGTATGCGTTATCTGAGTAAAGTTAGGTCAATTCAATAAGTATCAGCTGCGGGAATGATAATGTTAGTATATGTGATAAATATGCATATCTTGGTATTTACCTTAGTGAACACCTTGACTATAATATAATGGCTAAATGTGTTTCACAAGCTGCTGGAAGAGCGTTGGTTTTTTTTCAATAGTCAAGTACAAGAATGCGGGAAGGCTGCCATATAACGTTTTACCAAACTCTTTGATTCCATGGATGACCAGTTATTAGTTATGGGGCTGCTATTTGGGGTACGAAAACGTTTCCATGTATTGACGCGGTCCTTAACCGTGCAATGAGGTTTTTATATTGGTACTGGTAGATATACACCAATTGCAGCAGTCATTGGAGATATGGGATGGAATCCTTTTGTAGTCAGACAGCTTACTTCTGTTTGGACCTTCTGGACAAGATGTGTCAATGTGGAAAATAATATAATGCATAATCGAGACTTTAAAACGTGTGCTGGTAAAGCTACCCTTACATGTAAATACTGGTTTTATAGAGTTATAGAGTATTTGGAAATTTAAAAAGTTATAATTTAAACAAGTATGCACTCATTGAAAATATGTTGTACGTGTTTATGTTTAAAAAGTTGCAAACAGTTTGGAGTGAGACCAGTCGCAATTGTTGGTCATATGAGTGTGGGAGTTAGGTTTAACGGAACTGAGACACAGTATAAACCATATCAAATTCTTTTATTTCAATTCTTCTTTATTGCATTAAAATGCATCGCATGCTTGTAGCAACCATTGTTTAATAACACTACACAGTGATATAGTACCAAGGAATAATAGAATGAGAAGATGATGGGGGGAGCGGTACTTTCAGATGTGTTTATCTTATCCCATTCGCTGCAGAGTAGTGCATGGGAAATATCCACCAACCTACCTTCCTTTTAGTTCTTGGCAGAGGGTATAATCTCCGAAAAAAATAAACAAAAACATCCGCTTTGACAATTAAGTCCCATACTCGGGGCAAGTTATCTAGGGATGGCTGATTTAAACAATATTTTAGTCTAGAAACACTTTGCACAAACTCCCACAGGCTTCATTTTAATATTCTGAAAAGCAAATCGATTTCGCCAATTTACAAAGCACTGGAATGTATGTCAACTCTGATCGAGAGTGGATGATGTTGTATGCTCCGCTAATTCAACTATAAGTTGTGTGCTGGCTAAAACAAAGTTAATATTTAAGTGTGATTATAGACTACCACTGTGTTCACTTAATATATGATATAGGTTTGTGGTTGTGTATTACTGTATATCTTCGTTTAAACACCCAAAGGCGATGCAAAATATGAAAAGTTGAAAGCAAGATGAAAAGTACATATGGTTTTATAAAGTGTATGATATTATAGTTATAGAAAAAGAATACATGTATGTATACATAGCGGTGCAAAAGAAACACAATAAGCTATTTTTAGTTTCAATTCTAATTGTTGTTGTATGTTTATGAAATGCATGTAAATATTTGAAATAAAATGAGTTTAAACAGATGAGTATTCCGCCTTATTTCCAGCCTGCTATAAGTAACCATCTGTCGTCAATACTGAAAACAAGCTACAGGGAAAGGAATAAAAGTACATTAGGTTTCAGCCAAGTTAACCCATTAGCCAATAGTCTGTTTTTAGTTTTAAAAACAAGTGACCAATTAAAGCAGGTTGAAAGTTAAGCAGAATGCGCCTTGGGGCGCATTCTGATTTATTTTCAACCTACTTTAAGCTACCGTCTTCTGGTACTAAGAAAACATTTCTTATGGAAAATGTTCATTGCTTTAGTAATTGGTACTATTTTCTTCAGTGGATGAATAAATTAATTGCGCATAAAGGCGCTTCTATAGGGAGGGGTTAAGTGATACTCGAATTTGTTTTCAGATACGTGTAGTAGGATAGAAGAGAAGTGTATAATCTGTCTGAAATACAATGTTCAAAGGAATCAATTGGATAAATATTAACACATTTGACCAACAGCTCAGTCTTTATCAAAACCCAAGTAGCTCGACGTCTAATCTGAATCCAAACTGTTTGCAAATCGAGTACAAAAAATATTTACAAACAATCTATTTCTTGATCAGATGCCGCGTTGCTTGACGTCTGATCAGGATCCAAACATATTAACACTCATTGCGATATTGCTTTAGTCATTATACCTAAAATAAAGATTTTGACACTCATTGCAATATTGCTTTCGTCATTATACCTAAAATAAAGATAGTTGACACTCATTGCGATATTGCTTTAGTCATTATACCTAAAATAAAGATTTTGACACTCATTGCGATATTGCTTTAGTCATTATACCTAAAATAAAGGTTTTGACACTCATTGCGATATGACTTTAATCATTATACCTCAAATAAAGGTTTTGACACTCATTGCGATATGACTTTATCAGCTGTTTGATTCCTTCGTTGGCTCTATTTTAGGATATAGTTCGGAAATATGGGGTTTCGGAAAATCAAAGGAAATAGAGAGAATTCACTTGAAATTCTGTAAGAGATTACTCGGTGTAAGATTAAATACGAGTTCAAATGCTGTATACGGTGAACTGGGTCGCTATCCATTATATGTATCTCGCTATGTTAGTATTATAAAGTATTGGCTAAAATTAGTAAACAATAATGATAATAATATAATTAAATCTGTGTATCGACAAGGACTCATTGACTGTGAAGCAGGGCAAAAAAATTGGGTTGCGAGTGTTAAAAATCTTTTGAACAATTACGGTTTTGGATTTGCTTTTATTAATGCAGATCAGTTGAATATCAAGACATTTCCTTATGTTTTTAAACAAAGAGTCATTGATACTTTTATACAGCAGTGGCATGTTTCAGTTAATAATAGTCCTGTTTTAAACACTTACAAATTTTTGAAAAGTAGCATTGATTATGAAGATTATTTAGATATTTTACCTTATTCGCTAAGATGTATTTTTTCTAGAATTAGATTGTCTTCTCATTCTCTTAGAATTCAAACTGGCAGATTTGCACAGAATAGATTACTTCGTAACGAACGAATTTGTTTATTCTGCAATTCTGGGGATATAGAAGATGAATTCCATTTCATATGCATCTGTCCTCGTTTTGTTGACTTGAGAGTGAAATATCTAAAGAAATACTTTTTTCAAAGACCTTCAATGTTTAAATTTATTGAATTAATGAAATCAACAAATAAGCATGTTTTGTATAATTTAGTTATATATATAAGAGATGCTCTTAGATTAAGACATTCTTTCAATGAAAATTAATTAATGTATTCATCCTCGTATTGTCACGTGATGTTATATGTTTGTGAATATTTATATGTGAACAAGATGATGTACTTTGTACAAATCTGAATAAAATTCTGTTCTGTTCTGTTCTGTTCCTAAAAAGGGCAGAAAATCTGATGACGTCAAGGCAGTAACAGGGGTTAATAATTTTACGACAATCCAAATTTCAAAACGCCTTTTGACTCTTAGTAGACAGCATCTCGCGTGAAGATCGGACCAGAGTTAGTATTTAATCCTTTCATAAGCCATAACCCATTTCCCTATAGATACGCATATGAACGCCTTTGAACGTCTTTACTTTGAAATGCAACGGGGTTTATTTATAAAGTTATGAAAATGCACCATAAGTCATCTTTTCAATATATTTGCAGATGAGAGATAAAATCAGAGATCAAAATCTAAATGCGCACTCTGCTTTACTCTTAACCTGCTTTGAATGATATCCCTTCTTTAAAACGAGAAACAGGCTATGGTGTGAAGTGATTAGTGACTGATATCGACTTTTCAAACAGTTTTGATCACGATCAGACGCCTC
Source organism: Gari tellinella (assembly GCA_922989275.2). Classification (NCBI taxonomy): domain Eukaryota; kingdom Metazoa; phylum Mollusca; class Bivalvia; order Cardiida; family Psammobiidae; genus Gari; species Gari tellinella. The sequence continues at coordinate 11,618,630 of OV277873.1, forward strand.
GTTACATGACGTATGATTAAGACTCGATCTTTGGCAATTCCTTCAGTCTTAATATCTAAAAAGAACAGATCACGGTTTTAAAACAGTCGATATAATGATATTGAAAAGGTTCATCCTTTCACTCTAAATGACTCCAAAAAGTGCGTTTGCAAACAGTTTAGATCCTGATCAGACACCGCATGACGCGGCGTCTGATCAGGATCCAAACTGTTTGACACTCGTATCGGTAATTTTTAGTCATACTACGCTGAATCATACTCTGAAACGATCTTGCAAACAACAAAATTGAAGCAGACGACAATGAAACAGTGAAAGGGGTAAAAGCCTCACGATTAATTTGGAAGCAAAAGAGTTAAAGTGTCGATTTAGGATTGCAATTAAAGGGTTTCGATGTTATTAGTTAGATAGGTCTGCACTAACATATATTAGTTTTTAATAATTTATTGACTTTGCTGTTAGTCTGTTGGGGATTTAAAAAAAAAGATATCGAATCATTGTTATATACGGACCAACTAACACGAGCTGGCAGTAACGAATTCATGCATTCATGCATGTATAGCAGTATAGAGTCTGTATGCATAGCAACGGAAAGCCTCAATATTTCAACCAACTAAAACTAAACATTTGAATGCTGTTAAAACAGTAGTGGCTTAAAGCATAATGACAGTTAAGACGAAATACCCTTAATAAGCTTTCGCACTTCTGTTGTCTTGTTTAAAGGAGCCACTTGCCGTTACCAGAAACAAGCAGTGGTTTGCATTCTGGTAATGGTTGAACTGTACTGTAGAAAGTGAGGAAAATATTACCAATCACAGCTTGGTTGAGAACTTTGGCTGCATTATCAAGGCTTAACATATACGGAATAGATATATTCTTACTTGATAGTTAAACGTAAACGGTAAATACATATTCTCATATTTAACACTTATTATTATACCCGATTTATATAGCGCTCTTTTCACACAGAAGTTGTGCGTTCAAAAGTGCTTCACATGAAATTATATAAATGTACCTAGAGAAAAGACAAATAACTACATTCATAATGAACATGATACATGTACAGTACATTATGGAGTTACATGGAAATATGGACATTCTTTCAATTTACTTATGCTTTTCGGTGGATTACCGGGAAAAGCAGTGGATTATCACTTGATAATCCACTGCTTCAAGCAGTAGGATTATCGTCGCTCGTGCTTCTTTTATGATTTTTCCCCGTAGGGCTCCCCCAGAATCGTAGTCAATCGTGTCTTATCGTTCAATTCCGGCAGTCCGTTTTGTCGCGAACCACTCAACGGAAGAACACGAATCCAACATCGGAAGTAAAGACGTACTTCCGTTGATGTCAAATCAATAAATAAGTGACGTCATTGTACCGCCAACTGTCACGCACATGTGTTCGACATAAAAATTTGGGGCTCAACACGGGATAAATAATGTACTTTCGCTTTCAATTGCCAAACAATTTCGTTTAAAAAGTGGCTTAGGCTTAAAAGCATAAATAAATAGAATAACTGTGTTTTTTTCAGTGTAAGATTGAATTTAATCCATTGAGTGAACATCAGACTGTTATATTTTCACTCGTGGCTTCGCCACTCGTGAAAATATAACGTCTGATGTTCACTCAATGGATTAAATTTCGATCTTACAATGAAAAAACCCCCAGTTATCCTCTATATACATGTAATTACAAATATTATAAAATTGTTATAAATAGTTTGTAAAATCGACTTTAAAAAGAGTCAAATAATTGAAAGACTCATGTATACGGCATAGATATATACATAACAGTTACATGTACACGGTATATATATATAAACGGAAATGCAAAGGTCCGACAAAAGTTGATCCGGTACAATTAAAAAAAGAGAAAGATTATGCCTTTGTTTTTAAAAATATTTAGATCTAATAAAAACATTACGCTACTCTACTAAACTATATAGTTTCGCCTTCCGGCTCCTCAGTTGTCATACTACTCAGCAGTTGACTAATGAGGAGCCGAAAGGCGAAACTAGTTTAGTAGAGTAGCGTAATATTTTTATAAAATATTTATATATATATATGTACATATATGACAGTTATACGACATAGCTATAGATAAATATATAACAGTTATACGAAATAGATATATACATATTCAAAATCTAAACGAAATGGGTATATACATACATGACAGTTGTACGACATAGGTATACACATTTTGTTAGTTAATAAGAATATACATAATTTACAATTAAACGTGATAGATATACATATTTGACAATTATAAGAAATAGATACATACATTTTTACAGTTAAATGGATATAGGTATATACCTTTTTGTCAGTTAGTCGGCTATATTGAATATTCTTGTAAGACACGTGTACTATTTACAGGGACACTCAGTGCTTACAGTGGAGAATCTGTTACTCTTTCCCAATAAACGCGTTTACGCTAAAACTATAATTTGCACTGCAAACAGTTTGGAGCCAGATCAGACGCCGGGTAACCCGGCGTCTGATCAGGCTCCAAACTGTTTGCCACCAAGATAAACAAGAATTATCAGAATTGTCCAAAAGTTGTTCTTTTCTACATTTCAGTGCTTTGCGTTTGCGTACGTTTGCGTTTAAACGGGAAAGAATAACAGATTCTCCACTGTATGACGTCACTAATGACGTCAGAATAACAGATTCTCCACTGTATAAAGGAGGAGTACATGTATACTCGCTGCTAGAGCTGAATGGGTTAATTGTTCGTTTTTAGCTCTGTCACATGTACACTAACAGTCTAAGCGCTACATGTAGACGAATCAAATTTGGAATACAGAGCTGAGCCGTGCTATGACGAAACCTACCTTATTGCATTGCAACATTGTGCATACCAGGCACTGTTGTCGTTCCATTCAGGCTATGTGTCTGAGTTTGGTATACACTGCCAACCACCGCATATAATACAGCTACATAAAATGCTTAAGATACATGTGGGTGTCAAACAGTGTAGATCAAGACCAGCCGCCGCGTCATTGACGCGGCGACTGGCCTTGATTTACACTGCTTGCTTGCTATGCAATAAGTCAGGTTTCCTCATGTATCAAGTCTGAATGGAACTGGCGGATAAGACGGGGACAGACGAGACATTTGATTCCGTAGAATTGTATTTATATCTATAGATCACTTTTACTTATATTCCGTTGAAATGATAAACAATGTATAACAAAATATACAGCGGAGAAACGTATATATGCTTTCACTCTTATACTCTTATGTGCATTGCAAACACTGTTGACCAACATCAGACGCCAGATAACCAGATGCCAGGTCAGGCCCAAAATTGCGCTTATATTTATCTAAACGGGTGTTTAGAGTGTTTCCAACTATAAAGTGCAGAATACCTTATTATTTCCCGTTTAGCTCATTTTGCCCTAGTGACGCATATATGCGTCATTTATCAAAAGTGTACCTATGAAGAGTACACTTGTCCTATGCAAACAGTAAAGTCCCTGATCAGAGGGCTCCTTCAGGAGCCCTATGATCAGGGACTTCACTGTTTGACATTTTATTACAAAAAACAACCCTAAATAGTCTAAAATGGAACAGCCTTTATTGCAAACTGGAATTGTACATTTGAAGTTTTAGGGGATAATGAGTTAAACGCGAACGAAATACAAATGCATTGCAATAGAATGTAGAAAAGAACAACTTTTTGACTGTTCTGACTATCCATTTTATTCTTAGTTGCAAACAGTTTAAAGCTGATTCGTAAACGAAATGTACACATTTTCAAGAAACTTCGTTTTCTACAATTTAATGCATTACAGTGGGGAATCTGTTATTCTTTCCCGTTTAAACGCAAACGTACGCAAACGCAAAACACTAAAACGTAGAAAAGAACAACTTTTGGACAATTCTGATATTTCATGTTTATCTTGGTGGCAAACAGTTTGGAGCCTGATCAGACGCCGGGTTACCCGGCGTCTGATCTGGCTCCAAACTGTTTGCACTGCAAATAATAGTTTTAGCGTAAACGCGTTTATTGGGGAAGAATAACAGATTCTCCACTGTACGTTTGCGTATATTTTCGTTTAACCCATTAACACATAGCCTGTTTCTAGTTTTTTTTAGACAAGTTACTACTTAAAGCAGGTTGAAAGAAAAACAGAATGCGCCTAAGGGCGCATTCTGCTTTACTTTCAGCCTGCTTAAAACAAAAATCTGCTAGAATATAGAAAATATTTCTTAAGGCTCATATTCATAATCGTGTAAATTGGAACTATTACCCTCAATGGATGAATAAACTAGAGGTGAAAAAGGCGTATTTATGAGATAATGGGTTGAATTGGAAAAAATAACTTCTTCCAAATATTGAGATTTGTAAATATTATCGTTTCAGTCATTTACAGACGAAATGTATGGGCTTTGTAATTTGTTTGCAGCTATCCTGGCTGTGACTTTGAAAACAGGTATGTCATATTATATTAACTCATTTTGGTCTGAAACTTCAAAAGGACATCTTAATTTTTCAATTAAGTCTAGTCCATTTTTGACTATATAAAATATGTTATTTTGAAATAAATGATCAAATGTCAAACAGTGGATTTCCTGATTACAGGGCTCCTATAGACTGTTGTGGTTGCATAGGACAAGTACATTATTCACAAGTACATGCACATTGTTTGTGAATAAGGCACATATGAGTCGAGAATGTATGGCTATTAAACATGGCGGATTCATTTTCTGTTATCAAGTATGTAGCTACATAGAGCAGACTCTTCTTAAACAGATACATTTCCCTCTGTATTTTTTTCTTTTAAGTGTTACTCCTTTCATTGTCAAATTTAACAGTATCTTTTAATCCTTTCGTCTAAATTGGATCATAACCTGGTCTTATTCTTATTAAGCATTTGAAACAAGTCTGAGATCATTTCAAAGTTTTTTAATCGTCCGATTTGGGCAGAATGCTCAAATCTGACCAATCAAAAGCTTGACGATGAAATAAGATTAATTTCTATATAATTTTATAACCCTGAACTGACACTTGCGTATTTACATTTGGCAAGGGTATTTGGTTAACCCATTACCCCCTAAATGCACCTTTTTACGCCTTTAAATAATTCCTCTACTGAAAAAAGTAGTTCCATCTTATACTGTTACAAATAAAAATCATAAGAACTATTTTCTATATTCTAGCAGATAATAGCTTAAAGCAGGCTGAAAGTAAAGCAGAATGCGCCTTAAGGCGCATTCTGCTGTACTTTCAACCTGCTTAAAGTATTCACATATCTTCAATGTTATGTTGTACGTATTTATATGTATTGTATGTTTGACGAGAAACTGTATAGTTTAAAGCGACTCGCAACCAGATGGTGCATTAAAAATAGTAATTTGTAAATATGTGTCAAACGCTTATATAAATGGTAAAGAATTAGTTTAGGATAAGAAATTCTGTTGAAAAAAATGTATTTCAATAAAAAAAAATATTGGTCTCTGGTGGGATTCGAACCCGAGGCCCGGCATTGGCGGACAGAAGGCAAAATAGGGGAAACCGCTTAGACCAATGGACCACGGAACTATCCGTTTATCTCGGATCGATTTAACGTATTTCAATGTGTAGCGATCGAAAGTGCATACAACTTCGTAATTCGGCTCGTGTTTATGTCTGAGCCCGTGTAGAGAAGCAACAACAACAACTATACCGTCTACTAGTCGGTATAGAAAAACTTTTTTTGGACTGATCATATTTTTTTAATGTCAGAAGCCAAATAATGCCACAAATTTGCTTTTATTTGAGTATTTTATTTTATTTTGACAAGTACACCATCCGGTTGCGAGTCCCTTTAAGTCAAATAACATACTTCTAATTCTTCTTCTCCTTAAAAACTAGAAACAGTCTATGGGTAATTGGTCAAACGAATGTTTACCAAACGTGCCACATCTATAATAAACGCGTTGCACTTTGGTCGTATGGAAAATCAAATCGTTCTTGTAAAAATTGGTACTATAAAATTCAGTCTTATTTTCATGAGAACGATTTGAATATATATTGTCGTTTAGACAACCCGATTTCTAGATCATTTGCTAAAGTTGCTGAGACTAAAACATTTGAAAATTTTATTAGTAGCTGGGTACATAGAATTAATAGTTATGTTGGAATATCTGGCCGTGGTCGAAATAAGTTGAGATTGTACAATTGTTTTAAATCCAACTTTTCTACAGAACAATACTGTAAAATGATACTCCCGCCCTCGCATCGGTCTGCTTTTTGTAAATTCAGATTAGGTGTTGCTCCAATTCGAATTGAAACTGGTCGATATGAGGGTCTAAGTGAAGAAAGTAGAGTTTGTCCATTTTGTACTAACAATACTGTAGAACATGAAATACATGTCATTTTGAACTGAGATAGTTACAGTGATTTTAGGGAAGAGTTGTTCACAAAAGCACGTACTTTTAATCCTGGTTTCTTAGAACTAGATGATTTTAATAAATATGTATTTCTGTTTTCCAACACTAACATGATAAGGGATTGTGCCAAAACCTGCTTTTACATTTTACAGTGACGACAAGTTTTAATATGTAAATAATCTTATCAGATGATAATCATTTAATTTTGATCTTTAAGTTTTCTTAACAGATGTAAATTTTGCACACCGAAATACTTTATCTTGCTTTTGTTGACTATTCTTAGTTATTCTTTATTACTTTATTTTTGTTCAACAATCAATTTATGTGTGTAGTACTGTGATGTTATAAATATCTGTGTTATATATGACATATAAATAAGTCATTTATATCATCTCTTATAATTCCTTAATGGAATGGCTTTGCGCTATTTTAAAGATTTTATTGTATATGTTTCTGTATGTATTTAATGTGCATTGATGAGATGTAAATAAAGATTCTATCTCTATTAGTCCCCAACAGGTGAAACCGTAAATTAATTGTGTGGGAAGGGATGGGCGGGATGTTTGTTCGCTTTGTTGTTGTTTTTTCTGTTTTTTCGAGGGGGGGGGGGGGGGGAGGGGGGGGGGGGGGGGCAGGTGTTACATATGTTGTCTCCGCTAACTTCTGTATGTCTGCTCCTCATTTACCTTTGGTTTAAGTACTGACTGTAACTGCCCAATGTCACGTTTTAAAATCTAATGAATTTTATTCTGTTGACAGGTTTTGCAGGAGCCTCGCCCAAAAGTACGTATGAAATTCATTAAAAGCCTAAAAATGTTTTCATAATACGTTCTGAAATCTGGACAAGTGCTTTGTGACGCCGCATAGGTATGTCACCAAATAGTCTGGTTTCGTCTATGCAGTTACAGTGGAGAAAACGTTATTCTTTCCCGTTTAAACGCAAACGTACGCAAACACAAAACACTAAAACGTAGAAAGTATACTTTTTTGACAATTCTGATATTTTATGTTTATCTTGGTGGCAAACAGTTTGGAGCCTGACCAGACGCCGGGTTACCCGGTGTCTGATCTGGCTAAACACTGTTTGCATTGCAAATAATAGTTTTAGCGTAAACGCGTTTATTGGGAAAGAATAACGTTTTCTCCACTGTATTCTCAACGCATACACGTAATCGCCATTTTGGGGGCTGTCTTTTGTATGTTTATTCATGTTTATTTTAGATCTAATTGTAGTCATTTGTCTTTTCCTGGCGGTCTGCATTTGGGCGCTCTACTATTGTTTCTATCGGTCGACAATCAGAAGCCGGTCGCTTCATTGCTGATTGATGGGAGTAATGTGATCGCCATTTTGGGGGCTGTCTTTTATATGTTTATTCATGTTTGTTGTAGATCTTATTGTAGTTATTTTGTCTTTTCTTGCTTTGTAGGTACATTTGTGTAATTTCATGTGAAGCGCTTTTGAACGCACTACCCCTGTGTGAAAAGAGCGCTATATAAATCTGGTATAATAATAATAATAATATGGCGGTTTCGTCTATGCAACAACACGCAACGATAAACATGTCATCCAGTCTTTTGAGACAAATGTAGATTTTATTATTATATCCGCTTTTCACTCTCTTGGGCTTCCAATTAGTCCATTGATGGCAGAAACGGACGTTAACGAAAAACCAGTCATACATGTATTGCTTTAAAAAAAGATAAACCATCATGGTAATTGAATTGATTTATTTATCTCAGCGCATTTGTCATAGGGTTACCAACTTACCACACTATTTCAGGATTATCGGTATATTGGACAAGCCCATATATTTATGCGGAAAAAGGATCAGCAGATGTCTATATACCAGAAGGAACTCAGGGTAACACCAGTATCACTGTAAAGACGTTTCCAAAATCCCATGCCTACGTCATTACCGACCAATCGGTAAAGAATATGTTTACAATTTACACGGAGCTTGGATTACTAGCGGTAAACAAGTATGAGATAGACTATGAACTGGGAACAAGATTGTTTTTTGTTGTGATTGAGTGAGTATTCTAGGTCTACTATCGTTCAATTTTTTCGGCGGAGCTAAATAGTTTCTTATTCAGCACAATACCTTATCAGGGTTTCCCATAAGATTTGGCATAGCTGGCAAACTTTAAGGAAAAGCCGACAGAGCGAGTGCAGCGAGCACATCAACTTAGGGAAGGGGTTCGGGGCCGCCTAGGCCCCCGACAATTTTGCAAAAATGGTGCAATTTCCTGCATTCCGAGTCATTTTGGACAGGTTTTAGATAGGCAAAATATTGCTCAAGAAAAATGCAAGATGGCTCGATTTCATTGCCAAAAGGTACATTTTTCTTGAAAAAAACAACCCCACCTTTGCATATCATGGGTACAATTCTATTTCTAGACGACTTCAAACTTTGACATTAAAAAGATATGAATGTATATCTATGTAGGCTCATATAGATCTAATTTACCAAGTAGCAATCAACAGTTCGGTAAGACAAAACAAGAAGAAATTCTTTAATCTCAACACATTGCAAGTTAAATGTTTGTGGTCACTCTTCAATCTTTAAACTTTTTATTGGTTGGGGTGAACCGTTACTTGTTTTTAAGTGGCAATGCATTTCTTTATATATATACACGCATATTCTTTAGATATACACCGAGCATAATCTTCAGCCAGTTGCAGGAGGCTCGTATACGACAGAAGCAGAATGTATAATAAATCCACGAAAACTGATGACAAAACGCTTTTGTGACAAAATGCTTCAGAAAACCACATTTTAACTAGTTTATCAAAATATCGGACTGCTAGTAATTCCTCTTCTATATCTACTTTTCTATTGATTCCAATAACATTATTTTTAGCATAAACTCTTTTCTTTTAAAGTTCGCTTTTGCCGAAAATCCGCGAAAGGCAAATTCATGAGATCGCTAGAATATGGATTGTTTGCTATCTATTTAGGCACAAAATGTGCTTTGTCAACTGGAGTGGGAATGTGTCCCGTATTTAAATTATTTGGATTCGGAAGGGTCTGGCCTTCTAATTCATTCGAATCATTGACACGTTTCAAAATTCTCCCAAAACGTCTGCGGGTACCGCACGTCTGCAATTGTTTACAAGCCTCGAAATGATAACCGGAGATGTAACATCCCGTGTGATTTAAAAGTATTTTTAGTGCTTATTCAATAGTTTCAATGCTATTTTTAGGTGGGAAATGCCCCTCTTTGGTCAACGCCCTGTAGTTGGTGTGTACACACATCTGTGTGTTTCGAAATAATGCCTACTTAAATGATTTGTTATTAGCGCTAATGCACTTGCATCAGGATGAATGGAATGCACTTTCGTCAAGGTACACGCACATTTTAACCGATATTGGTGCAATTCAAAATATGAAAAGTACGGATCCTACATTCGCCCACGAATGAAGTTCTTCATTCGTGATTCGCCAGAATCCCGCGTAAGGGTTTATTCTGTACCGAACAGCGTATTAATTTATCCAAAATATCATTCGGAATACCGCAGTCATTTCGCTTCAAACTTGAACACACCTTGTCAAACGGTGCCGATTTTCGCATGCGATCGAGGTATAACAGGACCGAATATATCCAATCAGGGCCGTAGATACGTTCCTGATCAAATGCATAAGGCCTAACCAATGGTGAATGACAAGAAATGTAAGCTTACAGACACGTGCTTAAAATCGAATAGTCTGATTGGGTAGCGGTCAGACTTGTCTACTTACTTTTACACATTTGTAAAATAAGAGACACAGACTGTTATAGGCTGATTTGCTATGTAGCGGTACCAGTAGTAAATACGACTTTTCGCTACTGCTAGTGAGTTATAACCGAGACATTTTACGTGTCCCGACCGTTAGGTAGTGATTTGAATGACATAGTGTTTCTATTTTAAGATATGACATATTGTCTCAAGTTCGGGAATGGTTTGATGCATTCTGCAAATCAGAACGAAATTGTTCATCATAGACTGGATCATAAAATTAATCTAGTACCAAGTATATAAAAAGAACGAATAGCAGTAACAATTCAGCGAGATTACGAGAAAACTGGCGTTTTAATTTAACCTGGATATCGGAAAGATTTCGAGCATGATGGTTATATTTTGTGTTAACACCGTTTTTCTCTAGCGCATGCGCAACTCTGTGACCTCAAATGTAAACAAACCGTGCATGTTTTTCAACAGCGGTTAAATGCGAATACCCAACAACATGCAGATACCTAAAACGGACATTGCAACACTTTGCAGATATTCTGATAGTAAATCAGAACATAGAACTAACTCTACAAGACAAATTCCATACACGAATTCTTGAAGCGGACACTGGCTTTGTTTACCTGTGGCAACATGAATTTCTCATTTGAGGGGTCGTTTCAAACAATTCACATTCGGCATATTTCGCGGGTGCTTTCCAAAAATCTCAACTCAAAATCAGGTGATTGAGAATATTTAAACAATCAAACCATATTTGAAGTATAAACAACTAACAAAAGAGCACACATATACGGATTTTAGTAATTTATGGTATCTACAAATTACAAAATAAAAATGATACACGTAGATCTAGACATGGAAGTATAATTACGTGATCTAGATATGTCTTTAAAAAATCTCATCACTTTCAGTCACATCCTGGGAAGAAATAAGTGCAATTCAATTGGCTTATAAAGATGGAAGTGGATATTTGATTGTTTCCCCTGTGAACCAAGCAGTAGATCCATGTGCAAACTGTACCTTCTGTCAAGAAGTTTCAAGTAAATCTCTCTACAACCACCTCTGAAAAAGAACTTATTGATGGAATAATAAAAACAGCTGACAAACAGCTGACAACTTGCAGCAAAATGTAGCCCGATCTAAAGCATAAACGTATGTAAATGCTCTCTGCTGTACTTTCACTTTCAGTCTTTGAGAGACCAACTGCCTTAACAAACTAATGATTAACCTCAGATCCAGTAGTCTATTGGTTGCAAAAACTCATTTTTGGCGACTCTCAAGACCTTCAGTCTTTGATTATATGTATGTGGTCGTAGATAACTGCGCGTATCTTATTAGATAAATATTGAGCTTAATATCCTGATTTACCATCCTATTTATTGCAATTCTTGGATAAAATCAATTACATATACATGTACATCATTACCGTCACCACCCATTCCGCCGAATATCTTTTTTTAAAGATATTTCTTGTTTGACCTGTCAGAGTTATTTTTAGAACAGAATAGTTCATAGTGGTAAATAGATAACAGGGTAATATCGGATCAATATAGTCGTACACTTTCCAACTTGAGATAAGCATGATCCTCGTGCAGCACGAGACAGCTGCGCTAACTTTATTGATATGTTATTAATTCTCAATAAACGTGTTTATGGTAAAAACTATTTTGTCCATTGCAAACAGGTTGGAGCCAGATCAGACACCGGGTACCCCGGCGTCTGATCTGGCTCCAACCTGTTGAACACGCAGATTAAAAAGATACAATAATTTTCTACAGTTTAGTGCACTTTTAAAATTTTAGAATGTTCCAATCTAAAAGTTACTCTGACAGGTCGGAAGAAAACACTAATAATTTTAGTGATTACCACATGTTTTCATGAACTGGGGTCAAGAAGTTTTCATGTCGTGAATGAGTGAGTAATCTGTGTCTATTCTTTAAGTGATGATCAAATGCTTTAAATATGGTTAAGACAGAAAGCTACTAAAAGCAAACAGTGACGAATCAAAAAGGCCTCCACAGAACTCTCTTGTTTTGTGACAGAGGGTTTGCGGATTCTTCCCGATTCCGGGTTCCTCCCAAATTTGCGATAAAACTATAAACAAGGGTCAAAGCCTAATTATTAAACAGATAGGCGAAACAGGTCAACCAAATTGCGATCTGCTTTCAACACCATGAACGAGTGTATTTTAGTACAGGGCTGCCATTTCTCCGGATTTTTCCTAAATCTCCGGATTTTTTCCCAGTTCATGGTAGCTTAAAGCAGGCTGAAATTAAAGCAGAATGCGCCCTAAGGCGCATTCTGCTTTACTTACAGCCTACTTTAAGTAGTCACATGTCAACAAAACAAGAAAAAGGATATGGGGTTAAGGTACGATTCGTAAAATCGCACTTGAAAAATGCAAATTTGGCAATCATAGGATTTTTCATGTCAACTTATGGTAGCCCTGTTAGTACAGTCAAACGTGTGTTGGGTTGTGTCTTTTTGTGGGAGCATGAACTTTTAAAGACAAGGGATAGTTAGAGACACAACCTCCTCAGTGTCAGCACTGTTTCTATTTCACATGAACTGTTGTGCTGTATGTACAGTGTCTTAACCAATTCACTGTCATGACGTCATCAATTTTATCACATAATTTGCGGTCTAGGAGTTGCATAAAGCGATTGTATAAATATCGTAATCCACTAGTGGAATATCGTTTTTTGGGCTCCGGCCTAACTTGTTCGTCCATAAGCGCTGCATGTAGCGGGGCGCCAAATGACGTCATTTACTATGACGTTAACGTAAACAACGTAACGTTTGGCGGAAAATCTATATAGCGGAGGGTCTACAAACTACGGCTTCAAATCAATTTAATAGGTGCTTGAACTTGTTATGTGATAAATAGAATATCACATTCGTGCTCATTATTTATCATTTTTAATAAACTCGTTGACTAAAATGAATATGACGCTCGCCAAGGCTCGCGTCATATCATTTTAGTCAACTCGTTTATTAAAAATGGTAAATAATGAGCACTCATACAATATCCTCTATATAAACAATTGTCGTCTGATGTTTTATTTCACAAATTTAAAGTTTAAATATTTTGACTTGAGAATAAGAGGTTATTTAACAGTGTTGAGTACAATACTGAAATATATTGGACGAGTACACAGCAGCCATAATTCATATTGGACGAGTCCAATAGAATTCAGTATTGTACTCAACACTGTTAAATTACCTCTTTATTTCACACCATAAAATTATAAAATGACAAAAGAAACCACATGCATTTTTTCCTATTCCTTCTAGCCTAGCCTTTGACTTCGCAATTTCCAAAAACAAAATACAGTGTTCCCTCCCTACACCGGCTCTTGTCGCAGTTCCCTAAACAGGACAATACTTATTATGTCTAACTCTTTTCATGGCTGCAATACCATCTGCTTAAATTTGTCGACTGCCGCTATTCGGAAAGTTACCTTTGATTTGAAGCATTTAAGTTTAATCCTTAGGCCTACTTTATATAACCTATATGAATTAGATCTACCCCCACTCTACGCTCAAAAGGCATTCGCCATTTTTCTATTTTGCAATGAAAAAAACAACAATAGTGTAGATCACTTAACAATACATTTTAACTACAATCTTACCGAGGCGACTACTTTTAAATTCAAACATTTACACGCATGACTCTGGGTGGACGTAACTCTCTTAGAAACAGCTCCAAAATGCTATTACTCACACCAGTAGATCTATTTCAAATCTATAATCGTCTACACGTATCATTTTGCATAATTTTCTGTTCTAGATCTAATTTTTAATCATTTACCCCATCAAGATACTCTTTTTAAACATGTTAAAGGTGTAAGAAATCTAACAAAGGGTCGTTTTTTCAAATTATGATATAACGAACTTTATGAATTACCTCCCTTTAAAAGTGAAGAAACACCTACATTAATTTTATTCCTCAAAAGCATTTTCATATTTTTTTCTTTTGTTTGTTATCAATATAAAACTTACTTAAGAAATAAAAAATTCATACCAGTGTTCTATCGTGCAATCGAACACTGGTAGGAGTTGATATGCGTAGTAATTTAATCACGAGGCCTTTAGGCCGAGTGATTTAATTACAAGCATCTCAACGACTACCAGTGTTCGATTATTAGATAGAACACTGGTATGAATTTTTTATTTCGATTCTAACACATAATTTAACCGAAATTTGCACCGAAGCAACGGCGCTACATTTCTTGGCGTACGCACTTTTTAAGCCAAATGACGTCACGTTAGAACGTTTAGCGCGTGAGTGTCCTACTGAAAATTCGTATACTGAGACGGTCCTTCTTCGCTTATATAGGGGTGTGGGCGAGGTGTGTTAGAATAATGTTTAGAATATCAGTCCGATAAGGCATAAATTATCTTATGCACTTCGGATAAACAAAAATTATATTCATAATAGATCTAGATCTATAGAAAAAAACCTTATCACAACGTCACCACGTTATTTACTACATATTTTACGTTTGAACGTTAACGCGCCAAAACGTCTACAGCATATTGTTTATCGTTACGTCATTAAATTGAATAAATATTGCAACTGTAAGCCAAGTCTTATTTTCCCCTCCCTATAAAGACTCGCTCCGAGCAACACACGCAATATGTGTCTCCAAATGGGTGTCGTTGCAGAGATGGAACATTGTAGCAGACAAAGGTGAAATGCCAAGGGAAGTTACTCTTAACAGAGTGTCGGAAGAGTTGTCCAGTCCAATATGAAAAAAATATAGATTTTTTGGATCCGAGTCCAATATGAGAAAAATATGGCCTTCTGGGATAGCTTTTTTAAATTCCGGTACAATATAGGGTTCTCTTGTACCGTCACGTGGTAGAAAGAGGGGTTGTCGATTGGTTTAATCGATGTAGGTGTGAAATAAATATTGAAATAAGTGTCAAACAGTTAGGACCCTGGGGTCCGTTTCATAAAACTTCGTACGACAACAACGATCGTAAGTCTAAACTTTAAAGTATGTACATTTAATTTCTGATTTCTCAAGCTAATCCTGTCTTGTGACATCTTTTTGGAATCGTCTTTTCAAGACGATTCCGAAAAGATGTCACAAGACAGGATTATATAGAGAAACAAATAATAATTGAGACTTTAATAATCTGACTTATGACAACTTTTGTCGTACGAAGTTTTATGAAACGGATCCCTGATCAGACGCCGCGTACAACTGTTTGCAAAAATACCTAGTACTCGAGGTAAAGATGTGAAGAGCTTTAATTGACCTTGTTTATAGTGAAGAAAACGACTCCCTCCTTACAACGACCCTTACGGCTGTTCCCCAAACAAGACAAAATGTTTACACTTTTACTTCTGTAATATCGTCTGCATCAAATTGTCGTCTGCTGTTTTTCTCAAAATTACATTTTGATGGAATAAATATAATGACAGATGACAAACAGCTTAAATCCAGATCAGATGCCGCATTACGCGGCGTCTGATCTGGATTCAAGCTGTTTGCAAATATAAGCAAATCCCCCTCCCTATAACGATTCCCTCCAAACAACGCACATAATCTTTGTCTCCCATTAGATGTCGTTTTAGAGAGGGAGCGCTGTAGTTGGGAATTATTTTCTGCAGTAGGTAAATAATTTGAAGACGCACACATGCGTACATGCATTTATCGCGTAATGGTTAAAGATAAATTTGAGTTGTCTGAAAGAGAACATTTTATTGAATTCTGCCTCAATTTAACCCCCAGGGCTAAACATTTAACGGCGAGGGCGACCCTGAATGTGTATATCACCGATGTCAACGACGAGCCGCCTTTCTTCTCCAGCTGGGAGTACGAAGATAAAAAGGTTCCAGCAACCAAGAAATCAGGTAAAGTGATGATAGCCTGTAGCGCGTTCAGCTACCGTATCGATTACATCGATTGCATAAAAAAAACGTAACAATTAACTAAAACGACCTGTTTGCACGATATCGATTGCGAACGGCACGAACGGTCTCAGAGGTAGTTAGCCATCGCCAACAAGGAACACAAAATGGCGACCAAATGAGTTTACAAAAAAAGCAAACAGTCCCGGGTAAATTTCTCATCAATTAACTAACATTTTTGAAGATTATTGGAGAACGTTAGATGTAGTACTATAAGGGTTGTTTGTATCGGTTTATCAGATGTAAGCTGCTTTGTTTGATACATTAAGTATTGGAAAATGTTGGTTTATTGATAAGAAATTAAGTCGGGACTGTTCGCTGGTTTTATTAAATTCATTTGGTAGCCATTTTGTTTGCCTTGTTGGCGAATGGCGAACTACCTCTGAGGCCGTTCGTGTCGTTCGGTAACAGTCTAACGGTCGTTAAAGGTAAATTGTTACCATTTTCTGTTGCAATCGATGCAATCGATACGGTACTTGAACGCGATACTGTTGTCTTAAACCCTTTTACCACGTTATGCTATGGCAATTGACTTTGCAAACATTTTCGGTACTGATCTAAATTCCACTGTTAAAGACATCTCCTGACGACCTTTCGGTCATATCACCTAACAAGCTATCAAAGCATGCAGCCACGTGCAAGTTTTGTCCTTACTGCCATCTTGTCTAGGGATATACTCATCCAAGCGTTTCATGTGAGGCCCTTACCTTAAATTTGTTAGTTTGGTTAGTAAAACCCATTGAAAAAAAACTTGAGTGTGAGTATGTGAGGGCCTCTCTAGACAACTTGAGATTAGTTACCTGGATTTTCACACCAACTGAGATTGGTGACACCTTGTGATTCATGCTTTTTCTCAACTATCGAGGGTAAACTCATTCAACTACAGACGTTTACCGGTATTTGACGTGGCAAAAGTGGACATGGCTAAATCTTGGCTAAATTGCGGGATATACTCTGGACCACCTAGTCCATCAATGGACTGAGGAAAAGTCTTTAAAGACATCTGCTGACCACCTTTTGGTAATATTAACACCTTGCCAGACAATTTCCTCGCAAAGAGCATGGGTCTTGTCTGTTAGCAAAGTACCATTGAAATGTCTCATGTGAGACCCGAACTTTATATTTGATAGTTTGGTTAGAAATAACTATTGAAAAGCACTATAGGGTGAGTATAATCTGGTTCTCACCAGGTAAACTGAGATTGGTATACCCGCTCGCAGCATGTGCTGCACATGCTTTGACAGTTACATTGACATCTCATGAACAATGGGGGTGACTCTTTCAAAGGACTGGGGAAAAGTCTTTAAACAGACTCCTTGGTGGTTATAAAGATGACATTGAAACGGTGTTCCGCTCGTGCCACCTTAAACTTTATCCCCTGTCGATTTGCGAGGAAGCAAAACCGCTTATTCACACGTCGACCGGATCGAAATTTACAGGTTGTGCGATATGGGTTACGTACATTGACGTGTTCTATTTTTTCAGGCGACACTGTTATTGGAATAACAGTCTCTGATGCAGATGTGAGTGCGAGTTATCGCTCCTTAAGGCTGTCAATTTACGGTACATGCTTTAAAATATACTATCATTTTTCTGACACCCCTAAACCACTAAGCTTTTCTAAAAAGTTTCCTGTTAATAAAGTGGAGAATACGTTATTCTTTCCCGTTTATAAAAAGGAAACGAAACGCAAACGCAAACACTCAAATGTAGAACAATGCAACTTTCTGATAGTTCATTTTTATCTTGGTGGCAAACAGTTTTGAGCCAGATCAGACGCCGGGTTAGCCTGGCTCCAAACTGTTTGCAATAGAAATAATAGTTTTAGAGTAAACGCGTTTATTTGGAAAGAATAACGTTTTCTCCACTGTACGTTGAGTTTCATTTCATGAAAACCAGCCCTGCGTTCATGGACGAAAGCGCCTCGTGACGCCTTGCCACGGCCCGCTTTCCTCAGGGCACCCACAAGTATATACAACCACCACATAGTATTGTCCGATTTTTCTGACCTGTCAGATTTATTTTTAGAACAGAATAGTTCATAATGGTAAAAAGATAACAGGGTAACATCGAATCTATATAGTCGAACACGTTCCAACTTGAGATAAGTATGATCCTCGTGCAGCACGAGACAGCTGCACTGATTTTACTGATATGTTATTCTTTCTCAATAAACATGTTCATGCTAAAACTAATATGTCCATTGCAAACATGTTGGAGCCAGATCAGATGCCGGGTAACCCGGCGTCTGATCAGGCTCCAACCTGTTTGCAACCCAGATTAAAAAGATAAAACTAATTTCCACAGTTTAGTGCATTGTGTTTGCGTTTACTCGGGAAATAATAATGTCTTCTCTATTGAACATTACGCACAATTAATATAGCTTTCCATATCCCAGGCTGGCTGGAAGGAAATCAACGAGTACGGTGATAATCCATTTTAAAATTTTAGAATGTTCCGATCAAAAAATAACTTTGACAGGTCAGAAGAAAACACTTATATAAGTAGACTGAAACTTTTATTGAAATTTTTCTTGATACCTTATCTCACAATCATGAAGAAGAAGAACAAGAAGAACGTTTATATGACTTAAACTATACAGTTTCTCGTCGTACAAACATATAAATATTTACATTATAATATAATATACGAGCGTATAAGGTCAAATCTGATATTAAGATCAAGATCTAATAACTTCCAACCAGAATTACGCCAATTTAAATTACTACAATAAATGAATATCACGAGGATGGTGTCAAAAGCATCATAAAGGTACATGTGTAAAAGCATATTTATAGGCCTATCACACTGTTTGGTCCAAATTAGACGCCAAATTGCCTAGCGTTTTAAATGATCAAAATCACACGGTGAATAAACGTACACCGGAAATATCCCCCAAAGTGATTAGGAATTGAAAGTGAAAGTAGCGATATGAGTACTTTTATTACGTTTTGCTCTAATATCCTCTTACAAATAAAGCAAACACGAATTGCAAGATAGTCTGTACACATATGTGACCACACTGATGCCAGGAGCATTAATTATTTTACCTGGAAGACTGAATAAAAAGGTTTTAATCACTGGCCATAGTCTCTTCTTTGTCAATATTTATCATTATGTTCGCTGCTTATACACATTAAACAAAAAATTGAATCAACAGTTCGGTTTTTTTCTTCATTTAAATGTAACTGTGCAAAGTCTGCTTAAAATTAGACCAACACCAGCTGAGATAGTTGATGGCAAACATACAGGACGCTGTACTGGGGATAGCGTATTACTGTACTGGGGATAGATTTTCAAAAAAAACCCCACTGTACTGGGGATAGTCGAATATAAAACATGAAACCAGGGCCACTTTTCGAGATTTACGAAGTACTGCAATAATAGTGTGCATGTGTAACAATACACACATCTTCACAGTATGTATGCCGGTCGTCACAATTTGTGTTTTTATGTTACACGGCGATTCAGTGTTTATCAGTTTGAAAACTTATTGAGCGATCTCGGGAAATCAATTGAAGGCAGAAACCGATTGATTTCTAGAAGTTACTGTTTATGGTTAGCGCTGATATTCCGTATTATATTTAATAAAAATTTGCCGAAATGCTTGACCGTTAGTTACCTAGATTGTTGATAAAGAGATTGACTTGTATACCTTCTTGAAATGTTAACTATGTATTGCAGCTTAATAGAAATACGGTTAGCACAACAATGTTATAGCTTTTAACTGCAACTTTGCCTTTGCAGCTTCTATGCTCTTCACATTTTTTTTCAGTTTTTTTTTGTGTCACCTGTGGTAAGCAGAGAGGATGCATAGGGATACTTATCCATCGTCTGTCCGCCCCGTTCGTCTGTCTGTCTGTATATCCGTCTGTCTCTCTGCCACGCAAATCCGTATTTTAACAGCCGATGACCCAAGTGTTTGGGGGAACACCCTACTAGTTTAATTCAAGTAATCCTTAGCTGATAAATTAATTGACATTACCAATCAAGTTCATCCAAATAGTGAATAAAAAATTAAAACATGTGGAAGTTAAAGTCGTTAGATGCATAAATTATTAAAAAAGTGCTGAATTGTACCGTGAACAATAACGAGCTATAACAATTGACAATGAATAATAGAAGATTCACTTCAAGAAGAAACGAAATACCAAACAGCTCTCTGAAAAAAATCGTTTAGCATGTAAAAGGTGAGACTGGAACACTGGGTATTTCAGATGCGTGTGGGAAACTGTTAAAAGTTTGCTTAAGTAACGAGACTGGAGTGATTAAAGACTTAGTACTCATGCTGGCAGATGTTGTTAAAGCATTAGGTGATTGTGGAGAGTAAGACGATCTAATTGCATTTAACAAGCTTGTACAAGATGGAAAGTTCCCCATAGATTTTACTATTTCTGGAAGTAGTCCGATGGTTCGCACATGAAATAAAAGCTGCATTCTTTAGATAGAGTAATGAATGTAAACTGGTTTGAAACACTATACATACACATATGGTTTGAAACACATGGACACATAAAATTGTTTTGTGGTACGAAAAACATACCACGCCACTGAAGCAATCTAGATAATGCCCGGGACATTACTTTTCTGAGAGTTCAAACGTTAACTTCTTAATTGTCCATACTAGTAGAATACTGAAGTATGAACTCAGAATGATCACAGTAGAAATACAGAAATGATAAGCAAAATTAAGGAGAATATTTTGACCCAGATCAATTACTTACCTACACGATCTGTGTAGATGATAAGAAGATAAATCCATCTTCACAATGCGAAGTTAATCTCTGGAACCATAAACCTTAACCAGTACCAACATTTGAAATGCAGACAAATGGATTAAAACTCAAAACCGAACAAATCACCAATGCCCTTTACAAGGTAGAGAGGCACATTGCTTTGGTCATTCCCAAATTGGTGAAATAACCGATTAGGGCGTGCTAATTTGTATCAGAGTTGCCGAGTCCGAATAGCAGTGACTGTTTCAAGAAGGCTTTTGTAATTTACAGTTTACGTTGTTATATAAATTCGACATGCATTTCCATTGTAATTCGTTACAAACTAAAAATAACGTCACATGATGGCGTTAGAAGGAAAAAAGTTACCTGCAATACATTGATTGGCTTTAGACTTAATTTCCCAGAAAAATTAAGGTTATTCATTATTTCGTATTTTTAAAACGATAAAGCATGCATTTTGCCATATAATGCAAACACAGCGTACGAGAATTCCAAATTACGACACAATACATTTATTTGTCGTACGGCTATCCCCAGTACAGCCTTCCGCTCTCCCCAGTACAGCAAAAGGTTGTTGGAAACTATCCCCAGTACATTGCGCGGTCGGTTTGACATGAGATATCTTAGCTAATATTGGTCGAATTTTAAGCATCTTTTGCACAGTTACATTTAAATAATATATAAACAGATCTGTCGATTCACTTTTTTTTGTTAATGTATATTAATAGCCAAAAAAAGGATAAATATTGTCACAGAAGCGACTATGGTCAGTGATCAAAACCCTTTATTCAGTCCTCCAGGTCAATTTTTTATGTTCCTGGCGCCAGTGTAGTCACATATATCTACGGACCATCATGCAAATAATGTTTGCTTTATTAGTAAGAAGGTGATAGGGGAAAAGCAATAAAAGTACTCACCACGCTACTTTCACTTTCAATTCCTAATCACTTTGGGGCTATTTCCGGTGTACATTTATTCACCGTGAATCAGCTTGCATGAGTCAGGGCGTGCAGAAGATTTCGATCTTCATGGTAGCGTACTGGAAAACCTTCTTGTTAAGGTACTTCGCATACGGAAGTCACTCTTCCGGGCGAGCGGAAATGCGTCTTGACGACATAGACCTTTTCCGCACGTGCTTATACCAGAAAGTTTATATAAAGGAAATGTTGATACGATTTAGTGTAGTTCGTCATAGCGCAGTCAGTGAAGTGATTGACTAGCAATTGAAAGGTCATAGGTTCGATTCCCATTCGATCCAAATATCTTTTTTTTAAATGAAGCGTCCGATTTATTTATTGACTTGTCCCTCCATAACGCATTGATCAAGGGACATGCTATGTTTAGTCCTCGTTGATTAGAATTAGTGATGTTATGCCCCGGTCACACAGACGGTCGGGCTTAAATCGGTACCCAATCGGTCGAATTATTTGCTGTTTTGATCGGTTGTCATAAGTGATTTAATTTCAGGCTTTCTGTGTGACCGGGTATCGGTGATAAATAATTGTTCAATCGGTGAAACGCCACCCCGCCTCCGATTGGCCACCGATTGGCAACTCATGAACTCCTATGGGTCACCGATTAAAAGCGCCCAACAACCTATCAATAATCGACGAATACCGATAAAACACCGATGAAATGCTGGCGGCAACCGATTGATCACCAATTGATCACAGATTGAACTGCCATTAACAACCGATGAAAACCGACGAGATCCTGAGTTTTAATTCTAATCTTTTTTCATCGGTGGTAAGTATCAGTTCATCGGTGCTTTATCGGTGGTTTATCGGTGACTCGTCGGTGATATCGGTTGTAGACAGGTTGTCAATCGGTTATTTGTAAAATATTTTCACCGATCGAGAATTTTAAGCACGTTTAAAAATCCCAATCGGTGATTTTTCGCCGACGAAACTCATCTTTACCCAATAGCGATTGATAGGTGGAAAACAGGTGGCCAATAGGTGATGTCGGTAGTAAATAGCTTGTCATCGGTCCCCATCCTAGTTTGGCGAAAAAAACAACCGATCTATCACCGATGGCTCTGTGTGACCGGGGTGTTATATACCGTCAAATTATATGTCCACTGTTCGTTTTATTTTAATGACTTACAAGTCAATAAAATCGGTATACACGTATAAGATTTGAGTATACTATAAAGCCACACATTGAAGCTTTTCAAGATCGATATTACCCATTATAGTCTAGTTGCTTAGGGTGAAAATCGTTACTTGGTGGATTAAAGCATAAGACTTTGTATACGGGTTGTATTTGTAGTATATAATAATAATAATTGGGGGTGCCCGACCTGGCTGCCCTATTTCGGTCAAAATCCAAGATGGCGTCCAAAATGGCCGCCACCAAACAATAAGTTTTCAAAAACGCCCTTATTTGGTAAATTTTCATGATTAAAATTGTCTATAGATATGTATATTGGACAATAAGGTTGCACTGTGATATAGTTGGACCCATTTATGTCATCAATTGTTTGTTTTTTATATAATTACTTAATTTCTTAAATCTGAATAGAACAGAATAGAACATAAGTCGTCTAAGGCATTGACTTACAGTTCACATATGTAAAGTGTTCTTATTTACCCGAATTAGATGGTTCTGGTGGTAAATTGAATACATGTTCACAATCAATCTATTCAACTAATTCAACATTATTAGAAAATATCATTCTTTCTTTCTTATTAGAATACAATCGAACCTCGATATCTAGAACCACGGAGTAAAAAACACATGTGTGTCCACTCCGTGCTAGAACTGATTTAAGCTGAATACATGTATTCTCATATTTTTTTCAGTTGAAAATCGATAATTCGATCATCCTTAAGTCAAACATGTCTGTAATTAAAAGATAGAACGTGACTAAGACACATTTTAACTTTGAAATATGGGTATGTCGACTAAAGGCAGTTTCGAGCTTTCAAGGTTCGACTGTATAACAGTTGTACTAATATGTCATTTTTGCAGTACATAACCTACATGTATTTCGTGATCAGGATAATTACCATTTTCCTTTGCATAATGTTATACATATATATGTGCCTATTAATTGAATGTTTTAGCATATACACTTTCCAGAGCACAGTGACATTGACTTATAGCCCGTTTAATCTGCTTTTTCTGTGAGTGTTCTCCATGGAATTGGCCAGTTTTCGTTTAATTTGGTTCAACCAAAGGTGTTCGATATGTGATATTCTGGTCTGACTATATACTTGTTAACCAAATACTGGCGTGGTAAAGGCTTCTATTGACATGCTGTAATACAGGTGGGAGGTCTTGCATCAGTTTACCATGTTTAACCTGAGGAAACAGTTTCTGTCCTAGGTAATTGACTTTATATAGTTGTGATATATGATCATAAAGTACCAAATGAATCTTTCAATGCACTAAAATAGATTCTGCAAAGGAACAGAAAATGGTGCCATTGCTTGAGAACATTATATCTTGTACCTGGATACTTATTCGTGTACCCTCCTCCTGCTCCAGTTCAATGAGCAGCATTTGTGCACCAGTGCACAGCCTTTGGCAACAACAGAGTAATGTAGTGATGTCAATCGCTTAGTTTTCTGGGTATTCACGGGCAGCCACATCTCCTGTAAAGAGATCCAAAAGCTATTCTTTGTTTTGTTTTTTTAAATTCTAATGAAATGAGTTGAAACTCGATAGTAGTCTTGTCTGACGTGAAACTTCCTTTCTTGTGCCCCCCCCCCCCTCCTCGGATTGCTCCTTTGAGACTATATGTATCACTTTTGTATGTGTAGCACACACCATACACCCTTTAGCAACTTTAAAACTGTCTTTTTGTCCATGGTATGAAATCATTTTGACTGTGACTATGTCATATGCAACATGTGGTGTTTCCAGTTTATTATTTAGGTCCACTTAAATTGCAGGCTCTCCAATGGTTCCGACTTGCAGGTAGGAAGTCTCAGTCTTTCCTCTTGAGAACAAGTTTGGTGCCAATGTCGATTTCCAGAAAGAAGTCACCCTGGGCCTGAGATTATACAAACCTTAGCAAACGTTTCATATACATGTATAACTAGTATTAGTATACATAAGTCTACTGTAAAACTATATTAAAGTAAGGTATATTTTACCGGTTAATGTGTTTACTGTAAAACCTAGAGCCTGTCATCGAAATTGAGATTTGAGTTTTATGGTTCCCTTTATGTTTTATAACCTCTGGGCCACATCATCTCCACATACTTGGACAACTGTGAAACGTTGATTGATCATCGCTTTTTAGTTCATTATTGTTGTTTTACTTTTTACTTTCCTTCAGTGATTGGTATTTCAAAGAGTTGTATTTTGTTGTTCTTTATTGGAATCTGAAATTGGCTGGGTCTTGTCTATAACCACTCGTTGCACATATTCTTGCATCACTCTCAAAATTGTGCCTAAAGCATCTCTTCTTGCCATGCGTATGAAATTTCAGAACGAATCACAAGATCATGCGACTCTTCTAGAAATATATTTTCAATACTGTTTACTGGTTAACACAAATTATTGACCTACCTACGTGAACGTCTCTTGTTTTTAGGTCTCAAATGGTCACGGTTACAAGATGGACTTTTATCAAGGTTATTTTCTGAAATTCATTTAGAGTTTTTATATTTCAGCCCCATATATCATACAGCGTTTATGTGCATCTAGATTCTCTGTCAGTTCAATGTCACATTGAGCGTTCTACTCATTTGCCTGATGAAGCGAATTGGCAGACAACTTGTGGTTTATTTTTTGAAATACCCAGTAGTTTTTGGATGTCCTTGATGCTTGTATCAGATAGTGAGTTCATAATTCTTGTATGAACTGGTAACCCGTGTATATAGTAGGTGTGGTCAAGAATAAGGAAGAGTATGGGACGAGCTGCTTAAAAACGTTGACATACAGTGTGCAGTTCACGAAGTGCAGGTACAAAAATGACAATCAACATCTCTAAACGAAGTACATGTATAAGGTCCCATTATTTGAATGTAGAACTCTTTTCTGTCATGTTGATCTTCCAGGCAACAACTATTCCGTCATATGCTTGATCATTCATAATTTGGAATGCTTCCTGTTTTAATTTAGCTAATGCCAAAGCTGTCATTTTGTAAGCATATCATGGTTTAGTAAAATGAGCTGCTGAAATAAAGGAATCGGCTGTTCCCACATCAGCCTTTGTTATTAAAGCTTGCCAATCAAGACACCCTCCAAATGGCAATCTCGATATGCACACATTCAAGCATCATCACATAGAAACTTTCGCAATGTGAATCTGTCCAGTTCCACGGACGGTATTGGGCTAAAGTAAAGAGTAAATAGGCTCTCAAGCTGTCAGTAGGGCACCGCAATTCACCATTACCCGTCTCACAAGTTTACAACACAGCTGACCCAGTCCATAGTGGAGGAACCAAAGCTTGACTTTTTTCTTAATATATGAAACTGAATGCTGATAAGAAATATAGACACTACCTAATCTAAGTCATGCAAAATACTTGATTTTGATGAGACAAACAGTTTCAGCTCAATATTACGGTCGTAGTTACTAATTATTTTGGCACGAATGGGCTTCTGTAGTTTACAAAATGAACTTGGAGAGGTCTAATGAAAAATGTACATTTTCTTTTTTATAATATATTTACATTATATAGGCAATATATGTTTAATCATTTTGGTTATTATGGATTTCCGCAGTTTTATTGCTGATGGAAAGTAACAAACTGTGTGTTTGCAGCAAGTCACGAAAACACATGACAATTACTCTTTCTATACTGTGCAATTACATAATTAAGTCTCATTTCAGTTAAACGTACTGGAATACTTTGTTATTCATTAAAAGCAATAAAACATGCTTACCTTTATATGGTTATTGGCTAATGATCAGCCATAATTTCAAGTATAGAAACAAACAGACGTATTGCGTCATGATTATCAGACGCTCAAATCCGAAAAACATGGTATGGTGGCCTCAACGTGTCATAACCTAAACTCCTTAATCTATAAAACGGATGTTTTTTCTTTAATATTTTGTAGCAAATGAATAAATTATTTTATATCTACGTTTTTTCTTAAATGTCATGTAATAAAACGTGCAATTGTAAGTTTCATTTAGATTTTTCGGTCATAGCTTGAAGGTGAGCCACTTTTTATCACCGTCTCCTTAATTGTTTGCGAGCTGCACTGTATTCCATAGAAAAGACGCACCAAATGTAAATTTATCATACAGATACTATGCAGTTTAGGCTTATATTCTATTAATCTACTCAAATACATCACATTATAATGCACTTCCTACTGCTGAAATAGAGCCCCTATAAAGTATTAACACGTTGGCGGCCATTTTGAATTTTTCAAAAAGTAGGTCACCTAGCCCGGGCACCTATATGTCTTTTGATTCTATACATGTCATACTATACATGTCAGAAGTTTGGTGCTTTAATCCACTCTGTAACGATTTGGCCAAACTTTGGACATAAGCAACTAGACTATTATTATGTTTAAACAATATTATTAACCTTGTATGCAAGTCCATGAATAAAAAATAAGGCATTTTAATGACAGAATTTCAATTTTAAGGTAGGTAACTGTAATTCAACTTCTTTCCAATATTTTAATAAGAAAAACTGATATTACAACAAATCCTGACTGTAATATTTTCTATTTTTTTCTGACCAACTACTTTATCAACCATACATTTGAATAAAATGAAAAAAAAATACATTGAATGAGTCAGTTTTTTGTGATTCAATTTTTTAGCATTTTGCAAAATTTAAATAGCCGATAACATCTTTCTGAACACCTTTATTCTAAATGTTTTTAGCTTTTCTTGTAATAAATGTTGTGGGCTACTTATTGGGCGAGACTTAAAGTCATTAGCTTTTTTTTATTTTTGAGAAAAATAAAATAATAAAAATTCCAGGGTTTTGTCAGAAAAAGAGACCTTAAAGACAAACCATACGATAAATTTTGCCTATAATTTCACACATGGTTTCTTTGGCTATTATTATTCTTCAAGAAAAGTTTCATGACACCTTGTATGGAAACTAAGCGCACCCGCGAAGTACCTAACATATCTAAAAATATATGTCGTGTACATTCTACTAACGGAAACATCGAAAACAACTTTCTAGTTTAGATAGCTGGTTACATCACACTTTTCTAATTCTATATCTGTTGTGTGATTCCCAGTGTAAAGCAACGATACATACGACCTCGGATTTTAAAAAGTCTCCCCCGAAGGACTTGGTCCTACAGGGGAATGAACTCGATATCCATGGTACAATGTATCGTTACTCATTCACCCCTGAAAAATTAAATGGACAATTTCAGTTTACATTTTAAGTCCATTTTAAGGGTTGTTTTGTCAATGTTTGGCATTATTACAAACAGTGAAGACCCTGATCAGAGGGCTCCATTTGGTGCCCTCTGATCGGGGCCTTCAATGTTTGTATAGGAAAAGTGTACTATTAACATGTATACTGTGTGAAAATGACGCCTATATGCGGGTCAAGGGTTTAAAGGGCTAATTGAGCGCATTACACATAGACTTCGTCCACCGGTTACATTTAAAAGATATTTATTAATTAATGGACTAGAAACTGGAATCATCCATTTTGGAGATTCGGAAGTCAATGAGGTAAATGATTTGATTTCAGCTGGAAATAATAACAATTTGTTCACCATTTCCAATGACGGAAAGATCAAGGTGGCGACGGGGAAATCGCTGAAACCGTTCATTGGGAACAAATATCACTTGTCCGTGAAGGCAACAGACGGCGTCCATACAGGCATCACTAAAGTCACACTTGAGATTGATGAGAGCACCAGTTGTCACACCATAAGCACCACGACAGTGCTAATCACACTGCTCTTACCTCTTCTTTTTTAACCTTCTCTCTATTTGTTTTCTTTTAGAAAGTAAAAAAAGGTTATTTTGTACATAAATATTTTGATATTAATGAATGTAAAATAAAGTTTCTGTTCGAAAAGGAAAACTCAACAAAACAATAAATTGGTGATCCTTAGGTTTTTTTTCTCGTCCTACTTTTTGTATAAGAAATGTAAATTTTTCTGAGTTTTGTCAGTGAGACAGTAATGTTATCACACGTTTTGTAAGGTGTGGCGGTGGATAGCTCCCCGACCCCGACCCCGACACACCTATGACGGGGACAATAAATGAGGTCCTTACTGACAAGGCATGAAAAAAACCAAACAAAACAAACCACCTTCTCAACGCCATCGACGATTAACCCTTTACCTGATAGCCTGTTTCTAGTATGGAAGATAGGTGACCAATTAAAGCAGGCTGAAAGTAAAGCAGAATGCGCCTTAAGGCGCTTTTTGCTTTACTTTCAGCCGGCTTTAAGCTTCCATGTGCTAGAATATAGAAAATATTCCCTATACATGTACTATATATTCATGACTGATTAAATAAGAACTATTTACTTCAGCGGAGGAATAAATCATATCCGCTAATGACGATTCTATGGGGAGAATGGTTAAAATCGAATTTTCAAACAGTTTGAATCCTGATCAGACACCGCGAACAGAATCAGGATCCAAATTGTTTAGCATCTCAATCGAATGTATTCACTCATATTTTCTGAAATCTGACTTTGAAACAGAAATACAGACAGCTATAATAAAGCAGACGGAACTATGGGGTGAATGGTTAATGCAGACGAGAAAGAGTGAAATATTGCAATATTGAGAGGGCTATTTAAAATTTAATGACACTTGATCAAGAAAATCAATATAATATGTGCAAAATACATGTGTAATATATCATTTTAAAGAGACTCAGTAACTATTTGCCTACACGACGGTATAATGCACTCTTTGGTAATGTGAGTTCATTCTTTGCACCCAAGAGATGCGTAGTGAATGTGAAAAAACTCTACGAGTCCTTGGGGCCCGTTTTATAAAACTTCGTACGACAAATATTGTCGTAAGTCAGATTATTAACTAAGTCTCAATTTGTATTTATTTCTCAATCTTATCCGGTCTTGTGACAACTCTTGATGTCACAGGACATGATTAGATAGAGAAATCAGAAATTAAATGTCAGAAAATTCACTCGGCAAGCCTCGTCCCTGCATGAATTTTCTGAACCTCGGTGTGTGGAGGCGGATTCCTATTGTAAATCAACACTTATGGTGGATTCTTATAATCTTAGTATAAAGATGGGAAAGAATAACGTCCTGTCAACTGTAGAAAGTCATAGACATGTAAAGGGTACTGCTGAATCAATCTCATGTTGTTGTTGTTGTTGTATCGGCACTTTGTGTACAGTTTCTAGCCACGGTATATAAGAGCCAGAGTTTGTTGTCGAAATATTAACCCTTTTACTCTCAATGACACCTAAAAGCGCGTTTGCAAACAGTTTGGAGCCTGATCAGACGCCGCATAAAGCGGCGTCTGATCAGGATCCAAACTGTTTTACACTTGTATAGATATGTTTTAAGTCATACTACATTGAATCATACTTTGAAACGATCTTGAAAACAACAAAATTAACAGACGACAATGGAACGGTGAAGAGATACATAACGCAGTAAAAGGTTTAATGGCATGGCAACAGCGTGGGAGTATCCCCGCTTTCCCCCTCCTTCCCCTCCTTCTCTACTTCATAAGGAAGAATTGCCACTCTCATGTACAGCTGAACAATGTTAGCAGGGCTGCCATTTCTCCGGATTTTTCCTAAGTATTTGGATTTTTATCCTAGCAGATCGTAGCTTCAAACAGACTGAAAGTAATGCAGAATGCGCTTAAGGCGCATTCTGCTTTACTTTCAGCCAGTTTTAAGCAGCCATGTGTCCTCAAAACAAGAAACAGACTATGGGGGTCAAGGTATGATTAGTAAAATTGCGTCTGAAAATTTGAAAATTTGAAATCTTAGCATTTTTATGAACAACTTATGACAGCCCTGTAGTAGTAAAAGCAAAGTCACTGTCTTCATTAGGAGACTAAAGTATCACTTAAACTGATAACTAAACGTAAATGCATTAAATAGCCAGCTAAGATAATTTTAGTCCACATGTGTACAGTTTGATGATATGGAGCTATTTCTCGTCTTTGCCATATCCTCACAGTACACCGGCAATACGCGTTTTACTGTTAGGAAAATCTCGCTTCATAAGTTAACTATCGCCCGACGGATATTGTTGGGCATCAAATTTCTCAAAAAGTACGTCATTATTTTTAAAAGTAAGACTACCAATAGATTCAGGATGCAAAAATACACCAACCTGGTATCATAAAAAAATCTTTAAAACACTTAATTTGACTTTTAATCCAGATATTTAAAAGCGTGTGTATCATCTCTGTGTACAGCGCGTACTACACAGGGGGAAACGTTTCTTTCGTTTTGCCACCGTTGTGTCGAAATACGGCTCATTTTATAGCATTATCCGTTGTACGTTTCCAACCAGTGTACTAGCAACGTAAAAACAACCGCTGCTCGAGTATTTTGAAAAGTTTAAAATTAGATGAATAGCAACATAAAGCTTGATTTGAGGTCAGAAATTGTTTTCCAATTGGATTATAACAATAATTGTGCGATTTTAACTAGTAAATATGACTCAATCTGAGAGTTTAAGGAATGAGGCAAAACTTATTTTCCTCCCTGTTTTGGCCGATTGCAATGAGACCCTGACCTGTCAAAAGTTAACTTGTCGTCACAGGGATTCATTGATGAGACTAAGATAATTTATGTTATTATTGTGCTAGCGTATTAATTTCATATTGACGTTTCTACGTCTTGTCCTAGTAATTTCAATTCTCTTTGCTAGTAGCTAAACTAGGTCAAAGTACAACACTCTGCTATGACGTAGTAGCGTCGTAGGAAGGTGCAGGAAGCGAGAACCAATCAAAACGCTTTGGATGAACTTTTCAACCAATCAGCAGCCTTCTCTCGTCAGAACGCCATTCTTACATACATTTCTGACGAGGAAGGCTGCTGTTATTCAGCTCACCAAATTCCACATCCTCCTTGCCTCCACCTCTACTTTAACTTATGATCACCAATAGATTTATTGATTTGTTTCTTTGTATAGTTATATGCTCATGTTTCCTTTTCCTGGGCACCAGACTTTCCAACTGATATTTACTTTCTTTCAACGTTTTACAAAATTGACTTGCGTTTTTCTGGAAAATTAATATGTTAAGTACTTTCTGTTTTGGTTCATACAGAAATTAAATTTCTTTCTGACAATTCAAATAAATGCCCTTATCACAACATATTCGGATTTTGCTTATTCAGTTTTCCATCATAGTTCAATTGTCCCGTAGAGCGTACAACAATACATAAATAAACTCGAGATCTGACAAAACACATTCGCTCCATTCGATAGTCAGTGCATGCACATGGCGAGATGTGAGACTATTCTAAACCAAAGATAATGAGCTGACGGGCGGACGGACGTACACAAACAATACCGCTCACAGATAGGGGTTAATGAAATGAAAATTTGGCGCATATCAGTGTCTATTATATTATTATAGTGTACCTTACCTACGTACGCCCCTTCTTTATCTTTGTACAAGCTAGCGGTCACTATTATACGATAGTGCCCGGTAATAGTGACCGCTGCTGAGCGCGTTTACGTCATATGATGACTGCGTCATGAAATTTGAAATAACTGCTTTAGGAAGTGTTTCCGTGACTTGATGCAAATATGAGCAGTTTTATTCTTATGTGTACATGTATTTTGAAATTTATATAATTTTATGATAAATCTAAGACATCTATAGAGGTTGTTCAAACCTACGAAATGAGCTGGATGTTATGCGTCAGATCAAGTTTTGCCTGATTCATATAAACACATTGCGATGTTGATAGATCTAGTTTACTGTAGATCAAGACTTTTATTAAATTTCAAACAAAGCGTAGCATTTATATAGATGTTAGATCTTGACATAGAATCTATATTTCATTTAGGAAGATGAAATAGAGGTAATTATTTTATTGCTTTTGATAAAATTTCCATTATAAAAATTGTTTCCGTTACTTTTGTAAGTACGATCACCGATATTAAGTCATTCGAAGGGAGATATTCTCGAGACTTCATTAGAAACTGGAAATTGGAAGTGCGGTTTACTATAAGAAATAGTACAGCCCACTTCGGGCCTCCTTGCATTATAGTGACCTTCGGCTTCGGGGCGTAAAATATTTTTGGGCTGACTGGTCGGTCACTATATAATGCAAGAAGGCCCTCCGCGGGCTGTACTATTTCTTATATTATATATAAGAAATCTACATAATTACTCTTTACTTCAAGTTGTCAACCTTTTATTATTTTCAAATACAGCAAAAATAAAACCTAACCCATCAGAACAAAAAAGCTAGCCGCTCCGTTCAATGATTATGTTGAACGAATGAACGATTTTTGAGACCGAGAAAATTTGTTCGTCTTTCAGAATCTTCCGTCACTTTACGGAGTCCAGTTTTCTTACACTACATTTCAGCTATTTGCCGCCGTTTGGATCATGTCATTCCTTCCTCCACTGAAGAAAAACCGTACCATTTTTATAGAGTAATGAATGTGTATCATGCGAAATATTACCTTTATCCTAGCAGATGGGAGCTTAAAGCAGACTGAAAGTAAAGCAGAACGCGCCTTTAGGCGCATTCTGTTTTACTTTCAACCTGCTTAACCCTTTCACTCTCAATGACGCTTTAATGCGCGTTTAAACAGTTTGGGTGCTGTTTTACACTATTACATTTGTATTGATATCTATTAAGTCATACAACCTTAAAAACTAACTATGAAACGTGTCTTGCAGACAACAATAATGAAGCAGACGATAATAAAGCGGTGAAGGGGTAAACACCTCCTGAATTATTTGATTATGAAAGTGTTAAGTAGTCACCTGTCTTTTACACTTGAAATGTGACGCAGCTGCTATAGGAGATTTTACAACACAGCATATTTGAAAAGTAGGCCTGTTTTGCCACCGAAGTAATTGCCAAAGGTCTCCTTAGATACCAATTTTAATTTCTTTTCTTGTTTAAGTTGTTCCATCAGAGGTTGAAGTTTAGTCTGGTATTCAATGGACTCGTAAAAGTATTCTTCGCGCATACAGATATAGATAATGCCGCCTGAAACGAGACAAATACAGTAGAAAGACGTTTCATTCATTCACCCTGGCACTTCTGAAGGATAAGTTCAGTTTCCAAGTCCTAGGTTTATGCTTATAAAGATTTTGAGCTGAGTCTTAAATCATTCTCAAGCACTCAATACAAAGGCTTAACATCCGCTAGACCTAGTCATTTATACATATTTAGGTACAATATATTGCCAAATGACAAAACAAAGCAGTCCTTGATCAAGATGGCTTCTAAAAGATCCATTGATCAAGGGCTACGCTGTTGGCTAGCGCTAAATGCCAGTATTCTCATGTCTGACGTCACAATTTGTGCGCTTCTACTGACGTCACGATTTCGTGTGTAAACACTCAAACTCGTCGTCTACACCTTTGTAGCCACTAAGAGGAATGTAGAATCATAGGTAAGTTATCCAATTATGGTTGTCTGAATAGTTCAATGAAACTTGCTGGAATCTAATTATGTCCTTATAGATGTAGGATAAATTCCTGGGTATCATGTCATGACTCACGAGGTAGTGTCATTAGTTTAATAAGCGACTCTAACAACAGATGTAAGATGAGACGCTGCAACTACGGTGTGTCATCAGAGTATTCCCAGTTTGCTTATGTCTTCTCATGTAGACGATTTGGGTTAAAATCAATCAATTAATTAAGGGCTTAAATTAACGAAAATGAAAGTACACTTGTGTTTTATGGCGACGTGGTAGAGAGTATGACTGCTAACATGGCGACCCGGGTTCGATCCCAGGTCTGAGGGGTATGTTTCTTTATATTAACACCTAGTTACATTTGACAACCAACTTAAACAAACCGTAGGGTAATATGAAACTCAAAGAGAGTACACACACATATATACAATAATAACATAAACTCTTGAAGTGTTCATTAATTAAGAATTCGGGACCAATTCTGTGTAGAGAGGGGTGTGTAGCCGGGTTGAGTTTATAGTTAAATGGTGAGGGATGTATGTCAGCGGCCTGAATAGCTCAGAAGGGAAAGCACTCGTCCTGTAATGTTTGAACCCAGGTCTGGCTGCACATATCTCACCATATATATGTTACAATTGCACAGAGCGGGAGAGTGTGTGTTCAAACCAAATACTTAAAAATTGGTAGTAATGGCTTTCCTCCTTGGCGCTCAGGATTTCGGGTTAGCATTACGACTGATTCGTCGGTGTCGGGACAAAGTCACCGGCCGGGTTCAGTCTCTGATGTACCTCATAAGTGCCACTGCTAGTAATACTCGAACGAGGTGTAACGCAATATCAAACCACAATCAAACATGGTGAGGCGGTAAGGCAGCCACACCTGGGGCCCGTTTCATAAACATCTTACGACAAAAACGGTCGTAAGTCAAAACTTTAAAATACACTAAATTTCTGATGTCCTGTCTTGTGACATCTCTATGGAATCGTCTTTTCAAGACGATTCCAAAGAGATGTCACAAGACAGGATTCGATAGAGAAATACATAATAAGTGAGACTTTTATAATCTGACTTAAGACAACATTTGTCGTAGGAAGTTTTATGAAACGGGCCCCTGGACTCTAACCCGGGACCCCTAAATTACAGGAGAGTGCTCTCCCATCTGAATTATCGGTACAATACACATATCTCTTACCATTTAACTATAAACTCAAACCGGCTACATTTACCTTAGTATTCAAATAAGATCTAATCATGGGATAATTATCTTTTATGCCCACAAAATATGTGAATTGGGGACATACAGTTTTTGCCCTATCTGCATGTCTGTTTATGTGTTTGTCTGGTGTGGTGCATTTGTAACCCGATCGACAACGATACCTGAAGTCGTGAGTTCGATACCCCGCCTGACCAAGTCCTTCGGATGAGACTTTCTACGCCTATGTTCAATGTAACAGTGCTTTACACTGGGCATCCAAAATTAACCAGATAACCCTGATAACAAGCGTATGGCATCACGCTCGGCTTTTCTGTATCCGCCCTCTCTCTCTTGGGGGTCCAATTAGCGTCACAAAACCTTAGCATTGCTTATAACTTTTGCACTTCTGAACTCATGGCTTTAAAAGTTGGTGGTGCCTTTCATTTGTCAAGACCAACAATATGAAAATTCTTGCATTATGAAAAATAACTCATGTCACTTCAGTGTAAATATTGTATAGAATACTACGGAGACATACATATTCTAACATTATAACAGGAATTTAATTTATGGCATGGTGCTGAGGCCTTGATGCAGTTAATGTCATTGTCATATATACTTACACGGAAATCCTTGCAGTATGACAGAATTCTCATGTCACCTCTAGAACACTATAGTGACTTGGAAATCTTTACATATTGACAGGAATATCATGCTACACAAGGGAACATGCTATAAAATACTATAATGGCATGGAAATTCTTGCAATATGACAGGAAAATATATTACTGAAGAAAGCAAAAATTAATCACAAGCAGAAAGTATGCTGACACAGAAATATATTAAAATAGGTTAAACCTTTACTCATTAGCCTGTTTTAGTATTGAAGATAGTTGACCACTTAAAACAGGTTAAAAGTAAAGCAAAATGCACCTTAAGATGCATTCTGCTTTACTTTCACAAGCTTCAAGCTATAAATGTAAATCTATAGAGTAAAGGTAAAACCATTAAAACAGTATTTCTGAGTTCATACCAAGTGGATAGACTGTATTTAGCCGATGCATCCACATGGTTTCCCTCATTAAACGAGTCCAATTATTGTTGGACTTTTCAATTGGCATGAAAGAAAAGTCACCTATATTATGATCACTTGAATTGAAGTGTTCTGAAACATTAGTAAAGATATCTGGGAAATATCTAATTGTCAAATTTGTGACTGTTCATTCTTTTGGAACAATTTTTATTAGTTTGGCCTACATACTGAAATTGACATTTTTTACAAGTGAACAAATAGATTACATTTTCTGACATACAAGACATTTCATGCTTAACATCATAGGTTTTATAAGTGTTGCTGCTAGTAAAGGTTTGAGACACGTTTATACTTCTACAGTGAGAACAACGTGACCTGTCACATCTTTTAACCTTACCACATTTTTCTGGCTTAATCAGACTGGAATGCACCAAAACGTCACTGAGATTCACAGGTCTTTTGCATGCCGCAATAGGTTTATAATTAACCGAATCGCGGACACTGTGCCGTTCTAATATTAGCTCTAATAACCCCCAATATTTGTTTATAATTTTACTAATATTTGGCAGTGACGGGTTGAATATTCAAACAAAGGTGATGACTTTAGAAGTGTTTCTACTACTGCAGACAACGGCATCTTCTGAGGACAGTTCTGATATTTTTTCGAAAGCTTTATCAAGGATTTGGGCAGGGTAGTTGCGATTTTCGAAATGATGTCGCAGTGTTTTAAGTTCCTCATTAAAACTAATGTCATTAGAAGTGAGACACCGATAACGTTTTGCTTGGCTAAGTGGAATCCCTTTCTTGCAAGACAATGGGTGACAGGATGACAACTCGACATATTGATGGTTATTTGTAGCCTTTTCAAAAACAGAAGTTTCCAAATCGCCTTCACTACTGTTAACAATGTTTACATCAAGAAATGTGGCTGTATTTTTGGAATATTCATAAGTGAGTTTTATAGTAGAGTGGACATTTTTTATTTTGTCAATAAATGTTAAAATTTCTTACTCACTATGTTCCCATATGAAAACAATGTCATCCAGGAAACGTAACCAGAGCAGTGGATGTCTATTGTCGTTTCAAGGAAATCTTGTTCAAATTTACCCATAAATAAGGAAGCAAAACTAGGGGCCATACGTGTACCCGTAGCAGTTCCAAGAACTTGGACATAGTTATCACCATTAAACTGGAAATGATTCTTAGTCAAAATTAACTAGATCAATTCACAAATACTTGCATTAGACATATTTTGATGACCTAATTTGCATTTATTCAGATAAAAATCACACGCCTCTATCCCATCTTCATGGGGGATATTACTGTAAAGGGAGCTAACATCCATTGTTACTAGAAATGCATTTGGAGATAATTTAAGCAGTGACTTTAGTTTTTGTATAAAATCAGTGGAATTTTTTACATATGATGGTAGGGAGTCACTGTGGGACTTCAAGATGCCATCACTATATTGTGAAATATTTTCAGTTATTGAATTACACCGATACAATAGGACGTCCTGGGTAGCCAAGAGGCAGTTCATTATTAAAATCATTGTGAATTTTGGGCAGAACATAAAATTGAGGTGTTCTAGCATTTTAGGGACAGTTAGTAAACCATTAGTGCCATAGGAAGGAATATCACCATATATGTCATTCAAAACACCATCAATATATAGTTAAAACTTTTCTATAGGATTCATATGGCAATTTGATAGGAATGTCATGTCACCTCAAAGTACATGGTGTGGAATAATATAGTAACATGGAAATGTTTGCAATATTACAAGAATTTAATGTCAACTCAGTGTGCATAGTATAGCATACTTTAGGAGCATGGAAATCCTTACATAATGGCAGGAAACTCATGCCATCGAAGGGAACATGGAATAAAATACTATAGTGACATGGAAACTCTTGCAATATGACAGGAATCTCATGTCACCTCATAGTGACACGGAAATCTTTGCAATATAACAGGAGTTTAATGTCACCTCAGTGTTCATAGTATTGAATACAATGGTGACATGGAAATCCATGCAACATCACTGGAATCAAATGTCAATTCAATATACATTGTCGAGAACACTTTAGGGAAATGGCAATCCTTGCGTTATGACAGAAATATCATGTCACTTTCATAAGTGTATATTGTAAAGAATACTATAATGACATGGACATCCTTGCATTTTGACAGTAATCTAATGTCACCTCATTGTACATAGTATAGAATATTATAATGACATGGCAATACTTGCATTATAACAGGAATTAAATGTCACCTCAGTGTACATGGTATAGAATACAACAGTGACATAGAAATCCTTACACAATGACAGGAATCTCATGTCACCTTAATGAACATGGTATAGAATACTATAGTGACATGGAAATACCTGAATTTTGACAAAAATCTCATATCACCTCAGTGTACATAGTATGAAATACTATAGTGACATGGAAATAGTTGCATTATTACAGGAATTTGATGTCACCTCAGTACACATGGTATAGAATACAACAGTGAAATAGAAATCCTTACTTTATGACAGGAATATCATGTCACCTCAGTGTACATGGTTATAATACAACAGTGACATAGAAATCCGTACACTATGACAGGAATATCATGTCACCTTAATGAACATGGTATAGAATACTATAGTGACATTGAAATACCTGAATTTTGACAGGAATCCCATGTCACCTCAGTGTACATAGTATAGAATACTATGTTGACATGGGAAAACTTGCATTATAACAAGAATTTGATGTCACCTCCATGTACATGGTATAGAATACTATAGTTACATGGAAATCCGTGCATTATGACAGGAATATCATGTCACCTCAATGAACATGGTATAGAATACTATAGTGATATGGAAACCAATGTATTATGACAGAAATCTCATGCCACTTCATTGTACATAGTATAGAAAACTATAGTGACATGGAAACACTTGCATTATAACAGGAATTTGATGTCACCTCCATGTACATGGTATAGAATACTATAGTTACATGGAAATCCATGCATTATGACAGGAAAATCATGTCACCTCAATGTGCATGGTATAGATTACCATAGTGGCATGCAAATACTTGTATTATGACAGGAATCTCATGTCACCTTAATGAACATGGTAGAGAATACTATAGTGACATGGAAACCCATGCATTATAACAGCAATCTCATGTCATCTCAGTGTACGTAGTATAAAGTACTTTATTCATGTCACCTTAATGAACGTGGTGTAGAATAATATAGTGACATGGAAATCCATACATTATGACAGGAATCTCATGTCAACTTCAGCATAGTATATTGTAAAGAATACTATAGTGACATGGAAATCCTTTCATTATGAAAGGAATCTCATGTCACCTCAGTGTACATAGTATATACTGCTATAGTGACATGAAAATACTAGCATTATAACAAGAATTTGATGTCACCTCAGTGTACATGGTATAGAATACAACAGTGACATAGAAATCCTTTCAATATTACAGGAATCTCATGTCACCTTAATGGAAATTCATACACTATGACAGGAATCCCATGTCACCTTAATGGAAATTCATACACTATGACAGGAATCTCATGTCACCTTAAGCATAGTATATTGTAAAGAATACTATAGTGACATGGAAATCTTTTCATCATGAAAGGAATTTCAGTGTACATAGTATAGAATACTTTAGTGACATGAAAATACTGGCATTGTAACAGGAATTTGATGTCAGCTCAGTCTACATAGTATAGAATACAACAGTGACATAGAACTCCTTATATTATGACAAGAATCTCAGGTCACCTTAATGAACATGGTATAGAATACTATAGTAACATGGAAATCCATGCAATATGACAGGAATCTCATGTCACCTTAATGAACATGGTATAGAATGATTTGGTGACATGGAAATACTTGCATTATAACAGGAATTTGATGTCACCTCAGTGTACATGGTAAATAATACAACAGTGACATAGAAATCATTTCAATATTACAGGAATCTCATGTCACCTTAATGAACATGATATAGAATACTATAGTGACATGGAAATCCTTGCATTATGACAGGAATCTCATGTCACCTTCAGCAGTGTATATTGTAAATAATACTATATTATTTTGACAGGAATCTCATGTCACTTCAAACATGTTGTAGAATATTATAGTAACATGGAAATATTTCCAATATTACAGGAATTTAATGTCAACTAAGTGTACATAGTATAGAATACTATAATGACATGGAAATACTTGCATTATATAGTCCGGGGCATAATCTCGATATATTGCCAAAATACTTCAAATAATGATGCAAGCAAGGGACTTTCTACAATATCTAATCCAAAAAAACCGTTAGCCACTTCAATTTCCCTGTCAGATTCAAGATGGTGACCATTTTCAAAATGTCTGCCGCTTCCTTTTATTATAACTTATGCCGTAAATGTAAGTCCAATGCAAATCTAAAGTCACGCAAAACTATTAGTTCTGAGATGTAGAAATAAAAAAATTACCAATTGTGGATTGCGGAATACCGCTAATTATTCAAGATGGCCGCCAAAAATTCAAAGTGGCGGCCATTTTCACTTTTTTCTAATTGTAATATGAGCACATGTATTTATTGAAGGATTAATAAACTATTTCCCCCCGAATCATGTGTTCTAATACTATTTAAAGCTATTAAAGTATATACATCTGTTTTATGCATTATTTTCGTTACGATTTCCAAATTAAAATACCTTACCGGTTATAACACTAAGATATTACGAGCTTCCTTCGCATAATTTCATTTTGTAACATTGATTTTTTATCTCAAATATGTCGGATTTTGGGGAAATAACATTTCTTAGAGCCATTTTTGGGAAAAGTTGACAAATCACCTTTTTCACATAATTTAGGTGTGCGTAATTCATTTCTGTTGCCTTTCACCCTCTCACGTGTAGCTGAAAGTCCAAAACTGGTAAAACAATTGGCTTCCAATACACTTATTTTCGTTATTATATCCAATCTTTCGGGGATCAAATACACATACTTTAGTTACATCTACTTCTCCTAATACAACCAAACTTTACATGGGGGCAATATACGAGGGTCCTCAAAAAGTTGTGTTACTTTGGCATTTTCTTGAAATCTACATGAACAATTTATTATGTATGTTACATCATGTAAAAGGTCTATTTTTGTGGATTTGAACATGTACCACGCAAGTCAATACTCTTATTTTAGGTCTAAATTGTGTGACGATAACATCACGCAAATGACACTACAATCATGCTTGTTTATAGAATTTGAAATAACTAATGTGTTGTATAGAAGGGACAACTATTATAAGTTTTATACTTTAATGCGTCAACATTAATGTTTGTCTAATGTTGTGTGAAAGTTTCAAAACAAATTAATTAAATTTAGTGTAGTTTGTCGATGAATGCGATATTCATATATACAGTTTATAGCTGTTGAATTAACAACTTAGTTATTGCGATATATATAATATTTTAGTTTGTTGTAAAACTGTATCTTGTTTTAGATGAAAATGAAAAGAAATCACTTATTCATAAACAAGTTGATATAATCATTAAACAAGTTTAAGATACTTTTACGTTTCATCAATAAACAAAATTATATTAGTATTATAACTATTTACCTTTTAATGTATGCATTAATATTATCAAACACATTTCGATTTTATAATTAAGACTATTCAATATAAAGTGTTGTCAGCCTAAACCTTAAGTAAAACTCCAATAACCTAGTGCGAAAATTAAAAGTGGTATGGCACTTTATCTAAGCCATATGCTATGAACATAATTATAATCAAATTAAGAAGCAATTATGGCCAGTGTCTATGACTGTCCCACATTGATGCCTATTTTCCACCACAAAGAGAAGTGTTGTTGTCAATGTATTATACATATATAGTTGTCTGTATCCGCAAGAAATGCTCTTTTCAACTATGTATCACACATGATAATCGTACATGTATATTCCAAGAAAATGCCCAAGTAAAGGAACTTTTTGATTGAGTCTGGTACAAAATTGGCCCTGCCTCGGTGTCAACAGGTTTACATAGGCATATCGTATATGGCAAAAAAGCT
This sequence comes from Gari tellinella, assembly GCA_922989275.2. Taxonomy (NCBI): domain Eukaryota; kingdom Metazoa; phylum Mollusca; class Bivalvia; order Cardiida; family Psammobiidae; genus Gari; species Gari tellinella. Next base: position 11,661,259 of record OV277873.1, read on the forward strand.
TGTCAAAATTCCCATAGCCCAAAGCTTAGATATTTGATGTAAAGCATAGTGTAATAGTCCTCTACCCAGTTTGTTAAAAGCATTATAGCCTGGGAGTAGTAAATGGTACCACCAATGGGTCACTAGCTTTACATAGCTTTAAAAAGGAATTTAAAAAATATCAAAAGCCTTATAGCCAAGAGCTTTGATTTTTAATCCATCGTATCGCCTAGAAGACATCTATCAATTTGGTTATGCTGCGTTTACACTCAGCCACGATAGCTACGATGGCCACGATTTAGAAAAAGCGCAGATTTATTTTCTTTTTCTACGCTATATCACGCTTTCTTACGCTCTCTGCACGTCTTGTTACCTCCTGTAACGGTTTGTTACGAACCCAACAAGATTCTTATGAAGACCTGCCACGATTCCAACACGTTGTCTCAAGCTCTCTTACGGTAACCACGATACACTATCACCTTTTATCACGTTCTGTTAAGATCTATCACGATAAAACGTTCTGTTATGGCAACGATTTTACCAAGAGTAATGCGTTTTGAGCACGACTGGGTGTGAAAAGGAGGCATCGACCATCCACTCATTCTCTGGATGCTGGTGTCAAACTATGATTACATTGGGATGACGCATCTGAAAATGCTTGTTGGAAGCTTCACCTTATCAGGAACACCAACAACAACCTCTCTTTCTCTCATGAGGCTCTAAAGAGGAACGAACTACCGGTATGGATCCAAGATGGAAGAAGATGCTGAACTGGCAATTGTTATCTATACATGTACACATAAAGTAGCTCCAAGAAAGGAGAGTCGGCAGCAGAAATAAGAACCAGAACAGGACAAGTTAGAAGAGAGCGGAGGTAGAAGGCCGAAGAGAAGATATATATCTACAATGTAGGACCTGCCGGGTTAGGCAATGGTTACATACATGTATAAACAAAAGGCACGAATTGGGAAAATATTAACTTAACTTTCAAAAATTACTATTGTGCATGTGTATGATCATCCATTGTTCTAAACAGGTAAAAAATACCTGTAAAATCATGCGACACGTGTGCAAAATATGACAGAGCCACCTCATTCTGTCTAGAGAGACACTGCATTACTCATTCTCAATGGCTTTTTATTCCAACCAAACCATCAGATATAAGAGACGGGCCTTACATGGGAGCTCCGTTGATTTTTGCAGAGACATTATCAGCTTTTATCCGACTATTTGTAATCACCGAAACAAGATCATGAAATGTATTTAACAATACAGTGCTCTAAAACGACACCCGATCGGAGACACAGAGTGTGCGCGTTGTTCGGAGGGAATTGTTATAGGGAGGGAAAATTAAGAGTTTGTTTACATTTACAAACAGCTTGGATCCCGATCAGACGCCGTGTAACGCGGCGTCTGATCAGGATTCAAGTTGTGTGTCACTCGGTACTATAGTTATTCTACCAAAATGTCCAAATATATGTAATTTTGAGGGAAACAATTGAGACGACAATTTTAAGCAGACAAAATTGCAGCAGTGAAAGCGCTTGAAATACGGTAATTGTCTTGTTTATAGGAAACTGCGGTAAGTGCCCATGTTAAGAGGGAGTCGCTATTGGGAGGATCGTTGTAGGGAGGGAGCACTATATTAACTTAATAATACAAACTTAAAGAATCACCTTTCAATGTTGATAAAGATCTTCACGATTTGATGCGTTCTGTTAAGTTCTGTTAAGCTCTGTTGAGCTGTACTACGCCCTACTAAGATTCTTACGTTCTCTCTAGCTCTCTCAAGATATAAAACCAATCGGGACCATCGTGGCAAAATTTTTGACCGTCTACAATTTGATTCCTCCAAGCTCCCTCACGATCACCAAGATTCGATCCCACGACCCCCTTCGCTCCCCACGATTCTGTCAATCGTGGACATCACAGCAATCGTGGCTGAGAGTAAACGCAGCACAATCATAGCTCTGAGACCTACGTCTTGTATGAACGTATTGAAGTTGATGTCAACCTTTTCACTTTCTAAAGCAGTGACGTATGCACAATCTTTGCTTGCTCATAGTGACTTACGCTATCATAATTGTGTTTTGCAATATATTTTTCATCGTACTATGCACATAATCGGCTGATTTTGGGTCCTGCCATCATTCATGCTTAATTCACACCAATAGCGAATGCCGCACTTTAAATCAGCGAGCAAAGCGTCATCATTTTTGTTTACTTTTCCAAAAATATCACGATCTCTTACGCTCTGATAAGCTCTGATACGCTCTGATACGAAGTGGTTGCCGCTTTAGGACGAATTATTTCCCGACTTGTTACGGTTCCTCACGCTTTGATCCCGCTTTGGTCAGGCTTTGTTACGCTTGAAATCACGCTTTGATAAGATTTTTTTTATTACGCTTTGATGCGATTATGACACTTTAAATCAGGCTCTGATACGATTATCAAGCTCTTAATTCCTTTTTCGAACCACAGTTTTCTAACTATGGGTTTGTTTTGAATTCATTTATTTCTATTGTTTCATAAAATTCTACTACTTATGTTTGTAGTTTTTTTTATGTCATCATGTACTTGTATTCATGCAGTTATTATTTCCTTTAATAGGGTATTTTGTTTTAACATTTCTGCAATGGTAGTTTCCACCATATGTTTTTAAAAGTTTAATATATTGTTGGTTCCATCGTCCTTAATTTTAACCCAACTATATTTTAATGCGTTAATAAAACGGTTTTGATCTATCTTCATAATATCTTGCTTACCTGTTTGTCTTATTTTATCAGGTTTAGAGTTACAAACAAAATAGTACACTGCTTTTGTTAGTTTTTTTTTTTTTTTTTTTTTTGTGGATTTAAAGGGTACTGAGGCGGTATTTGAGGTTTGGGAGTGCAAAAGATTGATTACTGTGATGTTTCCAAGGAAGATTAGTTTTCGGTGTGTCATACGGTTTAACTCTTTCACTCTCAATGCCGTCATAAAGCGCATTTGCAAACAGTTTTGATCCTGACCAGACGCCGCGTTATGCGATATGATCAGGGTAAAAAATGTTTGCCTGCTTCAATTTTGTTGTCTACAATGGCGTTTCAAAGTTAAGAAATACGACAGTATGGTTGAATAAATTTCAAAACGAGTGTCAAACAGTTTGGATCCTGATCAGACACCGCGTTACGCGGCGTCTGAGCAAAATTCAAACTGTTTGCCAACGCGCTTTGAAGCGCGATTGATAGTGAAAGGGTTAATAACGAGTATCATTTTGTAGAATTTAATTTTAGACTAAAGATGTAGCTTAAATTGGGTAGCGTGTAAATAACAATTACAAAATACTTTTTGATCCATTAGTACTAAATGTTGCATCGTCTGCAAATAAAACACCTCATCCATTGATGAGCCCATTTCCAAAGTTGAAATGTCTCGGGTATTTCAATAAAAAATATATAGTCAAGGCAACGAAATGCTTTCTCAAAGTCAAAGAACATAATAACCGGGATATGAATCTCGTTTGTATTATCTAGATATAACTAATTATTCTTATAGTTGAGCCTATATCTCTTCATTTTAGAAAACCTGTTTGAGAATTATCAATTATGATTTTCCAGAATTGTCTTCATTCTGTTGGCTATAGCTTTTGTAGCTAATTTATTGTCAATGTTTGAAATACAGATATATTTCCAGTTTGCTAAATGGAAAACTCTTTGTTATTTATATTTATTTATAACTGTAGCAAATATCTAACTACGGTTTTCACTAAAAAACCTTACACTTATCGTGGCCGCCGACAGACTCGGTAATGGCAGGCCACAACCCTCAATTGATGCGACATTTTCTTTTCAAATCTAGAACCTGTTATGCCCTAATTTAGTTTCTTTATGTAAAGATACATGTACTATCATAAACATGAAATAAATAAAGGAGAACCAAATTACAATCTTTGTTGTTAGTCATTTGACATATATTTTACTGAAGCGTGTTCTTTGAATGAGGCACATCACAAAACAAGTCCTAAACTGATACACCCTTTACAAAATAAATGTAGAGCAACATGTTGTTATCGTTAACAGCTCTTTAAAAACTAATGGTAGAAAAAAGTAAAATACTTTATTTCACTTATGAGTTTAATACACCCTTAAGCTGCCAACTTCCAGAATATAGTACATATTTCATATGATGCATATTCATTATTGTGTAAAGTGATCACATTTTCGATAGTGGAGGAATAAATTGAAGCGTAAAAATAAATTTATAGGGCAATGGGTTAACCCTTTCACTGCCTTACCCAGAGTACAATAGTTACTTGCAAGCAGTTACATCCTGATTAGACGCCACATAACACGGCATCTGATCTGGAACCCAACTGTCTGACACTCATTTCAATATTTCTTAAGTCGAAATACCTCAAATTTGAATTTGTTAGATCAAAGCAGACGACAACTGTTTAAAATTGATGACGTCATGACAGTGAATGAGTTAAGCGTTATAAAGACCATTGAAAGTATCTACAATGGCATTATAAATTAAAAGAGCTATTCACACAGATTCATATCTGAAGTACATGCATATAAAGCTGTTTGCTTGAGTTTCTACCTATCGTATGAACCCCATATGATTTATATAAAATAGAACATAGGCCCATAAAACGCCCTTTTATGAGGTAATTTAAGCGACGCTGCACTGCGTCCTAACACTATATGCAAATGTAGCTCTCCTACATCAAACCAAATGGGGCGAGCTATAGCAGTACTCGACGTTCTTGTTCCAATAATAGAGGTTATCAGCAAATATTATCTACCATGAAATACATACGCATATAAACTGTACAATGCTACAATAAGTATTCCCATATAAGTGGCTTTTAAGTAGAATATATTGTACGATATAACTGGTTTTAGTCGATCATTTTTCAAAGATGCATATGATGCTCAAAGATAGGTGACTGCTTAACGCAGGTCGAAAGTAAATTTGAAAGCTTCTATGAAAGCTGTTTTTCGTTTGCTCTGCATTACACTGTATACAGTTAACGAAGTTATTCTTTCCCTTTTAAATATGTTTACGCCAAAACTGTTATTTTTATTGCTTGTAGTTTAGAGCCAGATCAGACGCCGGGTAACCCGGCGTCTTATCATGCTTTAAATTGTTTGCAACTCAGTTCAATTGTTTTTGCTGCAGTGCGTTAACGTTTCGTTTTGCGTTTAAACGGGAAAGAATAATGTCTTGCCCACTGTACATATAAAACACATTAATCACCTTCTATTCCGAGATCACTAAACATAACTTTGCAATTCTTCAAAATCAACTGTGAGAATACACTCGTCATTAGCAAACGATGTACCTACCAAGAGTACAATTTTCCTATGCAACCAGTGTAAATACAATATTAAAATGAACGACATGTAGTCAAAATGGGCTAAACTTAATGAATTGTCCATTACATTTGTAAATGGTTCAGGGGTATATGAGTTAACGTTGATTCATATTTGCACTGAGCAATGCATTATTCTTTCCCATTAAAGAACCTACAAGTGAAACATAAGGCAAAAACCAAGAAATTAGACAAAGTATATGTCAGGTAACCTTAAATGTTGCCAATTTAATCAAATTTGAATGGCAAACAGTTTGGAGCCTGATTAGACACCGTGTAACTCTTGATCACGCGAGGCGCGTCTTAAAGCTGAAGGTCCTCTGTGATTCAATTGGCAAAGGTTACCTTTGATGATTGCATTCGCCTGTTAGTGGACTGTTATTCGCCTGTTATAAGGATCTCCCCTTATTAAGATTTTTATAATTCACAACAGCAGATGTTAAGTGCTTGTGTGGCGGCTGTAAAAAGTCGCCCCGTACTTCATTCTCAGTGTTGTTATACTTTCTGGTCCTTTGGAATCATTGATTTCAGCGCATTTACAGTTGAAAGTTGAATTCCGCTTAAGCCGGTGCTAGGGGGCGTGAGCACTGTTGCATATTTCAGTATTGCTCATGAACAGACTCAATTAAACCGAGTCTGCAAATTTCAGTATTTGCTTTGTTTTCTCTGATTTCAAAGGATCTCCCCTTATTAAGATTTTTATAATTCACAACAGCAGATGTTAAGTGCTTGTGTGGCGGCTGTAAAAAGTCGCCCCGTACTTCATTCTCAGTGTTATTATACTTTCTGGTCCTTTGGAATCATTGATTTCAGCGCATTTACAGTTGAAAGTTGAATTCCGCTTAAGCCGGTGCTAGGGGGCGTGAGCACTGTTGCATATTTCAGTATTGCTCATGAACAGACTCAATTAAACCGAGTCTGCAATTTTCAGTATTTGCTTTGTTTCTCTGATTTCAAAGGATCTCCCCTTATTAAGATTTTTGGTTTATTGCTAGTGCTGAGAATTGTCTAATTAAGGATGTTGTGGTCTTAGTGTTAACCATAATTCAACCTACTATTCTTCTGTTTGTTAGCAATTCTTGGTTTTTGTCTGGATTACCCCATCAACACCTAGGCTTCATCTCTACAACGTTTCCATTTTAGAAATTCATGAAACACTTCTGTTGGAAGCAAGTGAATTTCATTCACTTAGTTTGTATGATCAAACTACTTGAAAAAGAGAACCATAATGATCCTATATCGCTCACCAGTGTCATGGAATTTGACACAAGAGCCGCTGGCCGGTTACAATTTTAATACTAGGGCTTTGATGTTAACAAAACTACGTTATTCTGTACAAAAAAGGATGTGCCGCATTACGGTTTTGACACTTTTTGAAAACATTTTTCATTCTTTTCACCGTTGACTATCTACAACAATGGCCACCGGGAGACAAATATCTTATGTCTTGTTAGGAGGGAATTGTAATAGAAAGGGAAAATGTGTTTGCGCAAAGGTAGGTAATCATTGTTGTTATGAGTGAATCGTTGTAAGAAGGGAAGTTGTATTGAGGCTACACTGTATTAGGTAACGATTTACACTAAACGCCAAAGCTTTAGGTTTTTGAGCTAAAGCTTTTTAAGTTTTTAAATTCAATACTATGAAAAACTTAAGAGACCCTTAATATTCAAATCAGAGCTATGGTTTCAACAAAATTAGTAGAAGTCTTCAAGGCGATACCCTTCGATACTAAACATCGAAGATCTGGGCTATCTAAGTTCTGGGCCTTGTGTTTTTTACAAGAAGATTTTTTAAAAATGTGTGCAGTATTTTACTTTTGTCGCCATGGCAACCAGAATTCTTTATTGAATCAATTCGCTGAAAGAGATTGGCCCAAAGAATATTCATGTAAAGTTTGGTTGTAATTAGCCATGTGGTTTAGGAGAAGTAGATGTAATATGTGCATTTGATCCCCAAAATATCGGATATAATAACGAAAATAAGTGTTTTGATGGCCATTTTGTTGTTTTGTTTACAATTGTTTGGCTTTCAGCTTCATGGGAGAAGGTGACAGAAAACATACATGTCAATAGATTTAGCACACCTTAATTATGGTAAAACGCTGATCTGTCAAATTTCCTCAAAAATACCATTTCCCAAAAGTCCAACAATACTATTTTAGATAAAAATCAAAGTTTCAAAATGATAACATGCGAGGGAATTTCGTTAGTATCTTCGTGTTATAAGGTAGTTTAGACGTGAACAATATTGGAAATAATGCATAAAACAAATGTATAGGCTTTAATAACTTTAAATAGTAGTATAAGAACAGACAAAATTACACACGACCCGAGAATTTTTTTTTTAATAATCCTTCAAAATTACATGTGGTAGAATTACAATATAAAAAAAGGAAAAATTGCCGTCATTTTGAATGTTTGGCGGCCATCTTGAATAATAAGCAATATTTCGCAATCCAGAATTGATGATTTACATTTTACATCTCAATCTTGAATCTGGCAGGGATATTGGAATGGCTAACGGGTTTTTTCGGAAGACAATTTTTATGTTTGTATACCTGCAAAGTGGTTTGCTTGCATCATGAAATGAAGTATTTTTCGACTAATGCCCCGGGCTAATAACAGGAATTTGTTGACACCTCAATCTACATGGTACAGAATACAACAGTGACATTAGAATCCTTACTATATGACAGGAATCTCATGTCACCTTAATGAACATGGTAAAGAATACTATAGTTGTTGTTGGCATACCTGTGCTTAACACTCACAGGACAGCTGAATACTATAGAAACATGACAATCAATGCATTATGACAGGAATCTCCTGTCACCTTAATGAACATGGTATATTATACTATAGTGACATGGAAATACATGTATTATGACAGGATTCTCATGTCAACTCAATGTATAAAGTATAGAATACTAAAGTGACATGGAAATATTTGCATTTTGACAGTAATTGCATGTAACCTCAATGTTTATAGTATATAATACTATAGTGACATGGCAATACTTGCATTTTGACAGTAATCCCATTTTATTTCAATGTACATAGTATAGAATACTATAGTGACATGGAAATACTTGCATTATAACAGGAATTTGAGGTCACTTCAGTGTACATGGTAAAGAATACAACAGTGACATACAAATCCTTATATTATGACAAGAATTTCTTGTCACCTATGAACATGGTATAGCATACTATAGTGACAAGGATGGCAGGAATCTCATTTCATTTCAGTGTACATAGTATAGAATACTATAGTGACATGGGAATCCATGCATTTTCACAGTAATCTCATGTTACCTCAATGTACATAGTATAGAATACTATAGTGACATGGAAATACTTGCATTATAACAGGAATTTGAGGTCACCTCAGTGTACATGGTAAATAATACAACAGTGACATACAAATCCTTATATTATGACAAGGATTTCATGTCACATATGAACATGGTATATCATACTATAGTGACAAGGAAATCAATGCATTATGACAGGAATCTCATGTCATTTCAATGTACATAGTATAGAATACTATAGTGACATGGGAATCCATGCATTATGACAGGAATATCATGTCACCTCAGTGTATTATTATTATACCAGATTTATATAGCGCAGACGATAATAATGCACAAATCGTGTTAGACTGGTTATTGCATCATAATGGTATTGAAATGGTTTACTCATTCACCCCTGAAACTTTTAATGAACAATTCCAATTTCAAAAGAAGTCTAATCTATTTTTGGCTATTTAGGGTTGATTTCCTTGATTCTTGATCTGTGGACTCGTCGTCACGTATATCACAAATGTATGTATATATATACAATATATTTCAAAATGATAAACAGTGTAGACCCTGATCAGAGGGCCCCTTAAAGAGCCCTCTGATCAGGGTCTACACTGTTTGTAAGGGACAAGTGTTATCTTTACAGGTACACTGTTTGTAAATGACGAGTATACTCGTCGCTAGGGTTGAAAGTATTATTTAATACTTGGATATTCTATTACATGTACATTGAGGTGACATGATATTCCTGTAATATTGTAATTATTTGGATGTCACTATTGTAGTTTGTTTTATGTACACTGACGTGACATGAGATTACTGTCATAATAGAAGTATTTTCATGTCACTATAGTATTCTATATTAGGTACACTGAAGTGACATGAGCTTACCGTCATAATGCCTGTATTTCCATGTCACTATAGTATTCTATACTACGTACACTGAGGTGACATGATATTCCTGTCTTAATGCGTGTATGTCCATTTCACTATCCTATCCTATACTATGTACACTGAGGTTACATGAGATTCCTGTCATTATGCCTGTATTTCCATGTCACTATAGTATTCTATATTATGTACACTGAGGTGATATGAGATTCCTGTCATAATGCCTGTATTTCCATGTCACTATAGTATTCTATATTATGTACACTGGTGACATAAGATTACTGTCATAATGCATGTATTTCCATATCACTAAAGCCTTAATGTTAATAATTTCAGATGAATGAAATGTCTAGTTACGTTTTTTTCTTATTTTAACCAGTGTCCATAGATGCATTAGACTTAGTCAGAAAAATCTGGCAATTTATACATTCACAACACTGTAAAGGTAATGGGGAACTTTTATATACATATAAAATAGAGTTTGGAGCACGCAATTCTTTCCAAGGCGGTCGCCTAACGCTAACTCAAAGTAAATCTGAAAGCTCTATGTTTTAACGAAATTACAATGCAATATAGAAAATTACACCCATTTTTTAAAACAAAATTAATTGACTTTTCAAAAAAGCAAACAGTGTTAAGATTAATAAACTCCGAATTTATCCAGACTGTCACAAACGTTTGATATGGCCTCAAACTGTTTATTTAAGACAAAGTTTTTAGCAAAAATATGTGTACATGTTTTTGGAAAAAAAGTATTTTTTCCAATGTATCTTAAAATGTCTCGGTTGGTCAGTCTCTAAGAAAAAATATCTTCGGTCCAAGGTTATAAGGCTTTTGCGTTGAGTCTAAAGTCGTTCTCAAGCATTTGATTGGTCAGATTTTAGTCTAGGCTCTAATCTGGCCAATTAAGAGCTTGAGAACTCACTCAGACTCAATTCAAACGTTTCTTAACCTTAAAGCAAGATGCGCGAATAAAGTAGAAATGCGACCTCTCTATTACTACCACTAAAAACGATTGTAAAAATTACAGATGACAGCTTAAAGCAAGGTTATAGTAAAACAGATAGCTCTTAAAGAAGCTTTTTTTTTTTTACTGTATCCTTGCTTGCAATTACTTGTTGTAAAAATCTAATAATTTAGACAATTTTGTGGTCGTAATTGAGAGGTTTTAATGCATATACTGTCTTTTCCACTGTTTGAATTACCTGCTCGTACTACTCGGATCATTTCATGTAGTACAGAGGCTGGTATATGTAAAAACCTAAACATTTACTCAGTTTGTGGTCGTTATGGAGAGGTTTTAATGCATATACTGTCTTTTCTACCATATGACTTACCTGCTCGTACTACTCTGATCATTTCATGTAGTGCAGAGGCTGGTATATGACCATCACCGAAGCCACCGGTACAAGTAACGGCGTCATAGGTATCTAGAAAACAATAAATCATATACAGACGAAACTCGATACTTCGAACTCGCTTAAATCGACCCTACCATTATTTTAAATATTTAATTCTGATAACTCGATCTCGCGTAAGTCGAATATATTAATATGTAAAGTTAGAACGTGGCTCAGCAGAAATTTAGAAAGTTCTATTTCTAGAACAATAGCAGACGACAAAAATGTTGCAGACGGAAAACATTACACAGCATGTAAAGAGTTTACCCTTTCATCCCTACAGCCCGCTGAAGAGATTACTGATTACATATGTAAACAGTGTAGACCCTGATCAAAGGGCTCCTATGATATTGACGTAATGTACAGTATTATATTGATAACCATTCGAATATTTGGAACCGTGCACAATCTGCAGTTAGATCATATAGGACTTGTTTTCAGATTGATCCAGTTTGAGCTTGATCGAAGGTCAATTACTAGTTTTGTTGTATAGGCAAAAGGAGTTTATAGTTATTTCACTCCACCTAACAATTACATTATGTTAAAATTTCAAATAATCACTTAACAGAAATTTCAGTTATAGATAAACAGGGCTCCAGATAAGGGGACTATTTCAAAAATTAAAATCTTTGTTTCTGTTTTAAACCCTATGGTGTCACTACTCATTAGAATCGTCTCGGAGAGACGATTCTAATGAGTAGTAACACCATAGGATTGGGTGCTAAAATGAGTGAGAAAACGCTTGATTTGTTCAGATTACTACCTCTTATCTGGAGCCCTAAATAAGAATGTGGTTTATTTACTGTTGTCAACAGGAACTCTGTGGTCGCCTCCAATGAAATCATTGAAAAAGTTGGAATACACCCCTGTTTCCTTGGCCTTTGCCAGCATGCCTTCGGATGGGTCGAGCGCATCGATTAGTCGAAATCCATGCCCGTGTAACTATAAATAGAAATGACGTCAGCCCGTTCACTGACACCCCGTAATTGACATTTGCAAACTACCGGTATTTAGATCCAGATAGGCTAAGATCAGACTTACAGTGACTGAACAGGTTCCTAACTGTTGATCGTTCCTGTATGTCTGCAGTCCAAAATTATACTAAGCAAATAATAACAATTTTGTTTCATTGTTTCATATTATGAAGGTTTTAGCCGTTTAAAGCCTAGTCATGCATAAGTATTATACTCCTCATTCGCAAACAGGCACTAGCTTGAGAGGAAAGAGTCAAACGCAAGTTCGTATGCATTATACTATTAGATGAAAGAAAAATATCTCTGTCACATAAACTGTTAATTAAATATATGTATAAGCAGTGCATATAGGGGGGGGGGGGGGGGGGGGGGGGATAGAGGATCTTAAAGGAGTGTTTATATTTATTTGATTTATTAAATGAGTCTTTTTGAAACGATAAAAAACTAGCTTTAGCGAGTTTTTTATCGTTTCAAGAAGACTCATTTAATAAATCAAATAAATATGAACACGAATATAAGATCCTATTTATATCATATCCAACACACACTCATATTAACAGCCGATTTCTCAGGAGTAAGGTAGGTTGTAGTAAAGTTTTCCTTATATAGAAACCATCAATGGAAGGCGAAATGAGGTTTTCTAAGTGCCTGGGAAAAAGTAGCTCCCAATTTCTGAATGTTTTATTGACTAATTGTCACTATATAAGCAATTATTCGATTTAGATTTAGATTAGAATCTTTCTGATAATTAAGTAAACTGTGAAAGGTGATTAAAAAATCACGTCGAAAAACATTTTGAAATACAGTTTAACACCTCACATCATGACGTCCCAAATATTTTCCATATAAGGAAAATCACTCGTGACGTCATTGTACAAGCACACGAGGCCGTGTTTACTGAAACATTTGAACGAAGACACACAGAGATTGTGAAGTGTCTACCCATCACCGTGACACTGTCACTGTCGATTTTGTTTGAAAACCTGTTTAAGTTTTGGAACATTCGCCAATTCATGTGTGCTACTGTGAATGTGGAAATTTCAACAGTGAATTTGAGCGCCGAAAATGTTGTGTTGAAACCGCCAGACATGTATGGTTGATGACCTAGATTCATTCTGAACATTCAACTTTGAATCGTGTATTTTCGAGTAGAGTGAATGGAGAGTCTCTAGTTGGGATTCAGACTTGCATGCGTTTTAGTGTGGTTCTACAGGATTTCTTTTAAACCAAAAATCGTGCGTTCAATAAACGGAGGCTAGTGCAGTTTTTGGTATAGAAAGGATGGCTGAGAAAAGAGTAGCCGGTATGTCTTTTTTACTGCATAGTTCTAAATGGTTTAAATGTTATTGTAGCTAATGATATTAAAAGGATAGCGATCAGGATTTGTATGATATGACCAAAGTTTAGGCGAAACAGTTCGAACATTGCGTCCATAGGGGCTTCGTCTGACGTACTGGTTTTGGTTTGCCTATCTGTAAACTGCAGATCTCGACGTCAATTGTACCGTAGGATCCGTAACGCATAAAATGTACTGAAACCTCTGCATACCGTTGATTTTATTGTTCCTAACCCCCTTCCGTCTATTGGCACTCGATCGTTGCCAGCTATGAATATTATTCGGTCTTAGAGTGTAATAAACAGCTGTGTGTTACCAAAATTAAAACATAGAATTATTCACGCGCAGAGCCGCGGAATATGATATAAACTAAATTATCAGTCGTTAGGGAAATCCAATCAACATGTACTCGATAGCCCCTGCTTTATGCTTCATAACGCAATCATCATGGTTGCGTTTATTAACGAAAGCGCTTCGTGACGCTTTGCCACGGTCCGCTTACATCAAGGCGCACAAAGGTGGAGTGACTATTGAGAACGACAAAAGCATGTAATGTTGAAGGCACGTTAACCTGTGGTTGCCCTGAGATAAGCGGGCCGTGGCGAAATATTCTGTTGAGATCGCGGTAATGCGCTCGGAACGCAATCATCTTGTCTAAGAGAGCATTGAGATAGCTTTTAGACTTGGTCTCGCGTGAAGTCGCATATCACATTAACACTTTACCACTCATGTTGTTTCTAGTATTAGCTTTCACATGTGTTACGTGTAGTAGATTCTAATCGTTTTACGGCTTTAAGCCGTTCATTCTCAATGACGTCATTAAGCGCATTTGCAAACAGTTTTGATCCGCGTTACGCGGCGTCTGATCAGGATAAAAACTGCTCGCCACTTGTTTTGAAATTACGTCAGTTATACTACCTTTAATCTAACTTTGAAACGATATTGCAGACAACGATATTGAAGCAAACAACAATATGGCGGTGAAAGGGTAAACACCTCACGATAAATTTGGTCATGAAAGGGTTAAAGCTAGATTATCGAAATAATTAACCCTTAGCCCGCCAAAATAAATTGTCGTCTGCTATATTTCTCGTCTGCTTCAAGTTTCAAAGTGCTTCAAAGTTGCTCAAAATTGCTGAAAATGTTGTCCTAGTGTCAAACAGCTTGGATCCGGATGAGACGCCGAGTTACTCGGCGTCTCATCCGGATCCAAGCTGTTTGCATATGGAGCTATAGTCGTGAGTGGCAGGCTAAGGATTAATCAATTTATTTCGTTTTTTGGTCCGGTGAAGGTGTAAAAACCTCACGGTAATGTTGATCATGAAAGGGTTAAACATCACAGTTTAATATCACAATACGAGTAGATGACAACACATTTTGAAAATAAATTTACAGTCGAACTTCGATATCTCGAACTAGGTTAAGTCGTACATACCCGTATTTAAAAGTTCAAACGCGGCTAAGTCGCGTTTTAACTTTGAAACATGGGTATGTTCACCTAAACCGAGCTTGAAATAAGGCAAATTCATGTTTCGAACGATCGGATATTTCGAGTTAAGCGAGTTCGAGATATCAAAGTTCGACTGTATGTCAAACGCTGTTGTGTCTCTTACTGATAGTCCAACATAGCCTGTTCCCGCTGCCACATCAAGTATTCGAACATTGGACCTCTCGGCCTCCGGGAAGAACTCAGCTACATGCTTGGCAGTAACTCCTGGCCCAGTGTATCGGGAAGGCTTGAGATGCTGTCAATTAAAATGTGAAACAATCGTAAAACCCCATTGCTATAATAATTCTCTCTGAATTTCTCTCATTTTTGCATTGAAAAGTATCATCTCTCAATGTAGAAAAGTTTCATAAAACTGATCTACTAATATAGAACTTTTCTGATTGTGATTATTAGCGTTAAAATGCTTCCAATACTCTTTGAAAAATTACATAAAATGTTATTTGGTAAAATGTTATTTGTCTCAAGCATTTATCCGTTCACAATGGAACAGGAAATGAAACGATGTGGTATTTATGTATTAACTAAATGCTAATTTAGAAAACGTTCCAATTCATCTATGAAAAATGAAAAAAGTGTCGGGCTTGCTTTACAACCCTGTTTCAATCCAATTGTACTTGTAACAAATTCACTGTTTGTATTGTTACACTTAATGCATGACTTTACACATGTGTACATACTTTTGAAAGCAATAAACAATCTCCCTTTAACTCCGGCCTCATGTATTACTTTCCAAAGTAGTGTTCGTCTTATTGTGTCAAACACTTTTTGAAATCGATGAATGCTACATATAATTTACCACGTTTTACTAAGTGCTTTATCAATCAATGACTTTAGTATAAAAGTGTTGTCTACTGTAGAGTATCCTTCTTTAAACCCAAATTGACTTTCAGATATTTAAATAAATATTTGGCTGAAACATATTGTGCTATACACTTTACTCAATATGTTTTGTAATGATATTCCTCTGTAATTCCTTATATGTAAATCTTTGAAATAAAGTCATCTGGACCCGGTGCTTTGCCCTTCTGAATGTGCTTTATAGCAAATAAATACGAAAGACTCAAGCAGGAAACGCAACACAAACAATACACCCACCTCTCAAGCAGAACACACACACAGTCATACCATAACAAACACACACACACACACATACACGCACAATCCCATTCCTTCATCTACACACTAAATAGAAAACAACACGCAAGACAAACATAAAGCAAAGTGAACATAGGAGTCCGCCTTGGTAAAGTCAGCAGCAATTAATAAGTAATTATAAATTAATCATTAACTACCACTGGGGGGTTTAACCTGGGTTTAGGGGCGCCCAACCTCACACTTATCTCCTATATTCACCTATAAAGACGAACAGTGTACATAAAATATAAACCCTGTTCCACAACCTCACAATCAAAAAGACCGCCAGCACAGTAAGTAAATACATGTAAAACATTTAACAAAAATTCTATGACAAGATCATTAGTAACATTGGAAAGAATTAAACATTCAAGCCCGTGTTAAAAATAACCCACTATGGCAACGGTCAAATTGTACTCGAGCGACTAGTCTGTAGTTACGAGTAACTGTAAGACATGGAAGGGTCCAGGGTACGACAGAGAGGGAAAGAAAAACCAAAGTACGAAAATCCGACATAACTCTCCCGGTTAAGGACGGCTTTAGAGATACATCATCATGTAGTGCTAAGCCCTGTCTGTCGTCGCACAACCAAAGAGGAAAGCATAGTTATCAATTATAGATTGATCGATAACCAAACGTGAAGTGCGCAGCAATATAGTTGGATCATAATCTGTTTTGAGGAAAAATCTAACACGTTTCACAAATAGGTTTTGAAAATGAATATGTCCAAGAATCTTACGAAGTCTGTAAATCGCATCACCATAAAACTCCGGATGTGAAATACCTTGCCGCAGAAAAGACTTTAAGTTACATTTATACTTGTTAATGAGAGGAAGATTTATCTTAAAGAATTTAGAAAATGTTTTACGAAGTTTATGAAATCTGTACCCCTGTTTAAGAAGCTTTTCAGTAATAGTTTTATTACGAATGTGGAAGTCCTCAACAGAGGTACAGGCCCTAGCAAAGCGAATAAGTTGTGAAATATAAACCACGTAAGATGTGGAACGGGGAACATCGCCATCTAGATGAGGATAATTTACAATACTAAAATCAAAATCATCTCGTTTATCGTAAATCTTAGAAGAAACAATTCCGTTATTTATAAAAAGATCCAAATCTAAAAATGGTGCCGACAAATTTGACTCGTTTGTTTTATTAAGACGTAGTTCTTTTGGGTAACTAAAAGGAAACAACGTATCAAAAATTGGTTGTCTATATTAAAAATATCATCTAGATAGCGCGATGTATTGTTAAAGGCTTCGATCATATCTGCTGTGTATCAGATTTTAGATTAAGCATGACGTCCCTCTCATAACAGTACAAAAATAGGTATGTGACAAGGGGCGCACAGTTTGTACCCATAGGAATACCAATCACTTGGCGGTATATGGTACTCCCAAAACGTACATATATATTATCCAGAAGAAATTTTAGTGATTCACAGACATCGGTGCAAGTCCATATAGTGTAATGCTTAACTGTGTCATTTGTAAAAAATGCACGATAAGTATTACACGCCAGAAATAGCTTCCTTTCTCTGGCAAAAGTCTTTTCAATAAGTTGTATAAGTTTAGCTTTTATTAGATTATGAGGTAAGGTAGTATATAGTGTTGAAAAGTCATAAGTACTAATATTGCAAGCTTGGTATTTTCTATATTCAAGCTTCATTCGAGTTTTTGATAGACCAAAACAGATTAAGTCCAGAATTTTCGTAAGTCACAATACCTTTGAACATGTTATATGATTTTAATTAAAGACGATGTCAAAAGTTTGGAAAGCTTAGTAGTAGTACATGCACTTGAATTAGCAATAAAACGAGACTGATAAGGTGTTTTGTGGAGTTTTGGTATCCAGTACATTGTAGGAAGTTTGTGACATGTAATGTTGACATCAGCTTTTAATTGTTTACATGTATCAAGATGATCAGATACTACATTACGCTCCGTTAAATTAGTAGATTAAGTGCTTGTGTGGCGGCTGTAAAAAGTCGCCCCGTACTTCACTCAGTGTTGTTATACTTTCTGGTCCTTTGGAATCATTGATTTCAGCGCATTTACAGTTGAAGGTTGAATTCCGCTTAAGCCGGTGCTAGGGGGGGGGGGGGGGGGGGGGGGGGGGGGGGGGGGGTGAGCACTGTTGCACATTTCAGTATTGCTCATGAACAGACTCAATTAAACCGAGTCTGCAATTTTCAGTATTTGCTTTGTTTTCTGTGCTTTCAAAGGATCTCCTCTTATTCAGATTTATATAATTCACAACAGCAGATGTTAAGTGCTTGTGTGGCGGCTGTAAAAAGTCGCCCCGTACTTCATTCTCAGTGTTGTTATACTTTCTGGTCCTTTGGAATCATTGATTTCAACGCATTTACAGTTGAAGGTTGAATTCCGCTTAAGCCGGTGCTAGGGGGCGTGAGCACTGTTGCACATTTCAGTATTGCTCATGAACAGACTCAATTAAACCGAGTCTGCAATTTTCAGTATTTGCTTTGTTTTCTGTGCTTTCAAAGGATCTCCTCTTATTCAGATTTATATAGGAATTGGTATTCACAAGTTCCTGGTTTAAAGTATCAACATAATGTAATCGTCATACAATTATCACATTATTGGATGCTTTGTCAGCAGGAACGAGTACATACTTGGAATGAAAGTCTTGTATGCCCTTCTTTAAGTGACGAATGTTAAATTTAGGTTTAGGTGGTAAAAGATGGTTATTGGATAAATAGAACGAAATCCGGTTATCGATAATATCAAAAATTAATTCTTTCCATTTTGAAAGAGCGTCATTTTCAGCATGTTCTCTTCGGCACCAGTTGGTACTATAATTATTCAAAGCTTCCGAAATATGATTGCGGCAAGTATCGAAATCAATTAAGACAGGCAATCTAAATTTAGGTCCCTTACTCAAAAGCGCTCTGATGCGTTTATCTTTAATGATATCAAAATTGCCTGTTATTATATGACCCACTGGAGCGTAACATAATTTAGAAAAGGTACAGTCTCATGAAGCTGGTGTATTTTCGAGAATTTTAAGATCAGAAACAATTTTATTGTAGTTAAAAATTAACCCTCTTACAGATTTATTATACTTATAGCAAATAATAGGTGGTTCAAGATTTTTGAAATAATTTGGAACAGCATTCATCACATTTTTGTTTCGGAGAATACTTTGTAAATCTATAAAATCAATACCTTTATTTATAAAAGGGACCTTAATGAAATATCTTTTGTGATCGTTTAAAGAATCAATATGAGGTCTGAGAACATGCTGAGTATAACTTTGTATTAAACCTGCAGTATAATACAGAGGATCTGTGCGTAAAATTATATCATCAGCCTTGTCGTCAGTATCTCTTAAAGACGTCAATGACAACGAAGAAAGCCGAGAAAGCATTTTATGATTACCAGAATGTAACAGCAGATTATGCAAATCTTTAATAGAAATCGACTGACGTGATTTACGTTTAATATTACCATTTATACGAATACCATGCGATCTAAAATTTACGGTTGCGTGTAGAATAAATCGAAAAAATATCAATTGAAGGTTCTTTAGAAATATTGCCAGATTGGTATATATTATCATTCAAGCCTAAAGGAAAGGATGTCTGTAAATTTTTTATCCATTTTAATTCCGTTATAAATCTAGCCTTACATTTGAAACTATTAGTAGCATTATTATCATACGTAATATGTTCGACAGGTTGAATTGAAATAAAATCTAATCCATGTCCAGATTTCCGAAAATGTTGATACAGAAAGTTCCTCAGTTTTTTGTTTCTACAAGTACGGAGATGTTCATTAAACCTAGTTTTGAGGGGACGACCGGTTTGCCCAACATACTGGATACCACAACCTGGTGCTTTTCAAGTTAACACGTATGTAATATGATTAGTTCGTCAGTTGATGTCTGAATCTATGACAACACTAAATAATCTACCGTTTACTGTTGATTGTATAGTAGACTTGCAAGATAAATAATTGCAACACGCTCACCTCTTAGCATTGCACTTTTCAATAATAGGATGCACTCTACGTTTTTTGTTCAATGGTCGTAATAAAACAGAATTATTGCGTTGAATAGAATATTTTTGAGGTGAAAGCACTACTTTAGGACCATTATGGAAACAATTATTAATGGAAAGAGATGGAATGTGAAAAGAAGATGCCGAATAGAGCTTAAGGTGGTTCGCGGGTCAGCTTATTCTGTGTCAGAATTCTTTGAAACCTTGATTAAATTGAAATATACCATATGGAGAGTGAAAAATCGTTAAAATAAAAAAAAGTTACAGTGCCGTTTTTTTCTGACAGGACCTTTTGTCGAAAAAAGCTCCTTTTTTGATAAACAGGAATAATTTCTTTATAAAATGATATAACTCAAAAATGTCTGTACATTCAAGTAAACTGTACATAGACTATAAGATATTGGGCAAACAAAAGTATTTTATGACATATTTGTTGGAAATATCAATATTTAAAAAAAGTCAAATTCTGAAAATCTCAAATTACAAAAAATCTAGCTGTTTAACGTACACTTATTTTACTCTTATTAGATAGATATAACTTAATTCTACTAGTCACAAAAATTTAATGAAAATCTACAGTGGAATTTACATTTTATACATGATTTCCTGAAATTCTGACAAAATGTAAACACAAAACGAGTAACCTTCCTTGAGTTCAATTTTAAAATGCCGTCAGCTCTAAATAATACCATAAGCCAAACCTGTAATAAGGGACCATTGGAAACGGTAGCCTGTAGATCTTTAAAGGCAAGTGACTGCTTAATGCATTACAAAAGTAATGCATAAAAGCTTCTTTAGGATCTATCTTTTAGCATTATTTTTGTCCTGTGTTAAGCTGCCATCTGTCATATAGGCTATAAATACTCACAAATTTTGCTGTCACTTGACTATACTTGCATCTGATATTATTCATTATTACTTGACTAAACATACCCTGTCCTTTGATCACTGCGTTATGAAATGACTAGTCACTAAAATCAGACAATTTGTTAAAAAAAAAGTTTTGAACCGAGTGGGAATCGAACCTAGAACCTTTGGATTGCAAGTCTATCACCGTATCCACTGCGCTAACAGAGCAGACACTGAGTAAGATCAAACTTTTCTTTATCTAAATTTTCTACTATAAGCACGTGCCGCAAAGATCAGGTGAAAGTCATCAGCATTTCCGGAACTCGAGATGCGGGCCGCCCGCTGTCGAACCACCTTAAGTGGTGTTAAATGTACGGACGGCTGTAGTGATGCAAAATTAGTAGTATTTCTAGGGATATGAACAGAACACGCAGAGTGCATTCTAAGTGGTGTAAGGGGGATTTTAAGTCTTTTGTTTGTTTGTAGAACCGGAACTGCAGATTTTCATTAATCTGTTCTCACAGAAATGTTGAAATTAAATCAGTAGAATAATTATAATCCACCCTGATTTTTCATAATATAGCAAAATATTTTCACCGTAGAAAAAAGCTATATTGTTTACGGAATATAATGTTTTAATCATATTATAACATAACAGACGGCGTAAGCGTTGAATAACACTCGTTGTTTAAATGTTATGTATAATTAGTTGAATAACTATGCAAATGAGGTGCGCCACGACGTCGTTTACTTTTGACATCATGCGTTCTATGCGTTTAATATCCAACGTCTTCATTCATTCATGTAGATTTAATTTATATATTTTTGGTGTAATTAATCAATATTAGATCTACATGAAAGTGTTTACTAATACAACATCTGTATAATTTGACATGTATGTATACAAATTAGACTTAAATAAATAAAGAATTTATCTACATGTACATATATTAACATAAGCATTATGCTAATTAACGGGGTTAATTTGGAACAACATTTTTCCAGTATAGATCTAAATGTACTTATTTCGCGCTTAGCCTTCATCTGACCTCAAAGACTGCGATAAGTAACTTTTCTAGGTTATGTTATAAAAAGAATATAACATTCGTGTTAATAATTTATTGGAGTTATAAAACTCGTCGTTTTCGAAAACGATAAAAACTCGGCAAAGACTCGTTTTTATAATTTTCTTAAAGACTCGTTGAATAAATCCAATAAATTATGAACGCTCATGTAATATCCTATATTTAGATATAATGGTTCAAAACGTTTCATAGTGCTACCTTTCCGTCCATTTTACAAATTTGTAGACGATTAAAATAAGGAAAACTGACAGTAAAGAAAAACCCAAAACCGCAACAACAATCATATAGTCTGTTGGCGCCAACCTTGAACGCAATCTCGGATTTTGACAAAAATAGGACAGTCATTTTGGGCGTCAGACATTGTTATTGTGACTATATACTGTAAATGCAACTCATATATAAGGTATACCGACGGACGTGGTCCAGTGGTAGAACACTCGACTGTGATACCAGTGGTCGTGAGTTCGATTTACCGCAGGATGAAGTCCTTCGAGTGAGACTTTATAAACCAGGGTCCGATGTATCAGTCCTTTACGCTGGATATTCAAAAGAACAACATATCTATGTTGATAAGAAAAGTAGGATATTGCGCCTGGGTTTTATATTTTGTATCCGCTCCCTCTCTCTTGGGCGTCCGCATTAGCCCATATATGACAGAAACGGACGTTATCAAACAACCCTAACCATACATGGTCTTATTTTAACATTTATACACCAAGTATCCAATGTTTCCTCGGAGTAAGTGGGCTGTTACATCTTGCCTGATAAGTGATATGCTGCTGTGATATACAGCTTACGAATATACTGACTAAAAGTACATGCATACAAAAAAGCCATTCTTAGCAAGAAATACATGTACTTCAGTCTTCTTACAGAAGGGATCATTTTTTTTATTATGTAATGTTTTATTTCTCAATATACATATACAGACAAATATAAGACACACAATGAAATATTACCATAATACAGCATATATTAGTTTCTTAACAAGTATATTTTCTGTCTATTTATGCATAGCAAGGAATAATTTATGTAAAGTGAGAAGAGAAAAAGTTGCGGAAGAGAGTAGGAAAAAAAATGAAGAAGAAGAGTGTTTTACTCCATGTGTTTGCAGAAGGGATCATATCTCATATGGTATTGCTATAAGAATCTACATTGCGCATCACTCCATATGATTTCTACTCAAAACCGAAGGATAACGTCATTTTCAGCTTTCAGCAGCAACATTTTGAATAGGTGACATAACAATAGGATGGCTTTATATTCACCTTTTATTGCACTCTTACATGTACCTTGACATCTGCAGTCTTGTGTCGACATCTAATCAGGATCAACACTGTTATAGATATATACTTTTCAACATGCTTTCTTTACAAGAACGAGGAAAGAGATGTCTTTGCCATTTAACCCCTTCACTGCCTTACCCCGAGTACACAAGTAATTTGAAAACAGTTTGTATCCTGATCAGACGCCGCGTAACGCGGCGTCTGATCAGGATACAAACTGTTTTACACTCATTTCAATATTTCATAAGTCAAAATAACTAAATATTTAATTTTAGAAATAAAAGCAGACGACAACTGTTTAAAATTGATGACGTCATGGCAGTGAAGGGGTTAAGCATAGTACATCTCAACCATTATTAGTTGTACAGTTTCTTCACAGGGTACATGAGTATTTCTTCCCGGCTGAGGAAAATCATGTTGCCCGAGCCGTTAGGCGAGTTACTAACTAAGCTGTTACTAACGTTGTAAGAACTTGTAGCCCGACCCTCTTGTACATATATTTGTATGTAAGTCTGTAAGATACCATTTTTTGTTAATTTAAATTGTTATATAAACCTTTGTACAAATATTGGACAATAAAATATGTTTAAACTAAACTAAATCCTCATGTACCCTGTGAAAAAACTGTATAACGAATTTATCATACTGCAAAGTTTTCATTGTTCAAATGAAAAAGTTCGGAATTTGTCGTGCACAGCTCTCAAAGTAAACAGTAACAAAACTGAGTCAAAACATATGACGTTGAGCTTAAATGACGTCGTATGTTTATGACGGTTGTTATTTAAAAGAAAAAATGGGCACACTCATATATAAACGCCGGTGTAACGAAGTATTTTGACCCCCATCGAAAAATTACCCCCCGGTCAAAATTCGACGACGTAGAATGACCCCGGTCATTTTTCGATATCGTACAATGACCCCCCGGTCATAATTCGACGTCGAAATTTGACCCCCCGGTCATAGTACTATGACTCCCCTCATGAAGTGTTTTGACCCCTCCTGAAATATATCGACCCCCATCGAAAAATGACCCCACCCCTCTTTAGCAATTAACAGACACAGTTTAACCCATTGGACCCTTGCGACGAGTATATTAGTCATTTACAAACAGTCTACCTAGCAATAGTGCATTTGTCATTTGTAAACCGTGTAGACCCCTGATCAGACTAATCCCAAAGTAGCTCTCTGATATGTTTGCAATATATGTCAGTTTTGAAATATATTGTTTAAAACAACTCTAGCTAGTCAAAAGTTGACTTGAAATAACTAGAAAAAATTGTATTGTCCACTTGAAGTTTCAGGTGTGAATAAGTTAAAAGATATATAAAATTTAGATGATAAACAAGTCAAAATTCAGACTTATGATAAGCGCCTTGGAAACGTACAGTATACTAAATGCTGTTTCCGGTGGGTTACGTTAACCTTGTGTCTATCTGTTGGATACTGATGGTAGGGAAACAAGGTGGCTGCGGGTCTGTGGTATAATTCGTGGACAGCTTATTTATAAATAAGTTAAGGTAGTATTATAGTCATGGAGTATGCAGGTCTGTGGGGCGGGAACAGGCATGGTGTGAATTACTTGAGAAAGTTATACATTACATTACAAGTGTCACCGATTACATTGCTAAAGAGTGTAATATATTACAATTATTATTACGTTTACATTTGTTATGTATTAAATTACAAGTAAGTTGGCAAAGTAATGCATTACATCACACATTACATTTCGATAACAGTCAAAAACATTACTGAAAAATAACTAGTAAGCATATCATATATAACTGATAAGTTATCATTTACAAGTTCTTTGTCAACTAAATAATCAAAGATTCTAAACCTAAGAATACATGGATGCAAGTTTACAGTTTGAAAAGTCACAGCCTTTTTATAGTGCCCACTGGGTAAGGAAGTATACTTTTGTAAGCAAAGTAGCCCTTAACCCTTTACTCCCAGGTGCGCCTCAGGCCGCATGCACCTACATCTGTAAATAAGATTAAGATACACTAATAAAATCCAATATTAGTTTTAATTACAGGCGTCAGCTAACAAAAAAATGAGTGTAAAGCAGAAAGCATACATGAGCTTTCTGAATAAAATTCATATTGCTGTATGCATTGTCCTGCCTTAATCACAGTTAAACGTAGCTAATTTGCAAGCTTGCCTATGGAGCAAAGGGTAATTACAGACCAAAATTATTGTACAATGCTCTTTGAAGTGCTTCTACATATTATACCTGTTATATGAAATGACATGTCTTTTTTGCCTCTATACTTCTTAATTGAATTACTGCTATAGAGGGGTTCAACTGTACCAAGACAAAATGTATAAATGTCACTGTTGCACATAACATCATTAAAGTTTCAAATGCATTGTCTGTTAGATGCATTATGTCAGACCTGATTATTTAACCCTTTACTCCTTAGCCTGTTTCTATTCTTGAAGATATGTGACAATTTATTGAACGTAGTTTACAGTCTATCAGTGGGACTCCATACCAATAAACGTTACGTGAACGAGTGCAAATATGTATCCCCCTTTTACAGAATATGTATATGTAATATTTACATCGGTTCCAATGACATTCGTCATCTAACAATGTGTCGCAACAGAAACATTGCGACATGTGACTATGAAAATTGATTAGATTATTGAAAGTATATTGTACAACATAGAAGCATCCAATGATTTAGCTAATTAGCAATCTGATATGAATTTACCCTCAGGGAGCTGATCGCAACCATGTCGGAGTTATTCTACGACATTGAAAAACTTTTTTGTTTGACATCAAATACGGTAATTACCATATCGGGGCAGGGGTGGCATTCTATGAAATTGAATGATATCAGGGGGGTCATTCTACGATATCGAATAATGCCCGGGGGTCATTCTACGACATCAAATAATGACCGGGGAATCATTCTACGACATCGAATAATGACCGGGGGTCATTCTACGACATCGAATAATGACCGGGGGTCATTCTACGACATTGAATAATAACCGGCGAGTCAAACTATGATATCGAATAATGGCCGAGGTGTCAAAATACGACCTAGAATAATGACCGGAGTCTTTCTACGACACTGAATGGTGTGATGTGCAATGAGGCAACATAACACAACTTCCGATTTAGATCGCTTTTTGTTTGCTTGTTTGTTTGTTTGCTTGTTTGTTTAGTAAATGCAATTAACTTTACACTTAAAGACTTTTCCTCAGTCCATAGAGAGAGTCCCCCATTGTTCTTGAGGTGTCAATGTAACTTCAAATCACGTGTATCACAATCTCAGTTTATCTGGTGAGGGTCAGATTATACTCATGCTCTAGTGATTTTCAATGATTATTTCTATCCAAACTATCAAATATAAAGGTAGAGTCTCACACAAGACGACTCAATGGTTCAATATGCACAAGACCCAAGACCCATGCTTTTTGCAAGGAAATTGACAGTAAATAATCTGGCAAGGCGTTATGACCAAAAGGTCGTCAGGAGATATCTTAAACATGGAAAACTATAAACGCACAACATAGCAAGTGTTGACAAAAGACAAAAAAGCCCACTCAGAACAACCGACCTGCATTCTTCTTATTTCTTGACAAAAGGGATAAGTTCCGACAAATCAAAACATCCTCTATGAAAACATGTTAAGACATTACCTAATGAATACGAATTTTACGCCTTTGATCTTTTTATACCACTACTGGAGATAAAAGATCAAATTTATACAGATATGGATATATACCATAAGAAAATATTTTCTATATCCTAGCAAAGTGTACCTTAAAGCAGGCTGAAGTAAAGCAGAATGCGCAATCTGCTTTACTTTTAACCTGCTCTAAGTGGCCATCTGTCTTTAAAGCTAGAAAAGGGATGTGGGGTAGTTGGTTAAACCGCGGCAAGATAGGAAGATTTCTTGGAATGAATTTCAGTACGAGCGTATTGTAAATTCTGATCATACGCTTTCTCGGAGACGTGGTACATGTGTGATTGGGGTTTACTCAGCCTGCTACGTCGAAATTAAATCAATAATCGAACAAGAGTAATTGGTAGATCGTAAATGTATACTTGTAAAAGGGTAAACGGTTCTGGGTTCGATACCCATAAGGTTGTCCATTGATAGGCAGACACACTTACAATTCAATCAATATACGAATTTATTCACTCAAAACTTAGTTAGGTTTAAAACAACTTTAACATATGCAAAACTGACTTTAAACAAAATATCAAGGATTTTTAAAGGGGGGTCATATTTCGACAGGGGGTCATAATTCGACGGTGGGGGGGGGGTCATAATTCGACGATGGGAGGTCATTCTACGACGTCGAGTTTTGACCGGGGGTCACTTTTCGATGGGGGTCAAAATACTTCGTTACACCGGCGTCAAACTTTCCAAAACAAACGTGACTGTTGAAGGATCCCGCCCACGATTAGTTCTTATATCCGAAACGGACTTAAAACGGGAGATGCACGATTGAATACACTCAATCCTGTCGAGCAATCGGCCGTCTTATTTTTTGCAAAGACTGAAGGGCCTGTCAGCCAATGAAAACAGCTGCATTTCTACGTACCCTGTCAGCTCACAGGGTACTTGGTGTCAGGTATATGGCTCGGTAGCCTATGAGAAGTAAGGACTTTACTTTGCAGTATAATAATGAATTGTATTCTTTGTTGACTAAGGTCCTCGGGATCGTCTGAATTATCTCATTATATCCCGTTTCGCTCGATTTAGCTCGTATTTACGCGTCACGCGGCGTCTGATGACAATCTAAACTGTTTATCACTAGTACATTTTTTTAGTTGTAAACACTTAACATTTGTTTTTGAGTTTTTTTTTCACAGACGATATATACGTATTTGAAGGAGTCGACAATTCAGCAAGACAAGTGTTTCATAGAAAATAAATATAGAGGTCTTCGATACAAGGCTAGACACTCTTTTGTAAGATATACTATACAGCGCTTCCTCTCTACAATTACAACCAATGGGAGACGACTTGTACGCGTTGTTCGGAGGAAGGGAAATTGCCTTAAATTTGCGAACAGCTTGAATCCAGCTGTTGTTCGGAAGGAGTCGATATAGGTAGGGTAATTGGCTACATTTGCAAACAGCTTGAATCCAGCGTAAAGCGGCGTCTGATCTGGATTCAAGCTGTTTGTCCTCATTTGTCCTCGTTTTTAAGTTTGTTTTCTGTCAAAATGTCCATTATGTAACATTGAGAAAAACAATTTTAAGCAGACGACATTGCAATCGTGAATAGGTTGACCATAATTGTCCTGTGTAGGGAACTGCGACAAAGGTCCTTGCTAGGAGGGAATCGTTGTTGGGAGGGCCGTTGTAGAGAGGGAGCACTGTAATAGTCAAAATGGATTAAACCTAAAATAATTGTAAACGTTCATTTGTCCGTGGTTAATGAGTTGCAATGAGGTTTATTCTTACCTTATCAAACTCGCCGTTTTCGACCAATCTGTTGCAATACGGAACAACTTGTTGTTTAATAAGTTCCGCCCTATACACGCCTTTAGCCTTATCTGATGCTTCCTTACACACTTGATCAGAATGAACAATGTCATATATAAGCATGGAAGAATCCACTGCGTGCAAATGGGATAATGTTAACCCATTTGCGCCTAGTTGATTCTTCCATGTTTTATAAATTGGATTAGTCCATTTTTATCAAAGGGATGCCTGGTCAAAAAATTCAATTTCAATTTGTTTTATATTGAAATTCCTATCAGCAAACAGTGTAGACTCTGATCAGACGCCGCATTATGCGGCGTCTGATCAGAGTCTACACTGTTGCCTATGTCCCATATATGGGATCGTGGGCACTAATGGGTTAGATATTCTCACCTTATCGTACTCATTGTTTTCCGCCCATTCGGTGTAATATTGCGCAACTTGTTGTTTAGAAAGTTCCGCTCTATACACGGCTTTAACCTTTTCTGACGCTTCCTTATACATTTGATCAGAAAGAGTAATGTCATATATAAGCATGGAAGAATCCACTGGGCGCAAATGGGATAATGTTAACCCATTACCCCATATCCCGCTCCTAGTGTTGAAGATATATGACTACATAAAGCAGGTTGAAAGTAAAGCAGAATGCAGCTTTAAGGCGCATTCTGCTTTACTTTCAGCCTACTTTAAATTACCATCTACTAGAATATAAAAAATGTTTCTTATGATACATGTTCATGATTGTATATATTGGAACTATTTTCTTCAGTTGAGGAATAAAAAAGAGACGTCAAAAGACGCATTTATGGTGTAATGGGTTAAATATTCTCACCTTATCGTATTCGTTGTTTTCCGCCCATTCGGTGTAGTACTGGGCAACTTGTTGTTTAGACAGTTTCGCCCTATACACGGCTTTAGCCTTTTCCGACGCTTCCTTGTATTCCTGATCGGAAAAATCCATGTGTTTAACGTCCTTCGGTGTTTAAAGTGCCTCTGATACACCATACATACTTTTCCCTTTTCATGTACAGTAAAACCTCTCTAATACGGCCACTAAAATGAAAGCTTATTGATTTTTATAAAGAACAGGTGATAGCTTAAACCATGGTGACAGTAAAACAGAAAGCTCCTTAAGGAGCCTTCTGTTTTACTGTCAATTATGATTTAAGCAACCAATTGTAAAAAAAAAACACCTAACTATATTTAGTGGTCTTTATAGAGAGTTTTTACTGTATCTTGATAGAACATTCTAGCGGTCGTCTTACCCCAGTGAATAGTACTTAATACCGAAATGATCGTATTGGGACAGACAGATACACAGTCTGGTTGTTATTGTTTTTTTTATTGTGTTTTTGTACCTCATGTTACATATTTTACATGTACTGAGAGCAACAAATAAACTGTAAACTGTAGACATAAGTATTGGGACAAACAGGCCCGATTAACAGTGTAAACATAGATCAGACTGCACCTTAAAGGATAGTCTGACCTGGTTCTACACTGTTTGTTACTTAGTCTGCTCCTTTTTAATTACTGTGCGGTAAAAGCAATTTCTTCGTTCTTTATGATAATGACAGCAGTTGCACTGGAGGCCCATTTTGTAGTATTTCACAGTAATGCGTGGTAGATCTAGTGATATTCTACTGTCATGCAAATTTATAAACCACTCATGCACGCGAGTGCATACGCACTCGTAATGTTAACCTCTTCACTGCCATGACGTCATAAATTTCAAGCAATTGTCGTCTACTCTGATTTCTCAAATTCAATGTCTAGGTTTTTTGTGAGAAATACTGAAATGAGTGTCAAACAGTTTGAATCCTGATAAGACGATGCGTTACGCGGCGTCTAATCAGGATCCAAATTGTTTGCAAACAACCGTTGTACTCGGGGTACCTTCCACAAACTTGCTGAAAATGTGTATTGGTATAAAATGTAGGCCAAGTTCGATAACTTCTCAAATTGTATTAGGCATGTCGGAGTTATAACCCTTGAATTATAAAAAAGAGTGTTTTAGCCTTGTCCGCTCTCTAACACAAACAGTTTTTATCGGATCTTCACTAAACTTGCTGAAAATGTTTATCAATATAAAATATAGGTCCCATTAGATTACTACTAAAATCGAAGAGGCATGTCTGAGTGTTTGCCCTTTCAGTATTAAACAATGACTGTTTTAATCTCTAACACACAATTCCTTTATTGGATATTCACCAAACTTGCTGAAAATATCTATTTATATCAAATCAAGGTTTAGTTTGATTACTATTAAAATAACATAAGGCATGTCGGAGTAATTGCCCTTTAAGGATTAAAAAATGACTGTTTCAGCACATGTTTTGCTCTCTAATACAAAGAGTTTTATCGGATCTTCACCAAACTTGCATCAAACGTTTATTAATATAACATCTAGGTCCACTTTGATTACTATCAAAATCGCATAAGAATTTTCCCGGTGTTAAGGTCACGTGGTTTTGTCAAGAGCGGACATGTTTTTTGAGCTCTCGTTTGTAAAGAAAGTTTTGCCTTCAAATATAACTTTAAGAAGTGGGATCGTTTGTAAATTGTGTGATATTGTTTAATTTATTGGATACTAATTATGTGTGATGACGAGAAAAAACACTCGTTTCAAACATTACAAGAGGCCCATGCGGGCCTAAATATCGCTCACCTGGAAAAACCAACACAAGGGTCACATAACCCCTGGTATGGGATCACTTTACACCCCAGAGACATAATTTTCATTGAAAAAATCTATTTTTAGCTTCTGTGACCTAGATATACAACGGACCGGAACCATATTTACAATATTGGTTATGGGCTTCTAGAAGTGTCATCATGCCAAATATCAAAGCTCTGACCATATTAGTTTCAGAGGTAAAGATGTTTGAAGATTTCACTACATAACTCTATGTAAAATTACGACCCCCAGGGCGTGGCCAATTTTTACCCCAGGGACATTATTTGAACAATCTTGATAGAGGACCTGTATACGATGCTTTGTGCCAAATATCTAAGCTCAAGATACTGTGGTTTCAGACAAGAAGATTTTTTAAGATATTTTTAGCTCCAGTGACCTAGATATGCAACTGACCAGAACCATATTTACAATATTGGTTAAGGGCTTTTAGAAAGATCATTATGCCAAATATCAAAGCTCTGGCCATATAAGTTTCAGAGAAAAATATGTTTAAAGATTTCACTTAATAACTCTATGTAAATTTACGACCCCCGGGGCGGGGTCATTTTTAACCCCAGGGACATAATTTGAACAATCTTGATAGAGGACCTGAAGACAATGCTTTGTGCCAAATATCTAAGCTCAGGGTACTGTGGTTTCCGACAAGAAGATTTTTTAAGTTTTCATTGAAAACATCTATTTTTAGCTCCTGTGACCTAGACATGCAACGGACCGGAAATGTTTGAACAACTTTGAAAGAGGACCATATAAGAATCATTCAGGCCAAGTTTGGTAAAAATCTATCCAGTAGTTTCGGAGGAGATGTCGTTTAAAGAAATTGTTGACGACGAACGAACGGACGGACGGACGAACGAACGACGACGGACGACGGACAGAGGACGATCAAAATAGCACGTAGTGCCAAGGTGAGCTAAAAACACTAAACGGAAGAATAGAGGGAGTAGTGATGGGGACAAACGCGTCCCATTGGGTGTCGTTGTAGAGAGGGAGCGCTGTATTTGCAAAGTACAGTGAAACCCCTCTAAACCGGACATGAGTGGGGACAAAATAAAATTCTGGTTTAGAGCGGTTTCCGGTTTAGAGGGTTTTTAAACCATAGCTTGTTCCTAGTATGGAAGATAGCTGATCACTTAAAGCAGGTTGAAAGTAAGGCAGAATGCGCCTATTATTTCTGAAGATACATATTCAGTGTATGAATATAAAAGGCGTATGTATGGTGTAATAGGTTAAAATAAAAAAGGGTTTGAAACGGGACCAACGTTTGTGTCCGGTTTAGAGAGAATTCCGGTATTTAGAGGTTCCGGTTTAGAGGGGTTTCACTGTATACATTTATAGTCTATGATGTGATAATGTTGACTTATTCAACGCAGAAACTTCAAATGGACAATTCCGATTTCCAATACTGTCGAGTTCATTTTCGAATATCCGGGTCGAATGTTATAAAGTCTTTCAGTTGAGTATAAGTCGTTCTCAAGCATTTGATTTATCAGATTTGAGCTAGGCTCAAATCTGACCAACCAAATGCTTGAGAACACACTCAGACTCAGCTTAAACGCTTTATAACATTGGACGCAGAGCTTGGTATTCACTGTCAGCTTAGGATAAGTGTTCCCTTTACTAGCGCAGTATACAGTGGAGAAAACGTTATTCTTTCCCGTTTAAACGCAAACGAAACGCAACGCAAAACACTAAAATGTAGGAAATAACCGCTATTTGTCAATTCTTACGATTCATTTTTATCTGAGTGGCAAACAGTTTGGAGCCTGATCAGACGCCCGAATTACCCGGCGTCTGATCTGGCTCCAAACTGTTTGCATAGGAAATAATAGTTTTATCGTAAAGTTAACGCGTTTATTAGGAAAGAATAACGTTTTCTTCACTGTACTCGCTAGAGTAGAATGAATTAAAAAGATCAACTGGAGTAGTTTCAAGAAAGTAAGCCTAAGTTTTTTTTAAAGTAATTCCTACCTGATTGTACTCGCCGGTTTTGGCCCATTCGTTGTAAAATTGTACAACCTCATGTGTAGAAAGCGCCGTATTATATACGCTTTTAGTTTTAAGCAATGCTTCCCTATCACCGTGCTTAGAACTGGAGCATTCCACGTTATCCTGCTGGTTTAAAGTTGACATGTCTGAGACTGTCCTGATTGTGTAATTCTTGCTATAGTCGGAGAAGATGGTATTCTTTCTTGTTTAAACGAAGCTTAAACGTTTAGTCAAAGCTCATCCACGTTTTTAGCTTTGAAATATGGGTATGTTCGAACTAAAGCGAGTTCGTTGTATCGAGTGTTTGTATCTTTCACTTAATGCGTTTATTAGGAAAGAACAACAATATCCCTTGACGTTCGTACTTAACTAACTGAAACATGCAAGTGAAAAACTTATAATAAGTTATGTGTAAATTAACCATTTGAACCCTAGTCCCGCATATAGGCGTCCTTTTCAAACAGTATACATGTGAAAAGTGCACTTGTCCTATGCAAGCAGTGAAGACCCAGATGAGAGGGCTCCTTAAGGAGCCCTCAGCTCTGGGTCTTCACTGTTTGTCATAATGCAAAACATTGACAAAAACAACCCTTAAAAGTCAGAAATGGACTAGACTAAAATGGAAACTGGGATTTTCCATTTGAACTTTCAGGGGGAAAGAGTTAACCTTAAAAAACGGACGGTCTGATTCATTAGCAATTCTTGTAGTCTTCAAATTACATATTATCTTAAATATGGAAATTTAATCTGTACATATGTGATATGTTATTAATAATCAAACTCAAACTGTATTAAGTTTGACTTACCAATATTTCTGCAGTTGAAATTCGAGTGTGCTTAAGTCGAACCTATTCGTATTTCATTTAGTTAAAACGTGGCTAAGCATCGTTTTAACTTTGAAATACGGGGTTGTGCGACTTACGCGAGAGTTACTTATTGAAATTTAACTTAAGCACCACTTGTGAAATACATGGCTAAGCTTCGTTTTAACTTTGAAATACGGCTATGTTCCACAGAAACGAGTTTTAGTTATCAAGTTTGACTGTTTCAATATGTGACATGCACAGTGGAGAAACGTTATTCTTTCCCAATAAACGCGTTTATGCTAAATCATTTTTTCCGAATGCAAACAGTTTGGAGCCAGATCAGACGCCGGACAATCCGGCGTCTGATCAGGCTCCAAACTATTTGCCGTCCAGGTTAAAATCAACATTAAGAATTGTCAAAAATTTGTCATTTTCCTAATGTTTTGCAATGCGTTTCGTTTGCGTTTAAACTGGTAATAATAACATTTTCTTCACTGTATTATTTTGAATGAAGAAAACTGATAGTTATAGTATAAGTTTACCATCAACGATTCTTGGAATAATCTTAAGAGCATGAGTATACTGATTTAATTAGTGTTGGTTTTTATCTAGATACAACTAAACCGTTATGAAACTAGTCCTGCCTGAGCGAGAAAACAGTTTATTTGTCCCTTTGTATAGTTTGCTGTGTATTTAAAAGCGGGTACAATAGAAATGGTCGTGGGAAATCGGTAGTTTTCCTGGAATAAGAGTATCATTTCAGACATGTCTCGTATATTACAGCAAGGCAAAACTATATTAAATGTGTGCAATACGGACACGTGTCCGGTTCGCTTGTATCGTGTTCACCGGTCTTGAATGCTGCTTTTCATAGTTGTGTCAATTTCACAATTTTTGTTTTTTAATAATTTTATCGATCGGTGTCCCTAAAACAAACGTAATTGTAATAGCCCGTACAGACCTTAAACGGCATTTGTTGTCCCTTTTACCAGTCATGCTACATTTGTAAGTGTCACCATTCCGTTGTTTTAGGGGCATCCGTGGCGTACTGGTATGGATACTTCGACTTACATCACCAAGTTTCTTACCGCTGTGAGTTCGAATCCCAATCTGGACACTTCGGAGTTGTGTCCGGCTTAAACAGCACATAAAGCCTCAACCAGTTTTAACATGGGCGTCGCGATATGGCAACGTATAGCAACGTGAAATCATAACATACCCAAGAGAGCCGTGCCATGACAAAACCTGCCTTATTGCATTGGAAGATTGAAACAAATTAAGCACCGTAATCATCCCAGGTTCTTCATCTGAGTTTGTCTACACTGCCAAATACCGTAGCTAATAGAGAGGTTTCGATTTCTTACGTATACGGGTACGGGTACGTGTGGCCACAAGTTCCCGTTCACGAGTAAAAATTTGGTAAAGAGGGTTTCGATTTTTTTAACATGAACGTGTACGTGTGGAGAAAACGTGATTATTTTAAACGCTAAACTATTATTCCCATTACAAACAGTTTAGAGCCAGATCAGACGCCGGGTAACCCGGCGTCTGACCAAGCTCCAAACTGTTTACCATTCAGTCTAAAATGAGTCGTCAAAATTGTAAAAAAGTTGTCATTTTACCCATATTAATGCACGTTGTTTGCGTTTAAACGGGAAAAAATAACGTGTTCTCCAGTGGAGAAAGCGTTATTCTTTCCCAATAAACGCGTTTACTCTAAAACTATTATTTCCAATGCAAAACGTTTGGAGCCAGATCAGACTCCGGAAAACCCCGCGTCTGATCAGGCTCCAAACTGTTTGCCACTCAGATAAAAATAGATGGTGAAACAGGTAAAAAAGTTGATTTTTTTTACATTTAAGTGTATTGCGTTTGCGTTTCGTTTGCGTTTAAACGGGAAAGAATAACGTTTTCTCCACTGTAAAATACGTATTTCCAAATTTGTACAATCATGCATGATGTAGGTCTTAGTTTACTGTGTTATGTTAATCCTTGATGTAGCCTACAGTGGAGAAACGTCATTCTTTTCAAATAAACGCGTTAACGCTAAAACTAGTATTTCCCCTGCAAAACAGTTTGGAGCCATATCAGACGCCGGGTTACCCGACATCTGAATACGCTTCCAGCATTTTGTAACTCAGATGAAATTAAATTGAGATAAATAAAAAAATGTAATTTTCTGCATTTTAGTATATTGTGTTTGTGTTTCGTCTTCCATCGATTTGCATGTCTGCATCACTTATTGCGTCAGCGATACTTTCCCAGCTTTTTTTTGTTTTGGAAGGGGTTTTGTGCTACAATGTAACACCTCTCTCAACAGCTCGACATCAAACGTTTCGTTGAAACTAACCATTTTTACTGGATGATGCCCTTTTCTGTAAAATAAGTCATATTTAAAAGATCTAGCGTTGGATTAGGTATCGCTCTATACATGTATAGTAGATCTATATAGATTCGATATAGAAAAAATATCTATTCTCAAATTAGAGAAACATTATCATATTTTATGTCTTAGATCCAAAGAGAGAGATATAAATAGATATACAGAGAGATGAAGACATAGAGAGAAATAGAGAGCGAAAGAGAGAGAGAGAGAGAGGGGAGTCAGAGAGAATGAGAGAGAGAAAAAAAGAAAGAGAGAGGGTGGCAGAGATACAGAGACAAAACATACACAGCCAGTGAGACAGAGAGAGAAATGAGACATAGAGAGACACACACAAAAAGACAGAGTGACAGAGACATACATATAGAGTGAGGGAGAGAGATAGAGATGTAGCGAAATAGAAGAGTAAAACAAATAGAGAGAGAGAGAGTAATACACATACAGGGACAGAGAGAAAGAGAGGGAAACAGAGAGACACACAAAGAGACAGAAAAACAGACAGAGAGAGGGGGAGAAAGCAGACAGAGAGAAGGAGAGAAAGAGAGAGATAAATAGAGATATAGAGAGAGAAGACATGACGGATCGGACAGATGGGCAGACCCATAGACATGCGCAATCGGAGACAGACAGACAGACATACAGACAGAGACACAGAGAGAACGAGAGAGAAAGAGAAAGAGATAGACATACAGACAAAGGCAGATAAAGACACACGCATGCACTTTGCACGCAACTTGAACGCACATACGTGCACATGGTTTTTTTTATCGTGTTAGTACTCAGGTAAGGATTATGTATCATTTGAAAGGCTCATATCAAGTTTTGTCAGTCGTTTCAAGC
This sequence comes from Gari tellinella, assembly GCA_922989275.2. Taxonomy (NCBI): domain Eukaryota; kingdom Metazoa; phylum Mollusca; class Bivalvia; order Cardiida; family Psammobiidae; genus Gari; species Gari tellinella. The sequence continues at coordinate 11,698,555 of OV277873.1, forward strand.
GACTTTTTTGGCTGTGGATTATAACGTGAAACCGTGTTACCTAATTCGATATTTAACTCTTTAAACTCAAATCTTTTAAATAAATAAATACATACAAAATGATGATAGGGGTTTGTACCAACATTCTATTAAATAACATTTACATGAGTTATATATATAATAGGAATAAAATGATGATAAACTTACAAGTTTTACTAAAACGTGTGGAGCGCATTCTACCAGTTGTCAACGTGTGAATCAAAAGCTAGGTGCGCATACCTTGATTACGTCACAATCCATTCCATCGTATTTGTCTGGTTTCGTGTTTATATTACATGTATCTTGGTTGTATGTCAAATGGTTGGTTGTTAAATAAACTAAATAAACGTTATGTAAGTAATGTGCTCTGCTGAACTTCGCTCTGGAATTGTCTTCTCATAGGGGATGAGATCGTCCCTTCTGCCAATAACTAAAAGGAAGGTATATCGGTGGTTTTGATCCCATGCGCTGCATCGAAGCCAATTAGATTATCTGAAATCACCTTCTTGAAACCATACCTCATCATCAACTCATCTAATCATTCATCGGGCGCTATATGATCTCTTCAGTATTGCAGTGCCGTTAGCCCCTTCACTGCCGCGACGTCATCAATTTTTAACAGTTGTCATCTGCTTTTATTTTTTAAAGTTGTTTTAGTATTTTGACTTAAGAAATATTGAAATGAGTGTCAAACAGTTTGGATCCTGATCAGACGCCGCGTAACGCGGCGTCTGATCAGGATCCAAACTGTTTGCAAAAATCTGTTGTGCCCGGGGTAAGGCAGTGAAGGGGTTAGACCCAACTCCGCCCATCTTATTAGCATTAGGAAGATATCCGGATACGGGACGGCGAACAGCTGAGCCATTTTGATAAGTCACTTAAATTAATACAACACCAAAGTTATTAGAAGCTTTTAATCACTTATGCATGAGTTAATTTACATACATATAGGGAATCTGCTATTCTTTCCCAATGGACGCGGTTATGCTAAATACTCTTTTCCATTGCGATTCAGCGTAACCCGTCGTCTGACCAGACTAAAATTTGTTTGATTATTTGCTTCACAGATTAAACTGAGTGTTGAACATTTTCAGAAACATTGTCATTTTTGGCTCGGAGAGCCTATATCGAATCCTTACGAAAAATATTGGTGCGAGTCTAGCTCCCCCTACAAACAAATTCTATCATACGGAGTTTATATATGCTAACGGAGCTTCAGTTGCTGGATACGTCACTATCAGATAAACCGTGTAGTAGCAGCACTGAGTTAAACTCAGGATCCCGAGTCTGTACCTGTGGTGATTTAAACACCGTATTTACTCCCTTGTAATAAACATTCACTTAGTAGTCATAGCAGACGATGCATTATAAGACATGCACATTACAAAATTCTTTAGGGTCTTTAAGCGCTGCAGGTTTCTGCTTAATGCATGGCAATGGTAATGCAGAAACTCCATTATTAGCTTTCTGCATTACTTTATTCTACATTAAACTGAAAGCCCGAGCCTGCAGTACTACAGTACTTTGATTGTACATACATTTTGTAACTTTGCGGGCGCATATAATTTTGTTTAACTCTTTCACTAGAAACAGGTTAGTGGGTAAAGATTTAATAGCAATTCACTGTAACCATCAACCAAATTGCGACCCGCATAGTCACCGATTTGCATAAAACTTTCACCATTTGTACCTCTGTACATGAAATGGAAATAAATACCCCGAACATTAACTTTCGGAATCCGGTTGCCATTTCATGTAGAGAGGTACAAATGGTGTAAGTTTCATGCAAATCGGTGACTATGCGTGCCGAACCCCCTATATAACCTGGTTGATGGTTACAGAGAATTGGACTTAACACAGTGGTTACTTTAAGCAGATTGAAAGTAGAATAGAATGCGCTCTAAGGCGCATTCTGCTTTACTGTAAGCCTCATTTACGCTACTTTAATTCGGCATCATTCAATAGAAACTCATTGAAAGTTTTAAGATACGTTGTTGATAAATTTAAGATAAATTTAAGATATTAAGACCTGAATAATACACAGATCGCCAAAATGTATAACTGCACCTACGGTCACCAAACTTCATATGCTGATGCGCCTCAATGAGAAGACAACGATGCACCAAGCTTGGGGGGCGGGGGGGGGGGGGGGGGGGGGGGGGGGCTTGACCTCAAGGGGACGTTGAGGTTTTTCTGTATGGAACATGGCATTACATTTTCTATTTAAAGCAACCATATATACCCATCCCTCAGTATTCATTACACATGTAGTAAATATATTTCCTTAGCCCTTTGATGGACTCTCCCATTGTTCTCAAAAGGCGTGAACGTTACTGTAAAAGCATGCAGCCTATTCTTTACTAATCTCAGTTTGCCTATTAAGGCCCAGTCATACTCATACTCAAGACGTTTTCAACGGTTATTTCTAAACAAACTATCAAATATAACAGTCGGGACTGAAATGAGACGCTGCAATGATTCACAGTAAAATATCTACACGTATGCTACATGGTTGTCAAAAGCAATTGTTCTTGAAATTTCATTTCAAACCATTTTCACCCTTAACAAGCCTTATGACTAAGGCAAAACAATTCGGACCCTGATCAGACCTGATTTATATACACATGTTTTTCAAATTTTAATAAAGGCGCGACTAGCAGGGGAAAGGTAAATCTCATATTAATATATATATCAGATATCACATGGCATTTTAAAAGATAAATGGTCGAAAGAATACCAGAAGGACACATAATATACCACGGGGTCAATGACCTACGAAAATGTACACCAATGAGCAAATAAAATGGTAAAGTTGAAACAAATGCGCCGTATAAATAGTATTAACAAGCAGTGTGTATGCGAACAGGGTAGGCCAAGATCACACGGCTTCTACAGAAGTCTTCTGAAAAGTTTGCTCATTTAGTAATTTATTGCAAACAAAATAAAACCAGCGTAAAAAGTTAAAAGATTGATTAGATTGAACCGCGTAACTGCCTAAGCCAGAGAACAATAGTTATCTGAAAACAGTTTGAATCCTGATCAGACGCCGCGTTAACGCGGCGTCTGATCAGGATCCAAATTGTTTGACACTCATCAGGATCTAAAATTGTTTGACACTCATTTTATATTTCTTACGTCAAAATACCTTAAATTTAAATTTGAGAAATAAAAGCAGACTACACCTATTATTTAAAATTGACGACGTCACGGCATGGAATGAGTTAATCAGAAACCAGAGTTGTCCATTTGAAGTACCAGGGACCGGTTTACCGGTTTAAGTACTAAGACTATATTGTTTTATCACATTGTATTAGCTTATAAAATCAATTTTAAAATGAGACAAATATTTCAAAGATTAACTGCATTAAAAATGACAGTTGTTTAAAGGCACAATTCCGCTCGAATTGGTGTTTAAAACGCGCAATTTCTTATATGTGTGCATTTTCTATGTATTAAAACTAAGTGAAATCGAGTGTAAGAAGCCTGACATATGCACCCACTTCGTAAAGAATCCTACCTAAATGTGTCGAATTCTTATCGTGGTGGTTTACATTATAAGCGGGTTTGTTTACAAATAAGATTACGGGCTGGTTCCGAGAACTCTCGATCGATCGCATAAAGGTCACGTGATTGATTCGGCCGCGACAATGCGTATACATTGCATCAGTTTAACGGCCAAACTTAAAGGAGTTGTCTCTCTTTGGTTGTAAAGCACTCGACTTGTTGTATAGAATTATGCAAATGAGCTTTACCGAGTATGTCCGTAAATTTTCGTCGCTATTAAAAAATAAACAAACTTGATTACTTGTTTCCACAAATTTCACTGTTCGTTAGCAATATTGCTTCAAATATCACCACGTATTACTTCTTTTTATAGGGAACGCTTACGACAGTGACATAAATTTCATGTAAGAAAAATGTTTGATTCTGTTTATGTGGGAGTAATATAGTGGCTTTAAGTCATTGTTGTGCAAAACACATACACCATACTATCTCGCACCTCCGACATCTGGCATACTGAACCTTTCTATGCTTGCACATGACGTAATGAATGTCGGTGGTAACGAGAGGCCTTAATTACAAGTGTACTCAGGGTAAGTTAGTAAAAGAGTTTAAACAAACATTTTGCAAAGTAGCATATATCTAACATTAAAAGAGACATAGAAAATGCAAGTTACCCGAATCTATGTGGTAACTGTATGAAAAATCGCTTAAGACCAGTTTATGCAAAATTGCTCATAAATTCTGAACTAGAAATAACAAAAAACCTACAACTTGCATGAATAGAGTTTATTATAAGCATATTATAGACATGAAGGTTACAATACCAATAAATAAAATTCTTGTGAAATGTATATCAACTAAATCAAATTCATAGCACAATAATGCTATACAGTACTACATGTACCTGCCTTATCCGAGGTTTGACAATTTGAATGTCACGCAAACTGCCATCTAATACTTATTTTATTACACCGAGCTTATCAGCCCTGTCTGTAGAATCGTATTTTATAAAATATGTTGTGAATACCAATTTAGAGCCGCCATGCACGTAACGCCCAAAAAGACGTCAAGAAACGACGTCACATTGTTTATATCAACTCAACTCTACAGTAGAGAAAATAATATCATATAGAATGACGTCACAAAAATAATATCTTATAGCTAACAGTATTTCTAAAAATAGAGAAAAACAATATCATATAGGGTGACGTCACAATAATAATATCATATAGCTGACAGTATTTTTCAGAATAGAGAAAAATAATATCATATAGAGTGACGTCACAAAAAAGAATATCATAAAGAGTGACAGTATATTTTTTGGATAGATGTAAATGACATGCAAAATGTTTAATTTTGGTCTATAGGAAATTAACATTGTAACTCAAAGCGAGATGTAATACCATTCGTTACCAACTGCGTACATGTATGTCGGATAAAGCTATGTGTCGGTTAAAGCAGGTTTAAGATTTTATACTCACTTAAATGAAACACACCCGTATTTCAAAGTTAAAGCGTGGCTTTGCCACGTTTAAACTTTGAAATACGGGTATGTTTCACTATAGCGAATCAGATACACATGTATATAGTTATTAAACAAACAAAAATACGGATAAGCTCCTTTTTAACGTTGAGATAGCGAAGACTGTATGTCATTCGATATTGGGTCCGAAAATCATTGTCGGATAAAGCAGGTTTCTGGGTGAGCCAGATGTCGGATAAGCCAGGTTATATGTGTACGGAAAGGAACTCCCTGCGATAACAAAATAATTTTGTTGCGTACGATTTATCGTTCTAATGCCCACTTATTCTGCGATGATTGTTGTCATATTTGCTACGCAAGTATGATTTAACTCATTTCTCCATAAATACGCATTCTTACACCCCAAAGTGATTCATTCACTGAAGAAAATAGTTCAGTTGTATCATGTCAATATACACCAAAACAAATATTTGTTTATGTCCTAAGAGATGAAAACACAAGGTCAGGCTGAAACTAAAGCAGAATGCGCCCTAAGACAAATTCTGCTATACTTTCAACATGCTTTAACTGATCACCTGACTTAAGAATTAGAAACAGGCTGAGCCTCAGAGGAGAGGTGATATGTTAGATGTACACCAGGCTTGTCTATTTAAGACATGACTTATAAAACAGTGTACTTGAAGACTATCCCAGTCTTGCTGACGAAAAACTTGTCGAATGTTTCCCGTGCCAGTAATTTCCATTTACCCTCATTTTCTAGAAGATCCATCAGCGGATGCAGTGTAGTCTGATAATCAACGGAATTGTTAAAATACTCCTCACGCATGCAGATACAGATAAGGCCTCCTGAAATTGTAATACATGTATTGACAAAACAGCAGTTGTCTGCATTTCTTTATGTCAAAAAGTCGATATATTTATCCTCCTTTAAAAAAGACCTCTCTTCAAAATAATGTCCAATCGGCATTTTCGCGCTAAACTGTCAATAGTTGACCTTTAGAATGTAGACAATGGAACTTATTTTCTGCTTTCGAATGTTTACAGCTTCAGTAATTCGGCCATGGCTGTTCCTTATAGGGTACACATTATTCGTGTTATCAACTTCTTATATGGATTAAACGTAAATGCGTACAAACAAAATGTAAATGCGCTATTCATGGTATTTGTCGATACTTTTCTGTCGTTTATTTCGCTTGAACGCCGAAAACAATTCAGTTCATTTCTTAAATATACGAAATAAATCGGGCATTCTTAGTCTGGTAGTGGGGCATAATTTATATTTTAAAATTGTATTGGATTTTCAATTATTTTCTTTAGAATTACTTTTAATTGAAGATGGCAAATGAGCTAGTCATTTTTATAACATTAACTTGTTGTACTTGAGAGGGCGTTCGCTACAATTTACCAATTATTTTGCCGAAACCAGAATGATCTTATATTTTGTAAATTGTTAGTTCAATAGTTTAATTTCGTTTATTTTCATTATCGTTGGTGAGCTATGATTGACTTAAAAGTGATAAATGATGATAAACAACCCTGGCGGAGAGATATATCTTTTATAAGATATATAGTAAACAAAGGCCTGAAATAGAAATGTAAAGATTTTACAAGTATGTGACTAAGTTATTTAAACAATTACAAATCCAAACTCACGCTGAAATACAAAGCATACTATTTCAACAATACATGCACATCTGTTCTGAATAGACGTATTGTTAACTACTGTGATCACACTAAAATTATATCGGATTCTCGATTTGGCTTTAGAAAGGGTAAACCTATTGTAGATGCATTGCTTATTTTACAGACTTGTGCAAAAGTATTTGAATGAAAAGAAATGACTTATTGTGCCATGAAATTGGTTGTGGTTAAGGGTATTAACGGAAAAGTGTATTGAGCTGTAAACATGTATAATAGAGTCAAATCTTGCGTTAGAGCGTGTAATGACAACTCACAATTTTTTTCGACTTTGCCGTTGAATAACGACAAGGGGAGATACTTTATCCGATGATGTTATCCCTTTATCTTGAGGACTTGGAGTTTTATAAGATACCATACACTCAGGATTGAGAATTGACGATATTCTACTGATACCTTTTTTATTGTTTTTACAGATGACATGGATATATTTGGTGGTTCACCAGATAATTGCAAAATAGTCTCAATTTGTTACATATATATTGTAATAAATGGAGTTAAGAAGTAAACACAGATAAAAATAAAGGTAATGATGTATCGAAAGAGTGATCGGTTGTCAAAAAATGTAACATTCAATATAAATGGTAAATTATCAGATACAGTAAACGATTTTAATTACTAAGGAAGTGTTTTTAACTATACAGAAACGCTTGCACTTAACCAGGAGCACTTGGTTGATAAAGCTTTGAAAGCTTTACACGTGTTGCTGATTATATGTAAATAGTTTCATTTGAAACCAAACTTAGTTTATAAACTGTTTTATCCCTTTGTTGGATCGATTATAGGCTACGCCCCAGATATACATATAAAATTATGTAAAGCAGTTTTAAATGTTAGAACTTGCACCTCGAATGTTTGTGTGTATAAAGAATTTGGTAGATATCCATTATATATTTCTCGTTATGTGAATAAATTGAAATATGGTTCAAACTTCTCAATACAGATACTATTATTTTCAATACTATGGATAACATGTTTTTGAAGCATGTTTGGCTGGACGAAAACGTTTGTTGTTTAGTCAGAGAGAACTACTGTGTCTATGAATGGGAACAACTATATATAGCAAGTGAAAACTTGTATTCATTCAAATCTTTAAACAACGTTTGCTTAATAATTTCTATCAAAGTTGGTACGCAGATAAAGAAAAATTTAGAGTTTTGCTGTTATATAGAAAGAGAGTTTTGGTTTTGAAGCCTGCTTAGGCATATTACCTTTTGATCTAAGTATTTGTAAAATCAGACTGTCTGCGCACTCATTGTATATATAGACAGGGCGTTATGGAAGAAATAGAAATCCAAGGGCGGAGAGATACTGTGTATATTGTGGAGGTACAGAAATATAATATGAATACCTTTTTATTATCAAATGCCCATGCTTTTTTGAATTTAGAAATAAATATAATAAACAATACTATTATGTAAGACCTAGTATTAGTAAACATTGGCATATATGCAAATGAAGCTTCCCAAATCATAGTATGTTGGGAAGTGAGTGAAAATGTATAGCACAACATACACCTCTTGGTGTGAGCTTACACTTTGCACCGACAGAGTTCGTCGTTGCTGTGTCACTCGGATTGCACGTTACATGTACACTATCACAGAGCTATAGTCAGTACATGTAACAGCAAATTTGCACGATGGAGTACAGTTAAACTTTTCCTGTGTTACATATTATTGACAGAAATATAAACTAAAGTAGGGGTCACTAAATTCGTTTGAATTTTTTTCGTGCTACGGTTCATCGGACCGTTACTGGCATACTGCATAACAGTAATAGGAGCAAAAGCTGAAAATTTGCCGGAGGGCGCATAGTTTTTATGACATTCTGTTTGTTGTGATTAACCTAAAGAGTTCAATCGTGTGTATGTTCTATAACACTATATTGTTGGGACACTTCGAGTTGCCAGCATTACCCGCCCGCGCCTTCAGCGCTTAATTCTTTCAGCACCATGGTCTTGTTTAAAATATATTGTCGGTTGCTCTGTTTCGGTGAGGATCCTATTTCGGTGCACTTTACGCTATGTTCGTTTTGAAGAGTTCAATGACGTCATCACTTTTTGCAATCGTGCAAGTAAACAATACATGTCATCCTTGTCCAGACAAAATCAAAATACAATGCAAACAGGAAACTTATTCACTATATTTGATAAAGCATAAACATTTGAACCGATTTCCTTATGTCCGTTTTCACTCCGAAAAACTACTATATAAATACATTTTAAGAGAGTGAAGACCAATATCAGGGTCTGCACTGTTCAGTAATGTAGACCAGTATTTTTTAAACTACTCATGTTTCAAAGTACAAGTAGACGTGTTCATATTTTGGTAATTACAAAGCTCCACAAGGTAACACATAATAACGATTGATTGAGTTGGGTTTTACGGCACCGCGACACATGAAATGGTCATATGGCGCCGAAAACAATTTACTAAGTGTTAAGAGTTAAAGCATTTTGATATTCTAACGCATAACATACCTGATCTGACTATTCGTATCATCTCAAGGAGTGCAGAGGCTGGTATATGACCGTCACCGAATCCACCTGAACACGTGATAGCATCATATGTACCTGGAAATAGATAAATAGTTATCCTATCACCGCCAGGTTTATAGTCTGCTCTCATAACAATTTCATCAGTAAAGTTTAAATACTTGTCTGTAACTTATATACAGGTCAACACTAATGCAAAATGTATAACTGGAGTCGTGTATTAACCCTTAGCCTGCCATTCACGACTATAGCTCCATATGCAAACAGCTTGGATCCGGATGAGACGCCGAGTAACTCGGCGTCTCATCCGGATCCAAGCTGTTTGACACTCGGACAACATTTTCAGCAATTTGGAGCAACTTTGAAGCACTTTGAAACTTGAAGCAGACGAGAAATATAGCAGACGACAATTTATTTGGTGGGCTAAGGGTTAACCCTATGAACCCTAGCCATACACACAAGCCGCACGCACGTCCTTTGCAAACATTGAATACAGTGGAGAATGTGTTATTCTTTCCCAATAAACGCGTTTACGCTAAATCTGTTATTTGCAGTGCAAATAGTTTGGAGCCAGATCAGACGCCGGGTAACCCGGCGTCTGATCAGGCTCCAAACTGTTTGCCACCAAGATAAACATGAAATATCAGAATTGTCCAAAAGTTGTATTTTTCTACGTTTTAGTGATTTGCGTTTGCGTACGTTTGCGTTTAAACGGGAAAGAATAACGTTTTCTCCACTGTATGTGAAGAACACAAATGTCCAATGCAAACAGTTAAGAGTTTAAACTTAAGACCCTAATAAGAGGGCTCTTTAAGGCTCTGCAATTGGTCATATTTCCCAACTTTTAAAAAAATCAATAAATACTAAAAATTGAACAAGACTAAATCGGAAACTGGTTTTGTTCATTTAACATTTCTGGAAAGAAAAGACTAATGACCTGGTACTACCTGTCTAATCAATTGCTAACGCACTTAATTGACTTTTGTTAACCAAACTTTTAACCCTGTACTGTTTAATTATTACTATATACTTTATAAGTGTATACACAGTAGACGACAGGGGTCCGTTTCAAAACACTTCGTACGACAAATGTGATCGTAAGTCAGATTATAAAAGTCTCAATTATTATTTATTTCTCCATCTAATCCTGCATTGTGACATCATTTTGGAACTGTCTTGAAAAGACGATTCCAAAGAAATGTCACAAGACAAGATTATATTGAGAAATTAGATATTAAATATATTTTAACGTTTTGACTTACGACCGGTTTTGTAATACGAAGTTTTACGAAACTGGCCCAGAGACGCATAGATGATCTGCAGCTACATGTATGCCTTTATGTCATTTAGGCTAATTCAAATTTATTTTATCCTTTATGTCTCACCATAAGCTATGCTGTGATTTTTCATTTGAATTGTCTCTCAGTGAAAAGTTCAATACTTTAATTTTCGTTTTATCTGGAGCAAATGGCATGTAAACGATCTGGGTGCATGCTGTCAAAGTGTTTGAGGTGAGTAAAAGATCGATCTCAAGTTTTTGATAAGTCAGATTTGAGTTTTCTGCTCTGTTCTGAACAATCGAAAGCTTGGGAATGATCTCAGTCTTATATAACACGCTTTATAAACACTGCCAGCTTTTTCAGAAATAGACTACAACTACAGTAGACTTTGATCAGAATGAGCAATGCTATTTAGGTAGAGGGAAACTTTAGAAAATAATAATGAAGAACTTACCATCAGAAACGGGAACTCTGTGGTCGCCGCCAATAAACTCTTGGTAAAGGTTAGAGTACACTCCCCTGTCCCTAGCCTTGGCCAACATGCCCTCAGACGGGTCGAGTCCATCAATCAAACGAAATCCATATCGGTGTAACTACAGAAGAAACTTTCTACTACGACCACCCTTATATACAGTGGAGAATCTGTTATTCTTTCCCGTTTAAACGCAAACGCAAACGCAAAGCACTAAAACGTAGAAAAGAACAACTTTTAGACAATTCTGATAATTCATGTTTATCTTGGTGGCAAACAGTTTGGAGCCTGATCAGACGCCGGGTTACCCGACGTCTGATCTGGTTCCAAACTGTTTGCACTGCAAATAATAGTTTTAGCGTAAACGCGTTTATTGGGAAAGAATAACAGGTTCTCCACTGTAACGACCACTCTTTTATATGACCATGTGATAGGGCATATTCAACCATCCTTATATTGCAGTGGAGAAGACGTTATTCTTTCCCGTTTAAACGCAAAAGAGACGCAAACGCAGATCTAAGAGGAAGAACCCTTTTAGAAATTTCTCACAATTAGTTTTACTATGTAGGGCAAACAGTTGGAGCCTGATCAGACACAGGGTTAACCGGTGTTTATTTGGTACCAAACTGTTTACAAAGGAACAATAGTATTAGATTAGCGTGAACGCGTTTATTGGAAACAAATAATGTATTCTCCACTTAAGAACACTACTTAAAAGTTAAGTTTTCTGTATCAAGGCAGGAAGTTGCTTAGAGCAAGATGAACGCAAACCCGTAGTTCATTTTAGAGCTTTCTGCTTTACTTAATCTTATTTTAAGCTGTCGTCTATCTTAATAACTATAAAAGCAATCTATTTTTCGTTGCCGAATTAGCGGGTTTCTTCTGTGTTAGAAACATGACAAAATAAGTTGAATTCAAAACCTTTGAAGCAATCACATGCCTTAAACACCGGGTAGTTAACATAATGTTGTGGTCCTAATACAGATATTCTACTGTACACAGTGGAGAATCTGTTATTCTTTCCCGTTTAAACGCAAACGTACGCAAACGCAAAGCACTAAAACGTAGAAAAGAACAACTTTTGGACAATTCTGATAATTCTTGTTTATATTGGTGGCAAACAGTTTGGAGCCTGATCAGACGCCGGGTGACCCGGCGTCTGATCTGGCTCCAAACTGTTTGCACTGCAAATAATAGATTTAGCGTAAACGCGTTTATTGGGAAAGAATAACAGATTCTCCACTGTACCTGAAGCCCAACACGACCGGTTCCTGCAGCAACATCCAATATTCTCAACTTTGACCTTCCACATGTTGGGAAAATGGCGTCCACGTGGCTGGCTGTTACCTCTGGTCCGGTATACCGTGTTGGTTCAAGATGCTGTAATTCATAAACATCGAACATACAGTGCTGGGGTCCGTTTTACAAAACTTAGTACAGTGGAGAAAACGTTATTCTTTCCCGTTTAAACGCAAACGTACGCAAACGCAAAACACTAAAACGTAGAAAAATACAACTTTTGGACAATTCTGATAATTCATGTTTATATTGGTGGCAAACAGTTTGGAGCCTGATCAGACGCCGGGTTACCCGGCGTCTGATCTGGCTCCAAACTGTTTGCAATGGAAGTAATAGTTTTAGCGTAAACGCGTTTATTGGGAAAGAATAACGTTTTCTCCACTGTACGACAAAAACGATCGTAAGTCAAAACTTTAAAATACATTTAATTTTTGATTTCTCTATCAAATCCTAACGATTTTTCACTCTCCATATGGTATATTTCAATTCAATCAAGGTTTCAAAGAAGTCTGACAAGGAATAAGCAGACCCGCGAACCACCTAAATACGCATCTCAACTCCTACCAGTGTTCGATTGCACGATAAAACACTGGTATGAATTTATTATTGCTTAAATATTGAGCTTAATACACAAATGCTCAAGGGGGCCTCCGTGGCCTAGTGGTATAGTCACTGTGACTTACACCACTAAGCTCCTCACCGCTGTGAGTTCGAATCTCAGTCGGGTCGTCCGGATTTATGATGTGAGGAAGCCTTCCAGTTGGCTTGCGGACGATCGGTGGTTCTACCCAGTTGCCGATTTATGTCTGGAATAGAGCATAAAGGGCTTCTGGGGTCTTCCTCCACCTGTAATAAGCTGGGCGTCGCGATATGACTGAAATGCTGTTAAAAAGCGACGTAAAATCATAACAAATCAAATCAAACAAATGCTCAAATATATCCAAACAAAAGCTTGAGAACGATCTCCTACTCATCTCAAACGCTTTATAAACGAAGAGCATGATTAAAGTTAATACTTATAAGTGTTGCAAAACGCGAGTGTCTAGTAACCACATGGTAAGCAATTATAAAGAACATGCTTTATCAGAAAATACGCTGAGAAGGAAATATCGTTCATCTTGCTAAATCGGAAGAAATATTCCGGATTCGGTCAAATTTTGACAAAGCAGGCTTGTTGTCGCTACAAATTGGAGATGAACTAGATGAAGAACTAGGGTCGTGTCATAATGTGGAAGCATCATACAATATACAGTGGAGAAAACGTTATTCTTTCCAAATAAACGCGTTTAAGCTGAAGCTATTATTTGCTTTGTAAACAGTTTGGAGCCAGATCAGACGCCGGGTAACCCGGCGTCTGGTCAAGCTCCACACTGTTTACCACTCAGATTAAAATGAATAGTCAGAATTATCAAACAATTGGCATTAAATTATACGTTTGAGTGATTTGCGTTTGCGTTTCGTTTGCTTTTAAACGGGAAAGAATAACGTTTTCTCCACTGTACACTGACGAACTGACAAAATAATCATAATGTATTATTCAAACATAATATAACACCACATTAGCATCATATGGTTGTGGGATATTATCATGTCATATTATGTGTAATATAGATGTAAATATGTGGGTATGTACATAAGTACTATAAACATAGATGATGTAACAAGAGTGGCTTGATATTATGTGCATGTATTGTGTCCGGATGAAGTATCAGATATATTTGAGTCATGAGAAGTACTTGATGATAATGCATTAAATGTGTCTTGTCATAGGCCGATTTTATGTAAAGTATCAGTGCTGCTAATCAGAGAGTGGTGATCGAAAAGCTGTAAACTGATATATGTGACGCTATTTGCAGCGCATCAGACCTATCGTTTATTAAAACGGAATTTAAACCGTTTATAAAGCCATACTGGGACGACCTACTTAAGAATTATCATTATTGTATGAGACAAGCACGTAGAGCATGGATTCAGAACGGCAGGCTTTAAAACGCTGATAACATGTATTATAACAGTTATACGGAATCTAAGAGAGAGTTTCGAAAATATCATAGACAATGCTCTAGTAATTATCTCTAGCAATTAAATGAAGAAATTGATGAAGCAGCCGAGATAGACTCTTGTTACATGTATTTTTTGAAATTAATAAAACGGCGTACAGGTCGTTCTGTTGACAACTATTGTACGGAGATGAAATTTAACAATAGATCGTATCGTGATGCTGAAGCTATTGCTTGGCAATGGGGGCAGCACTTTCAAACTCTTTATAATGACGAAGCAATCCCTTCATATGACTCGGATTTTAAATCACACGTTGATAAAAAGGTGACTGAACTTGATGTTTTGGTTTTAGATGAACAATCTTTAAAACCGTTTTCTTTGTTTAATTTGCAAAACAAAATGTCTACTTTGAAAACAAAGAAGGTTTGTTCTTTAGACCGCGTTTCTAAGAAACACATTATGCATCGGTATATTACGCTGCATTTATCTCTTTTGAAATTGTACAATTTTATGTATGAATTTTCTTACATACCTAAATGTATGAAATATGGCGTCATTGTTACCTTGTTTAATGGTGGACAAAAGAAGAAGGACAGAGCAATAACATTATCTTCGGCTATCTTGAAACTTTATGAAAAGCTTTTGCTTTCTCGTATCAAATCTGAGATTAAATGTAGTTTTAGCCCTTTACAGTTTGGCTTTCAGAAAAATATGAGTTGTGTTATGACGTCATTTATGTTGCGTGAATGTGCTTATTTTTGCAATGAAAACAACAGCAGACTTTATGCATGTTTATTTAGATGTAAAGACTGCTTTTGATAAAGTATGGCACACTGGGTTGTTTTACAAATTAAACAAAATGGGTGTTCAGGGGTACACCTGGAAATCTATTGTAAATTTGCATCAGGAACTTGAGAGTTGTTTGCTCTTTAAGGGTTTTAAATCTGAGTTTTTCTCGATAAGTATAGGTTAGACCATGGTTGCGAGCGAATAAACGTTATAGTTCGAGGGGGCGTAGCCCCCGAGAACTATGTCGTTTATTCGCGCGCAACCATGGTCTAACCTATTTAGCACTGGCTTGGGCTCGAGGAAAACAATAAGACCCTTCGTTTCTGCTTTATGTTTTAGACGAAAAAGTCATTTTATTTATAATATTTTACTTCAATTGAAAGGTTATTTCAATATGTAGCTTGAGACATTCAGCATGCTTTAAAACCAACATAAATAACGCTTATTGAAGCTCTATATGTAAGCACAATTCATTATTAATTGCCTTTAACGTTTAGGTCTCACTGTACATAATATGACGTCATCAAGCTTGTGCAGTTCCCCTCTGATCTCAGCTGTTTAGTAAATACAATCTAGACATGCATAATCCGGTTTTAACATTTACAGCTGAAACAATGCATATATCTAGGTCCAGAGGGATGGGGTAGATCTAGATCTATTATAGATACTGTGGAATTACCGTATTGCTTTAGTTTAAATCCTTGATCTGGTGTTTATTCCGATTATTTATCGTTAAGCCTACAGTGCAGGCAAAAGGTTTTCGCGGTGGCTTGCTTGGAGGATTGTTAGGATTGTGACGTCAAATTGCCTTGAGATGACGGAAGCATGGAATAAGTGAACAGTGTGTTAGCTATTTCATGGTTTTGTTCAATAAACAATATTCGCAGGTTTTTGAGGCATCTGATTGGTCGAGAGCTCCAAGCCATGTGCTAATGTGGAATTACCGTATTGCTTTAGTCTAAATCATTGATCAAGTGTTTATTCCGATTTTTTATCGTTAAGCCTACAATGCAGGCAAAAGGTTTTCGCGGTGGCTCGCTCGGGGGATTGCTTGGGTTGTGACGTCAAATTGCCTTGAGATGACGGAAGCATGGAATAAGTGAACAGTGTGTTAGCTATTTCATGGTTTTGTTCAATAAACAATATATTCGCAGGTTTTTTAGGCATCTGATTGGCCGAGAGCTCCATGCCATGTGCAAAAGGTAGGTACGAGACAATGCGGTGTAAGTTCGCCTTTCCTGCATCTTTGCTTTATTAATGGACTCATCCAGCAGTTTATTGATTTTAAAATGGGATTTACCTTAAAGGTCTTTCTGTGCCAGCTATTGTGTCAGCTAATGATATGACCCTATTGTCTTTTACAAAGTGTGGTTTAACAAGAATGATAAATATGTGTTATGAATATTCTTGTAAATGGCGTTACGAGTACAATGCCAAAAAGTGTGTTGTTGTCGTATGTAACGAGTCTAAAAGACAGTATATGAAGTCTAACAGGCGGTGGTTTATCGGTAATGAACGTATAATTGAGCAAGACTCGTATACTCACCTTGGAATACTGTATGTCAAGTACTTAGCTAATAATTGTATTGTAAAGGATATGAATAGTAAACTTGGACGTACCCTTTTAAGCATAGGGTGTTTGGTCATCAGGGTTTGCAACTATTTAATCTAAAGAAAATATACAGTATAAAAGTTCTATCGAATGGGTTATATGGGTGTGAGATGTTATATAACTTGAAGGATTCTGACATTCTCAAATTTGAAAGAATTCATTGGTTTTGTAAATTAATGCAATGCCTTGGTATCAGGACTAGGACGGATATAGCCCATGGACTTCTAGGAATGAAATCAGTGAAGGCAGAAATTGATTTAAAACGTTGACATTCTTTGGTCAGTTGTGTAATTTCATCTCAGCTTCACGCATTAAAGATGTCTTTTTAATGCGTATGTCATCTTACATTAATACACAAGGCTGCCAAACAGGATATTTTAATGATATTTTTAATGTTGCAACATTGTATAATGTTGATAATTACCTGCATAACTTCTATATGTGCAAAAGAGTATTTCCAGGTAAATATGAGTGGAAAAGAATCTGTACGATGGCAGTAAACAATATGGAGGAGTATCTGTGGTATACTCATACTAATGACGATAGTTTGTATCAATTCAAATGTATACAACATGAGTACAAAGCTAGTATTATCTGGTCTGTGTGCAAAACGTACCCATTTCTAAACGAGCACTGTCGAAAAGTTATAGGTTTAATATCTCGAATGAACTCATACCAGATAGAAAAGCTTTGCTGTAAATGTGGTGAGTTATTTTCTGGTGACGTAGGTCATGGTCTTTTTGGATGCTCCTATTTACAGGGTATCCGAAATGACTTCAAACAGTATATTGATACAGAATTTCTAGAAACACTTTGCAGGCAGATGTATACATAGGGGTGATTCTTGGATCTCATGACAATTCTATAGCTGATTTACTCGATGTATAGTATGATAAGTTCTTGAAAGCAGGAATAATGCATGTTAGTAAATTATGGTCTAGCATCATTCACTAGTGTTAGGTATGAAGCTATGCTCACATTTTGTTTTGAACACTTAACCGTAGCGACGGTTATACTCGTCATTTACAATTAGTGTGCATTTAAAGAGTACACTTATCTTAGACAGACATTGTAGACCAAGGTAAAACTGCTCATAATTGAGCCCTCGGATCAGGATCTGCACTGTTGGTCATTTTTGCAACAAACTGCAGAAAACAACCATATCTAGCCTTATCTAGATTTAATTTGGAATCTGGATTCATCCATTTTAAGTATTAGGGATGAATGAGTTAGTCACGATATTCACTGTCGACATGTCTCGAATTTCTTGGATATTTGATTAGGTCGACATGTCAAGATGTGAGTATTATCTCATTACAATATTCATATATTTATTATTATTTTGCATATTTTTGCATGCATATATTTATTTCTGATTGCTATGTAAATATGTTGTCTGTTTGTATGCTTGAACTCTTCAGTATTGGAGGAAATAAAGAAACTAACTAACTGTTCCATGTGCCCAACACGCGTAATTTATTAATGAAATTCCTTAAAAAAACGTATTATAGAGCCTGGCAGCGAAAGCTTAGTACATGATTGACCGTATAATCAGGTTGAATCGAAAGATGGCTGCATATTGTTGTAAATAGCAACACTAGCAATTAGTTGGTGAGTTCAACAGTTAATATATTAATAGAGTTGGTATTATGTTTTGTAACTAGAGTCTAGGGTTGTTTTTTTACGACGAGGCTACTTGTCGTTCACAAAAGTGTACCGGACAATGAAGAGTATGATTTGCTCTAGGCACTCTGAGTGTCCTTTTATGGTTATCTTAATAAAACACCCCTTAACAGTCGTAAATTTACTAGACTTCAGGGTGCATCAATGTCATGACTTTGGGAACTTTTCAAAGTATATGAAAACACTCTATGATGGTTTTGTATTGAAGAGCTATTTCAGATGAATGAAAAATTAGAAAAAGTGTACATTTTGGTGAAAAGCAGTTGGCTCTACGGCCATGTAAAATTTACCCCACCCACTTCCTCTTATTTTGTCCTTTTCAAACAGCCCGCTTCAATAAAATCCATTTTAAATGAAAACAAATGTGATAATTTGGTTTTGTGTTATTTATTTCCTATCTACGGTAGTATTTCTTCATACAAAAACTAATTTAAGAAAAAAATGGCACCAAATGTGAAATTTATAAAGCTCTATATATCATCGATATGGTACTTTTTTGTAAATTTTGTAAGGGGAGATAACTCTTTTTACTTTAATAACTCAAAATTTTCAACACTGACCTTTCAATTTCTTTTCATATTTTGAACTGCCTTAGCATGGACTTTCATCTGGTAGAATATAAGAAAAAGTTAAATACTAGAACTATTTCATTTTCAAACTTTTTTACTTTTTTTCATAAAATAAAAAATCTAATAAAATCATGCCCTATACAAAGTATATTTTTGATATTCAAGGATCGATATTGTTCAAACCTGGTGCCTGCTTTGTCTAAATTTGGTTTCTATATGTGAAAATACCACCATAGACAAGAAAGAAATAATGGAAACCCAAATTATCATGTTTGTTTTGTTTCGAAATAAATTTTACTGACGCTTGTACCCTGAATGGGTAAAATTTGAAGAAAAAAAGTCCAAATTTGACATACCTTTTTCAAATCGATGTAGCTCAAAAACAAGGACACCACCATATTTTTTATTTTTATTTTTTCATTCATCATAAACAGCTCTTCCAAAAAAACAATGTTAGAAAAAAAGTTAAATACTTTGAAAAATTGGCTTATGACATTGATACACCCTTAATTTGGAACTGGAATAAGCCATTAAAAGTTACAGGGGTGAATGAGTGAAGTTGAAGGTTCCCGTTTCATTCATTGCACATGTAAAATATTTGAAAACCGTTGAGTGATTATATATTGCATAATACCGGGACTACCTTGGGTTATGTATGATTCGTATCGTGATTATGTTATACTTTGGCACAAGGTTTTAGACAACCAAATTGGATATGGTATTCAATAGCCATTTGGTTTTGTAACGTGAATATGCCGTAGTTATTGGATTTAAAAATGACGCCCGGTGTTAGTTTTCTCTACATTCTCTTTTTACATTCTAGTTTCTTACTGTGTGTGTTAGTTTAAAAGGTTGAACAGAGTATGTCCGTTTGCATTCCGCTAATATCTATCTGTCTCATCTACGCTCTCGCTTTCGCTCGCTGTCTCTCTCTCTCTCTTTTTTTTCTATCTATCTGGAATTTGCTTGCTCTTTCGTTTTACCTTCTCCATCTTATCGTCGCTACTCTTTCTTTTCGTCTATCTTTGGTACTAACTCTCTCTCGTTCTCTCGCTTATTATCCTACACCTTCTCTCGCTCTTCCTCTCTCTCTCCACCCCTCTTCCTATTTCGCACACGCACACTTGTTACGAGCGTAGCACACACACACATCCACACTAACGCACACACACGCATACACAAACGTTATATTTTTTTGGTAGATTTTTATGTTGAAAGACAAATTTATGCATATCTATTAATCTTGTTGGCCAAACATTTCAAAACAATGTGTACATGTATTTCGCAATGTATTACACAGGCTGATTGAAATACAAATCCAATGTGATATGTATCTGCAAAATCACTATTGTGCATTTTGTTCCTAAACTATCTAACCTTCCCACCCTTCTATTGTACATGTAAAACCTTTCTATTACAGGGCTGCCATAAGTTGACATGGAAAATCCTAAGATTTCCAAATTTGCGATTTTACGAATCGTACCTTTACCCCATAGCCTTTTTCTTGTTTTGTTGACATACGACTACTTAAAGCAGGCTGTAAGTAAAGCAGAATGCGCCTTAGGGCGCATTCTGCTTTACTTTCAGCCTGCATTAAGCTACCATGAACTGTGAAAAAATCCGGGGATTTAGGAAAAATCAGGAAAAATGGCAGCCCTGCGAATTGTTTGTGCGACAGGAGGGTGCTAAAGAAAATGTAGATTGTAGCAGTAAGCTCCGATTCTTACCTTGTCATAATTTCCCTTTTCCGCCCATTCGTTGTAATATTGCACAACTTTCTGTTTTGAAAACGCCTTATCAAAGACAGTTTTGTTTATATTATAAGCTTCAACATCATCTTGGGTTCCACTGATATCTCCCCTTATATCTTTGACTAAATCAGACATTTTTGCTCTGGAGCGTTCGCAGTTAGTTCAATGCTGCGACATGCTTTGGTGCATATCATATGCAGAACATTCTTATTATTTCCCATATTTATAAACGCCAACCACTGCAAACGATATTCATTATACAGTGGAGAAAACGTTATTCTTTCACAAATAAACGCAAACGAAACACACACGTAAATTGATAAACTGTAGAAAATTACAATTTTATTTTACATTTCTTGACATTGGGTTTTCATCTGAGTGGCAAACACTTTGGAGCCAGATCAGACGCCGTGTAAAGCGGCGTCTGATCTGGCTCCAAAGTGTTTGCAATTGAAGTATTAGTTTTAGCGTAAACGCGTTTATTGGGAAAGAATAACGTTTTCTCCACTGCAGTGATAAAAAATAGCCTTTTGAAAACATTGAAGATTCGTTTTCATCTGGGTTTTATGTAACTTAGAGGCAGAGCAGGCTATTTATGTTTTAGATCAACCCTAAAAGTGACAAATGAACTAGATACAATTGGAACTTTGAATTGTCCATTTAAAGTTTCGGGGTGAATGAGCTAATAATTAAGACTGGATGAACAATGTTCTTTGATACGGACAAACAGCTGATATTTCAGACACTGATAAGTGTCGTAACATGTGTTACATGGTACAGTGGAGAAAACGTTATTCATCCCCAATAAACGCGTTTAAGCTTAAGCTATTATTTGTTTTGTAAACAGTTTGGAGCCAGATCAGACGCCGGGTAACCCGGCGTCTGATCAAGCTCCTACTGTTTGTCTTTCAGATTAAAATTAATAGTCAGAACTATCAAACAATTGTCATTTTATACGATTTAGTGCTTTGCGTTTGCGTTTCGTTTGTGTTTAAACGGGAAAGAATAACGTTTTCTCCACTGTAATATGCAATAGCCGTCCGTCTCGTTACACAACAAAACCGTTGCAAAACTGTAACCATATTTATAAAAGAATAAGCAAAATATCTCTATTACTACGACTTAACAGAAGGCTAATTGATTACCTAAAATACAGGTGACAGCTTTAAGCAAGTTGAATGTAAAACAGAAAGTTCCTAAATGAGCTTTCTGTTTAACGTTTATCTTGCTTTAAGCAGTCACTTGCTTTACACGTCTGATCATCGACCCAAGTCAATTTTAAAAGAGAGGTTTTACTGAACAGTAAAATAGTACAAATCTAACATGTGCAATAATATACACTTATTAAACAGCAAAGCGGGTCATCGTTGCTTATTCGCACAAGTTAGCCATAACGGTACGAGGGCCTTGGCCCGAGTTCCAATGTGGCTAACGAGTGTCAATAAGCAACGACGGCCCGCCCTAGGCCGTTTAATGACTTGTTTATTGTATTGTAAACCTGGTTCAAAATCAACGAATTTGTAGATTTTTTGAATGTTTACATAAGCGCGGCCGTGATAGAAACCAAATGACGTCATCTTCATCGAATGTTGGCCATTTTGAACGTTACGTTGCTAACGTTTTCACGTGCATAAGATCTGTTGCCCCCGGGCCAATAACCGAATGCAGTCCAAATAACCGGTTTTTGGACTGCATCCGGCTATTAGAGTTGTATACGCGCAGGTCGGAGGCGGACTGCGACTGTCGGACTTCGACTTTCAAGCAGGGCCCGTCTCAAAGAGGTTTTGATAGCCTAAAACCTGCATTGTTGCAGCAATCAATACCTATCCATATTTGACCGTTACATTATAGCTGTTGAATTTTAAAACATTAAATGGAGTGTAAGCATATCGTTAGAACTCTTCTCGTCGGACCTCTTTTCTCATGGCAAATAATCAGGATAGAAAGATGAAGAAACGCAAGAGTTTAAGCAGACACCATTTTATAGCATGCTAAAGGTCAATCTCATGGACGATATGTAACGGTATTCTCCCTGAACCCTATACAGTAGTAATGTTAATCCTTTCTAGTTGAAGAAACTTGCCACTATGAGTGTGAAACAATTTTAGTCGTTACTAGACGAATGGCTTGTCGGCGTCATATATGTACTTGAAAAATTTCAGCCAATTCGATATTTGCGCGAGACTTATAAACTTTTCTATGCCAAATTCAACCCGTCGCATTTTAACCCTTTCTCGGAGACATAATAACGTCTGCTAAATTTGTCGTCTGTAATGTCTGTAAAAAGCTATACATAGCGTATGTTACATGTTAAAAACTGTTCCGACAATAAATAAATATTGATTTGATTTGATTTGATTTGATTTGAATGTGATGCAAATTTCAAACTTGTGAAATTTACTTCTACTTGTTACTCCGGAACAATTTATAATGAGTATGACTGTTATAGGTATACTGTCAGCCACAGGGAGCCAGAACGTAGGGGGTATTTGTGGCCTTAAATGACCCCAAAAAAAATAAATTATATGAGTATATATCATAGACAAGGGGTCGAACTCTCAAGAGGACCATTTCACTACCTCCCATGATAAACACGTCATATTTTGTACACGTTTTGATCAATTCAACTTCATTCAACAGTTTCAAGTACCTAAATAGTCACGCTAATGATAACCGTTTACTTTTATCCTGCAATTGTACTTGGTCTAGAAAAAAAAATCAAAATCCGACCCGAACGATGCCTATTTTGCGAGGTCGGCAGCACTGGTGCAATCGTCATTTTCAAGACTGAACAGCAACACAACGCCATGCAGGGGAGAAACGGCCGCATGCAATCAATAAACGAACATATTACATGCAACTTACCCGCATTAACCGTCCGCAAAACGCACTCGAATCCACCAATTTCGCTCACTTTCTGTTTGAACAGTCAAATATCTACAGCTGACCTCCATTTTCAATCACGTGACCGCAGATGCGGCCACGTCATTTCATTGGCTCTTGGTATCGACTGACCCAATTAAATCACAGCTTACAGGACATGGAACACCAAATACGCTCTCCTATATAATTCGTATAAAATCTGTCATCTTCAGGTTGAAAATTTGTCAACTTTTACAGCCTAGCCAGGTGCAACTCTATATTTTCCCCATTTATACATGGGTTCAGTGACCACTGCATACCATTTGTTTATATTTTGGCTTCACCATTCATGTATAAAAAAGGCAGAAGGAAAATCCTTCTTTTTGATAAAGCAAACTGGATAGACTTTAAGAAATAACTTGATAATTTTGGAAAAAAACAGAACTGTTCTCAGCTCACAGCCTCAGTGTGCAAGAGTTATGGAATAACTTCAGGCCTACATTGGATAGTCTCACAGAAAAGTACATTCCTTCAAAAATTGTCTCTGTTAAACATCATAATCTCTTGCTAAACTTTGATATAAAGAAACTAATGAAACAGAGACACCGTTTTTATGAAAAATGAAACAATCAAAGAATCATGCATTTAGAAAAGCCTTTTCAACACTTAACAAACTCAAAGCACTAATCCAAAAGAAAACCAGAGCAGCATATTGGGACTACATGAACAATATTGTATGCAACCTTGCAGAACACAAACATGGCACTACTTAAACATTCTGGGGTTTTATAAAGAGCCTAAAGAATGATTCAGTAGGAGTTTCACCCCTTCGAGAGAATGGTATCATAAAAATGATGCAAAAGGAAAATCTGATGTTCTAAATAGACAGTTCTCTACTGTTTTTTGTTAAAAATGATAACTGTACCATGCCGAGGATGGATACTGAGCCTTCGCACAGTATGTCTTCTTTACATGTTGCAGTAAATGGTGTTAAAAAACTTCTAAAGGATCTCAATCCTCACAAGGCTGCTGGACCTGACGCTATCAAGCCTAGGATATTAAAAGAGTGTGCTGAAGAGATAGCACCTATTTTCACAAAAACTGTTTAACAGGTCTTTGGGTTATGGCGTTATACCAGCAGACTGGAAAGAAGCCTTTGTGTCACCAATTTTCAAGAAGGGGGAGAAGAACCTAGCGAAGAATTATAGGCCGGTGACTACAATATCCTTGTGGACAACCAGCATGGCTTTCGTGCTCGTCGTTCATGTGAGATCCAACTGGTTGGTTTCATTCATGCCACCCAGAAGAAACAAGTTGATTTTGCCATTATGGATTTCAGCAAGGCATTTGATGTTGTTCATCACGGTAGGCTCCTCCATAAACTTGCGCACTATGGGATCAGAAACAAAACCCGGGATTGGATAAGGGCCTTTTGGGGGCATGATGGTACAGATCTCAGGCAGCAGCAGGTTTTTGTGGATGGTAGGACATCGGATAGAGCGCCTGTGTTGTCTGGAGTACCCCAAGGCTCTGTTCTTGGATCTCTTCTTTTTCTGCTTTACATAAATGGCCTTCCCATTTCTGTCCAGTCCAGCTACCGTTTGTTCGCAGATGACTGTGTGATATATACAGTTATTAATTCTGTCAAAGACACATGTGTCTGCAGGCGCACCTTGACAGTCTAGGGGAATGGGAGCAGAAATGGAGGATGTCCTTCAACATTGAAAGGTGCCATATCATTCATAGTTCAAGCCGTTCCAAGAAGGTTACCCAAACTCAGTACAAACCTCTCCAAACGGTTAAACAGGCCACATACCTCGGGATTGAGATGATCTCAGATCTTTCCTGGACTGCACATGTAAATAGTCACGAGTCGGGCCAGCCAATCTCTTGGGTTTATCAAACGAAACCTGCACTCTGCCAAGAAAGAGACCAACGCAGCAGCATACCAATCATTAGTCCGTCCCACGTTAGAGTACTCTTCCTCTGCCTGGGATCCACACCTCAAGAAGGACACCGACAAGATTGAAGCTGTCCAAAAAAGGGCTGCCCGGTTCGTGACAAATAATTACACAAAGACACCAGGGTCTATGACAAACACACTCTCCACTCTAGGGTGGACATCATTGGACGAAATTGGATAAACCAACATACATGTACTTCTTTTCTTCTATAAGGTTGTCAACAATGCGTTGGATTTAAAAATCAATCTTTACCTTCAACCTCATACAAGGCAATCAAGACATTTCCACCAACAGTCATTTCAGTTAGTGCAGTCTTCCAATGATATATTTAAATTTTCATACTTCCCTCGTACAGTATTAGTGTGGAACTCTCTTCCACATCATGTGGTCAGTGCTGACTCCGTCTTAGGATTCAGGTCAGCACTGGCCACATGGACTGTACCTTAGGCTACACATGCTTTTCTTTTAACCATACTTAACACTCCTATTTCCTATTTACAACAAAACCATGTACATAATGTAGGCTACTAAAGTCGTTTTTAAGGTGTTAGGTTTTGCACTTTCACTAGCCCATGCAGGGCATCTCTTGGGTGGATTGAATAGCTCAAGATTGCCCAGCATTTTATCTTTTCTTTTAACCCCCAAGCATGGCCTTCATATTCAAGATTGACTGTTCGCCGTTAATGAAGAAGAAGAAGAAAAAGATACATTCATGCATAACCGAAAAATGAAAAAAACAGGGCGTCATGTGTTGTCTAAGAAAAATATCATGGCTTCAATGACAGGACTGGTGTTTTGCTACCTTTTGACAGAGGGTCCGACTAAAACAGGGAGATGTCACTTCAAACCACATAATTTCTACATAAACCCCTTCTAGGATAACTGAAATGTATTAAGGTATCTATTCGCTCGCACCTGTGTAGTACATCAAAAGCAAAAAAAACAGTACATAGCATTTCCGGTCTATTTGGTGTTCCGTAACCTATGGCCGCATCTGCGGTCACGTGATTGAATATGGAGGTCAGCTGTAGATATTTGACTGTTCAAACAGAAAGTGAGCGAAATTGGTGGATTCGAGTGCGTTTTGCGGACGGTTAATGCGGGTAAGTTGCATGTAATCTGTTCGTTTATTGATTGCATGCGGCCGTTTCTCCCCTGCATGGCGTTGTATTGCTGTTCAGTCTTGAAAATGACGATTGCACCAGTGCTGCCGACCTCGCAAAATAGGCATCGTTCGGGTCGGATTTTGATTTTTTTTTCTAGACCAAGTACAATTGCAGGATAAAAGTAAACGGTTATCATTAGCGTGACTATTTAGGTACTTGAAACTGTTGAATGTAGTTGAATTGATCAAAACGTGTACAAAATATGACGTGTTTATCATGGGAGGTAGTGAAATGGCCCTCTTGAGAGTTCGACCCCTTGTCTATGATATATACTCATATAATTTTTTATTTTTTTTTTGGGGTCATTTAAGGCCACAAATACCCCCTACGTTCTGGCTCCCTGTGCTGTCAGCTAGGGTAGTCCATTATTTAAAGTGCAAACTTTCAACACCATAGACCGTAGGGTGTTCAGTTATCCCTGTTTGCTGTTCAGGATAGCAGTGTTTGCCCCTTGTGCAGCGTGCAGAGTACAGTAAAGAAACGTTTTATTTCCAAATAACCGCGTTTACGCTTAAACTATTATTTTTAATTGCAAACAGTTTGGAGCCAGATCAGACACCTGCTCCAAACGTTTTGCCATTCAGGTTAAAACTGGTAGTCAGAATTGTTAAAAAAATTGTCATTTTCTACATTTCATTACAATGCGTTTGCGTTTGAACGGAAATATAACGTTTTCTCCAAAGTATGTCAGATCGGTAGCCAACATGAAGCAATAAAATTGCTTCCTTCTCTATCTATTTTTTACTTTGATTTCCATTTTCTTCAAAATGCCTCAGAATTAACGTATGTATGATCGAAACAATCCAGCTAAAGAAAGTAATTTCTTTTCAAATCAGGTGCGGGCGTTTCGGAAGGATACCTTAGGTCTCCACGCATATTTCATTCTTAACCTTTAGCCTGTTGTAAAATAATGTCTGCTTAAACGCCTGCGTTTATTCATCTTTCTATCCTGATCATGCGCAATGAGAGTCGAGGTCCGACGAGAAGAGTTCTAACGATATGCTTTAACACCATTTAATGTTTTAAAATTCAACAGCTATAATGTAGCGTTCAAATATGGATAGGCATTGATTGCCGCAATAATGCAGGTTTTAGGCTTTCAAAACCTCTTTGAGACGGGTCCTGCTTGAAAGTCGAAGTCCGACAGTCGCAGTCCGCCTCCGACCTGCGCGTACCCGCTCAAGCAAGGGCGTATTGCATTCATTAAAGCAAAATCTGTTACTATTTATAGTAAGGTATACAATAATATACAGTTAATATAACCCATGATAGGGATATGTCTATAGGTATAAGCCTGTGTACTCAATCGTGTCCACCTAGTGCACACAGGTTAATTATGTACGTCTATAATAAAATATTTCCATAGAGGAGAGCCTGATGAGCCGCCGCTACGGAATTTCCGAACTCTCGGTTGGTTGGTGAATTAGGCATTCCCTTGCCGGAAGTGAAATAGTGACAGATAAAAGGGCAGTGCCCATGAGCGATAAAAATTCAACATGACCAGATAATGAGAATTTATTTATGTCTTGTTTTATTCCCGTAACGCGTACACATTATCTAAAGGCGACCTGGGCAAACACCTTGTCAAAATCAACGAATTTGGAGATTGCTTGAATGTTTACATAAGCGCGGCCGTTATAGAAATCCAATGATGTCATCTTCAACGAATATTGGCTATTTTGAACGTTACGTTGCTAACGTTTTCAGGTTCAAAAATT
The DNA here is from genome assembly GCA_922989275.2 of Gari tellinella. NCBI lineage: Eukaryota > Metazoa > Mollusca > Bivalvia > Cardiida > Psammobiidae > Gari > Gari tellinella. The sequence continues at coordinate 11,726,918 of OV277873.1, forward strand.
ATGTTGCCATAGGCCAATAACCGGATGCAGTCCAAGTAACCGGTTATTGGTCTGTATCGGGTTATTGGCCCGCTCAGCAAGGGCGTATTGCATTGTCATCAAAGCAAAATTTGTTACTATTTATAGTAAGGTATACAATAATATACAGTTATCAAACGGCCGAGGGCGGGCCGTCGTTGCTTATTGTCACAATTTAGCCATAACGGCACGAGGGCCTTGGCCCGAGTGCCAATGTGGCTAACGAGTGCCAATAAGCAACGACGATCCGTCCTGACCGTTTAATAATTATTTATTGCATACCTTGTTCAAAATCAACGAATATGTAGATTATTTAAATGTTAACATAAGCGCGGCCGTTATAAAAATCAAATGACGTCATCTTAAGAAAACGTTGGCCATTTTGAACGTTTCGTTTCTAACATTTTCACGTTTAGAAATTCTGTTGCCCCCGGGCCAATAACCGGATGCAGTCCAAATAACCGATTATTGGACTGCATCCGGTTATTTGCCCGTTCAGCAAGGGCGTATTGCATTTTTATCAAAGCAAAATCTGTTACTATTTATAGTAAGGTATACAATAGTATACAGTCATTAAATGGCCGAGGGTGGGCCGTCGTTGCTTATTGTCACAAGTTAGCCATAACGGCACGAGGGCCTTGGCCCGAGTGCCAATGTGTCTAACGAGTGCCAATAAGCAACGACGGTCCGTCCTGGCCGTTTAATAACTTGTTTATTGTATACCTTGTTCAAAATCAAAATACAAGATACAAGAAGATTTATTTAACGTCGGATACAATATAACATTAAACATTAGCTGTAACAGCTATTTTCCGACAAGTACGAGGGTTGTTATTTAAGTTCGTAGACTTTTTTCATCAAAAGCTTTAGTTATCATAGCTGAAAAGATAAACAAGCACCACTGAAAACGTTGTTCTTGTTCTGATTAAAACACATGATTTCTTATCAATACATAAAGTCATGGTAAAGTTATAGGGATTCAAAGAAAGACACCTCAGCAGACCCGGGGCACGGTCGGGCACTAACGCGACGTCAAAATGACGTCAAGCGTTATTTACAACAAATTAGAGGTTCATTATTTTTCAAGGTAACTTCCAGCGAAGTGGATACATTTCTCATGGTGCTTTATCTATTTGTCATATGTGTCTATATACCCCTATTCATTTAAGGTGGACACAATATTCTTTTATCTGTTCACTAATTTGATCACTATTCGAGTTTAATGAATGTTTGCCTTACAGTTCCAAAACGCCTGCATCGTTCATTCTCCTTAATTGGTTTTTGTCCCTTTTTAAAGCGTCCATGCCATTTGAAAACAAGTGCCAGACAACAATTTAATTCATACTAGTTTTCGAAACATATTCAAAGTCTTTGTAGGTGAATTCTTTAATTGAACACACACTTTTATCAACACTCTTGTTTCGACGTCACCTGTTAACGTCATTTTCGTTTAACAAAGTGCTTACGATAGATTAAAGTATTGTAGAAACTAGATGCATCAATGTTTTAAATTCATATTTCAAGGGCATTACGTCATAGCGTCGTTTTAGTGTTATACGCTTTTGCACTGAAATTTTACGTCAAATGACAAACTTATGGGAATGCTTTTAAGACGTAATAAAATATGAAAATGGCGTGCCCCGGGAAGCGTTACATGCGTTGCTATGGAGACATTTTATTACCTCTTGCAAATAATTATTTTGTATAAATTAAATATCTTCCAAACAAGAAGACGTTATATATCAATAATATACCGTAAGATAGCACATAATTGATGAGATAGAAAAATAAGGACAAAAGTCTACGAACTTAAATAAACAAGAATAAAAATGCTGTAAAACAGAAGGATTGTAAATGAAAGGGTTTACATATAAGGTTGCAATCTAAGAATACAAATTATTTAGGTTGTTTATGTTTTGTTCTACAGAACTAGGGGCTTTTGATCAACAGACTCTGCACTGTTTGCTAAGTATTTTACAGGTCTAATATTGGTTAGTTCAAGAGAACAAAACACACACACAAAAACAGAAATTATATGTACATCACTGTAGAGACATCACTAAACAAAAGAGGAGAAATACAGATAGGCCTGAGCCAAGCGACCACCAAAGGAGACACATTGATTTTTAGCAATAGGTGTGCTTAGTGCAGTGCAAATATATAGTGCAGAAGACGCCTTAGCCATCTGCGCCAATTTTGCCCTACATGTACATCAGGCTGCTTTAACAGTTTGACACGGCTGGAAATAACGCCTTCCTTTTCGCTTCGCACCGGTCTGGCTGCACAACTGACAACTTGCACTTATACCCTTCAATAATCATCTCAAAACGAAACAATTTAGAAAAAAGTGTACAGTGGAGAATCTGTTATTCTTTCCCGTTTAAACGCAAACGTACGCAAACGCAAAGCACTAAAACGTAGAAAAGAACAACTTTTGGACAATTCTGATATTTCATGTTTATCTTGGTGGCAAACAGTTTGGAGCCTGATCAGACGCCGGGTAACCCGGCGTCTGATCTGGCTCCAAACTGTTTGCACTGCAAATAATAGTTTTGCGTAAACGCGTTTATTGGGAAAGAATAACACATTCTCCACTGTACTAGGCTGATAGGCCGTCCATATATTTTACACATAACGAATCTTCTAAGTGTGCACTTTTTTTTTCGCTATATATATTTTTATTTATAAGAATTTCTACACAAAGTTTTTGCGTGTTGGCTATTGGCGGACATTGAAATGTCATATCGTTATCAAATTAAACAATTATGTTTGAAAACCGAGTGAACTATTGAAACGACAAAATACTCAATTGGAACTAGAAAATCTAAAACTAGTGGGTACATTTTTCGATACCTTTTTCGTACATTCGCTATCAAGCCGCACATTCAGAAAACATGTTATTGGACGAATATCTTGATCAAGCGACGTTAAATAACCGTTCAATTATACGTCATGTCGATATGACGTCGACATCAGGCTGTCATAAACGATGCTGGACAAAAACGTTGCATAATTAAAACAATTTGTTTATCTTAATTGACAATATAATACTGTTTTAATGATTTTTGTTACACTCCCCGTCGGACGTGGTCGAGGAGTAACGCGCTCGACTACGATACCAGGGTTCGTGAGATCGATCCCCCGCCCGACCAATTCCTGCGGATAAAACTTTATAAAGACCGAAACCCAATGTTTTGATAAGTGCTTTACACTTGGTATCTGAAATAAGCAGCGAATAAGAGTAAGGAATCGCACCTGAGTTTTCTGTATACGTTCCCGCTCTCTCTTGAGAAACCAACTTGTTTTACTCACTCATGTTTTTCGTTCAAATTTATATATTGTTTTGTTTTGTAAAAAATAAAGTAAACATTTTACCATCAGAAACATGTCTACCTGATTTCTGAAAAGTTTTAACATGATCTGGTCATTAGCGCCGGAGATCAGATTCCATATATAAGTGCACACTTCGAAGATTGTAGGTTTATAGTGTGTCACAAAGTGAAAAGTCGGTCCTTACCGTGTCATATTTTCCAGTCTCCGCCCATTCGTTGTAATATTGCACAACTTTCTGTTTTGAAAAAGCCTTATCAAAGACAGATTTGTTTATAGTATAAGCTTCAACATCGTCTTGGGTACCACTTATATCTCCCGTTATATCTTTGACTAAATCAGACATTTTGCTCCAAGTGTTCGTATTCTATCTAAGTTTGTAATACCTTGTCACATTCAATACACACATTGCGCTCTTTGCTTTTTAATAAACGACATTTGACGCAAACTCGGTGCAATAAAAACCGCAGATAATTGCAGTTTTAAACCCGTTGCCTGCTGGTCGGGATTCACTATCATTTTGAGAATAGTATGAATCAAGATCAGACGCCGCGTGACACGTCGTCTGATTTTGATTCAAGCTGTTTTCAATGTAAGCCAATTTTCCTCCGTATACAAATGTAACGAACGAATCCCCACGAACAACGGACACATTTATTGTCTCCGATTGGTTTTTATAATTATTTGAATTACTAGGCTGATTAGTGCTCCATATATTTTACACATTCAGTTGAGAAATCGTTATTCTTTCCCGTTTAAAAACAAATGAAACGCAAACGCATTTAATTTTTTTTAAGAAATTGACAATTTTTGACGGTTCTGAATTTTAATTATAACCTTGAGGGCAAACAGTTTGGAGCCTGGTCAGACACTGGGTTACTCGGCGTCTGATTTTACGCTCAAATCGTTTGTATACGAAATTTATGATTTGGCGAAACGCGAATATTGGGAAAGAATAACGTTTTCTCCACTGTAGGTTAATGTAAAGTGGGTCACAAAGTGAAAAGTCAGCCCTTACCTTGTCATATTTTCCACTCTCCGCCCATTCGTTGTAATATTGCACAACTTTCTGTTTTGAAAACGCCTTATCAAAGACAGTTTTGTTTACACTATAAGCTTCAACATCATCTTGGGTTCCACTAACTTCTCCGTTTATATCTTTGAATAAATCAGACATTTTGCTCCCAGTGTTCGTTTTCTATCTAAGTTTGTAATACCTTGTCACATTCAATGCACACATTTTTTACCCCATTCACTGCCGTGACGTCATAACTTTTAAACAATTGTCGTCTGCTTTTATTTCTTAATTTTGAAGTTTTGCTAATATGACTGAAGAAATATTGAAATGAGTTTCAAACGCGGCGTCTGGTCAGGATCCAAACTCTTTGCAAAAAGATATTGTGCTCTGGGTAAGGCAGTGAAGGGGTTGATAAACGACATTTGACGCAAACTCATTGCAATAAAACCCTCAGACAATTCAATTTTTAACCCTTTGCTTGCTGATCGCGGATTCACTTTCATTTTGCAAATAGTATGAATCAAGATCAGACGTCGCGTAATGCGGCGTCTGACTTGGATCCAAACTGTTTTACACTAGTACCTAGGTCTCTGTAATTACATTTTACAAATACATTTATTTGCAGACAATTTAGAAGAAGACGATATCACAACAGAATATGGGTTGAATTATCTAAACAACTATATATGTTTTATTTGTTTATATATATGTTTTTATATCTAAGTAACAAGAAGTCTTTGTCTGGTCAGATACCGGGTAACTGGGCGTCTGATTTGACAATAGACTGTATGCAATATACAGTGGAGAATCTGTTATTCTTTCCCGACAAACGCGTTTACGCTAAAACTATTTTTTCTTTTACAAACAGTTTGGAGCCAGATCAGACGCCGGGTAACCCGGCGCCTGATCAGGCTCCAAACTGTTTGCCACCAAGATAAACATGAAATATCAGAATTGTCCAAAAGTTGTTCTTTTCTACGTTTCAGTGCTTTGCGTTTGCGTACGTTTGCGTTTAAACGGGAAAGAATAACAGATTCTCCACTGTACGTAGTGAGGTTTTACAAGTAGCGCATACACGATCATTTGGAAAGAACACAGTCTTCCCTTTTCTTATGTCATATACCTTATATAAGACAGTAGAACATGCATATTAACGAGTATGTTTTAAGGTTGAGGATTCCTAATGGGATCGGGGAAATGTCGGTTATTATCGGAAATTCTACGATAAGCAATCGGCAATTCTCGTCAAATGACGACCCATTTCAAACCATGCTAAACATGGTTCGGAACGAATCGACAGTTGACGATAATGGTGTTTCGCTGCACGTATAGAGTGCCGATTTAGGTCAGATCTTATTAGGGATACTCAACCTTAAGATACTAGACATATCTATTAACTAATTCACCCCTGTCTTATATTCGTGTCTGGTCGAGTTGTTTTAATGAATAAGATGAACCCCCTTTGCCATTTCTGATTATCCTTTTGCCTACCAATAGCCACTTGATTGGAGTTTCTAAACAGTTTGGATCCAGATCAAGTAGTGATTAACCCATTACCCCATAGCCTGAATTTTGTTTTGAAAATAGGTGACCACTTAAAGCAGGTTGGAAGTAAAGCAGAATGTGCCTAAAGGCACATTCTGCTTTACTTTCAGTCTGCTTTAAGCTTCTATCTGCTTGTATATAGCAACTATCTATATATTTTTATACATATTCATAACTGTATAAATTGGAACAATTTTCTACAGTGAAGGAATAAATTAAAGGCGTAAAAAGGCGTGTTTATGGGGTTATGGGTTTACTTGGAAATGGAACACAATAGCCTTATCGCAACTGTATTACTATCCAGACTGCTTTGCTATTACAGCGCTGCCTCTCTACAACGACTCCCAATGGGACACAAAACATGTGTTCGTTGTACGGAGGGAGTCGTTATAGGGAGGGACATTTTCAAACAGCTTAAATCCAGATCAGACGCCGCTTCACGCGGCGTCTGATCTGAAATCAAAATGTTTGTCACTCGTCAATAAGGTTGTTTTCTGTCAAAATGCCCATTACATAAATTTGAGAAAAACAGTAGACTCTCTGGTCTGGGTATACTATTTTCAGGGGACAAATGAAGTTGTCGAACCTAAGCAGTTAGCAGGGCTGCTATTTCTCCAGATTTTTCTCAAATCTTTTTTTTTCTTTCTGGTACATGGTAGCTTAACGCAGGCTGAAAGTTAAGCAGAATGCACCTTAAGGCGTAGTCTGCTTTACTTCCAGCGTGCTTTAGGTAGTCACATGTCAACAAAGCTAGAAACAGGCTATGTGGTAAACGTACGATTCGTAAAATTGCACTCAAAAAATGCAAATTTGGAAATCGTAGGATCTTTCATGTCAACTTATGGCAGCCCTGAGCTAGTTTTATGTCAAGAAGAAATTCAGTTAGTTAAAAATGTCATTATGATTAATGAATTTGGAATTTTATACCTTTCAATTTAAGGAACATTAAAATACACGTCGACTGATCAGGTTTCAAACTGTTTGAAAAATTAATACTTGTTCATACGGCTTTGGAAGTAAAATAGTTGACAGAAACAATGTCCGTGAAAGAAATTATACTGACAAAATCATGGTATGTGATAAATATACAGATATACAGTACCCCTCTCTACAACGACACCCCATGGGAGACAAACATTGTGTGCCTTGTTCTGATGGAGTCGTTATAGTGAGGGAATATTAAGACTCGTCTTACCTTTGCAAACAGCTTTACTCCAGATCAGACGCTGCGTAACGCGGCGTCTGATCTGGATTCAAGCTGTTTGTCACTCGTCATTATATTTATTCTATCAAAACGTCCACTTATATGCAACTTTGAGAAAAACAGCAGACGACAAACTTAAGCAGACATTATTTCAGAAGAAAAAGAGTTAGACCTAATTGTCCCGTTTAGGGAATTACGTTGAGTGTCGTTGTAAGGAGGGAGTCGTTCTAGTGAGGGCCGTTGTAGAGAAGGAACGCTGTACTGACATACTCATGTAATGTTATATGCAGATATATAACACGGATAGAGCTGAGTACATTAGTCTGTTTTAAAAAACTTGATCGGTTCGCTTTTCTAGCGAAATATGACCTTGTACGTAAAACTACCCATTCACTGTCTAACAAAAACGCCGGATAAATTGTTGGTATCATTTTCGACAGATAAGCGTAAGTTAATAAATAGTCGCTTGACTTGGTCAATTACTAGTTGATTGATATTGTCATACTAGTACTATTTCATCTATTCAAAACCGCTGGAATGCGATATACGTTTAAATATGAAGAATAGTGGGAATAATAAAAACGTCAAATAAAAGATCGGGTGGGAAAGAGTGATATCATAAAAGAAGGTACGGACTCAGCACCCTTGCTCCGTTTTGGGCAGTGAACAAACCATCATTGCTTACACTTGCATAGTGAACAAAAATCTGATTTTAACACAGTGATAAAAACACACTTTTATTTAACATATGTGCGCGCAGTAGATTCGTCCATGCTTATATATTGGAATAGTCCAATTTGTTATATAAGTGGTACTTTTGGTAAATTTTCATTTTCTCGTTTTCTTTTATATTGAATTTCCTCTCAGCAAACTGTGTAGACTCGATCAGACGCCACACAGTGCAAAACAAAATCCATGCCTGTTTGAGAAGGTGTTCGAAAAAATAACATGCTGTTTTGCACATTAGACAGACATCCAACGGTCATTATTGCATAGTGCACGGAAACACACCTGTCAATGTTCACAGTGGTCAGAAAAACAGACGTCTGTTTTGCATTGCACAAAATCCCAACTGCCAGTGTACAGTGCGCTTAACCTTACTGTTAATTTTAACTGTAGTCAGAAACAAAACTGTAAATTTAGCCAAGTGGTCAGAAACCCAACTGTCAGTTTTGCACTGTATATAGGCACCTAACTGTCAGTTTTGCACAGTGGTCAGAAACCTAAAAGTCAGTTTTGCTCAGTTCAAAGAGAGCATACTGCCAGCAAACAGTGGTCAGAAACCTAACTGTTAGTTTTTCACAGTGGTCAGAAATACCACCACCAGTTTTGCATAGTGCAAAGAAGCCCCACGGCCAATTTTGCCCAATAAACAGAACCACATTGCTAGTTTTGAACAGTGGTTAGAAACCCCACTGACAGCTTTGCACAGTGCACAGAACCCTTACTGCCAGTTTTGCACAGTGGTCAGAAATCTAACTGTTAGTTTTGCACAGTGGTCAGAAATCTAACTGTTAGTTTTGCACAGTGGTCAGAAACCTAACTGTTAGTTGTGCACAGTGGTCAGAAACCTAACTTTTAGTTTTGCACATTGGTCAGAAACCTAACTTTTAGTTTTGCACATTGGTCAGACACCTAATTTTAGTTTTGCACATTGGTCAGAAATCTAACTGTTAGTTTTGCACAGTGGTCAGAAACCTAACTGTTAGTTTTGCACATTGGTAAGAAACCTAACTGTTAGTTTTGCACAGTGGTCAGAAAACTAACTGTTAGTTTTGAACAGTGGTCAGAAATCTAACTGTTAGTTTTGCACAGTGGTCAGAAACCTAACTGTTAGTTTTGCACATTGGTCAGAAACCTAACTGTTAGTTTTGCACATTGGTCAGAAATCTAACTGTTAGTTTTGCACAGTGGTCAGAAACCTAACTGTTAGTTTTGACCAAGTCACATTGGTCAGAAACCTACAAGTCAGGTCAAGTCAAATCATTTTATTCGGCATAACATGATACATGTCTGTTGCCTTACACTAGGCGGTTGATAAACATGAAAAAAACATTAAGAAGAGAGTGAACATCATTTTAAGCATACAGGGAGATTATTGCTATTAATAAACAAGGTGTCTAAATAAACGTATGGGTTTGTTTCCCGGCCAGACATCGACATTGATGTCTGGTTTGGCTCCAAATCTAGTTTAATACTTTTCTTTGCAATTAATTCTTTTTTACTTTATAGTCATGACATAACTAACAAAAATAATATACCATATATACTGGCATTTAATCAGTGATCTTAACGTCATCTGATCAAGTTCCGGTATAAATGCATCTCAAAACAAATGAGATATACTGACATAATACTTTGAATAAATTAAGGTCTTCAAAATATCACGAAATAACAAGATATAATTTTACTACGTTTACCATCTGCTGGTTCTAGTTTTAAGGTTGGTGCAATATTTGTAACTTACAGTTATGTTTTGATCATAATTCTTTTCATTTTTGAGCGTTTCAATAGGTTTAAATCCTGATAAGACGACACAATTGTTTTCGTCTTATCAGAATCAAAGCCAATTGAATTTGAAATTGATCTGCATTTTCATACTGAAAATTGACATTATAGTAGAGGGAATTTACAGATTTTGGGGAACTAATTTGTACAGAAATGATTTTTGTGTTTTCATATGCTATGACATGAACCGAATAACAGAAAAAAAGTCCCAAGAAATCACACAATGCGAAATATGATTTTTGGGGTAAAATGACTAAAACAATAAACGAAAATGCGATTTTTTGGAATTTCGCCACTGTGACCATGGTTTTGAACAAAAAAGCTCCAAATTTTCAGATTAGGCACATATTCCATTACACTCCAGGCTAGTACCACACGAGTTTAAGAAAAATTAAAATAACTGGATTTTTTGGGGTAAAATTGTAAAAAATAAGTTAAAAAACACACATTTTTGGAATTTCGATACTGTGTCCTTAACTATGAAAAAAAAATGCTAAAGTTTGAAATAATAGTTGCACACACCTTCTAAATAAAGTAAGTTATTAGGTAAAGATAAATATTTGTTTTAAAAGTATTTTTTTTTTATGGTAAAAATGTTTAAAAAAACAACAAAAAAAACCATGAATTTTTGAAATTTATATATTATGGCTTTAATATGAATATAAATGCTCCAACTCAATACGTTACACAAAATGTTCTATTAAATTAAATTAAAAAAGATCATTACCAGATAAACAATGAAATATTATTTAAAAATAAATATATTTTGAGGTAAAACCTTAGAAAATTCCTAAAAATCAGGATTTTAGGAATTTTGTTTCCAGTGGCTTTGAATATGAATCATTTAGCTCTAAATCTTCATGCAAGATACATATTACATTTAAATAATATAAATTACTTGTAAGAATACCTGCATGCTTGAATAAAAGTTATTTATGTCAGTGAAAATGAATTTAGTTAAATGAACACACGTTAAGATCTTGTAGTAGAGGGCATTTAAAAGTTTGGGGGAAAAAATGCACAGAAATGATTTTTGCGTTTTCATATGCTCCAATATGTACCGAATAACAGAAAAAAAATCTAGGAAAATCAAACGATGCGAAATCCGATTTTTTGGGGTAAAATGATTGAATTGATAAACGAAAATGATAATTTTTGGAATTTCCATACTGTGATCCTGGGTGTTAACATAAAGGCTCCAAATCTACAAATTAGACTGAAAGTTATATGCACTGTCAAATAGTACTAATTGGGATATATAAATCTTTCAAAAAATGGTTTACATGAAAATATTAAACACAAACCAAATTTTTGGAGATTTTAGTAGAGATTACCTGATGTCAAACACGAAAATATGCACAGAAATGGTTTATATGGTAAGCATGTACCAAATAATAGAAGAAAAATCTAGGAAAATCAATCTATACGAAATGTGTTTTTTTGAGGCAAAATTGTTGAAATAGTAAATGAAAACGCTAATTTTAGGGATTTCAGTACTGTGTCGTTCGATATCAATATAAAAGCTCCAAATTTACAGGCTAGATACTTATACATCTCTTTTGTGAAAAGTATTATTAAGGATAAATAAAACTTTAAAAAATGAATTTTGAGGTAAAAATGTTGATATAATAAATGAAAATGCGAATTTTTGGAATTTTCCTACTGTGAACGTGGATATCAATATAAATACACCAAATATGCAGGTTAGACAAAATCATTTTATCTGTGTAATGGTACTAGTAAGAATAATAAAACTTTCAAAAAACTTATTTTTGGGTTTAAATTGTCAAAATATTAAACCAAAATCACCAATTTTGGGGATTTTTGTAGACAATCCCTGCCATCAAAATCAAAATTGATTTATGCGTTATCATATGCTTTAATACTAGTATGTAAAAATTAATAGAAAAATCAACTAGGGAAATCAAACAATACCAAATATGTTTTTTGGGTAAAATCGTTGAAAAATAAAATGTAAATGGGCTTTATTTTGGATTTTACTACTGTGGTGGTGGCTATTAAAACAAAAGCTCCCAATCTACAAGTTAAACGAATACTCAATTGCACTGTGGAATGGTACTTATAAAAATTAATAAAACTGTCAAAAAACTGATTTATGTAGTGAAGTTGTTATAATAATTAAACATAAAACACCAATTTTCGAGATTTTAGCAGAGATCTCCTGGTCTGAAAACTCCAAATAAAGCCTTAAGCAAATAAAGGGAAAAGCGTTGAGAGTTGATTTATGTGTTTGAGTATGTTTCAACATGAATTACATAACAGCAAAATAAAGGAAAATCCAACAAAGCCAAATACATATATGACATTTCGGAGTAAACTGGTTAAAACAATTAGTTTCAATGTGATTTTTTTGAATTTCTACAACATGGCTTTAGATATAAATGTAAAAGCCTCAAATTTACAGGTATTAAGACACAATATACTTTGACCTGTAGGCTATAATCACTCTGATTTTGGTCCTCACTATTTGCCAATGATATATATTCTCGTTCCGCATACAATTAGGGTTAAGTAACAACCTATATTCGTTTCACACACAATAAGGGTTAAATGACAGCATTTTGATAATTAAACCAATGTACTAGCTTAGAAGCAGCATTTAAAATGCCACTTGTCAAATCAGAGTGTGCACTGGTAGTAGAAAATAAGCACCACAAAAAGAATATTGACTGTTATTGACCTGGTGATATATATACTATCAGTTATTTCATATACATGTATATATAGCAAGCACTGTTAGATCAATTAATTACATTAATTACGATGTATGCCCAATGTGCGTATACTATGATTTGCTGATATTTCACACAGTTGTCAGATTCCATTAGTACAGCTCAAAGTACAGGATAGCTCATGTCTATTTGTTTCCAACCAACACCAGAACCAACCAGTATCCTGCAGAAAATCCAACAATGCAGAAAAAAATTGTTCGTTTATGTTTTGATTTATTTTATTGGTGGAGGGGTGTATTTTTCCAAATCACTATAATATATTTTTGAGCTTGTTATGTGTAAGTTTGGATAAACTAGTTGCAGGTCTCATTTGAAAGGACTGTGTCAAGCCTACGTTATTTTTTCCAATAACTAATTCGCTTATTGTTTGTACATATAACCGAACCTTTTCCTTTAAAACTTGACACGAGGACACCCTGTGACATATCAGACCTAGTTGTTTGACCTTGGTAATGAATTTCAAAACAAATTCAAAATAGTAGTTATCCTTAATTATAAAAGTCTCCATTCATATATTTGTCTTAACTATATTTTTAAGTTTTATATTCATGTTATATTGCTGTAACAATGTACTCAATGTACTTTCAAATGGAGTTGGAGCTTTTCTAATCATATTAAAGATCTTAATATATACATTAAAAATGTGTCCTATTTAAGTTTACCATTTTTACTTAAAACTTTTAATCAATTAAACTCTTTGATTAATATCTTCACTTGAACTAAGCTACATTAAAATGGTGTATGTGTGTAAGTTATAGACCTTGAACGTATAGTTTCATGTCTAAGGTCACAGTATAGTTTGTTTGTTTTGTTTTGTTTTGATTTTACGTCGCTTTCAACAGTATTTCAGTCATATCGCGACGTCCAGCTTATTATAGGTGGAGGAAGACCCCAGAAGCCCTTTACGCACTGTTTCAGACACAAATCGGCAACTGGGTAGAACCACCGACCTTCCGCAAGCCAGCTGGAAGGCTTCTCCACATGAAAAATCCGAACGACCCTACTGGGATTCGAACTCACAGCGGTGAGGAGCTTAGTGATGTAAGTCACAGGGACTATACCACTAGGCCACGGAGGCCCCCGTCACAGTATAGTGAAGTGAAAATATATGGGTTTTCATTTAACTATTTACATTTTTCATTTTTAACCCCCCCCCATCAGATTTTTTAAACCTTAGTTCATCCTAATAAGTACAAGGCTACAGTACACAGTAATATGTACCTTACCTGTAAATTTGTAGCTTCTATATTCTCGTCTAAGTCCATAGTGTGGAATTTCCAAAAACTTGAATTTACATTATTTTTTTTAATCAGTTTACCCCAAAATTTATATTTGGCTTTGTTGGATTTTCCTAGATAATTTTACAAACAAGAATTGATGATTTTGGTTTAATATTTTGACAATTTTACCCCGAAAAATAGTTTTTTGAAACCTTCATTTATCCTAACAAGGACCATATTGAAGTAGACATGAATATTTGTCTAGCCTGGATATTTGGAGTTTTTATATTGATATCCATGGTCACAAAAGAGAAATTCCCAAAAATAGCCTTTTCAGTTATTATTTCAACCATTTTACCCAAAATCATATTTCGGATTCTTTGATTTCCCTACATTATTTGTCTGTTATTTGGTACACATTGAAACATATAATTGCTGATAAATCAATTCTGTGCATATTTTCCTTTATTATTTTATTATTTTCCTTTTATTATTTTCCTTTCAGTGTCAAAATCTGTCAACAATCCCAAAAATATGAAATTTTGGTTGAATAATTTTACCCTTTTACCCCAATAATCTTTTGTTTTAAGTTGTGTTCATCCTACCTAGAGCCATTCCATGATAGACATGAATATGTGTGCATACTGTAGATTTGGAGCTTTTATATTGATATCCTCGATCACAGAAGGGAAATCCCAAAAATTAGCGATTTAAGTTATTATTTCAACCATTTTACCCAAAATCATATTTTGCATATTTGATTTTCCTAGACTTTTGTCTGTTATTTGGTACATATTTAAGCAAATAATATCATATAAATCAACTCTGTGCACCATTTCCTGACATGAACATTTGTCTAGCCTGTAGATTTGGAGCTTTTATATCGATATTCTCGATCACAGCAGGGAAATCCCCAAAATTAGCGATTTAAGTTATTATTTCAACCATTTTACCCAAAAAACATAGTTTGCATTGTTTGATTTTCCTAGACTTTTTGTCTATCATTTGGAACATATTTAAGCAAACAATTAACATATAAATCAACTCTGTGCACCATTTCCTTTATTTCCTTTTTGATGTCAGGGTCTGTTTGAAATTCTCAAAATTTGTGATTTTGGTTTAATATTTTGATTATTTCACCCCAAATATCAGTTTTTTGAAAATTCTATTTATCTTAACAAGTACTTTTCCACAGCTGACATGAACAGTTGTCTAGCCTGTAGATTTGGAGCTTTTATATCGATATCCTCGATCACAGCAGGGAAATCCCCAAAATTAGCGATTTCAGTTATTATTTCAACCATTTTACCAAAAAATCATAGTTTTCATTATTAGATTTTCCTAGACTTTTTGTCTGTTATTTGGAACATATTTAAGCAAATTATAACATATAAATCAACTCTGTGAACCATTTCCTTTATTTGATTTTAGATGTCACGGTCTGTTTGAATTTTTCAAAATTTGTGATTTTGGTTTAATATTTTGACAATTTCACCCCAAAAATTAGTTTTTTGAAAATTTTACATATCTTAACAAGTACCATTCCATAGTTTACATGAATATTTGTCTAGCCTGTAAATTTCGGGCTTTTATATTGATTTCTACGATCGCAGTTTGGAAATCCCAAAAAATCGTGCTTTTACCTATTATTTCAGCCATTTTACCCCAAAAATCATATTTCGCATCGTGTGATTTCTTGGGACTTTCTTTCTGTTATTCGGTTCATGTCGTAGCATATGAGGGCACAAAAATCATTTCTGTACAAATTAGTTCCTTTATTTGTGTTTTTGACGCTAAATGCCCTCTACTATTACTATATTTATGCTTGAACATAACAAAACGAACAATATGTACAGATATATCTATAGCAACAAGATCTAGTCAATCAAGCCTGTGTCAATAGTTCGGATGCACTCATCCATTTACTGGTAGATGACCAGTTTATTACGAATGTTTAGGGTTTGAACCCAGTTTTATACAAAGTATATTGCAAACGATGAAGACCCATATCAGGTGGCTAAGCCGAAAGCCCCCAGATCTGGACAAGCAGCGTTTGCAAATAAATATTTACTTATTTCGAACCAATTAGGTGTTGAACAATTATATATATACAGTGTTCCCTCCCTTCAACGGCCCTCCCAACAACGACTCCCTCCTTACAACGACGTTTGCCGCTGTTCCCCAAACTGGAAAATTATGTCTTACGCTTTTATTGTTGCAATACCGTCTGCTTGAAATTATCGTCTGCTGTTTATCTAAAAGTTACATATTTGACCTTTTCAGAGTGAAACAATAAATTACGAGTGACAAACAGCTTGAATCCAGATCAGACGCCGCGTTACGCGGCGTCTGATCTGGAGTCAAGCTGTTTGCAAATGTAAGCCAAATTCCCTCCGTATAACGACTCCCTCCGAACAACGAACATATGTTTTGTCTCCCATTGGTTGTCGTTGTAGAGAGGGAGCGATGTACATGTATTATATGATATACAAACGGAATATTACTATACTTTGCATATCGTATGCACGGATCACTCGAGTTGTGTGTGTAAAGGCTATATCCAACGAGACCGTAGGTCGAGTTGGATATAGCCTTTACACACACAACGAGAGTGATCCGGTACATAAGATATGCAAAGTATAGTAATGTTCCTTTTATTATATACCTCTTATAATAAAAATAAAATGAAAAACGATAGAAATGTTTCGAGCGTTACTATAAATAAACGGGATTTCCCATACGTCACACTTCGGGGAATGGCGCGTGAAAGTAAATACTCGCTATTACGACCACTAAAACGAATGCTAATTGATTAAATAATAGAGAGGTGACAGCTTAAAGCAAGGTGACAGTGAAACAGAAAGCTCCTAAAGGAGCTTTCTGTTTCACTGTCACCTTGCTTTAAGTGGTCACCTACCGTAAACACCCTAATACTTAACATAATTTAGTGGTCGTAATAGAGAGGTTTTACTGTAGTTCCGAACTTCCGACTACACAGTAAACGTTCTTTTCCCATTACACAAGGTTCATGGGTAATACGGAATTTTCAATCCGTCAAGGTGTATTTGTTCGATAAAATACAGAAATATTTCGGGCAGAACATTGGTAGGTATATAATAAAATGGATTATAGTGATTTCCATGTCGGACATGGAATATTTGGGAAATATCGTTACTATGTGGTGAGTACTAATTATTTATGTTTTGCTAAATAATATCTCATTTATACATTAGTATTTTCAATTTGCGATATATTTAGGATTCGATTTCAGATTCTCTTATTTCGTTAGCCAAGTAAATGAACTTTGCTAACTTATTAGGGAGTCCAGACTGTTGTGAAGTCATAACAGATTTGAACGTTTGTATAGTTGGCCATGAGCAATAATATGGAGGAAGTATACTTCGTCGCAATTTTTGGTATTTAGGACAGACAAGTAGGAAGTGATATTCATTTTCGATACAATTCATATTACAATGGGTGCACACTCTCTGATCTCTTTCAATATTCCGGTATCTACCTTCTTCAATTAATAATCTATGTGCCGAGCATCTTAATCGGCATAGTGATTTACGATAATTATCATTTGAGACACACTTAATATACTTTTCTATCTCAAAGGAGTTTTTAACAACCGCATATGTTGCAAGCTTTGGAGAATTCGCAACGTATGCAAACCATGATTGCAAAAACTGATCAATTATTCGTTCAATGACTTTCTCTAACTGTAATTTTGTAACTGAGCCATTATTCCATAAGTACCCAAACCCTAAGGAAAATAACATATTTCTAACTTTATCTGCCCACGAATTCTGATAAAGAGCGTTTCCGTTTTCATCGATTAAAGAATTGAAAACTTTGTTGATCAGGGAATTATCTGAATTTATGATTTTATACCAATACTTTACAATTCTTATTTTTCTGATTACTGACAAAGGTAGCCTACCTAATTCTCCGTACACGGCATTATTTGTTGTTTTTTGTCTAACTCCTAATGTTTGCTTTATTAATTTAGTGTGTACTTTCTCAATGTCTGGTGCTACGTGAAATCCCCATATTTCTGAGCCATAATTCAATATAGGCGATACCATCGAATAAAAAATCTTTACCTTTTCTGTAACATTTAAGGGTATAATATCAAAGAGAGAGTTAATCGAAAATAATGCTTTTATTCCTTGTTCAGACAATTGCTTTTGTGTTTGATAAAACGACCCATTAGCTGATAATGTAACTCCAAAATAAGTAAATGTCTTTACATTTTTAAGCATTTTGCTATCGTATTCAATATCAATATTATATGGCCTGTTGCCGTTTTTAAAGGTCATTACAACAGTTTTATCAGTGTTTACCACTATACCCCATTGCTGGCCGTACTTATTTAGCTGATCAAGTAGTATTTGCAAACCATCCTTAGTATATGAAAACAAAACAGTGTCGTCTGCAAATAATAGCATGTAAATTTGTAAGTCATCTAGTGTGATATGTTCAACATTATCTGACTGCAAAGAGGTGTGCATATCATTTATAAAAAATCAGAATAACAATGGAGATAACGGTTGTCCTTGTTTGACCCCCATATAGCTGTCAAAAAAATCACTCAGCTCACCATTTACCTTAACGCAAGATTTAACATTCAGGTACATTGATTGTAAAATTTTAACCATTTTTGTTGAAACACCATATTCAATTAATTTCAACCATAAAACATCTCTATATACTAGGTCGAACGCTTTTCGAAAATCGATAAAAGCGCAGTGGAGTTTTTTTCTTCTCAAACTTAATTACCTTTTCAATAAAAGAATGCAAGATAAAAGCACAATCTATTGTACTCCGATTACTTCTAAAACCAAATTGTAGTCCGTTAGCAGATTATTATTTTCGGCCCAACTTCTCAACTTATTGTCTAGAATAAATGAAAACACTTTTGAAAAAATACTTGTCAAAGTGATGCCACGGAAATTATTAACATCGTTAAGGTTACCCTTTGTTGGCACAGGTAACTGTTAGTTTTGCAAAGTGGTCAGAAACCTACATGTAACTGTTAGTTTTGCACAGTGTACATAAATACAACTACCAATTTTGCACATTGCATTGAAACCAAAACGTTTATTTGCATAGTGTACAGAAACCTCGATGTCAGTGTTTGCACAGTGAACAGAAGCCCTACTATCAGTTTCGCACAGTGAACAGAAACCCTACTATCAGTTTTGCACAGTGAACAGAAGCCCTACAATTAGTTTTGCACTGTGAACAGAAACCCAACTATCAGTTTTGCATAGTGTACGGAAACCCAACTATTAGTTTTGAACAGTGAACATAAACCCAACTATCAGTTTTGGATAGTGAACAGAAACCCCAACTATAAGTTTTGCATAGTGTACGGAAACCCAACTATCATTTTTGCATAGTGAACAGAAACCTCGATATCAGTTTTGCACAGTGTACGGAAACCCAACTATCAGTTTTGCATAGTGCACAGAAACCTTGATATCAGTTTTGCATAGTGAACAGAAACCTCGATATCAGTGTTGCACAGTGTACGGAAACCCAATTATCAGTGTTGCATAGTGCACAGAAACCTTGATATCAGTTTTGCATAGTGAACAGAACCTCGATATCATTTTTGCATAGTAATCAGAAACCTAACTATCCTTTTTGCATAGTGAACAGAAACCAAACTATTAGTTTTGCATAGTGAACAGAAACCTCGATGCCATGTTTGCATACATGTAGTAATCAGAAACCTAACTATCATTTTTGCATAGTGAACAGAAACCCAACTATTAGTTTTGCGCTGTGAACAGAAACCCAAATATCAGTTTTGCATAGTGAACAGAGACCTCGATATCAGTTTTGCATAGTAATCAGAAACCGTGATTTCATTTGTGCGCTGTGAACAGAAACCCCGATGTCTGTTTTCATGGACGTATATTATACGTTCCTTCTATTTTGCACAGTGGAAACTGACTTCAAATGAACGATTCCTAATTCAAAATAAGTGTATTCCAGTCTAAAATAGATACTTCAAAATGGCGAACATTGTTGACCCTGGTCAGAGGGTTCCTTTAGGGGCCCTTTGAGCAGAATCTTTACTATTTTCATTTAGTATACTATTCACAGGTACACAGTTTGTTAATAACGGGGTATGCTAATGTCTTAAACACAGTTCCACGGTATAGGACATATTCAGTGTCACACTGTCGTAAAACCCAACTTATCCACTCACTATATTTGATACAGTTTTTTTTAATGTTTACAGGAAGTAAAAGGAGGCAATGAATTTAGCTTAACCCATTTGTGCCCAGTGGATTCTTCCGTGTTTTTATATTGGATAAGTCCATTTTTTATCAAAGGGATGCCTGGTCAAAATTTTCATTTTCATTTTGTTTTATATTTAAATTCCTGTCAGCAAACAGTGTAGACTCTGATCAGACGCCGCATAATGCGGCGTCTGATCAGAGTCTAAACTGTTTGCCTATGTCCCATATATGGGATCGTGGTCACAAATGGGTTAACCGAGCTACATGTAACATACAATCGAGCCGTCGTCACTGACGTCATAACCGCAACGTCACAATGACTATATTGCCGAATACAGCATGGGCAATATGACAGTGATGTAGACTATGTCTGCCCTGTTTGCCCGGCTGATCACTACCATTACTATCGTGTTGCCTGTCAGGGGAGGGATGCCATGGTCAATGGCACTCACGGTGAGGTTCACACTTGGACCCGGTGTTAGCTCCACGGTCTTGCCTCTCCTGACTGAGATGGTCCCGGTCGCGGTATCTATGGTGAACGTTCGGTTACTGTCACCGCCTGAAAAGCATACAGTTACAGATGAAATAGTGAGTACAGTCGAACTTCGATATCTCGTACTCGCTTAATTCGAACTTTCCGATAGTTCGAAACATGATCTGCATTATTTCATGTTCGGTTAAGTCGAACATACCCATATTTAAAAGTTAAAACGTGGCTAAGCCACGTTTTAACTTTGAAATAAGGGTATGTTCGACTTAACCGAGTTCGAGATATCGAAGTTCGACTGTAATACTGTTTTTACACCTTCACCGCCGTATTTTAGTCTGCTTCAGTATTATTGTCTGCAATATCATGGAGGAATTATAATTCCTCCATGGCAATATCATTTCAATATAAGGCAGTATAACTGATGTAAGTTCAAAACTAATTGCAAAAAGTTTTGATTCTGATCAGACGTCGCGTTACGCGACGTCTGATCAGGATCAAAACTGTTTGAAAATGCGGTTTATGACGTCATGGAGAGTGACAGGGTTAACAGGTGAACGAATAACATCGGTATTGGTTCTTTTCTGGTAGAACAAAAACCGTGTTGGAACAGTTTGCCATTTTAGCCTTTGCTTATAAAGTATTTAAGATGCGTCTGAGATCGTTGGAAAGCTTGCGATTGGTCAAATGCAGATTGCAAAAATCTGACAAATCAAGAGCTTAATTCGGTTTGTTTTTAACGTTTGTTTAGCCAGCTACATGTATTGGCTGACTAGATTGGACGCGATTCTCTTCTATCTCTTATCATCTACAGAGTTATCTGGTTCTATCCTGTTTAAACGCAAACGAAATGACAACGCTCTGAAATAGATGAAGAAAAGGACAACTTTTGGACAATTCTGAATGTTGATTTTAACCTGGACAGCAGGGTTACCCGGCGTCTGATCTGGTTCCAAACTGTTTACATGGGAAATTCTATATTTAGCGTTAACGTTTTTATTGGGAAAAATTACGTTTTCTCCACTGTACATAGGACATTGGTTTATAAAGTCTCATCCGAATGACTTATTCCGGCGGGGGATCGAACTTACGAGCCCAGGTGTTGTAGTCGAGCGCATTATTATGTACCATGTCCGCCGGTCCAAGATCTCGAGAACAATCTCAGACTCATACACATGCATTATATTAAAGCGTTTGAGTTCTGAGGTTGAGAACGAAATCAGACCCAACTCAAACGCGTTATAAATATAAGCATTGTAACTGGTATCATGTTTTGTATTTATAAGAGCATTATATTTACATTAACACTTAATGTTTACATATCTGATCTAAGCAAGTATCCATAATTATAGTAATCATTTTCTCATCATGATATTGTCGCCATATGTTTATCAAAATTTAATGTACTAGACTTACGCCATACAATCGCCTGCTTTACAATGGTAATTTATGCAAATATAATTATATCAATCTTAGTTCTAATGTTTCCTTAAATTGAGCGATCATAATGACAGATGAACAGTTAAGATTCTAACTGGACACCACTAAATTCCCTGAGCCCTAGTCAAGCAAATACACGTCCTGTACAAACCGAGCACATATGAAGCGTATTATTTCCTATGTGAACAATGCAAATCAAGATCTGGGTCTGCAATGCTTGTTATATTGCAATATCTTTACAAAAGTCAATGAATGATATACACAGTGATTACATTAATTTCTGACGAGCAATACAGAGAATTAGAGAGTTGCTCTTCAATGGTGGGCAAAATATACCGTTAAATTTAACCCATTTGTGCCCAGTGGATTATTTCATGTTTATATATTGGATTAGTCCATTTTTTATCAAAGGGATGCCTGGTCAAAATTTTCATTTTCATTTTGTTTTATATTGAAATTCCTGTCAGCAAACAGTGTAGACTCTGATCAGAGTCTTCACTGTTTGCCTATGCCCCATATATGGGATCGTGGGCCCAAATGGGTTAACTTATTTAACGTTAGCGATTGATATACTCGTCATTTCCAAACTATGTACCTCTGTAGAGAACATACTGTTGATCATCTTAAAAAATACGGGCATTGTACAAGCTCCCCTTAATAGTTGAAACTGGACTAAACTTAATTTGAAACTTGAATTGTTCATTAAACGCTAAAGGAGCGTGTCAGTTAAGCGAGATAACATGAATTATCGAAATTCAACTCAAAACATACTTAGACTTTAAAAAGGTTATTTCGACTTAACGAGTTCGAAATAACAAGTTTCTACTGCAATTAGTCAAATTACGTTTGACGATAACACAGTAACAGGTGCGGCTAGATAATTTAACTTAACAAGTTTTATCTTTGTAAAATAAACATGGTTATTAATCTAATTCTAATTATACAAATCATATCTTTAAAAATATCTAATATTGTATCTACATACTTACAAATGTATCAGTCGAGATACTGTGTACGATTTCGTTGCTCATTTGCAACCTAATCAGAACACCAAGGATGTTGATCAATATAATGAATACGACGTTAATTCGACCCATTAAACGCGTTCATTATTATTATAATACCAGAGTGATATAGCGCTCTTTTCACACAGAACTTGTGCGCTCAAGGCACATTACATGACTGTTTTTAAACGTACCACCAAAACAGTGGAACACAAAGACAAATAAATACATTTACAATGAAGCAAAAATATAAGCAACATCTTAATAAGGGAACAATCTTTCAGTGGAATTATAAGCATTACAAGTATTAGTTTATAAAAGAATAATATATAAAGCAATTATTTGTTGCAAACAGTTTGGAGTCAGATTAGGGGCCGGGTAGCCCATCGTCTGATCAGGTTACAAACTGTTTGCAAACCAGAGAAACATAAATAGTAATTGTTTTCAAAAATCTAAAGCCGATATTGCAGGTTATGTTAAGTGAGAATAGTGTACAAAAGGGTTTATTTTAAATCAAGGACAGGAAAAAGGTGTGTCATTATGACAATTTCTAGTAAAAATGTGAATCATTTTATGACAATGTTATTTTCTACATTTTCTTGTATTGTGTTTGCGTTTGGTTTCGTATAAGCTGGGAATAATAACGTCTGCTTTGACCACTGTATGCGGATATATCTAGACCCCTTTTACACGGCATTCTTCACACTAACTACTCCAGTTTACAGACAAATGACAAATTTATTTGAATATTTGGACTGATTTTGGATAATTTATAAAGAAAAGTAAGAAAACCACAACAGTTTAGATCCTGATCAAAAGGACTCTTAATGAGTCATCTGATCGGGATCTACGCTGTTTTCAAACTATACACTCTGTTATCCATCACAGAATTGGTTGACATATTAGGTATATGACATTTTTTTCTTTTTTCTTTTTAAAAGTCTACCGTGAATGAGGTATACTTCAGGGGCCCGTTTTACTAAACAACTTACGCAAATATTTTGCGTAAGTCAAAATCGTTTAACTCTTATTTTTCGATCATAAACGTTTGCAAACAGCAAATAGCCAGATCAGAGGACGCGCTAAAAGCGCGTCCTCTGAACTGGCTATTTGCTGATTGTAGCAAGTGATAATAAAAAATATAAATTAAAATTTAAAATGTTGACTTACGCAAATAACTTGCGTAAGTTGTTTAGTAAAACGGGCCCCTGACAAACATGTATCCGGGATTCGATCTGGTGCGGAAAGGGCTATTATATTTACAAAAGTGGCATCTCTACAAATTGTGCTAATAGTGGTTACTGATATTGTCAACATTTAGTGTAACAATAATTGTTAACAATAATGTACCCGACAGTGTAAACCAAATTAATGCCAGGCAGACTGATATTTTAAGCAGATGTATTACTGATATTGTAAACAATAGTGTTACTTATATTATAAAACGTAGTGCTACTGATATTTTAAGATGTATTACTGATGTTGTAAACGATATTTTGACTACTATGAAAACAATAGTGTAACTGTTCATTGTTAACAAATGTGTTATTAGTGTTTGACCTGTCATAATTATTTTAGATTGGAACATTCTAAAATAATAAAAGGGATGGTCACCGTATTCGTTGATCTCCGTACAGTCAGCAAAGGATTACGGAAAGCTGTATCTATTGTGTGTAATGTACGATAGAGAAGACATTATTATTTCCCGAATAAACGCAAACACAATGCACTAAACGGTAAACAATTAATTTTATCTTTTTAATCTGGGTGGCAAACAGGTTGGAGCCTGATCAGACGCCGGGTTACCCGGCATCTTATCTGGCTCCAACCTGTTTGCAATAGAAATAATAGTTTTTAACATAAACATGTTTATTGAGAATGAGTAATATATCAGTAAAATAAGTGCAGCTATCTCGTGCTGCACGAGGATCATGCTTATCTCAAGTTGTAAAGTGTACGACTATATAGATCCGATGTTACCCTGTTATCTATTTACCATTATGAACTATTCTGTTCTAAAAATAACTCTGACAGGTCACAAAAATCTGACAATACTGACATTGCAAACGAAAGTGTTGCTGATATTGCAACCAAACTTATCTTTGTAAACAACAGAGTCACTGGCAGATATTGCAAACAATAGTGTAACTGATAATGTAAACAAATAGCGTAACTGATAATGTATATGATACAGTAGAGAATTCGTTATTGTTTCCCGTTTAAACGCAAACGAAACGCAAACGCAAAGCCCTAAAACGTAGAAAAATACAACTTTTGGACAATTCTGATAATTCATCGTTATCTTGGTGGCATACAGTTTGGAGCCTGATCAGTCGCCGGATAACCCGGCGTAACCGGCGTCTGATCTGGCTTCAAACTGTTTGCAATGGAAATAATAGTCTTAGCGTAAACGCGTTTATTGGGAAAGAATAGCGTTTTCTCCACTGTAATTGTAATCACCCACCTGTGATGCTGTACTCTGTGTGATTGTTCGGTGAAGTCATGTCAATATCAGTGGCGGTAACCGTGGTCACAACAGTCCCTGTATCACGATATAAACGAATTACCGCGGAGAAGATGTTATTTTTCTCAATGCACATTGTTATGCTAAAAATATTGTGTATATTGCGAACAGTTAGGAGCCAGATCAGACGCCCGGAAGATAATATTTCTTCCGGTATATAAATTTCTTCTTACATATTATGTAAATGAAGTAAATAGTCAATATTTCTAACAAATGTGTTTGTTCTGCAATAGATGTCCATTTTAAACAATAAACGCTTTCACAGCCAAGTTTTATCGTCTGCTTTAACACTCTTGCCGCCAAAGTATCGTCTGCATTGGGAGTGTTCTGCAATTGTTTTAATGTCAGTTTTAGGGCTGTTTTGGCTAAAGACATGTCGATACAAGTGTCAAACATTTTGGAACATTGTCAGACGCGGTGTCTGATCGCAAAATCGCCCTTTGGCGACATTGGCAGTAATAGAGTTAAGTCCCTAATTAGTGGTTGAGAAACTCGGCGTCTGATTTTACAGTGGGAAATGTGTCGTTCTTTCTCATTAACCCGTTACCTGATCGCCTATTTCTAGAACTAAAGAGATGTGACTACTCAATGCAGATTGAAAGTTAAGCAGAATGCGCCTTAAGGCGCATTCTGCTTTACTTTCAGCATGCTTTAAGCTATTATGTGTTAGAATATAGAAAATATTCCATATGATATATATTCATGACTGATTAAATTGGAACTATTTTCTACATCGGAGGAATATATCATATTCGCTAAAAGGCGCTTCTATGGGGGAAAGGGTTTACTCTTATCACGCTGAATTGTCGTTTTTCTTCAAATACATAGTCTGCCATAATATATAAAAATTAGTTTTTAGGCATGATTGGCGTCTGATCTAGATTCAAATTGTTTGTAAATTTAAGTCAAGTCGTGCATAGCATTGTATGAGTAAAAGCAAAAAACTAACTCTTAACGCAATTTCAGTCAAAAATGTCAGACTTGTCATTTTCTATATTTTATTGAAATGCATTTACGTTTCGTGTATGTAAAAGCGGGAAACATTAACATATTCACTACAGTATATGCGTTTACATTAGCTCAAACGGACAAGAATTGAAAACTCTCCGTGTTAAAAATCGTATTTATTATTCATGAGCGGAATACCTTCTCCGGCACCAGGTCTGACTTTTGCCTCGTACAAAGTCTCGTCGAAGAACGGGGCGTTGTCATTTAGGTCTGTTATGAACACTGTTGCAGTTGCCGTTCCTTCGCTGAAGTCGTCTCCCTTTGCCCTATCAATAAGTGCAGAATATGTACAGTTCTGTGGATGTTTACAGTGCAACATGTATCGAGCGTATGAATTAAATTAGAACAGTGCTCCCTCCCTACGACGGCCCACCTTACAACGAGTCCCTCCTTACAACGACTCTTTACACTCAACCCCAAACAAAACAAGTACAGTGGATAATCTGTTATTCTTTCCCGTTTAAACGCAAACGTACGCAAACGCAAAGCACTAAAACGTAGAAAAGAAAAACTTTTGGACAATTCTGATAATTCTTGTTTATCTTGGTGGCAAACAGTTTGAAGCCTGATCGGACGCTGGGTAACCCGGCGTCTGATCTGGCTCCAAACTGTTTGCACTGCAAATAATAGATTTAGCGTAAACGCGTTTATTGGGAAAGAATAACGTTTTCTCCACTGTATGTCTAACGCTTGAACTGCTGCAATATCCTCTTCTTGAAAATTGTCGTCTGCTGTTTTTGCTCAGTCATATAATTGACATTATGACAGAAAGAATCATAACGACGAGTGACCAACAACTTGAATCCAGATCGGAAGCCGCGTTACACGGTGTCTGGTCTGGATTCAAGCTGTATGCAAATGTTAGCCAATTTCCTTCCCTATACCAACTCCATTCGAACAACACTAGCAATACATTGTATTTGTATCCCATTGGGTGTTGCTGTAGAGAGAGAGAGAGCACTGTATTTGGATTGTGTAAATTGACAACAAATACGTTCCCAACTTTTTAATAGAGTAGAAGTTTGTAATTTTGCCAATGCCCGCTTTTGCTCTAAAATAAGTATACAAGGTGTATCGAAGCCAATGGCATAAATGGGCATAAATAAAACATGTTCAAACTATAACCACTTTTGGAGTCGTGTTTAAACTGCTGTCACCAATTCCCCATAAATATTGCTTATATGCTTTTAATTTATTCCTCCACTAAATAATTTAGTCCAACTTAGTACAATTATTGATACATGTTTGAATCATAAAAAATGTTTTCTATATTCTATATATATAAACAGATTGTAGCTCAAGGCAGGTTGAACGTAAAGGAGAATGCGCTTTTAAGCGCATTCTGATTTGTTTTCCACCTGCTTTAAGTGGTCACATATCTTCAATACTAGAAACCGGCTACTTGGTAGTGGGTTTATCTACATCTACATTATTCCATGTGACGATAATATTATTCATATTTAACTCATTACTCCATAGATATGCATCACACTCCTTTTAACTTATTCTTACGCCAAATCTTTTAAATTTATACAGTTTTCATTTTATAACTTTGCCTTGCTAAGAATTACAATGTTAAATCCCCTTAGAAAAACTGCAACAGTTTGCATATTTTTGCACCTATCCAGAACCTTTACTGCCCCTCTATTACATTGTTGTCTGAGCTATGCGACATTATTTTGCTATGCGACATTCTTTGGAATACAGTTTTTTTTACAGTTTCAACATATTTTTTTCTCCAAAATTTCAACATGGAAATGGGGTGGGTCAAAAGTTCCAAAAACATAATTTGCGGCCATTCTTTGGAATGTGACATAGGTGCAAGTTACTCTAATGTTTCTTGATCTCTGTCGATATATCCAATGCTGTCTGAGCTATGAGACATTCTTTTGATATGTGATATTCTTTGAGGGTGACGTTATTTTTTCGAGGGCTGACAATGTGAATGTCACGCAATCTGCCATTTATTAAACCAAGCGTATCACAACTGGCTTTAGAATCGTCTCATTCGTGTTTTATAAAATAAGAAGCAAAGCGTTCTTAATAATACAGGAAGCAATCAATAAACATTAAAAGTCCTTGACACTCCCTATGTGACATTCCAAAGAATATCACATACAGTGGAGAATGTGTTATTCTTTCCCAATCAACGCGTTTACGCTAAATCTATTATTTGCAGTGCAAATGGTTTGGAGCCAGATCAGACGTCGGGTAACCCGGTGTCTGATCAGGCTCCAAACTATTTGCCACCAAGATAAACATGAAATATCAGAATTGTCCAAAAGTTGTTCTTTTCTACGTTTTAGTGTTATGCGTTTGCGTACGTTTGCGTTTAAACGGGAAAGAATAACGTTTTCTCCACTGTACATAAAAAGAATGTCGCATAGCTCAGACAGCATTGACATAAAGTGACAGAGATCAAGAGACATTATACTTTCTTTCTTTTTTAAACTTTCTGCCACTCATCTTTAAACTTTCGACAGTTTGAAATGCTTATAATTTATTTTCGCAGACGATATAATTTTGCAGACGACAATTCAGCATGAAAAGAGGTAACACTTTAAACGCAACATTAGACATCTGATTCAGTCATTTTACAGGCATAATATCGCAAATATGCAAAATTGATAAGTTTGTAGGTTCGATGTAAGATATATCGATCCGTGTGCCAAATAGTTTTGATCGAGAGTAGACGCCGCTTGACGCGGCGTCTGATCTAGATCCAATCTGTTTGCAAGGTCGACTTAAGTTGCCAACGGCGTTGAAAGTTAAGAAAAGTACAGATTCAGTGTTTTACAAACAATTTAGATCCTCACCATACGCCGAGCAACTTGGCGTCTGTTAAGGATCCAAAATATATAGGTCTAGGGTTAATTTAAAAAAAATTAATTCAGACCTTGAAAATGATGGTCCTCCTATATTTCCTCGCCATAGGTGTGTCTGAGTCACGGAACCATCCTCCCCCACTCCTTACACAACTATGCATTGCATCATTGCATTATATGTTTACAGATATTTTATTCTTATATCAACTAAGGTCTATACAAATTTTATTTCTTATAATGAAAAAAGATACAGAAAAACAAAAAACGAAATTGTAGCAAGGCTTAAGAAAACTTAGCCCATATGTGATCTAAATAGTTTTACCATATGACCAGCTCATATCTGTCGGGTCCAGAGTCAGGGTCAAGGTCAGTTATTCCTTCTGCCACTGTTATCAGGCCAGTAGTTTCATTGACAGCAAACAAGTCTTTCACTTTCTGGTAGATGATGTAGTAGTTTATGAAGCCGCTTTCCGCACGGACCACAACGCCCGTGACACCGTATCTATTCTCCAGGATGTATGGATATAAATATCCCGAACCCTGGGCACCGTCTATCTCAGGGTTCGTCCATTGGGTGATTTCACCTGGTACAGTGGAGAAAACGTTATTCTTTCCCGTTTAAACGCAAATGAAACGCAAACGCATTACACTAAAATGGGGAAGATGACAACTTTTTGACAATTTTTACTATTGGTTTTAACCAAGACGGCAAACAGTTTTACCCGGCGTCTGATCTTGCTCCAAACTGTTTGCACAAGAAATAATAGTTTTAGCGTAAATGCGTTTATTGAGAAAGAATTACGTTTTCTCCACAGTAGCAGAACATTAATCAATTCATACAACCCTACCATTCAAATAGTCGACACTGACAGTGTACTACAGAAGAGTACACTTGGCTTATGCAAACAATGTAGCCCAAAATACAAAGAAGGAGCCATCTGATCAACTTCTGCACTGTTTGCCATTTTGAAATGAGTTGTAAAAATACCTTAATTGTTAAAATAGACTAGAATATATTTGACACTAGGCTTCTCCCATAGAAGTAGTTTACCATAAGACAATCTCTGTTTCTTTATCCACAATGAAGTGACTTCAATACAATATGATTAACCCTTTCCCTTATAGAAGCGACTTTTACCGCATTCATTTTATTCATCCGCCAAAGAAAATAGTTCCATTTCATACTGTCATGAATATGTATCATAAGAATTTTTTTCAATATCCTAGCAGATATTAACTTAAAGCAGGCTGAAAGTAAAGCAGAATGCGCCCTAGGGCGCATTCTGCTTTACTTTTAGCCTGTTTTAATAGGTCACATATCTTAAATACTAGAAACAGGCTATGGGTTAAAGGGTTAACCCTTCCTCTGTCTGACCCTGGGTAAACCGGTATTTGCAAACAGTTTTGATCCTGGGTAACTCGGCGTCTAATCAGGGTCAAACATGTTTGACACACATATCGATAGATCTGCAGTTAATGCAACCTTGCCCCAACAGTAGCTTCTTTAGGCTCATCTAATAATTCCTCCACTGAAGAAAGCAGTTGCAATATTCACAGTCATGAAATTGAACCATAAAAAATATTTTAGTATTTCTATATCCTAGCAGTTGTTAGCTTATTTAAAGCAGGCTGAAAGTAAAGCATAATGCGCCTTCATACGCATTGTGCTTTACTTTCAACCTGCTTTAGATGATCACATGTGTTTAAAACTAGAAACATACTAACGGCAATGGGCTTATAATTCTAGTAAAACATAAAATCGTCATTCGCAATCCATGCACCTTTGATGAGATCCATGTTTCATGTGCAAACAGTGCAAACCCAGATTTGAGGATTTCGTATCCCTCTAATCCTGATATTCACTGTTTGCTAGGATGTATATAAGAATTTTATTGTGCATATCAATGATTGTTTAAAGTGGAAGTAGTTTTCTTTGGTGGATTCATAAATAAATGGTGCAAAAATGCGTATATATAGAGGATTGGTTAAAACATATATCACAATTTCTAGTTGATCATTCTCAAACAACCATATTTGCTAACATCGTAGTCAAAATTACATTTGTGTTGTCTGGAACAAACCTACAGTGCTGATATCACAGACTCTCATATACAATTAGCTCGGCATTGTACTTACCACAAACAGTATGAATTGCAACGCAGGTTGTCAGCAGCCTTGTCCACAAACGTGAATCCATTCGTAAATACTTGTATATTCTAGGAGCGATAATAACAATGTTACTCTCTCGAAGTCGGACTCCTGAAAACTGGAAGTGTTTCAAACCTGAACAAATATTTCGATCCCACGCATTTATTTCTGTACCTCATTAATACTTCAACAGGGTCATACATCTCATATGACATGTGGCTGCTGAATACATGACAACCTCAATTTAGGAAGCTTTACTGCATTACGGTTGTGTTTATTACAGTGGATAATATGTTATTCTTTCCCGTTTAAACGCAAACGTACGCAAACGCAAAGCACTAAAACG
Source organism: Gari tellinella (assembly GCA_922989275.2). NCBI lineage: Eukaryota > Metazoa > Mollusca > Bivalvia > Cardiida > Psammobiidae > Gari > Gari tellinella. Next base: position 11,758,553 of record OV277873.1, read on the forward strand.
TAGAAAAGAACAACTTTTGGACAATTCTGATATTTCATGTTTATCTTGGTGGCAAACAGTTTAGAGCCTGATCAGACGCCGGGTTACCCGGCGTCTGATCTGGCTCCAAACTATTTGCACTGCAAATTATAGATTTAGCGTAAACGCGTTTATTGGGAAAGAATAACACATTCTCCACTGTAGCCTACCGCCTGTCTGAAACAACTACAACTCATCTTTGGATTGGTCGTTAAATCTATCTATTTCAAGGGTTTTACTGTAATTCGTTTATATAGTTATGTATGCGCAACATAAGCAATATTTCCTATAGTTTAGCAGATGGTAGCTTAAATCAGGATGAAAGTAAAACAGAATGTGTCCTTAAGCACACTCTGTTTTACTTTCAATCTGCTGTAGGTGTTCACCTTTCTTCAATACTAGAAACCGGCTATTGAAACAAATGGTTACTACCTTTGTTTGCGTTAATACGTTAAAGCCTTAAAGGTAAAACAGAATGCACTTAAGGTACATGTACACTCTTTTTTACTTTTAACAAGACTTAAGTGGTCACGTTTCTTCAATACCAGAATCATGCTATATAATTATTTGTTCCATACTCTACCCGTGCCGTTAATATTCACCTATTCACACATATATATCTCTCCAACTTGTTATATGCGTCAAAACTGATACAGTAAGCTAAACAGCCATTCAGTGAACAGTGTTACCTCTCCTCGTCGACACACCAGCACCCGAAATGGAGCTCTACAAATGCAGGACAAGGGTATTGTAGGGAATATCTTGGCCTTCATTTAGTTGTACAGTACTGAACTTTATTAAATTAAATTGATAATCGCAAGCGAATTGTCATCGAATTGCCATCGAATTGGCCATCGAATCGGGCGCTTCAAAAAACAAATCCTACGTTTGAATATTTTTACGCGAATTTTCCGAAGCGGTTGTGACAAAAAAGGAATCGAAAAAATAAACGAAGACATATTTGCGAACATTTGTGAGATACACCATTCAAGAAAACTTACTCGAGTATAAAGTTAGTATTTTGAATCGCAAGCGAATCGCCATCGAATTGCAAGCGAATTGCCATCGAATTGCAAGCGAATCGCAAAAATTGTTAATTTAATAAGGTTCAGTACTGTACCCTGTCGTTAGGAACTACATTGATTGACGCTCAAGAGAGCAGGCACGTTCCTGTATTTAGTGTAACTTTTATACGAAAAATTAAAATAAATGTGTTGTTTGTGTTTCAAACAGTGTGTTGCTTAAAGCAACATATAAGTAAAAGCAGAAAACTCCTTAGAATGTTTCTGTTTCATTGCGATTCCTGCTTTAACCCTTTACCCTATAGCCGGTTTAAGTTTTGAAAAAGGGTGACTATTTGAAGCAGGTTGAAAGTAAAGCAGAATGCGCATTAAGGCGCATTCTGCTTTACTTTCAGTCTGCGTTAAGCTATTATCTGCTAGAATAAAGAAATCATTCCTTATGATTTAATTATATTCATGACTGTATAAATTGGAACTTTTTTCTTCAGCGGAAGAATAAAATGAATGAGCTAAAAGACGTTTTTGTGGGGTAAAGGGTTAAGCGGAAGTGATGTTTTGTATTAGTTGTTGTAAAAGAAGGCTTTATGAGTACAGCAAATATGACCGCTTAATACATGATTGACAGTACATGTTCGAACTCGAGCACGACAATCCGTTAGCAGAGACAAATGCATATTTCATAGCAGTATATGACAGTTTCAGTTTGAAAGACAAGTTAACACTTTGAACGGCAAAATATAATCAGCTGAAACATTTTGGTATATTCTTTGTTATTCAACTTCAGACTCTCAGCATTTGGACTGTGAAAATGACGACGCGAATGTCAAACAGTTTGGGTCCCCGATCAGAAGCCGTGATACTATGCTTATGATCAGGATCTCAATGCTTTTTGAAAATTTAGATGCATTCACTAATGGCAAGGGAAAGGGTTAACTTGGGTTTTAGAGACATTAATAAATTTTACAAGGGTTTGAAATTATTTGCATAGGACATATAGAAATATTGATCTGACATTGACTTGAACAGCCAGTAAAACTTGTCTCCCTTTCTGTTCTTCTTTGTCCTAAACCAAAGAGCGACTTTACGTGAAACTATGGTCCAATCTATAGACACTTAAGTGACGTCATTTGACCTGTGAACTTAACTGCAGACGGACCATTCTCAGATTCCATTGGTTCGACAAACGGAGTTCCTTTGCCGACCTTATTACGCATGCGCCGACCACATTTTTGGCTGACTCAAGGTTAGAACTATAGTTCCACGTGAAGTCGCTCTAAAAGGATTGCAAAGGCAGTAAGCGATAATGAGATTGGGAAACATCGGCTAGTATCGGGGTATATCGGCACTATATCGACTGTGCAAGACAGATTCTTATTACAGACGACACTCGATAATTGGAACTGGCATTCGTTCGAACATACCTATATTTCAAAATTAAACGTAGCTTAGCCGTAAGATAAGAATATCATTTGTTGATATTTATCGTTAACGAAATTTAAAATAAATTATCGCACTATATAGTATATCATAGTGGGATGGATAATTGTAGGTATGGTTATAAGTTGAGGAGAATAAGTGATCGCTAGAACGTAGAGTACCGAAAATAACTGGCAATGGTCTGATCAATCAGAGTAGAACTACCATAATCATTTCCTTAAATTCTTAACTGAAGCTTTCTTAACACTAGCCGACAGCTTTAACCCAATACACCTTTTTACGCCTTAAGTTAATTCCTCTACTGAAGAAAGTAGTTTCAATTTCTATTGTCACAAATAAAAAAATCATTACAACGTTTTTATATTCTAGCAGATAATAGCTTAAAGCAGGCTGAAAGTAAAGCAGAATGCGCCTTAAGGCGCATTCTGCTTTACTTTCAACCTGTTTTAAGTTGTCACATATCTTCAAAACTAGAACAGGCTGTGTGGTACATGGGTTAGTACTAGCCGAGAGTTATAGACAAACTGTCTAGGTGAGCATATAGTGTAGACCCTGACCTAATAGTTTCTCCTGGAGATCCTGGAATTTGTTTTCACAGTGCTCATGCCTCTTTTTTGTTTATGTAAATTGGAAATTCCAGTTCTGTTCAAAATGATTTCTTGAAGAACTCCAATTATATGTTGCTGTTTCGTAGTTTTCATGCCCCTTTACGACTTCGTCGGGACATATAGATTTTGCTCTGTCTGTCTGTTTGTGTGTCTACAACTATAATCGTGGCCATAACTTTGGTAACTTGTGTAATGTAAGATCAAGTTCATTTCTAGGGGTCAGCTAGACTGAAATTTTGAAACTATATGTGATATAAGCTTCATATTGGCCATAAGGTTAATGTCATTTCACCCATTACCCCATAGCTTGTTTCTAGTTTTGAAGATATGGGACAACTTAAAGCAGGTTAAAAGTAAAGCAGGTTGAAAGTTAAGCAGGTTGAAAGTAAAAACTTTAAGCCTGCTTTAAGTTATTATCTGCTAAAATATGGATTATATTTCTTATGATTTTTATTTGTGACAGTATAAATTGAGAAGAGGAATTAATTAAAGACGTGAACAGGCGTACTTATGGGGTAATGGGTTAAAGGTCATTATCACATCAGGCGACATATCGCACCAGACGACACATTTGCTTCACAAACTGTTTAAAACTCATTTAAGGAATAATTCGAATATTTATTGTATTCATGGAGGTATGAAAAAAAAAACTGGTAACACTGTATGAAACCGCGAAGCGGTTTCATACAAAAGTGTGACCAGGTTTTTTTTTCATACCTCCATGAATACAATAAATATTCCGAATTATTCCTTATAATTTAATATCACTTCTGAATTTACGAAAGTAGTTAAATAGAGAATCTGACGCGAATGTTCTTTTTTAACGCTTTTAAAACGTAGGTTGTAGTCCCTCCGCCATATATATTTTCCGCCAAAACGCGACGTTGTTATGTAGTAACGCCGACGTCAATGACGTCATTTGGCATCCTGCTTCATGCAGCGCTTGTGAAGAGCAGTTGGACTAAGGGAAAGTAGTCCTGACAAGGCGTGGCCTGAATTTTATTTTTTTCATGGAGATATAAAACAAAAATTACAGCCAATCAAAGCTAACCAAATGTAATGAAAACAAACAATATTAAATTATTAGGGGTTTACCCCCCAAAGGTTACCCACGATTCCGCGAGAAAATAACAACAGAACAGAACAGAACACACCAAGCTAAGCAATGAAATCCCGAGTGCTGTCTCGCTTGTACCACGTGACGTACGATACTTGAAATTTCGGCACACTCGAATCACTACAATCGCAGCGTTTCGATCCTTTTTTATTTATTCTTTTTTTGTATGGAATTGTAATTTGAAAACCCACTGTCGTTTATTCGTTTCCCGAAGGGAAACGAAATTGTATAGAGTTGTTTAAAAAATACTGGTTGAAAAAAACGACACCAGAAAAGAAATACAAAATTTTACGTAAAGACTCGGGAATTTCCGTAGTAGTCGTCTGCAAAATCACAGCTCGGTTGACACTTGAAAGACAGTCATCTAATTAACGAAATACAAGCTACAAGACTTCAAGTCATGTAAATGATGTATGGGACATCAGAAATTAGAGTGGGTGGATATTTTTGGAATTCTGTTTATTGTTCTTTGTCAGCCATGGTCGTCGATGAAGAGGCGGTTGTTTATTATAATGCAAGAACATTACATATTACCGGACAGTATCCGGGTCCCGGACAACGAAGCAACAACCCATATTTTTGTCCCATGTATCATTTTGTACCCACGACATATACGTTTTCGTGCAAATTTTACTAAAATATGTATGACTAGGGCTTATTTTGACACAAATCCAAGTGACCATGGTGACCTTCAAATGTAAACATTTTAGCACACCAAAATGTTCAGCGTCAATGATCTCTTTAATTCTTTCATGCCTACAATAGTGCAGTTAGATAGAAACATCTTCCTTGATATGCAGCCAGCACAGAAGTTTAATGAGTGGAGGAGTATCATGGAGGTACCGGTTTCGGTGCACTTAAGGTTCAAACTGATCATGGTGATGAGAAATCATAAAAGTCTATGAAACCAATTATTCCTACCTTTGTAATCAATTGTCTCGGTTATTCCGTGTAAAAAATATTTCCAAAATATTATATATTTAGCGCTATCGCCACCGTTTTAATGACGTAGTCATTTTGTGCTGAGAACGTTTTGTGGTACCTATTTCAGTGAGGGTTGGTTTTCTATTCTATTTATTACTTCTACGCCATCAATTCTGATGATGATTATGAGAAGGGGCACTTTTTAGGTGCACCATTGGGACTGTACCCGGCCGGTCACTTTATCCTGACACCGACGAACCAGTCGTAATGCTAACCCGAAATCCTGAGCGTCAAGGAGGGAAGCCATTACTACCAATTTTCAAGTCTTTGGTTTGACCCTGCCGGGGATTGAACCCGCAACCTCCTGCACTGCAAGTGGACGCTCTACCACTGAGCTATACAGGCAGTCCTACTTTATCGAAGTACAGGCTGGATCAAAAGTATGTGACCAATAAAAAACATTATAAGAATCTCTCCTGTAAGTTTTCCCACCTATATAAATATTAAAGATTAGGATGTTCTCCCCCTTGAATATATAATTGTCGATTCCTTGCCTGTACTGCCTCTCTCCCCTTTGAATAGGAAAACCAACACCAGTAAATTTTCAGTCATTCCTTTATGAATTATGTTGGCCTTTGTTCCAATTCAGTTCTGCAAGGAGGGGTTACTCAATTTTGACAAGTATACCCTGTAGGCTGTTTTCCTCTTTTTTATTTCTTTTTTATCTTGACAAAAGCTTCCTTGACTTGAGATTGTTTTAAATGAAGTTTAACAGACTTTTGCAACATTATTGTCAAATAAATACAGAAGACGGCCACAGCAATGTCTCTTTGCAATGTACTGGTGCATCAGAAGACACCCCCCCCCCCCGGGCCGCTGCACCTTTTTTTAAAGGTTTTCATTAGATCCCAGCGACCATTACAGTATACATGACATGTCGGTTGTGCTAAATGGGCATTTATGGATGGTCGCGACTAATTGGTAGGATATCATTTAAGCAATTGTTGACTGCGAAAATATATAATGTATAATCCTATGCCTCTATGATAAGCATAGTTTTCATAAAAACGCAGCTCTTATGTTTGTATATAATCAGTGGCGGCTATCTAGACAGAACCTAGGTTGCATTTCTGCCCCTGTTTGTGGGTTTACAGTTTTGCAAAGCTGCAATCTACTAGTTCAAATAAAAGAATGGATGCTTCCATGTCTGGTGCGACAGAAGAAAAGTCAAACACCATACACCTCATTCAACTCTCTTGTTGTTTAATGCATGCAACTGAAGACCCACTGAGTGTGTATAAAATGCATGTGACAGCTTAGAGAGCAGGATGAAAGCTGTAAAAACAGGAAAACTTCTATAAATTTGGATCTGATCAGTGATTAGAACTCAAATTTAATATCCAGAAAGTGTATATAGGACATATTCTGCAAGAAATCCTGATTAAATCCTATAAAAATGTTTGAAAATCTGCAAATAAAGCAGTGTTTGATACAGGTTATAGCTAAATACAGGACAAAAGTAAAGCAGAAACTGAGATGGCCAAAATGTCTTTTCACTGAAGTGTTTCATTTAATTCCAAACCCAAAAAGGTGTATATTAGACAGATTCTGCAAAGAGAACTATTAAATGCATTGAAAATGTTTGAAATTTCCGCAATAAACAGTCAATATTGTGTTAAGCGACTACTAAAAATGTACAAATAGCAGTCTTTGATACAGGTAACTGGTAATAGTTTATTACAGGACAAAAGTAAAGCAGATGGCCCAAATGTCTTTTCATTGAAGTATTTATTATTTCCCCAGTCAGAAACTGTATATATAGGACATATACAAGAAAAAACATTGACAAGCCATGAAATGTTTGGAAATGCTGCATTAAAAAGCCAATTCTGTGTTAACCAATCCCTCAAAAGTGTATTAGTAGCAGTATTTGATACAGGTTAAGGCTAAATTAGTAGAATAATAAAGCACAAACGTAAAGCAGCTGGCCAAAAGGTATATTTAATTATTTATTTACTGAAGTATTTGAATAAAGGTTGTGCTTTACTCCATCGATACACCTATTTACACATTTACTTTGTTCCTCCACTGGAGAAAATAGTTACATTTATACAGTTATATTATATTATGTGCAATATTTCCTATATCCTAGCAGATATCCTATGATGTGACAATTTGGAAATAGTTGACAATTTCAACAGTGTTTAGACCTCAAGATCCATAACCAGGAAGTGTACTTTAGGACATATCTTCAAATAAAAATCAAAGTGAAAATTTAAAATAGTGAAAAACTGAAAAAAGTGTGAAAAATCAGTATAATGACATTTTGGAAATACTTGACAATTTCAACACTTCCTGAGAGCATACCTGCACTTCTTCTAAAGCTACCTGGCCTTAAATTTGTTTTATTACAATAATAAAACAGATTTAATGCCAGAAGGTCCAAAATCCTTAAAAAAAGCTGATGGGAAGAAGTATGGTGTAAACTTTGTGCCATTAAATTTTTCAAAATAAGTCTTTCTCAAGGTTGCTAATGTCTCCCCTAACGCCAGTGTAGTTTAATTGGCAAGAACGTCCTCTTTAATGGAGGGAGGTCTGGGTTCGAATCCCAGTGCTGGCTATATAAAAAAAAATGTTGACAAAAGCTTCCTTGAGATTGTTTTTAATGAAATTTAACAGCCATGTGCACAGAAAATTCTCCAATATATCTGAAATATCCACTAGTGTGTGTGAAATAAGAAATGAAAACATGACTTTTATGGTATTGTTAATGATATATTCCTATTAATCCCTTCTATCCACCTTTTCCGTGACGCTGATAATTTATAATACAAAAGTGGGTAATTTCTATTTGGGCTGAGTAGCCCCTATACTAATATTAGAGATCTATATTTTTAACTCTGTTTCCAGATTTTAAAAACGATCGTGGGTAAACCCCATTGAAGGCCATGCCTTATTTCATATAACGATATAACTGAAGTCCAGGCTCCGAGGTTATAAAGCGTTTCAGCTGAGTCTGAGTGTGTTCCCAAGCATTTGATTGGTCAGATTTGAGCCTAGGCTCAAATCTGACCAATCAAATGCTTGGGAATTAGTTTAGACTCTAGACAAAAGCTTTATAACCTCGGAGCCATGTATCAATAATTTATATTTGAGAAATGAAAACAGAAATCAATTTTGTAAAGGATGTGACGTCATGGTAGTAAAGATGATGTGATACTCGGTATCAGAGACTCTTTTTATGAAACGTCGTACGGCAAAAATGGTCGTAAGTCAGATTCTAAAATTATAAATAATTTTTTATTTCTCCATCTAATCCAGCCTTGTAGATTCCAAAGAGATGTTAAAAGACCAGATTAGATGGAGAAATCAGAAATTAAGTGTATTTTAAAGTTTTGACTTACGACCGTTTCTGTCGTGCGACGTTTATAAAACAGGCCCATGATGAGGACCCACACTGTGTGTAAATACAATATAACACTTGTACAGTGGAGAATCTGTTATTCTTTCCCAATAAACGCGTTTACGCTAAATCTATTATTTGCAGTGTAAATAGTTTGGGAAACCCGGCGTCTGATCAGGCTCTAAACTGTTTGCCACCAAGATAAACATGAACTATCAGAATTGTCCAAAAGTTGTTCTTTTCTACGTTTTAGCGCTTTGCGTTTGCGTACGTTTGCGTTTAAACGGGAAAGAATAACAGATTCTCCACTGTAACACTTGTACTTAATGTAAGAAGGCTAATTGGTTAATAAAGCAGCCATGTGTTATTAATGTAGGAAATGGGTTTGTTTACAATCAATCTTTTTTATAAAAGGCCATGAAGTGTCACGAAAAGACATTTTTCAGGAATGGGTAACGCCTTAAAACGGCGGTTCTATGACGAAAACAATCCATAAAATAGTGCCTTGTCACTGGTAATGTCTAAAATCTTAAAGAAATTAATCAAAAGGTAAAACGATAAACACTTTCAATCCTAGCGACGAGTAGAAACTAAGTAAAACTAAGTAAAGCTCTTTTTCCTTTAATTACCCAAAACTGTCAATCCTAACCTATCAATTTCTTTTCATATTTTGAATTGCCTTTGTATGGGCTTTCATCTAGTACAATATAAGAAAAAGTTAGGTCAATTTGTGTATGAAGTCTTACTTTGGGTGGTGACGGTGGAGAGGGGTTTGGGGCATGCACCCCGGGAAAGTTTTGTTCCCTGGTAATTTATGATGCGCTCTGAGGGCGTTTCCAGCATTTCAAACAGGTACAATACCAACATTAATCTATGTAAAAGAAATGACTCAAAATGTCAAAAATACTTTATCTAGGATACCACATTTTCGACAGGTTGTATTCCAGCTATTATTCTCTAACCTCTACCCAACCCACTTCTATAAGTATACGCACTCTTACCAGGGGTGTCCGGGGAAAAGATATTCCTAGATGATCTCTGGTGCTTTCTGAGAGCGTTTTGCGCTTCAAAACGGGTAAAATACTAATACAATTCTATGTAAATATTGAACTAAAACTAAGATAAATTGGTCATACTATAGAATACGATGTAATATGTTATGACGTTGTCTTTCAGCTTTTATCTTAAAAACATACTTCTACCCCTCCTACAAGTGAACACACTGTCACTAGTGGGTCCGAGGGTGTGCTCGGTATATTTCTAGATGGTCTCTGATTTGGGGGCATTTTGCACATTCAAAACAGGTAAAAATACAATCATAAATTTATGTAAATTATTTAAGGAATAATTCGAATATTTATTGTATTCATCGAGGTATGAAAAAAAACCTGGTCACACTGTATGAAACATGCAGCGCTTGTGAAGAGCAGTTGGTCTAAGGGAAAGTAGTCCTGACAAGGCGTGGCCCGAATTTTATTTTTTTCACGGAGTTATGAAACAAAAATTACAGCCAATCACAGCTAACCAAATGTAATGAAAACAAAAAATATTAAATTATTGGCACATGTTTTGGTGGCCCATGCCCCCGAGCTCCACTGTTCCTACGGGCCAGCTTGCGGTATTTGGGTTTGGGGTATCGTGCTAAAGTGACAGGCATTCTTGTAGTAAGTAGCCACCTAGTAGCCACCTAGTTGAAAACCTATTGATAGTCTCAAATACATGTGGTTGCTTAACAGATGGTACACATAATGCATAAAGCTCCTATAGACATCTGACAAATGTCAGCAGTCACATGTTCTAAACGGTATCCAATCAATTAGGTTCGTTTATAGTTCTACTTCTACTATATTGATTGTATTCGAGCCATAGACCTTACAGGATGATATTGACAAAAAATGTTATGTTTCCATTAACGTTGAGTCAATGATAACTGTTAAAAATTACGGTAAAAACGATATTCATTAATATGTGATGTATTTTTAAAATATAATTTGTCTGTTAACCCTTTCAAATTTTCCGTGAGTTATATACCCCTTCACCGTTTCACTGTCGCCTGCTTCAAATTTTTTGTCTGCAAATATGTATAAAAATAAAAAGTAATGAGGCAGTATGACTGAAGAAAAAGTAAAACGAGTGTCAAACAGTTTGGGTCCTGATCAGACGCCGCATTACGCGGCGTCTGATCAGGACCTAAACTGTTTGTAAACCCGATTTGAAGCGTCATGAGAGTGAAAAGATTAAAACGCATGTATTTGGAAAGAAATAGATCTGGTATGTCCAACTGTGTACTTTTAACAAATCGTTCCTGTCATTTTTATGAAAAAACAAATTTAACAAAAAGACTAAGGCCAAATAAAAATATACCCGTGTTTCCTATTACATGCTCAAAAAAATTAGGGACGGACGGTCGGAACTTTTTTTTTATATATAAACATACAATAATACATATAACTTTCTGATGGCGTAGTAGTGACTTTTATATGACACATGGATTAATGATATTTTGCAATGTGTTGTATGTATGTTAAATGTGTCATTGATATGTGCTGTCTGCATGTTTAATGTGTCAATGGTTAACTTACTAGCATATCATATCTTCAAGGAAGCTACTTTATGACAGGTTTTGTGAGGTTGGGCGCCCCTAAACCCAGGTTTAAATCCCCAGTGGTTGTTAATAATTAATTAATTTATAGTTAATTATTGATTGCTACTGACCGTACCAAGGCGGGCTCCTATATTCACTTTGCTTTATGTTTGTCTTGCGTGTTGTTTTATATTTAGTGTGTAGATGAAGGAATGGTATTGCGTGTGTGTGTGTGTTTGTTGTGGTATGACTGTGTGTGTGTGTTCTGCTTGAGAGGTGGGTGTATTGTTTGGGTTACGTTTCCTGCTTGAGTCTTTCGTATTTATTTAGAGAAAATTTCACTTCGAAATTAGCTAAATCTTATTTAAAAATCAATTTTTAAAATACCTAAACGTCTATAAATTAGCTTTTTAAACAGTTTAACGGAGAATATCTTCTACTACACGCTCCTCAAAAAACGATTGTCGCAAAAATGACCGACGTTTGCCAACACATTTTTCGAAAAGTGAAAAAAAAGTTAGGGTCGGGGGAAAAACTAGGGTCGGTCGGATTACCGGAAACACTGGTACTTTTTTATTTGGCCTAATGGAGCAATACTTGAACATGACTGTATCCATTACGAATGCATCAAACACAAAAGCCCGTACCGTCTTGGTTCCGATGTCTACCAGATTTGTGCTCTGCAAGCTGTTCACGATGTTTTTTTCTTGAGTGAAAATGTTTATTATTCCCATTCATCGCGTCTTTGCGTAATTTCTGATTTAAACCTTTAAATGTTAGTAATGAGTATACTTGTCATTTACAATAAGGTGTACCAGTGAAGAGTACACTTGTCATATTCAAATAGTGCAGCTCAGATCATAGGACTCAACCCTATAACCAGGGTAAGCACTGTGTTTTGTGTTTTTGTAATTTATTGCCCAAAGCAAGCATAAAAGACAAACATGGAATATTCTTAATTGGAAACTAGAATTGTCTATTCAAAGTCTCAGGGTGAATGATTTTAATCATCACAAACGCTAATGACAACTAATACTGTGTCGCAATGGAATATACACTGTTAGACGCCATCATATTTGCGGCTAGTATCTGCTTGGCATCAGGCATGGATTGGAAACCAAACACGACCTCGACACAGTCCAATGACATTATTTTTCTTCAGCTCCACCCATCTACCTTGGAGAAATGTTTGGATACATGCTTTTACAACAAAGACTGTCAACTAGTTGAATTTACTCGTTTGGCAAACTTCTGCGAATTACGAAATACACAGGTGCCACATGAAGAAAGAAATGACAATGGAGTTGAATACATTCATCGTAGTGAAATAAAGAAGGTAGGTTAGAAGGACCGGTAGCGACATTTTTACTATGTCACGTCAGAGTTCAAACTTCAAACTCTACACACCCTAAATAAATGCTTTTAAGCTGTTGTTATAACATAACATATTAATCCTTTTTTGCATTAGAAAGCAGGGGCCCGTTTCTTAAAACTTCGTCTGACAAAAACAGTAGTATGAAAAAAAACACACTTAGACCAGGTTCCCCTTAGATTAGAAAAGGACTAATAGAATATTTAATCATGGACGATTCCACTTTACGCAAATAGGTTATGCTAGCTCGAGTTATCGTTGTCCGACTTAACTATATTTCAGAGGCGACTGGGGCGACTGGGACAATGGACGGCCAACCCTTCTCAATTTCATCACACGAAAGGTAATCAGTATCCTTTTGAACACTAGCCACACATATAGGCGTGCTTCCCAAATAGCGTACCTGTCGTATGCATAATATGGTAGAAAAATATCAGATGGATCCTACAGAAACCCCTTGAATAGGATCTTCACTGTTAAACAAATTGCAATGCATTGGCAAAGCAACACTGTATAGTCAAAAATGGACTAGAATAAATTAACAACAGGAATAGAATACGTGTAGTTATATGATAAAAATGTTTGAATTCGCTCTCATCTAGTATTTCGACCTCTTAACCCTTACCCCCTTAAGGCACATTCTGCTTTACTTTCAACCTGCTTTAAGTGGTGACCTGTCTTTAATATTATAACTAGGCTATTAGGTAATGGGTTAAAACCTTTATCAATGATAATCGAGTCCAACACCTCTTCACAATTATGCTACAGGTATTTAACTATAAGATAAAAGAGAATAACGACTTAGTATCACATAACACCGTCTCTGTCAGTATAATAAAGCCATTAAATATATTTGATATTTCACTGGTGAAATTGTGGACTCCGACCCGTCTTGTTCGTTCACAACCGCTGCAGGAAGCGGGTCTCAAATGGCGTCATTCGTGATGACGTTTCCATAAATAACGTCATATTTTGAAGGACAATACATATGGTTGAGGGACTGAAAAGTACGGTTTCAGTTAACTTTACATGTTATAAAATGTTAATGTGATGAAATTAATCCCCAGTTGTGCTCATTACTTATTTCTAATAAACTCGTTGACTAAAATAAATACGTCAAGGCTTGCGTCATATTACATGTACTTTAGTCAACTCTGGGAATAGAATGATAAACAACGAGCACTCATGTAAGATTCTCCGATTTATTTAATAAATACTAGAAGTCAATTTCCTAAACCCTTCATACAAATTCATATACAGTTGGACCCCTCTAAACCGGATATGTGTGGGGACAACATAAAGTTCCGGTTTAGAGGGTTTCCAGTTTAGAGCGGTCTTAAACCATTTACTATAATATGTTTATAGTATGGAAGATAGCTGACAACTTAAAGCAGATTAAAAATAAAGCAGAATGCGCCTAAAGGCGCATTTTGCTTTAATTTCATCCTGATTTAAGCTGTCATCTGCTAAAATGTATAAAGTGGAACTTTTTTGTTCCTTGACGTAATAAACAAAGACTTGAAAGGCGTATGTTTAGTGTAATGGTTTAAAATAAAGAAGGGTAGGAAACGGGACCAAAGGTTTTGTCCGCTTTAGAGAGAATTCCGGTATTTAGAGGTTCTGGTTTGGAGTGGTTAGACTGTACTTGAATATCAATGTATGTCATGGTATTACAAGTAACTTTCCTCGTGTCTTTGTAGGAATATTTCAAAATAGATATGCAGGGGTGATCTAAATACATGGCAGTATTAGACGATACAGCATTATAGTCTGTACGTTATAACAAACATTGAAGATATTAGCAAACAGTTTTAGTCCCTAATGAGACACCAAAATATGACGTGTCATCCGGGACAATACTGTTTGCAAAGTCGTCTTTTGTTGACCATAGGTATATACATGTATAGGTAAAAAGCATTTAATACGAATTTGAATCGTTCTCAAGTCTTTGATATTTTAGCAAAACCAAACCCCGCTTTATAACCTTAGAACCTGGCAAAATTGGGCTAATATCTTATTTTATAGTGTAAAACATGTATTTTTAAGTCTGCCCATTATCGGACTTTAACGGGTTTCAACAACTGGGAAATAGGAACCAGCCAGGTGATCGGGTTATAATTGGTAACTATGGGAACGAGACATCCAACTACACATTTGCAACGTTCGTATGTGGGGAAACAGGAGCATGGGTCCAGACAAAATGCAGAAACGAGGCCAAATCGAGGGTTGCAGGTTTGAAGTAGTTTCCACAAATTTGTTATTTCCAGAAAGTTCAGAGTAAATTTATTTGACCTTGGCCTATGCTTATAAAGCGTTTGACGTGAGTCTGAGATCATTCTCAAACTCTTAATTGTTTGGATTTGAGAAAAACGCTCATGCTTGCCCAATGAAAAAAACTGAAAACGATTAAAACCCATTACCCCAAAGCCAGTTTCTAATAATTGAAAACAAGTTACTACTTAAAGCAGGTTGAAAGTACAACAGAATGCGCCTTATGTGCATTCTGCTTTACTTTCAGCCTGCAATAAGCAAAGATCTGCTTAAGTAAAGAAAATATTCATAATTGTGTAAATTAGAACTATTCTATTTTCCTAAATTGATAAATAAACTAGGGGCGTAAAAAGGCGTATTTATGGGGTAATGGGTTGACACACATCTCAAACGCTTTACAAGCATATATGAAGATGTGTTTATAGCGCATTCTCGAATGGTCAAACAGTCTGAATCAAGAAACAATTAATTATTCGGCGGATTTCATTATAATCTTTTGAAACAGTTACATTTGGAAATCTTTCAGATTTTTACCGCTGTCAGTGTGTGCATAAAACATGTTCTTTACAATAAGGTTACGTGCTTATAAAGCATTTGAGATGAATCTGAGATCGTTCTAAAACTTGTGATTTATCAAATTTGAGCATTTGCAAAAAGCTTACCATACAAAAGCTCGAAAACAATTCACACTCAATTCAATCGTTTTATAAGCATAAGGCCTACATGTAGATCAGATCAAATCCAAACGCTATTTACTAAATGTTGTCATTTTATCATACAGCAAAATATCTCTTTGACGATCACTGAATTCAGTTGATCGTTTGGTATATTGCGCAGGTGTTTGCTTAAAGCAACGCGAAAATTAGAATCGTTTTGTTTTACAGTTCTCCCTCCCTACAACGGCAATCTGAAAAAATCTATTCCCTCCTTACAACAACGCTTGCCGCTGTTCCAAAAACAAGTCAATTATGTCCATCATTTTCTCGGCTACAATATCACCTGCTTAACATTTTCGTCTGCGGTTTTTCTCATAGTTATATATTGGACATTTTGACAGATAACACACAAAGACTTAATGCAGAGTGACAAACAGCTTGAATCCAGACCGCGCAGCGCGGCGTTTGATAGGGTTGAAGCTGTTTGTCAATTTAAGTCGATTTCCCTTCCTATAGCAACCCCCTCCAAACAACGCACACATTCTTTGTCTCTCATTAGGTTTTGTTTTAGAGGGGGAACACTGTACAACTCTCCCTCTCTACAACGACATCCAATGGGAGACAACTATTGTGTGCGGTGTTCGGAGGGAGTCGTTATAGGGAGGGAAATTGGCTTACTTTTGCAAACAGCTTGAATCAAGATCAGACGCCGCGTAACGCGGCGTCTGATCTGGATTCAAGCTGTTTGTCACTCGACATTAAGTATTTTTCTGTCAAAATGGCCATTATGTAACTTTGAGAAAAATGGCAGTCAACAATTTTAAGCAGACGACTTTACAGCCGTAAATAGGTTGGATATTATTCTTCTGGGAAGGGAACTGCGTTAAGCAATACAATCAATTACCCTTCTTTTTATTGTTGATTGAAGGGTTTTGCTGTATGGCGTTCGTATTTAATTTAAATTCTAAGTTTTAGTCTACCAACTTTTTGACCGTTTTTGACCCCTCATGGCATGTCGTGTAGACGGGTTACATCCACCTGATTTGTGTTCAATCATATTTTAGAAATTCTAGGGGGGATGTAAAGTCGAAAAGCTCAAATTAAGGTCAGAAATGAGGTCAAAGGTCAACGGGTGCAGATTTTTGCATACCATAATATAAACCTAACTTTATTTACATTTCAAGTATATCAAATTAACTATTATTGGTAACAATTTGTTCACATATGTCTGTAATTGCTAAATATTATCAAAAATTAAAATATTACAGTCACTGTCCTTTTCCAGGGGCAATAACTCTGATTTTCCTCTTTCTTTTTTTATAATTTTATAGTTATTTTTTCGTTATTTTTGTCTATATTCTTATAACATCAAATTATTTTTATGTTTCTTTACACCTTTGACATAAAGCAACAATGCCATATGCAAATGTAAGTAAATATTACAGCCAATGCCCTTTTCCAGGGGCAATAACTCTGATTTTTCTCATTCTCTAATATTTTTTATGGGAATTTGTTTTTGTTATTTATTGACTGTTTTCTTATAACATCAAACTTTTTTATGTTTATTTACACCTGTGGCATAAAGCAACGATTCAAAATGCAAATAAAAGTAAGTATTAAAGTCAATACTCTATTCCAGGGGCAATAATTCTGGTTTTTCTGTTCCATATTTAATTTTTAATGGGAATTTGTTTTCGTTAGTTTTTTACTGTTTTCTTATAACATCTAATGTTTTTAATGTTTGTTTACACTTTTGACATAAAGAAGCAGTTCAATATGCAAATAAAAAATACTATTACTGTCAGTGCTCTTTTCCAGGGGCAATAACTCTGGTTTTTCTATTCCTATTTTATATCTAATAAGAATATATTGTTTGCGTTATTTTTTACTGTTTTGTTATAATATTGAACTATTTTGGGTTTACTTAGTACACTTTTAATAAAAACAGCAGTTTAATAATCAAATAAAATGTAATCGTACAGTCAATCTCCTTTCTAGGGGCAATAACTCTGGCTTTTCTCTTTCTTTTTTATGATTTTTTTGTTTGTTTGTTATTTATTGTCTGTTTTACTAATTGTATGTACATGTATATCTACATCATTGACATGAAGCAGCAATTCAGTATGGAAATTCATTACTGAAATATGCGTTTTATGGTATAAATACAGACAATCCCGTTATAAATAACCAAAATATTGGATTGTGTGCGATGCCAAATGAGTTTCTCTTAAATTCACTTTGGGGAAATTATCATTATATTAAGTTTTACTTTCTTAGGAACACTGGATTGGAATGAACAAACAGAATGAATGACTGTGTTAGGTTCGAATTGCTATAAAATGTCATCATTGGTTTTGTGACAAATCCAAGGGTTGTCACTATTTACTTGGCTAAAACATGGTGTTTTACAATTTTATGACGGGCAATTGTGCTTTTTCGTCTGTAAACGTGTAAATTCAACACAAACCAAATGAATTAGATGTAAATATTCAGTATACTTATTCACATACTTTGACGTACGGTTTTACAAATGAATGTTTACAATATCAATATCCTTTTAGGGATATTTGAACGAAGAAGAACAATCACAAACCATTCACTCGTGGTATCATTTGACCAAGCTTGCTAAGAACTTTACAGAACTTTCATCGCCAATTCGATGTACTTAGACATGCATAATGCTTTGTTATGAAACAATCAGATCACCGATCTACATACATTCAGTTTACAATGACGCGTCTAGCAAAAGTATGCGGGGATTCTAATACAGACGCATGCTACCAATTAATCTGAGTTACACAGTTTGTTGCCTCACAACCACATTAATACATGTATACTTGTTATAGCAAGCACATCTTGCCGAGCTGCACATTGTCTTGCAATTGCAAGACGCGAGTTGCATGTATGCCATTGGGATACCGGTAGATTGTTTTTCTTTTATCCAATTGGGAGTGATACATAGTTATAGTGGGGGTCCAAGGCTGTCTTGACTTTCATGAGTTGCCTATATCGGCATGTGTCTATATACCAGTAAAAGTATGGAAACCTAAGATGTTTTGTCGAACTTGAGTGCCTCATATATTTTGATAACAAGGAATCATCCCCTTTGCTTTGCTGTACCAGATAACATCCATGTTACTACGTCATTTATACAAAGCATCAACAGTATTAGGATTGTCTCCCTGCATATTACAATCAGACGTTCAAACCGCTTGCGACAGCATCCTTAGCATGGAATATCATTCTAGTGTCAGCTTTTTCATGATCGGCCGACAACTTATCAGCATGGAAGCTATTTGACTTTGCATTTATAACGCCTACGAACGTTCCCCCTGCTACAACAAGCAACCCTTCTGGTAATAATGTGTCACTCAGATGATATAAACGCGACAATGTCTTTCTACCTTTCGTCGAGCCCAAGGTATGGCTCTCTGACACGCGGTAGTGTGTCTTCTGGACCTGTGATTTTTTCCAGTGGCAGCTTTGATAGACATGCCCCCACAGTATCAAATATGAAATCAATCCGAGTAGGTGTGCCTGTGAAATGGGAATATACCAACTGAACAAATTCTTGAGCATACTCTCCGAATGTCTGACATTCTTGATGTCTGTCTCGAGCTTGAATAAGAGCATGACCATATACATGTATTATAACACATGTGGATTTCTGAGAGCCATGTATCTGCTGTGCGATTTCAATTCACTGGTCTATTGTCAGAATATCCAAAATTCGGGACTGAACTGTCTGGTTCATTACTCCATTTGATTTTGCCGATGTTAGTGGAACTGAGGACAGCTCATGCTTCAATACATCATCATTCTGCACGGTTATGCCTGAACTAGCTTCATTAAACAGCCATTGTAGGAGTCTGCGGTCAGGTTTTACCTGTTTTGAAACCTGTTGCTTGTCTGATCTCGTGTCTTTATAAATACTTGCTAATGTCTTTGACTTTATTATTTCTAGATTTTTCGACCAATTATACATTAAAAAAATTAAAAGTATTTTTAGGTTATCTATGAGTGATTGCAAATAACATAAAAATTAAATTATCATATCTCTAAAATCTGCACCCAAGACCTTTGACCTATTTCTGACCTTAATACGCGCCTCAGAACTTTACACCCCCCTAGAATTGTTCGTATGCATATGCTGAATATAAATCAAGTGGATGTTGTCCGTCTACACGACATGCCATGAGACCCATTTTCCAGAGCCCTATTTTCGATCCGTAGGCAGACTATTTGCTAAACGTTAAATGGTATTTTTGTAAATAATTTCGTAACTTACTGACAAAATGGGTCATACATTTTACACAGCGTTTTTAAAGTGGTTTTGCAAATGTTTTTTTCATGAGGATGGATGTACAAAAGGAGGGAAACTCAATAAGATTTGTCGTTCGTTTAACCTATTTATACCCAGTGGATTCTTCCATGTTTATATATTAGATTAGTCCATTTTTTATCAGAGGGATGTCTGTCAAAATCTTCATTTTTATTTTGTTTTATATTGAAATTCCAATCAGCAAACAGTGTAGACTCTGATCAGACACCGCATAAGTGCGGCGTCTGATCAGAGTCTACACTGTTTGCATATGTCCCATATATGGGATCGTGGGTACAAATGGGTTAACCCATCCCATTTACATGGAAACTGTTTATGTATATTGCCATGTTCTGTACGTGACTACTTCAGTTTACTATTACTGACACGCCTTTCATGTGTGACATTATGTGCAGGGCTGTTTGGATCACCAGTCGGTATTTATGAGATCTGTTTCCTGTTAATGGAAGAAGTAGTCCTCAAATGCTGGCTCGTATTGGGTGTTAAACGGCCGCTGGAAAACTAGGACAATTAGTATTGATTATCTACCCCTGAATATTAAATTTCAGTTTCTTTATCCCTCCGGTATAGTAGGCGGGTGATTCCTCAAAAGTTGGTAATTTTGCCTACAAAATTTGCAAAATTAGTTTGCTTATAAAATCGTTTACTTAACATGTATACCATAATGCTAGGTTCACACCAACGGCGCTTTGGTGGCGCTTTAAAGCGGCGTGCAAAGCGGCACCAAAGCGTAACAAAGCTTGATTAAAGCGTCAGTGTTGTAATAGATCGTGGGAAAGCTTGGAGTAAAGCGGGACATTCGGCAAGAGCGCCCAATTTTTTTAAACTGTTTAAAAATTTTGGGCGCTCTGTCACGATTTGATTAAAGCGCCTAGAGCGTATCAAAGCTTATCAAAGCTTAACAAAGCGTAACAAAGCTCAGCAAAGCTTGACTCAAAGCGTAGGAAAGCTTAACAGAGCTTGGTTCAAAGCGGGGACTCCATTCTTCACGGTCTGTCACCACTTGACACGCTTCGTTAAGATATCTCAAGATTTGTTACGATCTGGCATGAAGATTTGACACGAGGTCAGACGCTTTCATCAAGATATGACACGCTTTGTTACGATTTGTTACGTTTTTATGAAGGACTCTCATGATTTCCCACGAATTGAGACGCTTCGATCAAGGCTTGACACGTTTTGTTAGGCTTTGTTACGCTTGACAAGCTTCCTCACGCTCTCTCACGCTCTTTCACGCTTTCAAGGGCTAGGATGTAGTTATACAATTGGGAGACAAACATCATGTCTTCTTCAGATAGATAATGCTTTGGTACATCTGAAACTTCTGGATCTTGTTGTTTTGCCATCGTATACTTGAGTCAAATGTACAAAGATTTTGTGGTTCTACTGCATCGTTATATGGGCTCTGGATAAAAAGCGGCATTAAATCGGCGATCTTGACATTTTCCATTGCGTAACAGAGCTGAACAGAGCGTACCAATACACAACAAAGCGCGATAACCGTATCAGAGCCTTATTTAAAGCGCCACAATCGCATCAAAGCGTGATAAAGCGTAATAAAGCTTATAAAAGCGTGATTTCAAGCGCGTCAAAGCGGGATCAATGCGTGAGGAACCGTAACAAGTCGGGAAATGATTCGCCCCGAAGCGGCAACCAATTCGTATCAGAGCGTATCAGAGCTTATCAGACCGTAAGAGATCGTGATGCTTTTGGAAAAGTTAACGAAAATGACGACGCTTTGCTCGCCGATTTAAAGCGCGGCATTCGCCGTTGGTGTGAACCTAGCATAACTATGAACTGTATGTGACTTATAAAGGGTAATGTCCGTGCTGATTGTTCACTAGAAAACTTAATTTTTACCTTTAATAAACGCCAATGACCTGAAAATGTCATAACCGCAACGATCTAAAATTGGAGCTTGTTTTATCTAAAAGTATCATTCGTTCAAGATGTGTGTACATTGATAATATGAATAACGTGTATCTTTTTGTAATGCATCTTGCAAAATCATACATTTTCTCTCAAGATGATGAAAACAGCAAAAAATTGTCTCGAAAGTGTTGCTGCATTTATTTTAATTAACTAAAACCACACTTTATACTATCATTAGGACTACTTTATCAAAAAAGATACAATTCAAACTCACAAAATGGTTGTTCAGATACCAAAATAGGATGATAATGTGATTTTAGCTCGACTTTTTCGAAAAGTCGAGCTATTGTCGTCACCCTGTCGTCTGCGTCTGCGTCAGCGTTTGGGTCGGTTAAGTTTTTAGAATAAGGCTTTTGTAAGAGTTCATTTCTCAATAACTATCAAAGGTATCCAATTGAAACTTGGAATAGTTGTTCAGTATCAAAAGGGCAACTCATTACAACAAGACAAGTAACCCTTGGACTTGTCATGCCTTTGTTTTATTTACTTAAAAATTGCAAATTAACATATCTAAATAACCATGAAATATATTGACTTGAAACTTGGAATACTTGTTTACTATCAAAAGGACAACTCATTACAACAAGACATGTTACCCTGAGATTTGTGTATCCAGAGTTATTGCCCCTGTTTTATTTATTTAAAAGTTGTAAATTAACATATCTAAATAACTATGAAAGAGTTTAACTTGAAACTTGGAATACTTGTTAAGTATCAAAA
Source organism: Gari tellinella (assembly GCA_922989275.2). Lineage (NCBI taxonomy): Eukaryota > Metazoa > Mollusca > Bivalvia > Cardiida > Psammobiidae > Gari > Gari tellinella. The sequence continues at coordinate 11,780,959 of OV277873.1, forward strand.
GGACAACTCATTACAACAAGGTAGGTTACTCTGTGATTTGTAATTTCAGAGAAATTGCCCTTGATTATCTACTTAAAACTTGTAAATTGAAATATCTTAATAACTGTCACAGGTATTTACTTGAAACTTTAAATATTTGTGTTATATCAAAAGGGCAACTCATTCAAACAAGAAAGGTGATGTGCCATTCCAGAGTAATTGCCCTTGTTTTTATTTACATACAACTTGTAAATTGAAATTTCTCAATAATTACCATAGGTATTTACTTGAAACTTTAAATACTTGTTTAGTATCAAAAGGCAACTAATCAAAAGAAGGCAGGTAACCCTTAGTTTTGTGATTCCAGAGTAATTGCCCTTGTTTTGATTTTTTAGACTTTAATTAGATTTCTCGATAATTACCATAGGTATTAACTTAAAACTTTGAATACTTGTTCAGTTTCAAAAGGGCATCACTTTTCAACAAAGCAGATAACCATTGGATTTGTCATTGCAGAGTTATTGCCCTTAGTTGACTAAGAATTTGTATATGAAATTATTCAGTAACTGTAGGAAGTTATTAATTTCAAACTTCCAATATATTTGAATACTTGTTTAGTTTCAAAAGGGCAACTCATTACAACAAGGCAGGTAAAGCAGGCAAATATATCGCCCTTCTTTTGAATTATAGTTTACAGTAGACTGTCCAAGTATGTTTTAGTTGTTGTTGCTTACAAACGTCTATGATCAATAGGGCATTAAACACCCATACACATTCTTTAAGTTTAAAAAATGTAGCCGTCTCAAGTATATGAAAGTCGAGCGTCCAGCACCCGTTTGCGGTGCTCTCGTTTAATGTACATGTATTCCGTTTCAGCAGACCCACGTGACTGTGGTGATATCGGAATGTCTGGATACAGCTATTCCGGGGTATATAAGATCTCCCCTGTCGGCCTCAATGATTCTATAAATGTGTTTTGCGATTTCGATGATACAGATGGTCCCTGGACTGTCATTCAACGACGTGTAGATGGCTCCGTCGACTTCTATCGCAATTTCACCGAGTATCAAAGTGGATTTGGTGACCTTAGAGGGAACTTTTGGCTAGGGCTTGATCAGATATCATCAATATCTCAACAGCGAGACGGAAAATATTCATTGAAAGTTACAGTAGAAGACAATGGGATATGGTTTGCAAAATATTCCCAGTTTCGGGTCTTGGGTTCTTCTACCGGGTATGTGCTACAGGTAGGAGGTTACTCGGGCAATGCAGGTGATTCGTTGACGGCCCGTCATAATGGTCGTCCTTTTTCAACGTATGACAGAGATATGGATGATGCGACAAACAACTGTGCCATGATGTTTATTGGCGCTTGGTGGTATGAGAGATGTCATGACAGCAACTTGAATGGGAAATATGGTGATCCCAAGTATGGCAGAGGCATCAATTGGTACACAATAACTGGGCACGACAGATCAGCCACATTTGTAACAATGAAAATAAAAATGGACGTACAAGTTAAATAGGGTATGGTTTTAAACCGTTTCAGATGGATCTCAGATTGTTATTCAGCTTTTGATTGGTCAAATATGAGCAGTACGCTCACATCTGACCTATTACCAGCTTAAAACTATTTGACACTCAACGCTAAATAAGCATGGAATCAGATTTATGTGCAGCAGTGTAATAAAATGGGTTTGAAACTTCGATCTCTTTCTGAATATTCATATAAAACTCCACCACTATGTATAGTTATCATCGCTTTTCTGCAGAGTAAAAGGACAGGCTCATCTCCTGAAGACAGATCCTATAAGAAATCAGTTCAGATCATGCAGTAGTTGTCTGTCTGGACTCTACACTGTTTCCGAAAAACGTCAATATATGGTGTCATCAGAATTAGGGTGAAACCGTTTTACGCGATATTCTCGACAATGACGTCATCAATTTCATCTACAGTAAAACCTCGCTATTACGACCACTAAAACAAATTGGAATATACAAGTACAGTAAAACCTCGCTATTACGACCACTAAAACGAAGGCTAATTGAGTGTATAATAGACAGGTGAAAGCTTAAAGCAAGGTGACAGTGAAACAGAAAGCTCCTATAGGAGCTTTCTGTTTCACTGTCACCTTGCTTTAAGCGGTCACCTATCGTAAAAACCCTAATAATTAACATAATTTAGTGGTCGTAATAGTGAGGTTTTACTGTATTCTGTTACACCATTATACTTTTAAAGGGCAAATTGCATTAGATAATGACGAACTGATTAGACCCTGTGTGGAGGGATCTACTAGGAACCCTCTGATCTGGATCTACACTCTTGTCATTGTCATGGGCCAAGTATACTACCATAGATATGTGAGTGCTTAATTGTTATATTAGCTCTTATCCAGTCTCTACTTTTCGCTTTGTATTGGTTGGTCTACAGAGTACATAGATTTACGCTGTGGATGTCTTTTTTACCATTTAATTGGTCTCTATAATTTCGTTTCGATAGAGAACATTGCTTAATTTGGTTCAAAAATCTATGATCGGATCATTGTACTGTCCGAAATGTCGGACAGTGAGGCATGGCGGTCACTATGCAGCTAAGTTAGCTCTAATAGACGTATGGTGACCCCTAGACCGCATAATCATAATTTTGGACGACAGATGGGAACATTTTCCTTAACAGGCGACTTGCTTGATATTCGCAAACAATCTGGATTCAGATCAGACGCCGTGTAACACGGCTTATGATCTGCATCCAAACTGTTGGTCACTGGTATTCAACTTTTCTAAAGTCATGAAAACTATTTGTTTTTGGTTTAAAACAGATATTAATTCAGCATGATGGGAGTAAGCATATCATGTCAAATGTAAAATTTGTATATTTGTCGTTTTCTTTTGCATATGTGATATGTGGTTTGTAGTACATGGTGTTCTGTGTATATCCAATGCATATATAGCAATGTACATTTCATGTCATTCTGTTTGTCTATTTGTTAATATGTGTTTGTCAAATTGTGTCATGTTTCTTTCTTCTTATATATCATGCTACATGTACTGTAATCTTTATATCATGCAGGAAATAAAGATATATACTTAACGAGAGTTAATGCACAATGTCATTATACATTTTACCGGTATGGAGCTGTATTCGGATTCAATTCATTTCTTTTTTTTTATTTCTCTCCAACTCTTTTCGTTAGCCTCTATTTTATTTGCTTGTTAGGGTCCAAAGCATTTCAAATGTGGGGTTTGTTTGTTCTTCCATGCATAGCCAGAACGAACACCTTCACATTTTAACAGCTGCATTATTTGTAAAATTCCCCCTAACCCTAGTTAGTCTTACTTTTATGAGGTTATTTAACAATGTCGAGCACAATACTGGGGCCCGTTTCATAAAACTTCGTACGACAAATGTTGTCGTAAACCAGATCACAAAAGTCTCACTTATAATGTATTTCTCCAACTTATCCTATTTTGTTACATCGCTTTGGAATTGTCTTGAAAAGACGATTCCAAAGAGATGCTACAAGACAGGATTAGATAGAGAAATCAGAAATTAAATGTATTTTAAAGTTTTGACTTACGACAACATTTGTCGTACGACTGTTTATGAAACGGGTCCCTGAATTCTATTGGGAAAGTACAGAGCAGTCGTAATCCATATTTGGACCAGGCGATAGCCGAGTCCAATATGGATTGTGACTGCTATGTTCGAGTCCTATTAAATTCAGTATTGTACTCTACACTGTTGAATAACCCCTTTTTTCACACCATAAATTTATAAAATGACAAAAGAAACCACATGACATTTTTTCTATTCCTTCTAGCCTTTGACTTAGCAATTTCCAAAAACAAAATAGATCTAGCAGACGAGCGTGAAATGCTAAGGGAAGTAACTCTTAACAGAGACGGCAGAGTTGTCCAGAACAGTACGAAAATTATATGGATTTTCTGGGTTCGAGTCCTGTTGTGAAAAAAAAATGGCCTTTTGGGATCGCTTTTTTACAATTCATTACAATACTGTTTTATCTTGTACCGTCACGTGATAGTAATAGGGGCTTCCGATTGGTTCAATCTATGTAGGTGTGAAATAATATACAATAGTCTGTGTTACCTTTTAATCGTGTGTTTGCTGTCTATGTGTGTAAACTCTTCTACCTCTTCTATGGCCATGGTTTAGGGTAATTGGTTGATATGGCTTTTGAGTTAAGCTTCATGATCTTCGTTTTCTTTGGATTGATGCCATGTCCAATCTACATAAAACTTAGTAAGACAAAAACGTTCGTCTTGATAAGACGATTTCAAAGAGATGTAAGAAGACAGTATTAAATAGGGAAATCATAATTTTTTTGACTTACGACCGTTTGTCGTACCAAGTTTTATGAAACGGGCACCAAAGCAGATATGGTAGTACACTAGTCGTCCTTGTTTAACTCGGGTCGTGATTTAAAAACAGTCGGATAGGTGTAAAGCATCACGATGAGAGAGAGATATAGGATCTGTCATGAGTCGATGTTTAAGACAAGCTGATTTCAAACGAGACTAGAATTGAAACGTTATAATATAAAAGCGAGCATTGGCGAATTTGAGATCAACTTGTCTTAAACATCGACAAGTGGCAAATCTATTTTAACATAACCAATGATTTTAAGTTATTTCTTAAAGCATAGGCATTTTGTTAAAATCCTTATGATGCTAAAACGCCTTCATAAATAGTGACATTAGAGTGACGTCATCAAATTCATCTCACGCATGTTGGAGTCAAGGATATTCGTGATCGTTGTTCTCTATAGGACACAGAGCTAGTTATATGTGAGAACTGATTTTATCAGGTTTGTGTATACAGTGGAGAATCTGTTATTCTTTCCCGTTTAAACGCAAACGTACGCAAACTCAAAGCACTAAAATGTAGAAAAGAACAACTTTTGGACAATTCTGATATTTCATGTTTATCTTGGTGGCAAACAGTTTGGAGCCTGATCAGACGCCGGGTTACCCGGCGTCTGATATGGCTCCAAACTATTTGCACTGCAAATAATAGATTTAGCGTAAACGCGTTTATTGGGAAAGAATAACGCATTCTCCACTGTCAAGGTTTTAGCAAAGTCAGTGGAATACACAAACTATATGTACATAACGTGTCATCTATTCAGTATCCAAACTGTTTGTCTTGATTCGATATGCTTTCCGATAGCATGGCTTCAAAAGAATTGAGCAGGCAAATATATTATCCCTTTTATGTCCAAAGTAGAGTAAAGTCATCTTAGACACCATATAGGATTAAGGCCAGACGCCTCGTAACGCAGCGTCTGATCAGGACCCAAATTGCCTGTTACTTGTTTCGAAGTGTCATTTTTTGTACTGCATTAAGAGGGCATGAAGCCATGAAGTTAGTAAATTTAGTTTCCATGACAAAACTAGTGAAAATAGGGGGTTGAAGTGTGTGTGTGTTGTGGGGGGGGGACCTTTCTTTCACAATTGGACATTTTTCAAGACTCCCTCCCACCCCCTAAAATGGAGGCTTCACAAAAACTCATCTTTTGTACTTTCGTTCAAACGCAAGCACATCACAATGAAATATAGCAAAATAACAATATTTTGACATTCAGACGACCAGTTTTAATCTGAGTGGCAGACAGTGTGGAGCCTGATCAGTCGCCAGGTTACCCGGCGTCTGATCTGGCTCCAAACTGTTTGCAATGAAAATAATAGTTTAAGCGTAACCTGGGTTATCTTTAAGGAAAGCATTATCTCTACTGTACTCTGCACGCTGCACACAGGACACAAACTGCTAACCTAAACAGCAAACAATGGTAACTGAACACGCTACTGTTATTAGCTGGACGTCTGTTAACAGCGATATAAAATTAGAAAATAAATCAAATTGAATCAGACTGTTTTACGATATCTCAAATATAATCAACTAAAATGCTTCTGTTTGAATTACCTTCAATACCGAAAATTGTATTGTTAAAACAGACTTCAATAACTCAAAATATGATTAAAATCGAAACAAACCGAACGTGTCCATGCTAAAAATAGTAAGACAGTGAAATGGATATAACGTGCCATTACCAAAAGCGCTAAAGGATAACATAAAAAGTAAAATCCTTCTTGTGCGACCACTAGAGGTCCGGGGCCCGTTTTACTAAACAACTTACGCAAAAATTTTGCGTAAGTCAAAATCGTTTAACTCTTATTATTTTATCATAAACGTTGGCAAACAGCAAATAGCCAGATCAGAGGACGCGCTAAAAGCGCGTCCTCTGATCTTGCTATTTGCTGTTTGTAGCAAGTGATAATAAAAAATATAAATATAAATTTAAAATTTTGACTTACGCAAAAGTTTTGCGTAAGTTGTTTAGTAAAACGGGCCCCAGCTTTTTTTATTTGTATAAGGGTTCCGACGATGCGCCTACGTTAATCTTTTTGAAAACCCTTCTTTCTGAAAGAGGTCGAGATCCGAGTCAGAAATAATTGACTCGAACAACGTAATGCATTTCTTGAAATTATACTAAAGTGGGTGTTAACACTTTCATAGAAAGCAACTATTTTCTACTGTATACCTAGAATCAATCAAACTATAAGTTTTAGAAAAACATCGGATGTTCGCCATATGGACTACTATACATGTTATATGTGTCAAACTTATGATTGCATTCATTAAGTATGCATGATACCGTCTGTGTATCTTTGACATTACCTTTAATTTTTCACTGCCAATGGCGCCATAAGGCGACTTTGAAAACAGTTTGAATCCTGATCGGACGCGTCTGGTCAGGGTCCAAACAATTTGACAATCGTATCGATATTTGTTCAGTCAAAAATGCTCTAAATCTGACTTGACAAACTATTGCTACGATACTATGACTGGAGGCGATAATTTGGCGGTAAGAAGGTTAAAACAGACGATAAAACTTGCTAATGAAAGGATTGAGGTTCAGATGTCTATCAGAGTTCGGTTCTCCAAAGGGTCGTCCTTTTCCAATGAAGAAGGTGCTATTCATCCAAATTGTGCGTAATTCCTTATACCTCATTCAACCCTAGCGGTGATTATACTCGCAATTTTTAAAATGTTTTCCAGTCCCCAATCCAAACCGTGTATACCCATATCGGAGGGTTCCTAATGGAAACCTCAGATCAGAGTCTGCACTTTTTGTAATTTTGCGGAGTATTGTACGAAACATCACTAGAACTTAAAAACTGGACTATATTGGACACTGGAATTGTTTACGTGAAGTTTCACGGGTGAACGAGTTATATTTCAAACAATTTTGTAACCAGATCAGACAGCAGGTGATATTATACGACATCTCAGGTTAATGAGACAAACACTAAGGAAAACTAACCAGCCACAATGAGATCAAAACTCTTAGATACCATACTATTAGCGGCTAGTGTCTGCTTGGCATCTGCAACGGATTCGGATTCGAACACGACGTCTACACAGTCCAATGGCACCAGTATTCTGCAGCTCTACCCATCTACCCTAAAGAAATGTTTGGATACATGCTTTTACAACAAAGACTGTCAAAGTGTTGCATTTACTCGTTTGGCAAACTTCTGCGAATTACGAAGCCACGATGAGCCACCGAAAGAACGAAATGACAAAAGAGTGGAATTCATTCATCGTAGTGAAATAGAGACGGTAAGGGTTGCTTCATTATCTATAGTTGCTACATCGGAAAACATAGTTTTTAACATATTATGTTGTGCGCAACGAATGGAAATCAATTACAAACAGAATGGACCCATATCAGGCTCTTAGACACTGCACATGTCTGATTAGGCTCCAAAATGTTTTACGCCCAGATTGAAAATACATTGTATATCGTCAACCATTATGAACCACTGTTCATTTCTACATTTGATTGCATTGAATTGCAATCCTGATTGGCTTACTTTGGAAAATAATAAAATTATCCCCAGAGTATTGATTGGTCTTATTGAAATATGCTTGTATAAAGAGAAATTGCTCAAACGCTACCTTTAAATTGTGTAATAAATGAAAGTTCTGCATTCTACGTAATCAAGTTCCGTTGATCGAAACATGACTTCATTGTTCAGTCGAAACTGAATACTGCGAACGTTTTAAATCTATATTACAAGTACATCATAAGTTTAATTTTGAAACGTCGGTCTCACTTAACGGCTTAGTCACAATTTAACTTTGAAATATGGGTATGGTCGAACTACCGCGAGTTCGAAGTTTCGAGTGTGTGTATTTGATATATTTCCTGCACTTTATGTTCCCTGTTTTTTATAAATAATTCATTTATATTGCAACGTATTGTTTAGTTCACTCTTTGTTTACATTGTTGCACTAACAGCTCAAACATGAGATTATAATGTTGTTGATATTTGCTGTTTTGTGAAATTATCTGTTGTACTTTTGTAACAAAATATTGTTATGCGTTGTACTAAACGTAGAAAATCGTAGTAAATGTAGTAGCAGAACACCTATGGACTAATTGGACGCCTAAAATATAGGAAAAGTAGTTGTTGTAGTAGTAGCAGTAGAAGTAGTAGTAGTAGTAGCAGTAGTGGTAGCACAATTGGCAATGAGTTTTATGAGTTTAAAAAGACTGAAAACAGTTTTGGAATAATAATATTTTCTTTTGTAAATTGATGCCAAACGTCTACAAAAACACACTAGTTTAGGCAAAAATATGATAAAAATACATTCTAAAGAAAACAAGTCGGGGCTCGGTGGGTATTAAACCTGTGTGTTAGCCCACCTTCGGCCAACGGATGATTCTTATCTGACAGTTATTATATTATTTCATTTGAATTGTATGGTAGTGACTTTGAAAGCGAATATCTACTCCATCTATGGTCGGAGTAGAAAATGATGGAAAAGGTTTAACAAAGCTTCGTACTTTATTTCAGAGGCTACTGGGGCTACCGATAGGGAATCCTTCTAAGTTCCATCACACGAAAGGTAATCAATATCCCTTTGAACTCTAGTCATGTATATGGGTGTCCGTGGAAAACGGCGTACATGTGAAGAGTGCACATGTTCTATGCAAACTCTGCAGACCCAGATCTATATCAATTACAGGTGCCAGATAAAAGCATGGCAAAAGTAATTCAGAAGGCGGTCACCTTTCTTTAACCCTTTACCTGATAGCCTATTTATTGTATTGAAGATTATCGACTACTTAAAGCAGGTTGAAAGTAAAGCAGAATGCGCCTTAAGGCGCATTCTGTGTTACTTTCAGCCTGCTTTAAGCTATCATGTGCTAGAATATAGAAAATATTCCATATAATATATATTAATGACTGATTAAATTGGAACTATTTTCTTCAGCGGAGGAATAAATCATATTCGCTAAAAGGCGCTTCTATGGGGGAAAGGGTTAACGATCAACATTATCTTTATTCAGTGGTCACGTAACACAGGAACTTTCCCTATGTATATGCTGGAATTTTTCATTACAGATATGCAAGAGTGGTCTAAAGATAATGCAGTATGAAACAATATTATAATTATTTTATTTTACCAGATTAATATAAACGCTCTTTTTACACAGGACTTGTGCGCTCAAATGCTTCACGCGAAATTATAGATATTGTGGACCATATTGAAATTGGTTTGTTTGTTCGATACCAAATATGTAATCCACATGAAATAAAGTCGTTATTATTATGATTATTATTATTATAATATACATGTACCAATAAATTGACAAACGAAGAAAAAAAATTCCCCACATTTATAATTTAAAGTAAAAGTCAATACAGTCAACAATTTCATATGAAAGAACAGTGTAAACATTAGCAAATACTACCACAAAATAGTGTACCTGTAGTTTGCGGCTTGTCATTAGAGATTACAAATTGTTTGCTAACGTCTGCTTAACCCATAGCCTGTTTCTAGTTTTGGAGATAGGTGACCACCTAAAGCAGGTTGAAAGTAAAGCAGAATACACACTAAGGTACATTCGGCTTTACTTTCAGCCTGCTTTAAGCAACAATATGCTAGAATATAGAACATATTTATGATACATATTCATGACTGTATAACGTGGAACTATTTTCTTCAGTGGAAGAATAAATTAAATGTGTGAAATGTGTATCTATGGACTAATGGGTAAAGCGATACATGTGGGCCTATTTTATTTTCTTGGTTAATTATTCAACCATGTATTTTTAAGTCTGCCCCTTATCGGACTTTACCGGGTTTCAACAACTGGGAAATAGGAACCAGCCAGGTGATCGGGTTATAATTGGTAACTATGGGAACGAGACATCAAACTGCACATTCGCAACGTTCGTATGTGGGGAAACAGGAGAATGGGTCCAGACAAAATGCAGAAACGAGGCCAAATCGAGGGTTGCAGGTTTGAAGCAGTTTTCACAAATTTGTATTTTGCAGGAAGGTTCAAAATGGACCAATTGACACATTTAAAGCGGTAAAAAGTGTCTGAGATCGTTTTCAAGCATCTGATTGGTAAGATTTGAGCTTTTGCTCAAATCTGATAAATGAAATGTATGAGATTGATTTCAGACTTATCTAAAACGCTTTATACCTTTAACTCAGGGGTTATCCTTATAAAGGGTTTGAGGTTGTTTTCAAACTTTTGATTATTCAGATTTAAGCAAAATGTTCATAACAATTTCAGCGTAAGATACAGCTCAAACATCAGGTACTTGACACATTTTGGTTTTATTTACTATCTACTATGTAAAAGAGAAAAGGTATACAACGGGAATCGAACTGGTAGTCTAAACGTATAATTTGAACTGCTGCTAAAATCGACTAGATAACTTCAATTGGCTTGTGGTGTCCTCGTGAAATGTTATTTTTTTAAGATTTAATTTTATTTGATGAAAGTCCGTCAAATAACGGCACAATACGAGAATAAATAACGAAATGTGCATAAAAGTCACCCATGTCGTTTCTGACGTCCATAAAAAGTAAATCTTAAAACAATTAATAATTTCACATAGACACCACAAGCAAATTTGAGTGATATAGTCGATTTTAGCAGCATTTCAAGCTGAAAGTTTAGACTACCTGTTCTATTCCTGGGGCCCGTTTCAAAAAACTTCGTACGACAAAAACGATCGTAAGTCAAAACTTTAAAATAAATTTAATTTCTGATTTTTCTATCTAATCCTGTCTTGTGACATCTCTTTGGAATCGTCTTTTCAAGACAATTCCAAAAAGATGTCACAAGACAGGATTAGGAGGAGAAATAAATAATAATTGAGACTTTTGTAATCTGACTTACGACAACATTTGTCGTACGAAGCTTTATGAAACGGGCCCCTGTTGTATACCTTTTCTCTGAAGATAGTAAAAAATAATCTCAAAATGTGTCAAGTACATGTGTCTCAAACGCTTCAGTAACGTACTGCGCGGCCAATACCTGGATGGATGACCGGCAGGTTATACCGTCGGCCCGGTACACGTTACAAATTTGGTGGCAGCGGTGGGATATGGGATGAGATCACCATCATCTTCGGATCCATGTCGCATTGTGTCTGCCTTTAGGACTGCCATGTGAGCAGGGTGACTTCGGGGCGAAGTCAAGAGAAAGTGGGGAGAAATGTGCCGGAAATGGACAGATAGCCAGATTGTCTAAGCGTTTGTCTAGGTTGCTAAATTAAGCAACATACTGTGCGGTCAGTACCTAGATGGGTGACCGGCAGGGTAAACCGTTGGCCCGGTAAACGTTACAATTTCTTCATCTAACTCTGTCTAGTGACATCTCTTTAGAATCATCTTTAAAATACAGTATTAGATGGAGAAATAAATATTAATTAAGAATTCTAGAATCTGACTAACGACAATATAAATTTGTCGTACGACGATTCATAAAACGGACCCGGCAGAAGGGCGAACAGTTTAGACCAAGAAAATACATTGAGTTACTCTGCTTTTTTTTATTCAAATAGTTGGTAACGGTTACATTTGGGAAACTATTACAGTAGAGTCTCTCCATTACGACCACTAAAACGAATGATAATTTATTATATAAAATACAGGTGACAGGTTAAAGCAAGGTGACAGTGGAACACTGTCAATTTGCTTTAAGCGGTCACCTTCCATAAACATTCAATAAAAACAAAATTTAGTGGCCGTAATAATGAGGTGTAACTGTAGATTGTTTTCCTAATTTACGTTTGTGCATAAAACATGTTCATTGCAAACAGATTGGAGCCAGATCAGAATTAAACCAATCGTTATTTAAGTTTTCTATTTCGACGGACAAACTCTAACTTTTGTTTAAATGGGGTGTTAAGGGCAGATGTTTGCTGATTTCAAGCAAGCTTAAATCCTTCTTTTAAGTAATTGTAACTGTGGGGTTTTACTGTATTGCGTCTCTCAACTCGTTTCATTCACAATTTGTTCCTGGGAATTGTGTTTAGTTTCCTGTTTAAAAAGGAAATAATATCTTCATCTCCATGGTGATAATGCCATTTTTCTGTACATTCATTTACAGCCGACCGGCATGACTGTGGTGATATCGGAATGTCGGGATTTCGCTTTTCGGGAATTTATAAGATCTCCCCTGCCGGCCTCAATGATTCTATAAATGTGTTTTGCGATTTTGATGATACAGATGGTCCCTGGACTGTCATTCAACGACGTGTAGATGGCTCCGTCGACTTCTATCGCAATTTCACCGAGTATCAAAGTGGATTTGGTGATCTTAGAGGGAACTTTTGGCTAGGGCTCGATCAGATAGCATCAATATCTCAACAGCGTGACGGAAAGTATTCATTGAAAGTTATACTAGAAGACAATGGGGCAAGGTTTGCAAAATACTCCCAGTTTCGGGTCTTGGGTTCTTCTACCGGATATGTGCTACAGGTAGGGGGTTACTCCGGTAATGCAGGTGATTCGTTGACGGCCCGTCATAATGGTCGTCCTTTTACAACGTATGACAAAGATATGGATGATTCGACAAACAACTGTGCCATGAGGTTTATTGGCGCTTGGTGGTATGAGAGATGTCATGACAGCAACCTGAATGGGAAATACGGTGATCCCAATTATGGCAGAGGCATCAATTGGTACACGACAACTGGGTACTACAGATCAGCCACATTTGTAACAATGAAAATAAAAATGGACGTTCAAGTTAAATAGGGTATGGTTTTGAACTGTTTCAGATGGATCTCAGAGTGTTATTTAGTTCTTGATTGGTCAAATATGAGCAGTACGCTCACATCTGACCTATTACCAGCTTAATAACGATTTGACACTCAATGCTAAATAAGCATGGACTCAGATTTTTGTGCAGTGTAATAAAATGGGTTGGAAACTTCGATATCTTTCTAAATATTCATATAAAACTCCATCACTAGGTATAGTTATCATGGCTATAATGTTAGCGAATTTCTCCAGAGAAAAAGGGCAGGCTCATCTCCTGAAGACAGATCCTATCAGAAATCAGTTCAGATCCTGCAGGAGTTGTCTGTCTTGGCAGAAATTTTCTTTTCTTTTAAGAGGGGAAGTGTTATGTAAACATGTTTATCATTTGAATTTGTTGTTTACTTATTGTTTAAATGCTTTAAAACGCGTAAATTCTATCCTTGGAACATTTATAAGTTTTTAGAATATTCTAGATCACGGAATAGCAGAGAACATCACTGAATAGTATGGAAACATATAGAATGTTTTAGAAGTTTATATTCACTGGTAAACAAGTTGAGTCACATGAGCTTATTTTGTTGACAGAATGCCCCTGAAAGTCTATATTTAGTAATTTTATGGTAAACAACTGATCACATGATCTTCAAGAAATTCTATGACTGTTCAATACCTTTCTAGAATGGTAAAACTGTGTATATATAGATACTTAGAATTAACTGTTTTATCTTGGATCTTTCGACAGTCATCAGTGTACTAGACGTTTACTTGCTCATAGTTTGGATACAGATAGAATCTCTGGATTATTGAAAGTTTGGGAAATTTCAATTAAAAGTGCAGTGTTTTGTTATTGAAAAGGACAGGAATTAGGATAATTTTAAGACTTTAATTAACAGGTATTTACGAATTTCTTCAACTTGTATTTTTGGTTTTAATAAAGTTTGTAAAGATTGTTGCTGGCTTTGTTTTTCTGTTGCGCCTGGCTCGTAACAGAAATTGGGGCTCGTCCGGGATATGAAATTCTTTTACAGGTCTTAGATCTTTTTCATACATGCGTTTATTCTACAGTTTTTGTTATTTTACTGTTTTAACTGTTTGAAACCAGCAGCAAGCTACCATGTCATTCAACTTAGATCAGTTTGTGGCTGGCCCTTCCCAGGAGGACTTTAATCTAGCTAAGAAATCTGATTTGCTTCCATAAGAAAACAGGAAATATATAACATTTTAGTTCAATATCTTGTAGATGAAGAGATATTTGAAGAGAGTGCACTTTATCTCATTCAGCAAGCTGAAATTGACACCAGACTCAGGGAGCTTGAACTGAAGTATCAGTTAGAAAGAGAGAAAATAGACATAGAAATACAAGAAAAAGAAAAAGAAAGACAAGTGGAAATAGAAAAACAAAAACTCCAACTAGAAAAGGAAAAAGAAATGTAAATAGAAAAACATAAAATGGAATATGATTTAAAAATGAAAAAGTTACAAATTCGTGAAACATTTGACTATAGACCAGATTTTCATTTTGATGTTACAAAAAACATAAAGCTTGTTCCTCCATTTCAAGAAAAAGAAGTTGATAAATATTTTCTAAACTTTGAGAAAGTTTCTGAAAATTTGAAATGGCCAAAGGAGCATTGGACTTTACTTTTACAGAGTGTCTTAATAGGTAAAGCTCGTGAAATTTACACATTGAGAAAAGCTCGAAGTTCCAGAGGCTTACAGGCAGAAGTTCAGGAATTGTAGGAAGGAAAGTGGTCAAACCCATGTAGAATCTGCAAAAGAGCAGTTGTTTGACAGGTGGTGTGAATCAAAGAAAATAGACAACAAATATGAAAAGTTCAGACAGCTTATGATGGTAGAAGAATACAAAAGTTGTATTCAATATGATATAAAATTATTTCTAGATGAAAAGCAAGTAGAAACGTTAGAAGAGGCAGCTCACTTGGCCGATGATTATGCTCTAACCCACAAAGTGTCATTTGTAAATAAACAAAAGCCTTTTTTGACCCACACACATTTCAAAGCATCTTCGAACAATACAAACAATCAGTATAGTGCATCTAAACCAAGATCATCTAATGAAGTCAACGGACAAAATTCCTTATCTCAGCGCATATTTTGCAATTATTGTAAAAAACCTGGTCACCTTGTATCAGAATGCTTTTCCTTGAAAAGAAAGCAACAGTATCGTGATGAGACCAAACCTACAGGTCTCACCACTCTAAGGCTAAAACCAGAGTCTTGTGTTGCAATACCATTGCTAGGTCATAGAACCGAAGTCTGATTCTGTTATGGAGATTTATGAACCATTCCTGTCGGAAGGTTTTGTGTCACTTTCGCGTGATATTTATGCACCTACCCCTATTAAGATTTTAAGAGACACTATAGCTTCTCAAATTCTTATTTTAGCAGATGTTCTGCCTTTCTCTGAGAAGTCTTCTTCTGGATTAAGTGTCATTATCCAGGGCGTATAGTGTGAAAATATTAATGTCCCTCTCCATGATGTTCATTTGTCCTCAGATATTGTTACTGGACCTGTGACTGTTGGTATTAGACCTTCTTTACCATTTAAAGGTGTCCATTTGTTGTTAGGAAATGACTTAGCTGGATATAAGGTTGTTGTTAACCCACTTGTAACTGACACACCAAATTTGTATCAGACTCCTGACCCTTTAGAGCAGGAAATTCCTGACTTATATCCTTCTTGTGCAGTTACTCGAGCCATGGCTAAGAAAGCCATTCAAAATGATCAGAACTTAGAGTTTGACTTATCTGATACTTTTATAGGTCAGAACTTCAATGAAACTAGCACACCTCATACCTCTGATTCTAAATCAGACTCAAAGAAATCTGATCACTTGTCTTCAAAGTCAATAGACAAAAGTTATGACTTGCCTTCAAGGTCACAGCTTATCCAGGAGCAACATATTGATCCTGAGATTTGGACAATGTTTGTTAAGGCTTTAAATGAAGATGAAATTTCAACAAGCCCACTTTGCTATTACAAACAGAACGGTATTCTTATGAGAAAATGACGACCACCTGATGTCTCAGTTACTGACGAGTTGGCCATTACACATCAAATTGATGTTCCACAGTCATATCGTGACAACATACTTAGTTTAGCTCACGAAACTCCTATGTCAGGCCATTTAGGTGTTAACAAGACTTACAACAAGATACTTAACCATTTCTTTTGGCCTGGTCTCAAAGCTGATGTTGTTAGGTACTGTAAACCTTGCCACACATGTCAAATGGCAGGAATACCTAACCAAACAATACCTAAAGCTCCCTTGCAGCCTATTCCTGCATTTGATGAACTTTTTAGTAGGGTCATTATAGACTGTGTTGGTCCCCTTCCTAGGAATAAATCAGGCTATGAGTATCTTTTGACAATCATATGTGCTTCAAGGAATATCAAGACCAAAACAATTGTCAAGGCTCTTGTGACATTTTTCACATTTGTTGGTCTTCCAAAATCTGTTCAATCAGATCAAGGTTCCAATTTCATGTCTGGTATTTTCAACAGGTTATGCATGAATTAGGAAAGCAGTACAAATCTTCTGCTTATCATCCAGAAAGTCAAGGTGCATTAGAAAGGTTTCACCAGACTTTGAAAAACATGATAAGGTCTTACTGTTTTGACACTGAAAAGGACTGGGATGAGGGCATTTACTTTTGTTCGCTATCAGAGAATCAGTTCAAGAGTGTCTTGGCTTTAGTCCATTTGAATTAGTGTTTGGACACACTGTTCGTGGACCTCTGAAATTATTAAAAGAAAAATTTCTTTCTGGGGATGACATTTCACTGAATTTGTTTCAGTATGTTTCTGACTTCAGAAATAAATTGTCAAAGGCATGTGAGCTGGCTCAATCTAACCTTAAAGATACTCAAAATAGAATGAAAACAAGGTTTGACAATAATTCCAAAGAGAGAAGTTTTCAACATGGAGATAAAGTTCTTGCTCTTCTACCAGTACCTGAAAAGCCTTTGCAAGCTAGATATTTTGGTCCATATACAGTTGACAAAAAAGTCAGTGACTTAAACTACATAATAAATACTCCTGGGAGGCGCAAACAAACTCAAATGTGTCATGTAAACATGTTGAAGAAATACATTGACAGAGGTCTATTGCTAAACCTGTAACGACTGTTAACTGTGTCATACAGGAACAGTGTGTGCAAGAGTCAGGGTCTACACCCTTTGACAGTTTTGAAAATTCTGATCCTACTCCATTAGAATTACAGAATTCAGATATTTTGAAAAATCTGGACCAGAAACTTGCACACCTGGATCCGCAACAAAGAAAAGAGTTAAAACAACTAATTCATGAATATGAACACTTATTTCCTGATATTCCCACACGGACAGATGTGATTCAACAGGATGTTGTCGTTGAGGACTCTACGCCAATTAAACAGCACCCTTACAGAATGAATCCACGCAAACAAGAATATCTACGGAAAGAAGTCAAGTATCTTCTAGAAAATGACTTTATTGAACCTAGTCAAAGTAACTACAGCTCCCCATGTATACTTGTACCAAAATCTAATGAGACATACAGAATGTGCACAGACTATCGTAAAGTGAACCCTGTCACAAAATCAGATTCCTTTCAAATACCAAGAATTGATGACTGTATTGATCGTGTTGGAAATGCAAAGTATGTTTCCAAGTTTGATCTTCTGAAAGGATTCTGACAAGTGCCACATACAGAGAGGGCTAAGGAGATATCCGCCTTTGCCACACCTGATGACCTGTACCAGTACAAAGTCATGCCATTTGGAATGAACAATTCGCCAGCTACATTTCAGCGGCTCATTAACTAGGTGTTGGCAGGTCTACATGGTTGTGAACCCTACATAGATGACGCTATTGTTCACACAGATGAATGGAGTTTACACCTACAGACAATCAGGGAGTTCTATTGACCGGCTCACCAATGCCAAACTGACAATCAACTTGGCGAAAAGTGAATTTTGTCACGCTACTTTGACATTTCTAGGCCACGTGGTTGGACAGGGTCAAGTGAAACCCATAGATGCTAAAGTTTTAGCAATATCAGAATGTCCTGTGCCTACATGTAAAAGACAATTGATGCGTTTCTTGGGTATGGCTGGCTATTGTCGCAAATTTTGTCAAAACTTTTCAAGTATCACAGAACCTCTAAAAATTTGTTAAAGAAAGGAGCAAAGTTCATTTGGAGTGAATAATGTCAAAATGCATTTGACACAGTGAAAGTCATACTCATGAACACACCAGTTCTCTTGGCACCAGATTTTGAAAAACCATTCAAGTTAGCAGTAGATGCCAGTGACATTGGAGCAGGTGCTGTACCTCTTCAAGAAGACAATAATGGAGTTGATCACCCTATTTGTTACTTTTCAAGAACGTTTAACAAACATCAAAGAAATTACTCAACTATTGAAAAGGAGTGTCTCGCACTTATACTTGCAATTCAGCACTTTGAAGTTTATTTAACTTCCACAGTGACACCCATTATTGTCTTCAGTGATTACAACCCCCTCACTTTCTTACATAAAATGAAAAACAAAAATCAAAGAGTGTTGAGGTGGAGTTTGTTGTTACAAGAATATGACCTGGAAATCAAACACATAAAGGGTAAAGACAATTTAATTCCTGATGCTCTTTCCCGTGTGTGAATGATTCCAGAAAATTTGTCAGTTCCACATGATTAAAGTGCAAAATTTAAAATTGCATTTTATATACTTAACTATATTCTGTTTTATGAATCTTGTGTAGAATAATATGCACTTGTAACAATAACATGTCTTACTTTGTGATTATATGACTTTCATTAACAAGTATTTACGTATTTCTTCAACTTGTAGTTTTGTTTTAATAAAGTTTGTAAAGTTTGTTGCTTGGTTTGTCTTTCTGTTGTGCCTGGCTCGTAACATCATGCATAACCAGTGCCAGCACCTTCACATTTCAACAGCTGGATGTATTTGTAAAAGTCCCCCTAACCCTGTATAGTCTTACTTTTATAAGGTTATTAAACAGTGTCGAGTACAATACTGGGGCCTGTTTCATAAAACTTCGTACGACAAATGTTGTCGTAAACCAGATCACAAAAGTCTCACTTATAATGTATTTCTCCATCTTATCCTATCTTGTTACATCGCTTTGGAATTGTTTTGAAAAGACAATTGCAAAAGTGATGCTACAAGACAGGATTATATAGAGAAATCAGAAATTAAATGTATTTTAAAGTGTTGACTTACGACAACATTTGTTGTACCACTTGTTATGAAACGGGCACCTGAATTCTATTGGACAAGTACACAGTAGTCGTAATCCATAGTTGGACCAGGCGATAGCCGAGTCCATTATGGATTATGATTGCTGTGTTCGAGTCCTATTAAATTCAGTATTGTACTCTTTACTGTTGAATAACCCCTTTTTCACACCATAAAATTATAAAATGCTAAAAGAAACCACACGACATTTTTCCTATTCCTTCTAGCCTTTGACTTAGCAATTTCCAAAAACAAAATAGATCTAGCAGACGAGCGTGAAATGCTCAGGGAAGTAACTCTTAACAGAGTCGTCAGAGTTGTCCAGAACAGTACGAAAACGATATGGATTTTCTGGATTCGAGTCCTGATGTGAACAAATATGGCCTTTTGGGTCGCTTTTTTACAATTCAGAACACTACTGGTTTCTCTTGTACCGTCACTAGATAGAAAGAGGAGCTTTCGATTGGTTCAATCTATGTAGGTGTGAAATAATATACAATATTCTGTGTTACCTTTTAATCGTGAGTTTGCTGGCTATGTGTGTAAACTCTTCTTCCTCTTCTATGGCCATGGTTTAGGGTAATTGGTTGATATGGCTTTAGAGTTAAGCTTCATGATCTTCGTTTTCTTTGGATTGATGCCATGTCCAATCTTCATAAAACTTAGTAAGACAAAAACTTTCGTCTTGATAAGACAATTTCAAAGAGATGTAAGAATACAGTAATAGATAGGGAAATCAGAAAGAGATGTATTTTAAAGTTTTGACTTACGGCCGTTTTTTTCGTATTTCGTACCAAGTTTTATGAAACGGGCACCAAAGCATATATGGTATAGTGCGACAATATTGACCTTCATGCATGAATAAATTATTGTAAGATGACGCAGTATAAATCAATAGTCGATAGCGAATCGTACAGTGTCGGGTTGTTCCTGTTGATTACGTGAATTTTGTTACAGTTGTGATCCTCAGTGGATAACACGCCACATTGAGCAAGTTCAAAAATGTGTTGTTGATAAACTATTATTCCCGAGTATCCTAGTATGATCGTATCTACTAAAACACATCATGTTGCCCTTTCGAGGGGTTTTTATTCAGGTAAGACCGTCGATTTCCTCACTTGCGACTCTTGCCAATATATACCTAATTTACACCCCTTACATGTAACACATCTGCAATGGGTGTCGTTAGAGCAAGGTATTTGTAACATCAAAGTTCCGGCTTCGAATCCCGATAGAAGGGAAACTGTTTTTATTTTTATAAAATGTTATTCTATAGATCAAACAGACACTATGACATAATTGTGTTTAAAAATAACAAAAGAATAATAGATGTTGTATGAATACTTAAAAGAAACAGTATGAATTAAAAAAAATGTATGAGTATTGCATGGGATTCGAACCACTGACTGTACGGAAAAATAATGTATAGTCGTCTTCCTTACCACTTGCGCTAAATAACTGTCGATATTTGTGGAACCGGGCAGAGCTATATTTTCTCGGTACCGATGTGGTTTCAATGTGCGTTCTCTTATAAATGATAACGAAATGTTCCGAAGCTATATTTAGAAACACAACAAAGTGTGAAACTATGCTAATAGAGGTCACCAACGTCAGGTCAATATTGTCGAACAATATTACACTAGGCGTCCTTGTTTAGCTCAGGTCGTGATTTAAAAACTGTCGGGTAGGTGTAAAGCATCACGATGAGAGAGATATAGGATCTATCATGAGTCGATGTTTAAGACAATCTGATTTTAAATCAGCCTAGAATTGAAACGTTATAGAAGCGAGCATTGGCGAATTTGAGATCTTAAACATCGACGAGTGGCAATTCTATTTTTAACATAACCAATGATTGTAAGTTATCTTTAAAGCATATGCATTTTGTTAAAATCCTGATGACGTTATTTAAAATGCCTTCATAAATAGTGACATGAGAGTGACGTCATCAAATTAATCTCACACATGTTGGAGACAAGGATATTTGTGATCGTTGTTCGCTATAGGAAACAGGGGTAGTTATATGTAAGAAATGATTTTATCAGGAACATCTTCGTACTTGTAGAAACAAAAAACTGAGGAACTTTCTGTATCAACAAAAGATATTTCATTAAGGTCCCTTTTATAAATAAAGGTATTGATTTTATAGATATTCTCCGAAAAAAAAATGTGATGAATGCTGTTCCAAATTATTTCAAAAATCTTGAACCACCTATTATTTGCTAAAAGTATAATAAATCTGTAAGAGGGTTAATTTTTAACTACAATAAAATTGTTTCTGATCTTAAAATTCTCGAAAATACACCAGTTACATGAGACTGTACCTCGTCTAAATTCTGTTACGCTCCAGTGGGTCATATAATAACAGGCAATTTTGATATCATTAAAGATAAACGCATCAGAGCGCTTTTGAGTAAGGGACCTAAATTTAGATTACCTGCCTTAATTGATTTCGATACATGCCGCAATCATATTTCGGAAGCTTTGAATAATTATAGTACCAACTGGTGCCGAAGAGAACATGCTGAAAATGACGCTCTTTCAAAATGGAAAGAATTAATTTTTGATATTATCGATACCCGGATTTCGTTCTATTTATCCAATAACCATCTTTTACCACCTAAACCTAAATTTAACATTCGTCACTTAAAGAAGGGCATTCAAGACTTTCATTCCAAGTATGTACTCGTTCCTGCCGACAAAGCATCCAATAATGTGATAATTGTATGACAATTACATTATGTTGATACTTTAAACCAGGAACTTGTGAATACCAATTCATATATATCTACCAATTTAACGGAGCGTAATGTAGTATCTGATCATCTTGATACATGCAAACAATTAAAAGCTGATGTCAACATTACATGTCATAAACTTCCTATAATGTACTGGATACCAAAACTCCACAAAACACCTTATAAGTCTCGTTTTATTGCTAATTCAAGTGCATGTACTACTACTAAGCTTCCCAAACTTTTGACATCGTCTTTAATTAAAATCAAAGAACTGTTCAAAGGTATTGTGACAAGACTTACGAAAATTCTGGACTTAATCTGTTTTGGTCTATCAAAAACTCGAATGAAATTTTGGCGAAGCTTGAATATAGAAAATACCAAGCTTGCAATATAAGTACGTACACTTTTCAACACTATATACTACCTTACCTCATAATCTAATAAAAGCTAAACTTATACAACTTATTGAAAATACTTTTGCCAGAGAAAGGAAGCTATTTCTGGCGTGTAATACTGATCGTGCATTTTTTACAAATGACACGGTTAAGCATTACACTATGTGGACTTGCACCGATGTTTGTGAATCACTATCATTTCTTCTGGATAATATTTATGTACGTTTTGGGAGTACCATATACCGCCAAGTGATTGGTATTCCTATGGGTACAAACTGTGCGCCCCTTGTCGCAGACCTATTTTTGTACTGTTATGAGAGGGACTTTATGCTTAGTCTAAAACCTGATACACAGGCAGATATGATCGAAGCCTTTAATAATACATCGCGCTATCTAGATGATATTTTTAATATAGACAACCCATTTTTTGATACGTTGTTTCCTTTTATTTACCCAAAAGAACTACGCCTTAATAAAACAAACGAGTCAAATTTGTCGGCACCATTTTTAGATTTGGATCTTTTTATAAATAACGGAATTGTTTCTTCTAAGATTTACGATAAACGAGATGATTTTGATTTTAGTATTGTAAATTATCCTCATCTAGATGGCGATGTTCCCCGTTCAACATCTTACGGGGTTTATATTTCACAACTTATTCGCTTTGCTAGGGCCTGTACCTCTGTTGAGGACTTCCACATTCGTAATAAAACTATTACTGAAAAGCTTCTTAAACAGGGGTACAGATTTCATAAACTTCGTAAAACATTTTCTAAATTCTTTTATAGAAATCTTCCTCTCATTAACAAGTATAAATGTAACTTAAAGTCTTTTCTGTGGCAAGGTATTTCACATCCGGAGTTTTATGGTGATGTGATTTACAGACTTTGTAAGATTCTTGGACATATACATTTTCAAAACCTATTTGTGATACGTATTAGATTTTTCCTCAAAAAAGATTATGATCCAACTATATTGCTGCGCACTTCACGTTTGGTTATCGATCAATCTACAATTGATAACTATGCTTTCCTCTTTGATTGTGCGACGACAGACAGCGCTTACCACTACATGATGATGTATCTCTAAAGCCGTCCTTAACCGGGAGAGTTATGTCGGATTTTCGTGCTTTGTTTTTTCTCTCCCTCTCTGTCGTACCCTGGACCCTTCCATGTCTTACAGTTACTCGTAACTACAGACTAGTCGCTTGAGTACAATTTGACCGTTGCCATAGTGGGTTATTTTTAACACGGGCTTGAATGTTTAATTCTTTCCCATGTTACTAATGATCATGTCAAAGAATGTTTGTTAAATGTTTTACGTGTATTTACTTACTGTGCTGGCGGTCTTTTTGATTGTGAGGTTGTGGAACAGGGTTTATATTTTATGTACACTGTTCGTCTTTATAGGTGAATATAGGAGATAAGTGTGAGGTTGGGCGCCCCTAAACCCAGGTTTAACCCCCCAGTGGTAGTTAATGATTAATTTATAATTAATTATTGATTGCTGCTGACCGTGCCAAGGCGGGCTCATATGTTCACTTTGCTTTATGTTTGTCTTGCGTGTTGTTTTCTATTTAGTGTGTAGATGAAGGAATGGGATTGTGCGTGTGTGTGTGTGTGTTTGTTATGGTATGACTGTGTGTGTGTTCTGCTTGAGAGGTGGGTGTATTGTTTGTGTTGCGTTTCCTGCTTGAGTCTTTCGTATTTATTTGTGTATACTGTCAAGGTTTTAGCAAAGTCAGTGGAATTCACAAACTATTTGACAGTACGTGCCATCTATTCAGTATCCAAACTGTTTGTCTTGATTCGATATCATGCTTTCCGCTTACATGACTTCAAAAGAATTGAGCAGGCAAATATATTAACCCTTTTATACCCAAAGTAGAGTAAAGTCATCTTAGACACCATACAGGATCAAGGTCAGACGCCTCGTAACGCAGAGTCTGATCAGGACCCAACTTGCGTGTTACTTGTTTCGAGGTGTCGTTAGTAGTACTGTCTTAAGAGAGCATGAAGTTAGTAAAATTAGTTTCTATTACAAAACTAAAAAAACAAGAGCCGCATGCGGCCCTAAATCGCTCACCTGAGGACTATTGTGTTATATATTACTCAATGCAAAATGAAGTTTGTCATTGCATGCATGAAGAAGTAACTCGGAATCTGTTTGTCATTATTACTATTTGAGCAAAAGGGGAAAATATGGCAATGATATAAATAGTGCTAATAAAGGGTTTCAGAGAAGCAATTGTTTTTTAAAAAAATCCATTATAAGTCTATGTAAAACTGATAAGCCCCGGGGCAGGGCCATTTTTGACCATGGGGTCATGATTTGAACAATTTTGGTAGAGGACAGTAAGGCAAAGCTAGATGCTAAATATAAAGGGTCTGGACCTTATGGTTTCAGAGAAGAAGAATTTTAAAGGTTTTCCTATATAAGTCTATGCAAAATTGATAAGCCCCAGGGCAGGGCCATTTTTGACACAGGGGTCATGATTTGAACAATTTTGGTATAGGACCACTATAAGGCAAAGCTAGATGCCAAATATAAAAGGTCTGGGCCTTACAGTTTCAGAGAAGAAGATTTTTATAGGTTTTCCTATATAAGTTTATGCAAAACTGATAAGCCCCAGGGCGGGGCCAATTTTGACTCGGGGATCATAATTTGAACAATCTTGGTAGAGGACCATAAGGCAAAGCTAGATGCCAAATTTAAAAGGTCTGGGCCTTACGGTTTGAGAGAAGAAGATTTTTAAAGGTTTTCCTATATAAGTCTTTGTAAAACTGATAAGCCCCATGGCAGGGCCATTTTTGACCCTGGGGTCATGATTTGAACAGTTTTTGTAGAGGACCACAAAGCAAAGCTATATGCCAAATATATAAGGTCTGGGCCTTACGGTTTGAGAGAAGAAGATTTTTAAAGGTTTTCCTATATAAGTCTTTGTAAAACTGATAAGCCCCATGGCAGGGCCATTTTTGACCCTGGGGTCATGATTTGAACAATTTTTGTAGAGGACCACAAAGCAAAGCTATATGCCAAATATATAAGGTCTGGGTCTTACGGTTTCAGAGAAGAAGATTTTTAAATGTTTTCCTATATAAATCTTTGTAAAACTGATGATGTAAGTACGGAAATTGACCACGCCCTCTGGCGGCCATGTTTTTTGACGGATCAAAATTCTTTGAACAATTTTGAAAGTATATTAAATGAGAAACATTTTGGTGAAAACCAAATTGAAATTGGACCAGTATTTCTTGAGAAGAAGATTTTTTAAGATATTATGCATGGTTGCCATGGCAACAAGACTGATTGCCCCACCCACATTTTTTTAACAATTTTTAAAGCTCACAACTGCAGTATGTATTTGACCAAGTTTGGTTAAAATTGGGCCATTTGTTTCAGAGAAGAAGTTGTTTGAAACAAATTGTGAACGGAAGACACCAACACCGACACCAACACCGACGTACGGCGACCGATCACAATAGCTCATCTTGAGCACTTTGTGCTCAGGTGAGCTAAAAAGGGGGTTGGGTCACGTTGGGTTTGGAAGGGGGGGGGGGCGGGGGGGCACCGGACCTTTTTTCACAATTTGAGATTTTTCAAGATTATCCCCTAAAATTGAAGCTTCACAATAGCTCATTGTTTGTACTACGAACTTTTTAATCTTTATGTTTACAAACTATTTAAAAACTTAACATTTTTCGGAAATTTCATAATGCACACTTAGACAGACGATGTAAAAAAACAAGGTTAATTTTGAGTTGAAATGGCTTAAGCAAATAATTGTTTTCCTTCGAAATGGTTAACGCTTTCACTCTCAATGTAGTGCAGCAGATAATAGCTAAATAACAGAAGAATCTTTCACTTCCGGAAACAAGCACCAAAATTGGCACACATACTCCTTGGGGGTTGCTCTTTTGAAAAAACCCGCTGGCCACTTGAAAATCAAAAATGGCCGCCATTTTCCAAGATGGCCGCCAAGGCATATACAGAAACATTGATTTTCGCCCTAAATATGCCTAACCTTGTCTATTTCAATGGTTTATGTGTCAAATAACGCGTTTTGACTATATACACTTCAATTTGGGACCATGAAATAGCTCTATGGCTTCTTTTTACCCTTAAGTCACTGAAACATTCAAGATGGCCGCCATTTTCAAGATGCCCTGCATAACAATACTAGGTTTTGCAATATATTTGCAAATACTTGTCCTATATCAATGATCTTTGTTTGAAATTATATTTTTGACCTTGTACAGTTCAAGTTTAAAGCGACCGAGTGACTCAACGGCTTCCATATACCGTCAACTACTTGAAACTTCAAGATGGCAGCCATTTTGTCAAGATGACCTTCACAGATATATATGCATTTCGAAATAAAATGCCAAATACTTATCCAATATCAATAATTTTGTGTCAAATGTACTTTTGAAAAATTTAAGATTGGAACAATGAATTTGCTCAATGGCTTCCTTGTACCAGGTAGCCACTTAAAATCAACATAGCCGCCATTTTTCAAGATGGCCGCCACAGAAATATTGCATTTCTCAATAAAATTGCATATATTTGTCATACTTCAATGATCTCTGTGTCTACTTGTACTTTTTCGACTACGTAGAAATTAAATTTGGAACATTGTGATTACTCATGTGCGTCATTGTACCCGTAAGCTACTTAACGTTCAAGAAGGTAGTCATGTTCAAGATAGCCACCATGGCATCAACAGACACATTGCACTTCGCCATACAATTGCAAAGACTAATTGTCTGTGTGACAAAATAAAATATTTACAATCGCCCCATTCAATTCCATTGACAAAAAGTGTGTTCATTTAAAATAAACACCGATTGTCGAGAGGGCGGGGCTTGTGGAAAAGTTTCGAAGGGGAGGCGGGGCATATGCAGTTTTCATTCGCGAATTAATCTATGGAACTTGGGGCAGCAAACATTTGGCGGATTTTTTCAAAATTTGTTCTTAACCGATCTATGCCTTCCTACTAGTGGAAACCATGATTCCCGACTAATATTTTTCTTCATAAATGAGATAAATTGCAAGACAATTGACATAAGAATCTACCTTATAAACAGCGGCCTATATCTGCGTTTCTTTATGACAATAACACCACGATATATTTATCCTACTTTAAAATTACGTCACTTCTAACGACGTCATAAATCAGCATTTTTCGCGCCAAACTGTCAAGTTGTTGACAATGGAACTTATTTTTTCTGCTTTCGAATGTACACAGATTCAGTAAATCGGTCATGGCTGTTCCTTATAGGGTACACATTATTCGTGTTTTCGACCTCTAATATGGATTAAACATACATGCGTACTGACAAAATGTTTATTTAATGTTAGAAATTACAGCAAATATATTGTAAATATAAGAATGAATAATTTTTTTCGGTGTTCAAGCCAAATGAACGACAGAAAATTATCGGCAAATACCATGAATCGCGTTGAACATATTTTGACTATGTAGAATTTAATTCGGAATTATTTTAATTGCTCAATTGCTTCCTTGCATCCGTTAGCCACTTAAACAATCATGATGACCGCCATTTTTCAAGATGGTCGCCATGGTATATACATAATTATTGTATTTCGCAATAAAGTTGCAAAGACTTGTTCTTATTCAATGATTTTTTGTGTCAAGTAATAGCTTTTGACTACATTGTATGTATAAATAAAATGTGGAACTATGAAACTACTCAATGACTTCTGTGTACCTGTTAGATATTAACAGTTCAAGGTAGCCGTCATCTCTCAAAATTGCTGTCACAACAATATTGAATTTCTCAATAAAAAACTTAAAGACCTGTCCTATTTCGATGATTTGGTTTCAAAGAATACCCTTAAGGCTATTGACTATTTAAATTTAAAAAAAAATGGAATTCATGATGGCATCCAAACATTATGGTATACTTGCTCTCATCCTATACTTGCTCTCATCCTATATGCCACTGTTGGCTATACGTGCTGGTCCGCAGCAATGGCTGGTACCCGGCGGGGTTAAGAATGCCTCCATCTAATGCTTGACTGTGACAAACGTGTGTGTCTGATATCAGAGCAGAGGCAAAATTGATGTAATGCTTACCTCAAATGGCTTTGCTCTCTTATGTAATGCATAGTGGGTAGACCGTGTCATAGCGACCGTGTCACTACGATAGTTTACAGCCTTTCATAATCATATGACAGAAATGATCTCAGCAGGCAGGTGTCTGTGTGTTTCAAACAATTTTGAGGAGGAAATAATTCTCCTGTGAAGAAGGAAGGTCTCCCATTGGTAAAGGTTTTGAAAGTTTATGGACCGTCTTCAGTTCAACCTCCACAAACCTCAGCTGTCGTTGTAAGAATGCTTGGAAATAGAAATGCTGGTTTCATGGAAAGACGTGGTCGCCGTGGTTGCATTGGGCTTGTAGTCTATAATGACATATGATGGTCATACTAACATTTGGGAACATGGGAACATTTATTTAGTCTTGCTATTGGGGTGTATCGTCATATGTCTTTGTCACATATGAACATGTTTGACCTTTGCGTCAGGTTCTAAGCAGCTTGGTATGGTTTTCTAATGGCTGAGCGCTCTATTTTTCAATTTCTGTCCGTTTCCTGCTGTGTGTTCTTGATAATAACTGACAGTATTGTTGATGCTGTGCCTTTTACTTCCTAAAAGTTTCTTTGATACCATCACCATAATCAATTCAGACTGGATCCCAAACAATATGAATCTAATTAACTGCAAGAATGAAGGGAATGTTAATTGCAATCATAATGTAGCCATCATGCTTGTTGTTATGTATGTAGCAATTTGAGCATTTTTGATTTTCTTCTTCTGGTAAGACAGACTTTTGGATCGTCCCGGATCTATATTTGCCATCTTTGTGAATGGTAAGAAGTCACAGTATAATAATTAGATGTTCATGTATCTGCATTCAGTGAATCAATGCCAGCGGTTATGCCTTTGCAACATAATTATATCATTTAGTTAATGAGTGAGTGAGTTAGATGTGTTGGCACTTAAACACTGAATAGGTCATATATTCAAAAGTAATTAGCCGTGGCTCGGCTTTTTTGCACTGGCACACCCTATCAATTCAGGCACGGCATTTAATTACACGCTATGTAAAGCTATATCCAACTAAATTAGTTAACTGATGCGGGGCTTAATAGATAGCATTTGGGATACTTACCAAACATGTCGGTTAGTACTGAAACCCATGCAGTAAGGAGTAATGTCATGGTTCGAAATTTGGACTCTAAACAGTCAAAAGCGTATTATTTGACACACATAGCATTGCATAGGACAGGTATTTGTCGTTTTGTTTCGCAAGTTCTGAAGGCCTTTCATAAAAGATGCCAAATAGTAATTTTTACGAGGCTTACAAGTACAAGAACACATATGAGTAAGTTCATGGTTCAAAATTGAAGTATAATTAGACACAAATGTCGTTGAAATAGGACAAGTATTTGTGATTTTATTAAGAAATGCATTATTTCTGTGATGGCCATCTTGACTTTTAATAGGCTACCGGGTACAATGATAAAATTCAGCGATTATATAGTTCCAAATTTGTATTTTACAGAGTAAAAGAAATATTATTTTTTATTATATACCTACCAATGTTCTGCCCGAAATATTTCTGTATTTTATCGAACAAATACACCTTGACGGATTGAAAATTCCGTATTACCCCATGTACCTTGTGTAATGGGAAAAGAACGTTTACTGTGTAGTCGGAAGTTCGGAACTACAGTCAAACCTCTCTATTACGACCACTAAATTATGTTAAGTATTAGGGTGTTTACGGTAGGTGACCGCTTAAAGCAAGGTGACAGTGAAACAGAAAACTCCTTTAGGAGCTTTCTGTTTCACTGTCACCTTGCTTTAAGCTGTCACCTCTCAATTATTTAATCAATTAGCATTCGTTTTAGTGGTCGTAATAGCGAGTATTTACTTTCACGCGCCATTCCCCCGAAGTGTGACGTATGGGAAATCCCGTTTATTTATAGTAACGCTAGAAACATTTCTATCGTTTTTCATTTTATTTTTATTATAAGAGGTATATAATAAAAGGAACATTACTATACTTTGCATATCTTATGTACCGGATCACTCTCGTTGTGTGTGTAAAGGCTATATCCAACTCGACCTCCGGTCTCGTTGGATATAGCCTTTACACACACAACTCGAGTGATCTGGTGCATAAGATATGCAAAGTATAGTAATATTCCGTTTATATAAAGACCAAAGACAGAGGACAAGTATTGACCATTCTATTTCAAAAATGCTATATTTCTGTTTTAGTTATCTTAAACAATGGCGGCTATCTTTCATTTTTAAATGGTTAATTGGTACAAGGAAGCCATGGAGTCATTGCTTGGTTCTAAATTTGAATGTTACAGTCCAAAAAGTATTATTTGACTTAAAGACCAATGCTACAGGAGAGGTCTTTACGATTGTATGGCAAAATGCAATATTTCTATGGTGGCAATCATGAAAATGGCGGTCATCATAATTTTTAAGCGGCTTACGGTTGCAGGGAATCAAATTAGCAATTTCATAATTCCGAATTAAATTCTACATAGTCAAATAATATTAAATTTATTTGACACACAGACCATTGAAATAGATCAAGTCTTTGCAATTTTATTGCGAAGTGCAATATTTCTGTTTATTCCATTGTGGTCAACTTGAACATGACTACCTTCTTGGACGTTATGTAGCTTACGGGTACAAGGACGCAAATTAGTAATCACAATGTTTCAAATTGGATTTCTTCGTAGTCGGAAAAGTACAATTAGGCACAGAGATCATTGAAGTACGACAAATATATGCAATTGTATTGGGAAATGCAATATTTATGTGGCGGCCATCTTGAAAAATGGCAGCCATGTTGATTTTATGTGGCTACCTGGTACAAGGAAGCTATTTAGCAAATTCATGGTTCCAATCTTGAATTTTACAAAAGTATTTTTGACACAAAATCATTGATATTGGATAAGTATTTGGCGTAATCTGTAATGGCCATCTTGACAAAATGACTGCCATCTTAAAGTTTCAAGTAGTTATGGAAGCCGGTGAGTCACTCGGTTGCTCCAAACTTGAATTGTACATGGTCAAAAATATAATTTCAAAGAAAGATCATTGATATAGGACAAGTATTTGCAAATATATTACAAAATCTAGTATTTCTATGCAGGGCATCTTGAAAATGGCGGCCATCTTGAATCTTTAAGTGACTTAAGGGTAAAATGAAGCCATATAGCTATTTCATGGTCCCAAATTGAAGTGTACATAGTCAAAACGCATTTTTTGACACATAAACCATTGAAATAGACAAGGTTAGGCATATTTAGGGCAAACATCAATATTTCTGTATTTACCTTGGCGGCCATCTTGGAAAATGGCGGCCATTTTGGATTTTTATGTGGCCAGCGGGTTTTTTCAAAAGAGCAACCCCCAAGGAGTATCTGTGCCAAATTTGGTGCTTGATTCCGGAAGTGAAAGATTGTTTCAGTTATCTGCCCCGCTAATGACTTCAATGACTTCATAAAGCTCTCCTCCTAAACTAATTGATGGATTTTAACCAAACTTGGCAGGATTGATCCTTATATAGACCTGGTTGAAAGTTGTTCAAATATTTCCGATCCGTTGTATATCTAGGTCACGGGAGCTAAAAATAGATAGTTTCAATAAAAACTTTAAAACTCTTCTTCTCTGAAACCAACGTACCTTGAGCTTAGATATGTTGCACATAGCATCAACTTCAGGTCCTCTATCAAGATTGTTCAAATTATGTCATTGTGGTCAAAAATGGCCCCGTTCCTGGGGTCACAAATTTACATAGAGTTATATAGTGAACTCTTCAAACCTCCTCCTCTCTAAAATTAATACAGCTAGAGCTTTGATATTTGGCATGGTTTAACTTCTATAGGTACTTTACCAAGTTTGTTCAAGTGGTTCCGGTCTGTTGCATATCTAGGTCACAGGAGCTAAAAATAGATTTTATGCTCCCCTTTAGGGGGAGCATATAGTCGCCGCTTTGTCCGTCCGTCCGTGTTTCCGTCAGTCCGTCCGTCCGTCTGTGCTTACGAGAGGGTACTTACGTGGCTAAAATTCTTAGCCCCATAATTGAAAAACATTAATCTGGCCGTCTCTTGTGACATTAACCTGGCCATTTCTTGTGACATTAACCTGGCAAGTTGTGGGACATAGGGTTAGGATTGTTGTACATTGTCCATTTTCTCTGAACTGTCCGAGTTATATTTAGAACAGAATAGTTAATTATGGTAAATACAGTGGAGAATCTGTTATTCTTTCCCGTTTAAACGCAAACGTACGCAAACGCAAAACACTAAAACGTAGAAAAGAACAACTTTTGGACAATTCTGATAATTCTTGTTTATCTTGGTGGCAAACAGTTTGGAGCCTGATCAGACGCCGGGTTACCCGGCGTCTGATCTGGCTCCAAACTGTTTGCACTGCAAATAATAGTTTTAGCGTAAACGCGTTTATTGGGAAAGAATAACAGATTCTCCACTGTAGGTAGGCAAGGTAACATCGAATATGTAATCGTACACTTTCCTACTTGAGATAAGTATGCTCCTCGTGCAGCACGAGACCTCTGCGCTAACTTTACTGATATCAGA
The DNA here is from genome assembly GCA_922989275.2 of Gari tellinella. Lineage (NCBI taxonomy): Eukaryota > Metazoa > Mollusca > Bivalvia > Cardiida > Psammobiidae > Gari > Gari tellinella. The sequence continues at coordinate 11,814,086 of OV277873.1, forward strand.
TTCTTTCCCAATAAACTCATTTATATACTAAAAATATTTTTCCATTGCAAACAAGTTGGAGCCAGATCAGACGCCGGCTTACCCACCAGGCTCCAACCTGTTTTGCTACCCTGATTAAAAATAAAGTTAACATTTCTAAAACTAAATTTCCACAGTTTAGTGCATTGCGTTTGCGTTTAAACGGGAAAGAATAATGTTTCCTCTACTGTACATTAGGCACAAAAATTACAGCTATCCGTATCTCTAACGGGATGTAGAGAAAACTAATCCCTTTTAAAGTTTTAGAATGTTTCAATCTGAAAGTAACTTGGACAGGTCAGAAAAAACACTAATACCACAGTTGGTTTGCGGAAAGTCGGTGTCTACCCAGTTGCCGAGTGTCTCGATTGCAAGTAGGCCACCGGGCTGAAATGCAGTGGACAAAACGTAATTATTTCGTTCAAACCCAAACGCATCGCAATGAAATATAGAAAATGACAACATTTTGACAATTCCGACTACCAGTTTTTATCTGAGTTGCAAACAGATTTGAGCCTCATCAGACGCCGGGTTACCCGGCGTCTGATCTGGCTCCAAACTGTTTGCAATGAAAATAATAGTTTAAGCGTAACCGGGGTAATCTTTAAGGAAAACATTATCTCTACTGTACTCTGCACGCTGCACACGGGGCACAAACTGCTAACCTAAACAGCAAACAATGGCCGTATTCGAATCAGGGCAACTATCGCGTTAGTTGGAATATTTGTCAACAAGTTCTATTCGAATCACGACTTGATGTTTTCCGTTGACAAAATGTTGTCAAACCCTAAAATCGAGCGTTGATTTAGTCACGTGACCACGTTTATACCACGTGATTAGTGTCTCTAGATAAAACAAACATAAAGACCCTCTCAATTAATCGATTGGATCCAGATCACATGGCATTATGTGCGTATATAAAAATTGGGAGCATTACGACTGTTTTAACGGGTGTTTGATTCATTTCCATTCGTCCGGAAGTACAAAGGTTTCGTTGACTACAATTTCTATTCGAGTCGGGCCAAAATCGTTGACATCAGTAAATCTTCGCGCGTTTGCTCCGCCCACTTTTCGTTGACCACAAACTCGATGATTCGAATACGACCATTGGTACCTAAACACGCTACTGTTATTAGCTGGACGTCTCGATATGATTGCATAAATGTTAAGGTGGCTCGACAGCGGGCGGCCCGCATCTCGAGTTCCAGAAATGCTGATGACTTTCACCTGATCTTTTCGGCACGTGCTTATAGTAGAATATTTACATAAAGAAAAGTTTGATAAGCTATAGTGTCTTCTTTGTTAGCGCAATTGGTAGAGTGATTGACTAGCAATCTGAAGGTTCTAGGATCGATTCCAACTCGCTTCAAAACTTTTTTTTAAACAAATTGTCAGATTGTTTTGGCTAGTAAATCCATAACGCAATTATCAAAGGACAGGCTATGTTTAGTCACAAATGTAATAATGAATAATATCAGATGCAAGTATAGTCATGCAAGTGACAACTGAAACTTTGTGAGGATTTATAGGATTATATTAGAAATAAATCAAATTGAATCAGACTTTTTTACGATATCGCAAATATAACCAACTAAAATGTTTCTGTTTGAATTACTGGCAATACCGATAAGTGTATTGTTAAGGGTGTTTCAAACCCATAAGCGAATTTTTCAAAGTATTTAATTTTTATTCTTTAATATTTACATTCAACCTGTAAAGTCTCTATGTAATCGTATTAAAAATATGCAGGTCAATTCTCGATGAACCTACGAATCGAATCCGGTTCCAGCCAGTTAGAAAGAGGGCGGAGTCTCCGCCGCGAAGAAAATCTTCCTTACGGCGGAGAGATACCGACCAAGTTAGGATCTACTTTTAGATTAGCCGTTTTGGTATCTCTAAACCCCTATTTAAAGTCACAGACAGTTCAATTAAAATCAAATTGCGATAAAAAAAATTAAATGCTGTTTTTAAGGGAGGTTATCATATTACGCTCCGTCATTAAAGCTGTACGCGTTCTCTCCCTTCTCCGAATGTTCTATTTATAGATTAGACAAGTTGTCTTCCAATTACGGTTTGAAATTGACAAGTTCAAACAATTTGTTCACCAGAATTACATAGGAAAGTCGCTCAAACATAAAGCAAAATAATGCATTCACACTTACTAAATTGGTAACGTAATGTTCCGTTATGACATATTGAAACTAGCCTATGTGTATCGGATATGCCACGGATAGCCGCGGGTGTGTGTACACGCTGACTGTGTAGTCGCATTTCAGCGTTGCTATTCGCGTTGCTATGTGTAAAGCGTGTATAAAAACTTGCGCCACCTAATTGTTTAAAATATGCTTTGATAATAGATATTCAGATTGAAATTTTTGTTTTAGTTTCTTACGAGCGTTCTTAAAGCACAGCGAGAAAGTTTACTGCGTAAAACCCTGAAATTATCATGCAACTACAGTACATGTAGTAAGGACTACTTTTGACACCATATTTAGAAACTGGAATGGCTATTACATCGATATTACATCTATTAAACCCATTTGGCTGGTATATGATATATTCATATACATGAAAACAAATCTGGTCAAACTACACATTAAATGGATGACAGAAAATAAAAATATAAATATAAGGAATAAACAAAATCTTTTTGCCGCTCATGACGGTATGACTACATTAGCTTCGGGGGGAAAATTTATTGAAAACGCCCTTCGGGCGTTTACAAAATTTACCCCCTGCGGGCGTTTTCAATAAATTTACCCCCCGAAGCTAATGTAGTCATACCGTCATGAACGTCAAAAAGATGTTGTTTATTCCTATAATGTTTATTTTGAAAGAGCTGTTTATGATGGATGATACAAGAGCCCAATAGACCCTATGGCGCTCACCAGAGTACACAGTTCCCAGATTTAACTAGACTTAACACTAAATGCTATTTATACCCCCGCTAGTGCCTTGTCACAAAAAGTAAAAGTGTCAGGATAATGTTGATGTGTGCCCTCCATATGAACTAAATGGTTCAGAAGCCTTTTCTACGCTTTGACCTAATGACAGTCTTTTTGACCTAACAAAACTCATTTCCATACCTTGCCTAGATTTTATCAGGGTGATCATTCTAAGCAAGTTGTGTCAAATTCTGGCTAAAATAAGGCCTCTACAGTGTTTAGAAGCTATTTCTCTAGTTTGACCTACTGAGCTACTTTTTAATCTTATGTAACCCATATTCACACAGTACCTAGTTTTTGTCAAGATAACCATTCTAAGCAAGTTTTAAGAAGATTGGGTTAAAGATATGGCAGATTGAGTTGCAAAAAGCTTTTTCTAAGAGTTGACCTACTGACCTACTTAATGACCGGACATGACCTTCATTTATGTACGACCTACGTTTTATTAAGGTCATGACACTGACTAAATCTCATAAAGATATGACCAAAAAATACAACTTTTAGAAGGTTCTTCAACTTTACATTCGATATTACCGAACACGGAAAATGACCATGCCCTCTTGTGGCCATTTTTTTGATGGATCAAAATTCTTTGAACAAATTCTAAAGTCTATCCATTGAAAAGCATTTTGGTGAAAACCAAAATTAAATCGGACCAGTGGTTTCGGAGAAGAAGATTTTTGAAGATAGTGTGCACGGTTGCAATGGCAACAAGACTATAAGCCGCATCCTCTTTCTTTGAACAACTTTTGAAGCTCAAACCAGAAGTATGATTCTGAAGAGGCTTGGTTACAGTAGGGCTATTGGTTTCAGAGAAGAAGTCCTTTGCAATTGTTGACGGACGACAGACGCCGGATGGCAGGGGTATAACAAAAGCTCACCTTGAGCACTTAGTCCTCTGATGAGCTAAAAACAGGTAAAAACATATATTATGCATTATTTTGCACTACGGCAATTTAAAAAAGATGAGTCAAACTCAGACTTTTTCTCAAATTTTGTCAAATTTAAAGTATAAGCTTCAATAAAATCTATTTTAAATAAAAGCAAACATGGTAATTTTGTTTTTCATAATGAATGTCATGTCCGTGGAAGTATTTTGACATAAAGAAACTATATCACGACCAAATAGGCACCATATTTGGAAAATAAGAATCTCTGAATCAACAACATGGTTTTTATGGGTAATTATATTTTTTAAAACTTTAAAAAAAAAAAAAAAACTTTAAAAAAAAAAAAGGATACATGTACAAGTATTTAACTTTTTCTTATATTCTACCAGATGAAAATCCATACAAAGGCAATTGAAAATATGAAAAAAAAATTGATAGGTAAATGTTGAAAATTTTGAGTTATTGAAGAAATAGGAGTTGTCTCCCTTTACAAAATTTACAAAAAAGTACCATATCGATGATATTTAGAGCTTTATATACTACACATTTTGGTGCCTGTTTTGTCTTAAATTATTTTTTGAATGAAGAAATACTACCATAGACATGAAATAAATAACACAAAAACAAATTATCATGGTTCTTTTCATTTGAAATGAATTTCATTGAAGCGGGCTGTTTAAAAAGGACAAAATATGCAAAAGTAGGAGGGGTAAATTTTACACCTTTTAAAATGACCGAAAGCCAAAAGTTGTACACCAAAATGTCACTGTTTCTATTGTTTCAATCATCTTAAATAGCTCTTCAATACAAAACCATCATGGAGTGTTTTCATGATTAAAATCGAAACAAACTGAACGTGTCCATGCTAAAAATAGTACGACAGTGAAATGGGTAATGTGCCAATACCAAAAGCGCTAAAGAAAAACAAAATCAGTAAAGCCCTTCTTGTGCGATCACTAAAGGTCAGCTAATTGATTTGCATACGGGTTTCGACGAAGCGCCTACGTTAGTCTTTTTGAAAACCCTTCTTTCTGAAATAGATCAAGATCCGAGATTTCATGAAATTGTACAGCACTGGGTGTTTAACCCGTTCATGGAAAGCAACTATTTTCTACTGTATACCTAAAATCAATTAAACTACAGTAATCGAAAGTAACTATTGTGCAAGTCTCAAAGCATTCTAGTAAAAACATCCCTTATAACATATTCAAAGTCCGAATTCAGTCACGGTCAAGGTCAAAATTGAGGTTGGGTGATATGGGTGAATTGAGAATGATCCAAAGCCATAACTTTGAAAGTTTCAAAGCATTCTAGTAAGCGATAATAATGCTAGACGAAACGGTAAAATCTAGTTAACCAATAAAACAGCCCTTATAACATATTTTAGTTCCAAAATCGGTGAAGGTCAAGGTCAAAATTGAGGTAAGGTGATATGGGTGGATTGGCAATGATCAAAAGCAGCAAGTATCAAATCATTCTATTATGCGGTATTGATGCTAGACGAAACGGTAAAATCTAGTTAACCAATAAACATCTCTAATAACATATTTGTAGTCAAAATTCGGTCAAGGTCAATGTCATACTGAGGATGGATGATATGGTTGGATTGTTTAAGTATCAAAGCATTTTATTACGTGGTGTTATTGCTAGACAAATCAGTAAAATGTGTTTAACTCGTACGCACCGCCAGTAGGATCACTAAATGCCATCCACATCAAAAGACATTTTTCTTAAGGCATAAAAAGGTGATTTTTCGTCTAAAGGTGATGGAAATTTGTTTTTCGCCCAAGTTTATTCCTTAAAAAATGCCAATAATATTAAATGGCATGTTTCAATACCCGTTTTGATATAAAGCACCAATAAAAATGCATGCATTACAAAAAGTATGATCCTTTTACAACATTAAAATTGGTGGGTAGGGTAACAAAAATGCCTCAAAAGCCAACAAAGCTTCCATAATTTACTGCTATCACACATTTCCTAATAGAAGAGGGTTTGGTCTTTCCGAAAATCATAGTGAACCTTATTCACCCTGAATGGTACCCGTACCTCAAATTTCAGGTACCCGGCTCACGGCCTAAGTCGAACTTCGATATCTCGCAGTCGGTTTTGTCGAACATATCCGTATTTCAAAGTTAAAACGTAGCTTAACCACGTTTTAGCTTTGAAATAAGGGTATTTTCGAATTAACCAAACATGAAATAATGCAGTTCATGTGTCGAACTATCGGATAGTTCGAGTTAAACGAGTTCGAGATATCGAAGATCGACTGTATAAGTGTCAGAAAAACATCGAATGTTCGCCATATAGACTACTAGACATGTTATATGTGTCAAACTAATGATTGCATTCATTAAGTATGCATTATACCGTCTGTGTATCTTTGACATAACCTTTAATATTCGCTCCCCATGGCGCCATACGGCGACTTTGCAAACAGTTTGTATTCTGATCAAACGCCGCTCAACGCGGCGTCTGGGCAGGATCCAAGCTATTTGACAATCATATCGATATTTCTTCAGTCAAAATGTTCTAAATCTGATTTGACAAACCATTGCTACGACACTTTGAGTGCAGACGATAATTTGGCGGTACGAAGGTTAAAGCAGACGATAAAACTTGCTAATGAAAGGGTTGAGGTTCAGATGTCTATCAGAGTTCGGTTCTCCAAAGGGTCGTCCTTTCTCAATGAAGAAGGTGCTATTCATCCAAATTGTGCGTAATTCCTTATACCTCATTCAACCCTAGCGGTGATTATACTCGTAATTTACAAAATGTTTTCCAGTCCACAATCCAAACCGTGTATACCCATATCGGAGGGTTCCTAATGGAAACCTCAGATCAGAGTCTGCATTGTTTGTAATTTTGCGGAGTATTTTACGAAACATCACTAGAACTTAAAAACTGGACTATATTGGACACTGGAATTGTTCACGTGAAGTTTCACGGGTGAACGAGTTATATTTCAAACAATTTTGTAACCAGATCAGACAGCAGGTGATATTATACGACATCTCAGCTTAATGAGACAAACACTAAGGAAAACTAACCAGCCACAATGAGATCAAAACTCTTAGAAACCATACTATTAGCGGCTAGTGTCTGCTTGGCATCTGCCACGGACTCGGTTTCGAACACGACGTCTACACAGTCCAATGGCACCAGTCTATTTCGGCACTACCCATCTACACTGGAGAAATGTATAGATACATGCTTTTACAACAAAGACTGTCAAAGTGTTGCATTTACTCGTTTGGCAAACTTCTGCGAACTACGAAGTCAAGATGAGTCACCGAGAGAACGAAATGACCAAAGAGTGGAATTCATTCATCGTAGTGAAATAGAGACGGTAAGGGTTGCTTCATTATCTATAGTTGCTACATCGGAAAACATAGTTTTTAACATATTATGTTGTGCACAAAGAATGGAAATCAATTACAAACAGAATGGACCCATATCAGGCTCTGATACACTGCACATGTCTGATTAGGCTCCAAAATGTTAAACGCCAAGATTGAAAATATATCGTCAACCATTATGAACCACTGTTCATTTCTACATTTGATTGCATTGAATTGCAATCCTGATTAGCTTACTTTGGAAAATAATAAAATTATCCCCAGTGTATTGATTGGTCTTATTGAAATATGCTTGTATAAAGAGAAATTGCAAAAACGCTACTTTTAAATTGTGTAATAAATGAAAGTTCTGCATTCTACGTAATCAAGTTCGGTTGATCGAAAATATGACTTCATTGTACAGTCGAAACTGAATACTGCGAACGTTTTAAATCTAACTTACAAGTACATCATAAGTTTAATTTTAAAACGTCGGTCTCATTTAACGGCTAAGTCACATTTTAACTTTGAAATATGGGTATGGTCGAACTACCGCGAGTTCGAAGTTTCGAGTGTGTATATTTGATATATTTCCTGCACGTTATGTTCCCTGTTTTTATAAATAATTCATTTATATAGCAACGTATTGTTTAGTTCACTCTGTGTTTACTTTGTTGCACTAACAGCTCAAACATGAGATTATAATGTTGTTGATAAAAGATAGGCAAAGTAGTAGTAGTAGTATCACAATGGGCAATGCGTTTTATTCGTTAAAAGAGACTGAAAACAGTTTTGGAATAATAATCTTTCGTTTTGTAAATGGATGCCATACGTCTACAAAAACACACGAGTTTAGGCAAAAATATGATAAAAATACATTTTAAAGAAAACAAGTCTGAGCTCGGTGGGTATCAAGCCCATGTGTTAGCCCCCCTCGGCCAACGGATAGTTCTTATCTAACGGTCTATTTTATTTTAGGTTTAAACAAAAATATGTGTATTTCTGGTTTCACCCTCTCAAAATTTTAGGGTAGGTCGGTAGGAAAAAGTTTTTATTTTTTAAAAAGTTTTTATATAGGGCATATATGCGAATTTGTTTACAATCAAAGGATGGGTTTATATGACAAATAATGACCTTGCACTTGTTGTATTCAACATTGAAAGTGTCTGAAATGATTTATCTTGATTTGCAAGTTTAAATTGTAAGGTATTTCATAATACATGTATAATTATGTGAAATAGTTCTTGTTTCAATCTGAAAACCATTGCATCAAATAAATACCGGTATTATATTTTAGGCCTTATTTGAATTGTATGGTAGTGACTTTGAAAGCAAAGATCTACTCTGTCTATAGTCGGAGTAGAAAAATGACGGAAAAGGTCTAACAAAGCTTCGTACTTTATTTCAGAGGCGACCGGGACAACCGATAGGGAACCCTTCTAAGTTCCATCACACGAAAGGTAATCAATATCCCTTTGAACTCTAGTCATGTATATGGGTGTCCGTGGAAAACGGCGTACATGTGAAGAGTGCACTTGTTCTATGCAAACTCTACAGACCCAGATCTATATCAATTACAGGTGCCAGATAAAAGCATGGCAAAAGTAATTCAGAAGGCGGTCACCTTTCTTTAAAGATCACCATTATCTTCATTGAGTTGTCGCGTAACACTGAAATTTTCCTATGTATATGCTGGAATCTTTCATTACAGATATGCAAGAGTGGTCTAAAGATAATGCAGTATGAAGCAATATTATAATTATTTTATTTTACCAGATTAATATAAACGCTCTTTTTACACAGGACTTGTGCGCTCAAAAGCTTCACGCGAAATTATAGATATTGTGGACCATATTGAAATTGGTTTGTTTGTTCGATACCAAATATGTAATCCGCATGAAATAAAGTCGTTATTATTATGATTATTATTATTATATACATGTACCAATAAATTGACAAACGAAGAAAAAAAACTCCCCACATTTATAATTTAAAGTAAAAGTCAATACAGTCAACAATTTCATATGAAAGAACAGTGTAAACATTAGCAAATACTACCACAAAATAGTGTACATGTAGTTTGCGGCTTGTCATTAGAGATTACAAGTTGTTTGCTAACGTCTGCTTAACCCATAGCCTGTTTCTAGTTTTGGAGATAGGTGACCACCTAAAGCAGGTTGAAAGTAAAGCAGAATATACACTAAGGTACATTCTGTTTTACTTTCAGCCTGCATTAAGCAACAATCTGCTAGAATATAGAACATATTTATGATACATATTCATGACTGTATAACGTGGAACTATTTTCTGCAGTGGAAGAATAAATTAAATGTGTGAAATGTGTATCTATGGACTAATGGGTAAAGCGATACATGTGGGCCTATTTTATTTTCTTGGTTAATTATTCAACCATAGTGAGTTTAATACAATGTATATTGAGTTTACTGTGTTTAACATGTATTTTTAAGTCTGCCCCTTATCGGACTTTACCGGGTTTCAACAACTGGGAAATAGGAACCAGCCAGGTGATCGGGTTATAATTGGTAACTATGGGAACGAGACATCCAACTGCACATTCGCAACGTTCGTATGTGGGGAAACAGGAGAATGGGTCCACACAAAATGCAGAAACGAGGCCAAATCGAGGGTTGCAGGTTTGAAGCAGTTTTCACAAATTTGTATTTTGCAGGAAGGTTCAAAATGGACCAATTGACACATTTAAAGCGGTAAAAAGTGTCTGAGATCGTTCTCAAGCATCTGATTGGTAAGATTTGAGCTTTTGCTCAAATCTGATAAATGAAATGTATTAGATTGATTTCAGACTTATCTAAAACGCTTTATACCTTTAACTCAGGGGTTATCCTTATAAAGGGTTTGAGGTTGTTTTCAAACTTTTGATTATTCAGATTTAAGCAAAATGTTCATAACAATTTCAGCGTAAGATACAGCTCAAACATCAGGTACTTGACACAGTTTGGTTTTATTTACTATCTACTATGTAATAGAGAAAAGGTATACAACGGGAATCGAACTGGTAGTCTAAACGTATAATTTGAACTGCTGCTAAAATCGACTAGATCACTTCAATTGGCTTGTGGTGTCCTCGTGAAATGTTATTTTTTTAAGATTTAATTTTATTTGATGAAAGTCCGTCAAATAACGGCACAATACGAGAATAAATAACGAAATGTGCATAAAATTCACCCATGTCGTTTCTGACGTCCATGAAAAGTAAATCTTAAAACAATTAATCATTTCACATAGACACCACAAGCGAATTTTAGTGATATAGTCGATTTTAGCAGCAGTTCAAGCTGAAAGTTTAGACTACCTGTTCTATTCCTGGGGCCCGTTTAAAAAAACTTCGTACGACAAAAACGATCGTAAGTCAAAACTTTAAAAAATATTTAATTTCTGACACAAATGTTGTCGTAAGTCAGATTACAAAAGTCTCAATTATTATTTATTCCAAAAAGATGTCACAAGACAGGATTAGCAGGAGAAATAAATAATAATTGAGACTTTTGTAATCTGACTTACGAGAACATTTGTCGTACGAAGCTTTATGAAACGGGCCCCTGTTGTATACCTTTTCTCTGAAGATAGTAAAAATTAATCTCAAAATGTGTCAAGTACATGTGTCTCAAACGCTTCAGTAACGTACTGCGCGGCCAATACCTGTATGGATGACCGGCAGATTATACCGTCGGCCCGGTACACGTTACAAATTTGGTGGCAGCGGTGGGATATGGGATGAGATCACCATCATCTTCGGATCCATGTCGCATTGTGTCTGCCCTTAGGACTGCCATGTGAGCAGGGTGACTTCGGGGCGAAGTCAAGAGAAAGTGGGGAGAAATGTGCCGGAAATGGACAGATAGCCAGATTGTCTAAGCGTTTGTCTAGGTTGCTAAGTTTAGCAACGTACTGTGCGGTCAGTACCTGGATGGGTGACCGGCAGGGTAAACCGTTGGCCCGGTAAACGTTACAATTTCTTCATCTAACTCTGTCTAGTGACATCTCTTTGGAATCATCTTTAAAAGACAGGATTAGATGGAGAAATAAATATTAATGAAGAATTCTAGAATCTGACTAACGACAATATGAATTTGTCGTACGACGTTTCATAAAACGGACCCGGCAGAAGGGCGAACAGTTTAGACCCAGAAAATACACTGAGTTACTCTGCTTTTTTTATTCAAATAGTTGGTAACGGTTACATTTGGGAAACTATTACAGTAGAGTCTCTCCATTACGACCACTAAAACGAATGATAATTGATTGTATAAAATACAGGTGACAGGTTAAAGCAAGGTGACAGTGGAACAGAAAGCTCCTTAATGGGCTTTCTGTTTCACTGTCACTTTACTTTAAGCGGTCACCTTCCATAAACGTTCAATAAAAACAAAATTTAGTGGCCGTAATAATGAGGTGTAACTGTAGATTGTTTTTCCTAATTTACGTTTGTGCATAAAACCTGTTCATTGCAAACAGATTGGAGCCAGATCAGAATTAAACCAATCGTTATTTAAGTTTTCTATTTCGACGGACAAACTCTAACTTTTGTTTAAATGGGGTGTTAAGGGCAGATGTTTGCTGATTTCAAGCAAGCTTAAATCCTTCTTTTAAGTAATCGTAACAGTGGGGTTTTACTGTATTGCGTCTCTCAACTCGTTTCATTCACAATTTTTTCCTGGGAATTGTGTTTAGTTTCCTGTTTAAAAAGGAAATAATATCTTCATCTCCATGGTGATAATGCCATTTTTCTGTACATTCATTTACAGCCGACCGGCATGACTGTGGTGATATCGGAATGTCGGGATTTCGCTTTTCGGGAATTTATAAGATCTCCCCTGCCGGCCTCAATGATTCTATAAATGTGTTTTGCGATTTTGACGATACAGATGGTCCCTGGACTGTCATTCAACGACGTGTAGATGGCTCCGTCGACTTCTATCGCAATTTCACCGAGTATCATAGTGGATTTGGTGATCTTAGAGGGAACTTTTGGCTAGGGCTCGATCAGATAGCATCAATATCCCAACAGCGTGACGGAAAGTATTCATTGAAAGTTATACTAGAAGACAATGGGGCAAGGTTTGCAAAATACTCCCAGTTTCGGGTCTTGGGTTCTTCTACCGGATATGTGCTACAGGTAGGGGGTTACTCCGGTAATGCAGGTGATTCGTTGACGGCCCGTCATAATGGTCGTCCTTTTTCAACGTATGACAAAGATATGGATGATTCGAAAGACAACTGTGCCATGGAGTATATTGGCGCTTGGTGGTATGAGAGATGTCATGCAAGCAACCTGAATGGGAAATACGGTGATCCCCAGTATGGCAGAGGCATCAATTGGTACACGACAACTGGGCACTACAGATCAGCCACATTTGTAACAATGAAAATAAAAATGGACGTTCAAGTTAAATAGGGAATGGTTTTGAACTGTTTCAGATGGATCTCAGAGTGTTATTTAGTTCTTGATTGGTCAAATATGAGCAGTACGCTCACATCTGACCTATTACCAGCTTAATAACGATTTGACACTCAATGCTAAAAAAGCATGGACTCAGATTTTTGTGCAGTGTAATAAAATGGTTGGAAACTTCGATATCTTTCTAAATATTCATATAAAACTCCATCACTAGGTATAGTTATCATGGCTATAATGTTAGCGAATTTCTCCAGTGAAAAAGGGCAGGCTCATCTCCTGAAGACAGATCCTATAAGAAATCAGTTCAGATCCTGCAGGTGTTGTCTGTCTTGGCAGAAATTTTCTTTTCTTTTAAGAGGGGAAGTGTTATGTAAACATGTTTATCATTTGAATTTGTTGTTTACTTATTGTTTAAATGCTTTAAAACGCGTAAATTCTATCCTTGGAACATTTAGAAGTTTTTAGAATAGTCTAGATCACGGAATAGCAGAGAACATCACTGAATAGTATGGAAACATATAGAATGTTTTAGAAGTTTATATTAACTGGTAAACAAGTTGAGTCACATGATCTTATTTTGTTGACAGAATGCCCCTGAAAGTCTATATTTAGTAATTTTATGGTAAACAACTGATCACATGATCTTCAAGAAATTCTATGACTGTTCAATACCTTTCTAGAATGGTAAAACTGTGTACATATAGATACTTAGAATTAACTGTTTTATCTTGGATCTTTCGACAGTCATCAGTGTACTAGACGTTTACTTGCTCATAGTTTGCATACAGATAGAATCTCTGGATTATTGAAAGTTTGGGAAATTTCAATTAAAAGTGCAGTGTTTTGTTATTAAAAAGGACAGGAATTAGGATAATTTTAAGACTTTTATTAACAGGTATTTACGAATTTCTTCAACTTGTATTTTTGGTTTTAATAAAGTTTGTAAAGATTGTTGCTGGCTTTGTTTTTCTGTTGCGCCTGGCTCGTAACAGAAATTGGGGCTCGTCCGGGATGTGAAATTCTTTTACAGGTCTTAGATCTTTTTCATACATGCGTTTATTCTACAGTTTTTGTTATTTTACTGTTTTAACTATTTGAAACCAGCAGCAAGCTACCATGTCATTCAACTTAGATCAGTTTGTGGCTGGCCCTTCCCATGAGGACTTTAATCTAGCTAAGAAATCTGATTTGCTTCCATAAGAAAACAGGAAATATATAACATTTTAGTTCAATATCTTGTAGATGAAGAGATATTTGAAGAGAGTGCACTTTCTCTCATTCAGCAAGCTGAAATTGACTCAGGGAGCTTGAACTGAAGTATCAGTTAGAAAGAGAGAAAATAGACATAGAAATACAAGAAAAAGAAAAAGAAAGACAAGTGGAAATAGAAAAACAAAAACTCCAACTAGAAAAGGAAAAAGAAATGTAAATAGAAAAACATAAAATGGAATATGATTTAAAAATGAAAAAGTTACAAATTCGTGAAACATTTGACTATAGACCAGATTTTCATTTTGATGTTACAAAAAACATAAAGCTTGTTCCTCCATTTCAAGAAAAAGAAGTTGATAAATATTTTCTAAACTTTGAGAAAGTTTCTGAAAATTTGAAATGGCCAAAGGAGCATTGGACTTTACTTTTACAGAGTGTCTTAATAGGTAAAGCTCGTGAAATTTACACACAGCTCACCATTGAGAAAAGCTCGAAGTTCCAGAGGCTTACAGGCAGAAGTTCAGGAATTGTAGGAAGGAAAGTGGTCAAACCCATGTAGAATCTGCAAAAGAGCAGTTGTTTGACAGGTGGTGTGAATCAAAGAAAATAGACAAAAAATATGAAAAGTTCAGACAGCTTATGATGGTAGAAGAATACAAAAGTTGTATTCAATATGATATAAAATTATTTCTAGATGAAAAGCAAGTAGAAACGTTAGAAGAGGCAGCTCACTTGGCCGATGATTATGTTCTAACCCACAAAGTGTCATTTGTAAATAAACAAAAGCCTTTTTTGACCCACACACATTTCAAAGCATCTTCGAACAATACAAACAATCAGTATAGTGCATCTAAACCAAGATCATCTAATGAAGTCAACGGACAAAATTCCTTATCTCAGCGCATATTTTGCAATTATTGTAAAAAACCTAGTCACCTTGTATCAGAATGCTTTTCCTTGAAAAGAAAGCAACAGTATCGTGATGAGACCAAACCTACAGGTCTCACCACTCTAAGGCAAAAACCAGAGTCTTGTGTTGCAATACCATTGCTAGGTCATAGAACCGAAGTCTGATTCTGTTATGGAGATTTATGAACCATTCCTGTCGGAAGGTTTTGTGTCACTTTCGGGTGATATTTATGCACCTACCCCTATTAAGATTTTAAGAGACACTGTAGCTTCTCAATCTCTTATTTTAGCAGATGTTCTGCCTTTCTCTGAGAAGTCTTCTTCTGGATTAAGTGTCATTATCCAGGGCGTATAGTGTGAAAATATTAATGTCCCTCTCCATGATGTTCATTTGTCCTCAGATATTGTTACTGGACCTGTGACTGTTGGTATTAGACCTTCTTTACCATTTAAAGGTGTCCATTTGTTGTTAGGAAATGACTTAGCTGGAGATAAGGTTGTTGTTAACCCACTTGTAACTGACACACCAAATTTGTATCAGACTCCTGACCCTTTAGAGCAGGAAATTCCTGACTTATATCCTTCTTGTGCAGTTACTCGAGCCATGGCTAAGAAAGCCATTCAAAATGATCAGAACTTAGAGTTTGACTTATCTGATATTTTTATAGGTCAGAACTTCAATGAAACTAGCACACCTCATACCTCTGATTCTAAATCAGACTCAAAGAAATCTGATCACTTGTCTTCAAAGTCAATAGACAAAAGTTATGACTTGCCTTCAAGGTCACAGCTTATCCAGGAGCAACATATTGATCCTGAGATTTGGACAATGTTTGTTAAGGCTTTAAATGAAGATGAAATTTCAACAAGCCCACTTTGCTATTACAAACAGAACGGTATTCTTATGAGAAAATGACGACCACCTGATGTCTCAGTTACTGACGAGTTGGCCATTACACATCAAATTGATGTTCCACAGTCATATCGTGACAACATACTTAGTTTAGCTCACGAAACTCCTATGTCAGGCCATTTAGGTGTTAACAAGACTTACAACAAGATACTTAACCATTTCTTTTGGCCTGGTCTCAAAGCTGATGTTGTTAGGTACTGTAAACCTTGCCACACATGTCAAATGGCAGGAATACCTAACCAAACAATAAGCTCCCTTGCAGCCTATTCCTGCATTTGATGAACTTTTTAGTAGGGTCATTATAGACTGTGTTGGTCCCCTTCCTAGGAATAAATCAGGCTATGAGTATCTTTTGACAGTCATATGTGCTTCAAGGAATATCAAGACCAAAACAATTGTCAAGGCTCTTGTGACATTTTTCACATTTGTTGGTCTTCCAAAATCTGTTCAATCAGATCAAGGTTCCAATTTCATGTCTGGTATTTTCAACAGGTTATGCATGAATTAGGAAAGCAGTACAAATCTTCTGCTTATCATCCAGAAAGTCAAGGTGCATTAGAAAGGTTTCACCAGACTTTGAAAAACATGATAAGGTCTTACTGTTTTGACACTGAAAAGGACTGGGATGAGGGCATACATTTACTTTTGTTCGCTATCAGAGAATCAGTTCAAGAGTGTATTGGCTTTAGTCCATTTGAATTAGTGTTTGGACACACTGTTCGTGGACCTCTGAAATTATTAAAAGAAAAATTTCTTTCTGGGGATGACATTTCACTGAATTTGTTTAAGTATGTTTCTGACTTCAGAAATAAATTGTCAAAGGCATGTGAGCTGGCTCAATCTAACCTTAAAGATACTCAAAATAAAATGAAAACAAGGTTTGACAATAATTCCAAAGAGAGAAGTTTTCAACATGGAGATAAAGTTCTTGCTCTTCTACCAGTACCTGAAAAGCCTTTGCAAGCTAGATATTTTGGTCCATATACAGTTGACAAAAAAGTCAGTGACTTAAACTACATAATAAATACTCCTGGGAGGCGCAAACAAACTCAAATGTGTCATGTAAACATGTTGAAGAAATACATTGACAGAGGTCTATTACTAAACCTGTAACGACTGTTAACTGTGTCATACAGGAACAGTGTGTGCAAGAGTCAGGGTCTACACCCTTTGACAGTTTTGAAAATTCTGATCCTACTCCATTAGAATTACAGAATTCAGATATTTTGAAAAATCTGGACCAGAAACTTGCACACCTGGATCCGCAACAAAGAAAAGAGTTAAAACAACTAATTCATGAATATGAACACTTATTTCCTGATATTCCCACACGGACGGATGTGATTCAACAGGATGTTGTCGTTGAGGACTCTACGCCAATTAAACAGCACCCTTACAGAATGAATCCACGCAAACAAGAATATCTACGGAAAGAAGTCAAGTATCTTCTAGAAAATGACTTTATTGAACCTAGTCAAAGTAACTACAGCTCCCCATGTATACTTGTACCAAAATCTAATGAGACATACAGAATGTGCACAGAGCCACAGACTATCGTAAAGTGAACCCTGTCACAAAATCAGATTCCTTTCAAATACCAAGAATTGATGACTGTATTGATCGTGTTGGAAATGCAAAGTATGTTTCCAAGTTTGATCTTCTGAAAGGATTCTGGCAAGTGCCACATACAGAGAGGGCTAAGGAGATATCCGCCTTTGCCACACCTGATGACCTGTACCAGTACAAAGTCATGCCATTTGGAATGAACAATTCGCCAGCTACATTTCAGCGGCTCATTAACAAGGTGTTGGCAGGTCTACATGGTTGTGAACCCTACATAGATGACGCTATTGTTCACACAGATGAATGGAGTTTACACCTACAGACAATCAGGGAGTTCTATTGACCGGCTCACCAATGCCAAACTGACAATCAACTTGGCGAAAAGTGAATTTTGTCATGCTACTTTGACATTTCTAGGCCACGTGGTTGGACAGGGTCAAGTGAAACCCATAGATGCTAACGTTTTAGCAATATCAGATTGTTCTGTGCCTACATGTAAAAGACAATTGATGCGTTTCTTGGGTATGGCTGGCTATTGTCGCAAATTTTGTCAAAACTTTTCAAGTATCACAGAACCTCTAAAAATTTGTTAAAGAAAGGAGCAAAGTTCATTTGGAGTGAATAATGTCAAAATGCATTTGACACAGTGAAAGTCATACTCATGAGCACACCAGTTCTCTTGGCACCAGATTTTAGAAAACCCTTCAAGTTAGCAGTAGATGCCAGTGACATTGGAGCAGGTGCTGTACCTCTTCAAGAAGACAATAATGGAGTTGATCACCCTATTTGTTACTTTTCAAGAACGTTTAACAAACATCAAAGAAATTACTCAACTATTGAAAAGGAGTGTCTCGCACTTATACTTGCAATTCAGCACTTTGAAGTTTATTTAACTTCCACAGTGACACCCATTATTGTCTTCAGTGATTACAACCCCCTCACTTTCTTACATAAAATGAAAAACAAAAATCAAAGAGTGTTGAGGTGGAGTTTGTTGTTACAAGAATATGACCTGGAAATCAAACACATAAAGGGTAAAGACAATTTAATTCCTGATGCTCTTTCCCGTGTGTGAATGATTCCAGAAAATTTGTCAGTTCCACATGATTAAAGTGCAAAATTTAAAATATACTTAACTATATTCTGTTTTATGAATCTTGTGTAGAATAATATGCACTTGTAACAATAACATGTCTTACTTTGTGATTATATGACTTTCATTAACAGGTATTTACGTATTTCTTCAACTTGTAGTTTTGTTTTAATAAAGTTTGTAAAGTTTGTTGCTGGGTTTGTCTTTCTGTTGTGCCTGGCTCGTAACATCATGCATAACCAGTGCCAGCACCTTCACATTTCAACAGCTGGATGTATTTGTAAAAGTCCCCCTAACCCTGTATAGTCTTACTTTTATGAGGTTATTAAACAGTGTCGAGTACAATACTGGGGCCTGTTTCATAAAACTACGTACGACAAATGTTGTCGTAAACCAGATCACAAAAGTCTCACTTATAATGTATTTCTCCATCTTATCTTATCTTGTTACATCGCTTTGGAATTGTTTTGAAAAGACAATTCCAAAAGTGATGCTACAAGACAGGATTAGATAGAGAAATCAGAAATTAAATGTATTTTAAAGTGTTGACTTACGACAACATTTGTTGTACCACTTGTTATGAAACGGGCACCTGAATTCTATTGGACAAGTACACAGTAGTCGTAATCCATAGTTGGGCCAGGCGATAGCCGAGTCCATTATGGATTATGATTGCTGTGTTCGAGTCCTATTAAATTCAGTATTGTTCTCTTTACTGTTGAATAACCCCTTTTCACACCATAAAATTATAAAATGCTAAAAGAAACCACATGACATTTTTCCTATTCCTTCTAGCCTTTGACTTAGCAATTTCCAAAAACAAAATAGATCTAGCAGACGAGCGTGAAATGCTAAGGGAAGTAACTCTTAACAGAGTCGGCAGAGTTGTCCAGAACAGTACGAAAACGATATGGATTTTCTGGATTCGAGTCCTGATGTGAACAAATATGGCCTTTTGGGTCGCTTTTTTACAATTCAGAACACTACTGGTTTCTCTTGTACCGTCACTAGATAGAAAGAGGAGCTTTCGATTGGTTCAATCTATGTAGGTGTGAAATAATATACAATATTCTGTGTTACCTTTTAATCGTGAGTTTGCTGGCTATGTGTGTAAACTCTTCTTCCTCTTCTATGGCCATGGTTTAGGGTAATTGGTTGATATGGCTTTAGAGTTAAGCTTCATGATCCTCGTTTTCTTTGGATTGATGCCATGTCCAATCTTCATAAAACTTAGTAAGACAAAAACTTTCGTCTTGATAAGACGATTTCAAAGAGATGTAACAATACAGTAATAGATAGGGAAATCAGAAAGAGATGTATTTTAAAATTTTGACTTACGGCCGTTTTGGTCGTACCAAGTTTTATGAAACGGTCACCAATAGTGCGACAATATTGACCTTCATGCATGAATAAATTATTGTAAGATGACGCAGTATAAATCAATAGTCGATAGCGAATCGTACAGTGTCGGGTTGTTCCTGTTGATTACGTGAATTTTGTTACAGTTGTGATCCTCAGTGGATTAACACGCCACATTGAGCAAGTTCAAACATGTGTTGTTGATAAACTATTATTCCCGAGTATCCTAGTATGATCGTATCTACTAAAACACATCATGTTGCCCTTTCGAGGGGGGGGGGGGTGTTATTCAGGTAAGACCGTCGATTTCCTCACTTGCGACTCTTGCCAATATATACCTAATTTACACCCCTTACATGTAACACATCTGCAATGGGTGTCGTTAGAGCAAGGTATTTGTAACATCAAAGTGCCGGTGTAACGAAGTATTTTGACCCCCATCGAAAAGTGACCCCCCGGTCAAAATTCTACGTCGTAGAATGACCTTCCATCGTCGAATTATGACCCCCCATCGTCGAATTATGACCCCCCTGTCGAAATATGACCCCCCCTTTAAAAAGCCTTGATATTTTGTTTAAAGTCAGTTTTGCATATGTTAAAGTTGTTTTAAACCTAACTAAGTTTTGAGTGAATAAATTATATTGATTGAATTGTAAGTGTGTCTGCCTATCAATGGACAACCTTATGGGTATCGAACCCAGAACCGTTTACCCTTTTACAAGTATACATTTACGATCTACCAATTACTCTTGTTCGATTATTGATTTAATTTCGACGTAGCAGGCTGAGTAAAACCCAATCACATATGTACCACGTCTCCGAGAAAGCGTATGATCAGAATTTAAAATACGCTCGTACTGACATTCATTCCAAGAAATCTTCTTATCTTGCCGCGGTTTCTTTGGTTTAACCAACTACCCCACATCCCTTTTCTAGTTTTAAAGACAGATGGCCACTTAGAGCAGGTTAAAAGTAAAGCAGATTGCGCATTCTGCTTTACTTCAGCCTGCTTTAAGGTACACTTTGCTAGGATATAGAAAATATTTTCTTATGGTATATATCCATGACTGTATAAATTTGATCTTTTATCTCCAGTAGAGGAATAAAAATATCAAAGGCGTAAAATTCGTATTTATTAGGTAATTCATAGAGGATGTTTTGATTTGTCGGAACTTATCCCTTTTGTCAAGAATTAAGAAGAATGCAGGTCGGTTGTTTTGAGTGGGCTTTTTTGTCTTTTGTCAACACTTGCTATGTTGTGCGTTTATAGTTTACCATGTTAAAGATATCTCCTGACGACTTTTTGGTCATAACGCCTTGCCAGATTATTTACTGTCAATTTCCTTGCAAAAAGCATGGGTCTTGGGTCTTGTGCATATTGAACCATTGAATCGTCTTGTGTGAGACTCTACCTTTATATTTGATAGTTTGTATAGAAATAATCATTGAAAATCACTAGAGCATGAGTATAATCTGACCCTCACCAGATAAACTGAGATTGTGATGCACGTGATTTGAAGTTACATTGACACCTCCAGAACAATGGGGGACTCTCTCTATGGACTGAGGAAAAGTCTTTAAGTGTAAAGTTAATTGCATTTACTAAACAAACAAGCAAACAAACAAACAAGCAAACAAAAAGCGATCAAAATCGGAAGCTGTGTTATGTTGCCTCATTGCACATCACATCATTCAGTGTCGTAGAAAGACTCCGGTCATTATTCTAGGTCGTATTTTGACACCTCGGCCATTATTCGATATCATAGTTTGACTCGCCGGTCATTATTCGATGTCGTAGAATGACCCCCGGTCATTATTCGATGTCGTAGAATGACCCCCGGTCATTATTCGATGTCGTAGAATGACTCCCCGGTCATTATTTGATGTCGTAGAATGACCCCCGGTCATTATTCGATATCGTAGAATGACCCCCCTGATATCATTCAATTTCATAGAATGCCACCCCTGCCCCGATATGGTAATTACCGTATTTGATGTCAAACAAAGACCCCTTGTCATTTTTCAATGTCGTAGAATAACCCCGACATGGTTGCGATCAGCTCCCTGAGGGTAAATTCATATCAGATTGCTAATTACCTAAATCATTGGATATTTCTATGTTGTACAATATACTTTCAATAATCTAATCAATTTTCATAGTCAAATGCCGCAATGTTTCTGTTGCGACACATTGTTAGATGACGAATGTCATTGGAACCGATGTAAATATTACATATACATATTCTGTAAAAGGGGGATACATATTTGCACTCGTTCACGTAACGTTTATTGGTATGGAGTCCCACTGATAGACTGTAAACTACGTTCAATAAATTGTCACATATCTTCAAGAATAGAAACAGGCTAAGGAGTAAAGGGTTAAATAATCAGGTCTGACATAATGCATCTAACAGACAATGCATTTGAAACTTTAATGATGTTATGTGCAACAGTGACATTTATACATTTTGTCTTGGTACAGTTGAACCCCTCTATAGCAGTAATTCAATTAAGAAGTATAGAGGCAAAAAGACATGTCATTTCATATAACAGGTATAATATGTAGAAAGCACTTCAAAGAGCTTTGTACAAAACTTTTGGTCTGTAATTACCCTTTGCTCCATAGGCAAGCTTGCAAATTAGCTACGTTTAACTGTGATTAAGGCAGGACAATGCATACAGCAATATGAATTTTATGCAGAAAACTCATGTATGCTTTCTGCTTTACACTCATTTTTTTGTTAGCTGACGCCTGTAATTAAAACTAATATTGGATTTTATTAGTGTATCTTAATCTTATTTACAGTAGGTGCATGCGGACTGAGGCGCTACTGTGGAGGAAAGGGTTCAGGGCTACTTTGCTTACAAAAGTATAATTCCTTACCCAGTGGGCACTATAAAAAGGCTGTGTCTTTTCAAACCGTAAACTTGCATCCATGTATTCTTAAGTTTAGAATCTTTGATTATTTAGTTGACAAAGAACTTGTAAATGATATCTTATCAGCTATATATGATATGCTTACTAGTTATTTTTCAGTAATGTTTTTGACTGTTATCGAAATGTAATGTGTGATGTAATGCATTACTTTGCCAACTTACTTGTAATTTAATACATTACAAATGTAAACGTAATAATAATTGTAATATAATACACTCTTTAGCAATGTATTTGGTGACACTTGTAATGTAATGTATAACTTTCTCAAGTAATTCACACCATGCCTGTTCCCGCCCCACAGACCTGCATACTCCATGACTGAAATACTACCTTAACTTATTTATAAATAAGCTGTCCACGAATTATACCACAGACCCGCAGCCACCTTGTTTCCCTACCATCAGTATCCAACAGATAGGCACAAGGTTAACGTAACCCACCGGGAACAGCATTTAGTATACTGTACGTTTCCAAGGCGCGCTTATCATAAGTCTGAATTTTGACTTGTTTATCATCTAAATTTTATATATCTTTTAACTTATTCACACCTGAAACTTCAAGTGGACAATACAATTTTTTCTAGTTATGTCAAGTCAACTTTTGACTAGCTAGAGTTGTTTTATACAAGATATTTCAAAACTGACATATATTGCAAACATATCAGAGAGCTCCTTTTGGATTAGTCTGATCAGGGTCTACACGGTTTACAAAGGACAAATGCACTTTTGCTAGGTAGACTGTTTGTAAATGACTAATATACTCGTCGCAAGGGTCCAATGGGTTAAACTGTGTCTGTTAATTGCTAAAGAGGGATGGGGTCATATTTCGATGGGGGTCGATATATTTCAGGAGGGGTCAAAACACTTCATGAGGGGAGTCATAGTACTATGACCGGGGGTCAAATTTCGACGTCGAATTATGACCGGGGGGTCATTGTACGATATCGAAAAATGACCGGGGGTCATTCTACGTCGTCGAATTTTGACCGGGGGGTCATTTTTCGATGGGGGTCAAAATACTTCGTTACACCGGCTTCGAATCCCGATAGAGGGGAAACTGTTTTTATTTTATAAAATGTTATTCTATAGACCAAACAGACACTATGACATAATTGTGTTTAAAAATAACAAAAGAATCGTGTTCTAATCAAAATAGATGTTGTATGAATACTTAAAAGAAGCAGTATGAGTTAAAAAAAATGTATGAGTATTGCATGGGATTCGAACCACTGACTGTACGGAAAAATAATGTATAGTCGTCTTCCTTACCACTTGCGCTAAATAACTGTCGATATTTGTGGAACCGGGCAGAGCTATATTTTCTCGGTACCGATGTGGTTTCAATGTGCGTTCTCTTATAAATGATAACGAAATGTTCCGAAGCTATATTTAGAAACGCAACAAAGTGTGAAACTATGCTAATAGAGGTCACCAACGTCAGGTCAATATTGTCGAACAATATTACACTAGGCGTCCTTGTTTAGCTCAGGTCGTGATTTAAAAACTGTCGGGTAGGTGTAAAGCATCACGATGAGAGAGATATAGGATCTATCATGAGTCGATGTTTAAGACAATCTGATTTTAAATCAGCCTAGAATTGAAACGTTATAAAAGCGAGCATTGGCGAATTTGAGAATTTAAACATCGACGAGTGGCAATTCTATTTTTAACATAACCAATGATTGTAAGTTATCTTTAAAGCATATGCATTTTGTTAACCCTTTACCTCATAGCCGGTTTCTAGTTTTAAAGACAGGTGACCTCTTAAAGCAGGTTGAAAATAAAGCAGAATGTGCCTTAAGGCACATTCTGCTTTACTTTCAGCCTGCTTTAAGCTAAAATCTGCAATACTATATAAAATATTTGTAATTGTAATTGTTCATGAGGGTATAAACTGGAACTATTTTCTTCAGCGGAGGAATAAATTAAATACGCTAAAAGTCGCTTCTATGGGGGAAAGGGTTAAAATCCTGATGACGTTATTTAAAATGCCTTCATAAATAGTGACATTAGAGTGACGTCATCAAATTAATCTCACACATGTTGGAGACAAGGATATTTGTGATCGTTGTTCACTATAGGAAACAGGGGTAGTTATATGTAAGAAATGATTTTATCAGGTTTGTGTATACTGTCAAGGTTTTAGCAAAGTCAGTGGAATTCACAAACTATTTGACATTACGTGCCATCTATTCAGTATCCAAACTATTTGTCTTGATTCGATATCATGCTTTCCGCTTACATGACTTCAAAAGAATTGAGCAGGCAAATATATTAACCCTTTTATGTCCAAAGCAGAGTAAAGTCATCTTAGACACCATTTAGGATGAATATCAGACGCCTCGTAACGCAGCGTCTGATCAGGACCCACCCAGCAGGCACACCAACGTTGAATCAACGTTGAACTTCAACGTTGAAACAACGTACGATTTATATTTGATTTTGAAAGTTGTGTTGACGTTGAACCTCAACGTTGATTCAACGTTGATTATGGTTGAAGTTTCAACGTTGAAATGACGTTGATTCAACGTCAAAACAACATTGTTTTGAGTGGGCTGTCCGTTTTTGTGTGCGTTGTTTTCTCCAGATATTGTTTTATTTTCAAATGCTCCCTTCAACTTAGGTTTTAGGAGCTCTACTCTACTAATAGTAGAGTAGACAACGCATGGGCGTTGGTAGATATTTGATTACAGCTTATCAAATATGGTTGCTTCATTTATTAGTACGCTGAGTATCTATAATTAAACATTTTTACATTGAACTTAGAACTTATTT
Source organism: Gari tellinella (assembly GCA_922989275.2). Classification (NCBI taxonomy): domain Eukaryota; kingdom Metazoa; phylum Mollusca; class Bivalvia; order Cardiida; family Psammobiidae; genus Gari; species Gari tellinella. The sequence continues at coordinate 11,839,475 of OV277873.1, forward strand.
CTTTTGCATCTAAACTATGAAGTATCAAATTAATATTTAAGTTGAAGTTGTTATGATTATTTATTAAAAAACAATAATTTTTACCTACGTCCATTATCTGACAATGTTGATTCAACGTTGATTCAACTTTGGCAGTAGATTTTTAAATTGAATTTATTTTTTTACGATAAATCATAGTTTACGTGATGAGACATAACCACTGCAATATAATTTATCAGAATTTTCATTTTCATCGATTTGTTTTTTCCCACGACCATTTTCAACGTTGATTCAACGTTGGCAATAAATTCGGTACCGACCCATGGTCGTCCAAGGGTGAAAAAGGGTTGATCAACGTTGCGACGGAAAATCAACTGCTGGGCGACCATTATCAACGTTGATTCAACGTTGATTCAACGTTGTCATTAGATTTTCTAAATTGAATTTATTTTAACGATAAATCATAGTCGACGTGGATAGACATTAAACACTGCGATATAATTAATCAGAAATTTCAATTTCAGTATTTTTTAATTTTTTATCTATAACCATTATACACGTTGATTCAACGTTGATTCAACGTTGGCAGTAAATTGGCTACCGATGGATGGTCGTCCATGGTTGAAATCAGGTTGATCAACGTTACGACGGAAAATCAACGTTGATTCAACGTTGAAACAACGTTGTGTGCCTGCTGGGCAACTTGCGTGTTACTTGTTCCGAAGTGTCGTTAGTAGTACTGTCTTTTAAAAGAGAGCATGTGAAGTTAGTAAAATTAGTTTCTATTACAAAACTAAAAAAACAAGAGCCGCATGCGGCCCTAAATCGCTCACCTGAGACTATTGTGTTATATATTACTCAATGCAAAATGAAGTTTGTCATTGCATGCATGAAGAAGTAATTCGGAATCTGTTTGTCATTATTACTATTTGAATAAAAGGGAAAATATGGCAATTAATAAAGGGTCACTTAAACAATATTCATTCAAAATATTATTGAATTCTGACAATGGCTTCAGAGAAGCAATTGTTTTTTTAAAAATCCATTATAAGTCTATGTAATACTGATAAGCCCCGGGGCAGGGCCATTTTTGCCATGGGGTCATGATTTGAACAATTTTGGTAGAGGACAGTAAGGCAAAGCTAGATGCCAAATATAAAGGGTCTGGACATTATGGTTTCAGAGAAGAAGATTTTTAAAGGTTTTCCTATATAAGTCTATGTAAAATTGATAAGCCCCAGGGCAGGGCCATTTTTGACACAGGGGTCATGATTTGAACGATTTTGGTAGAGGACCATAAGGCAAAGCCAGATGCCAAATATAAAAGGTCTGGGCCCTACAGTTTCAGAGAAGAAGATTTTTAAAGGTTTTCCTATATAAGTTTATGCAAAACTGATAAGCCCCAGGGCGGGGCCAATTTTGACCCGGGGATCATAATTTGAAAAATCTTGGTAGAGGACCATAAGGCAAAGCTAGATGCCAAATATAAAAGGTCTGGGCCTTACGGTTTCAGAGAAGAAGATTTTTTAAAGGTTTTCCTATATAAGTCTTTGTAAAACTGATAAGCCCCATGGCAGGGCCATTTTTTACCCTGGGGTCATGATTTGAACAATTTTTGTAGAGGACCACAAAGCAAAGCTATATGCCAAAAACATAAGGTCTGGGCATTACGGTTTCAGAGAAGAAGATTTTTAAAGGTTTTCCTATATAAGTCTATGTAAAATTGATGATGTAAGTACGGAAATTGACCACGCCCTCTGGCGGCCATGCTTTTTGACGGATCAAAATTCTTTGAACAATTTTGAAAGTATATTAAATGAGAAACATTTTGGTGAAATTGGACCAGTATTTCTTGAGAAGAAGTTTTTTTAAGATATTGTGCATGGTTGCCATGGCAACAAGACTGATTGCCCCACCCACTTTTTTTAACAATTTTTAACGCTCACAACTACAGTATATTTTTGACCAAGTTTGGTTAAAATTGGGCCATTGGTTTCAGAGAAGAAGTTGTTTGAAACAAATTGTGAACGGAAGACACCAACACCAACACCGACACCAACACCGACGTACGACGGACGGCGACCGATCACAATAGCTCACCTTGAGCACTTTGTGCTCAGGTGAGCTAAAAATGGGGTTGGGTCACGTTGGGTTTGGAAGGGGGGGGGGGGGGGGCACCGAACCTTTTTCACAATTTGAGATTTTTCAAGACTACCCCCTAAAATTGAAGCTTCACAATAGCTCATTGTTTGTACTACGAATTTTTTAATCTTTATGTTTACAAACTATTTAAAAACTGTTTAACGTCATCTTAACATTTTTCGGAAATTTCATAATGCACACTTAGACAGACGATGTAAAAAAACAAGGTTAATTTTGAGTTGAAATGGCTTAACTCTTTGAACCCTAGTCCCGCATATAGGCGTCCTATTCAAACAGTGTACATGTGAATAGTACACATATCCTATGCAAACAGTGAAGACCCAGATCAGAGGGCTCCGAAAGGAGCCCTCTGATCAGGGTCTTCACTGTTTGTCACAATGCCAAACATTGACAAAAACAACCCTTAAAAGTCAGAAATGGACTAGACTAAAATAAAAACTGGAATTGTCCATTTGAGGTTTCAGGGAAGAAAGGGTTAAGCAAATAATTGTTTTCCTTTGAAATGGTTAACGCTTTCACTCTCAATGACTTCATAAAGCTCTCCTCCTAAACTAATTGATGGATTTTAACCAAACTTGGCAGAATTGATCCTTATATAGACCTCGTTGAAAGTTGTTCAAATATTTTTGATCCGTTGTATATCTAGGTCACGGGAGCTAAATAAGTAAATATAGATAGTTTCAATAAAAACTTTAAAAATCTTCTTCTCTGAAACCAAAGTACACTGAGCTTAGATATTTTGCACATAGCATCAACTTCAGGTCCTCTATCAAGATTGTTCAAATTATGTCCTTAGTAGAGGGCATTTAGCATCAAAAACACAAATAAAGGAACTAATTTGTACAGAAATGATTTTTGTGCCCTCATATGCTACGACATGAACCGAATAACAGAAAAAAAGTCCCAAGAAATCACACGATGCGAAATATGATTTTTGGGGTAAAATGACTGAAATAATATGTAAAAGCACGATTTTTTGGGATTTCCAAACTGCGATCGTAGAAATCAATATAAAAGCTCGAAATTTACAGGCTAGACAAATATTCATGTAAACTATGGAATGGTACTTGTTAAGATATGTAAAATTTTCAAAAAACTAATTTTTGGGGTGAAATTGTCAAAATATTAAACCAAAATCACAAATTTTGAAGAATTCAAACAGACCGTGACATCTAAAATCAAATAAAGGAAATGGTGCACAGAGTTAATTTATATGTTATAATTTGCTTAAATATGTTCCAAATAACAGACAAAAAGTCTAGGAAAATCTTATAATAAAAACTATGATTTTTTGGTAAAATGGTTGAAATAATAACTGAAATCGCTAATTTTGGGGATTTCCCTGCTGTGATCAAGGATATCGATATAAAAGCTCCAAATCTACAGGTTAGACAAATGTTCATGTCAGCCGTGGAATAGTACTTGTTAAGATAAATAAAAATTTCAAAAAACTGATTTTTGGGATGAAATTGTCAAAATATTAAACCAAAATCCCAAATTTTGAGAATTTCAAACAGACCCTGACTTCAAAAAGGAAATAAAGGAAATGGTGCACATAATTGATTTATATGTTATTATTTGCTTAAATATGTACCAAATAACAGACAAAAAGTCTAGGAAAATCAAACTATGTGATCGAGGATATCAATATAAAAGGTCCAAATCTACAGTATGCTCACATATTCATGTCTACCATGGAATGGCTCTAGGTAGGATGAACACAACTTAAAACAAAAGATTATTGGGGTAAAATGGTAAAATTATTAAACCAAAATTTCATATTTTTGGGATTGTTGACAGATTTTGACATTGAAATCAAAATAAAGGAAAATATGCACAGAATTGATTTATCATTAATTATGTTTCAATGTGTACCAAATAACAGACAAATAATGTAGGGAAATCAAAGAATCCGGAATATGATTTTGGATAAAATGGTTGAAATAATAACTGAAAAAGCTATTTTTTGGAATTTCCCATCTGTGACCATGGATATCAATATAAAAACTCCAAATATCCAGGCTAGACAAAAATTCATGTCTACTTCAGAATGGTCCTTGTTAGGATAAATGAAGGTGTCAAAAAACTGTTTTTCGGGGTAAAATTGTCAAAATATTAAACCAAAATCATCAATTCTTGTTTGTAAAATAATCTAGGAAAATCCAACAAAGCCAAATATAAATTTTGGGGTAAACTGATTAAAACAATTAATGTAAATGCGAGTTTTTGGAAATTCCACACTATGGACATAGACGAGAATATAGAAGCTACACATTTACAGGTAAGGTACATATTACTGTGTACTGTAGCCTTGTACTTATTAGGATGAACTAAGGTTTAAAAAATCTGATTGGGGGGGGGGGGGTTAAAAAATGTAAATAGTTAAATGAAAACCCATATCTTTTCACTTCACTATACTGTGACCTTAGACATCAAACTATACGTTCAAGGTCTATAACTTACACACATACACCATTTTAATGTAGCTTAGTTCAAGTGAAGGTAAATCAAAGAGTTTAATTGATTAAAAGTTTTGAGTAAAAATGGTAAACTTAAATAGGGCACATTTTTAATGTATATATAATGACAATTAATATGATTAGAAAAGCTCCAAACCCATTTGAAAGTACATTGAGTACATTGTTACAGCAATATAACATGAATATAAAACTTAAAAATATAGTTAAGACAAATATATGAATGGAGACTTTTACAAGTAAGGATAACTACTATTTTGAATTTGTTTTGAAATTCATTACTAAGGTCAAACAACTAGGTCTGATATGTCACAGGGTGGCCGAGTCCATTTATAAGGGAGATCAGCATTTCATATGTCCTCGTGTCAAGTTTTAAAGGAAAAGGTTCGGTTATAGGTACAAACAATATGCGAATTAGTTATTGAAAACATAACGTAGGCTTGTCACAGTCCTTTCAAATGAGATCTGCAACTAGTTTATCCAAAATTACACATAACAAGCTCAAAAATATATTATAGTGATATGGAAAAATACACCCCCTCCACCAATAAAAGAAATCAAAACATTGTTGGATTTTCTGCACGATACTGGTTGGTTCTGGTGTTGGTTGGAAACAAATAGACATGAGCTATCCTGTACTTTGAGCTGTCATAATGGAATCTGACAACTGTGTGAAATATCAGCAAATCATAGTATACGCACATTGGGCATACATCGTAATTAATGTAATTAATTGATCTAACAGTGCTTACTATATATACATGTATATGAAATAACTTATAGCATATATATCACCAGGTCAATAACAGTCAATATTCTTTTTGTGGTGCTTATTGCCTACTATCAGTGCACACTCTGATTTGACAAGTGGCATTTTAAATGCTGCTTCTAAGCTAGTACATTGGTTTAATTATCAAAATGCTGTCTTTTAACCCTTATTGTGTGTGAAACGAATATAGGTTGTTACTTAACCCTAATTGTATGCGGAACGAGAATATATATCATTGGCAAATAGTGAGGACCCAAATCAGAGTGATTATAGCCTACAGTACAAAGTATATTGTGTCTTACCTGTAAATTTGAAGCTTTTACATTTATATCTAAAGCCATGTTGTGGAAATTTCAAAAAATCGCATTGAAACTAATTTTTTAACCAGTTTACTCCGAAATATCATATATGTATTTGGCTTTGTTGGATTTCCCTTTATTTTGCTGTTATTTAATTCATGTTGAAACATACTCAAACACATAAATCAACTCTCAACGCTTTTACCTTTATTTGCTTAAGGCTTTATTTGGAGTTTTCAGACCAGGAGAATTCTGCTAAAATCTCGAAAATTGGTGTTTTTTGTTTAATTATTATAACAACTTAACTGCATAAATCAGTTTTTTGACAGTTTTATTCATCTTTATAAGTACCATTCCACAGTGCAATTGAGTATTCGTTTAACCTGTAGATTTGGAGCTTTTGTTTTAATAGCCACCACCACAGTAGTAAAATCCTAAATAAAGCCCATTTACATTTTATTTTTCAACGATTTTACCCAAAAAACATATTTGGTATTGTTTGATTTTCCTAGATTATTTTTCTATTAATTTGTACATATTAAAGCATATGATAACGCATAAATCAATTTTGATTTTGATGGCAGGGATTGTCTACAAAAATCCCCAAAATTGGTGATTTTGGTTTAATATTTTGACAATTTAAACCCAAAAATCAGTTTTTTGAAAGTTTTATTTATCCTTACTAGTACCATTACACGGTTAAAATGATTTTTTGTCTAACCTGCTTATATTGATATCCACGTTCACAGTAGGGAAATTCCAAAAAATTGCGTTTTCATTTATTATATCAACATTTTTATCCCAAAATTCATAATTTAAATTTTTATTTATCCTTAATAATACTTTTCACAATAGAGATGTATAAGTATCTAGCCTGTAAATTTGGAGCTTTTATATTGATAACCAACGACACAGTACTGAAATCCCTAAAATTAGCGTTTTCATTTACTATTTCAACAATTTTGCCTCAAACAAACATATTTCGTATAGATTGATTTTCCTAGATTTTGCTTCTATTATTTGGTACATGCTCTACCATATAAACAATTTCTGTGCATATTTTCGTGTTTGACATCAGGTAATCTCTACTAAAATCTCCAAAAATTTGGTTTTTGTTTAATATTTTCATGATTTTCACCCAAAAAGAACCATTTTTTGAAAGTTTTATGTATCCCAATTAGTACTATTTGACAGTGCATGTAACTTTCAGTCTAATTTGTAGATTTGGAGCCTTTATGTTAACACCCAGGATCACAGTCTGGAATTTCCAAATATTATCATTTTTGTTTATCAATTCAATCATTTTACCCCAAAAAATCGGATTTCGCATTGTTTGATTTTCCTTGATTTTTTTCTGTTATTCGGTACATATTGGAGCATATGAAAACACAAAATCATTTCTGTGCATTTTTTTCCCCAAAATTTTTAAATGCACTCTACTACAAGATCTTAACGTGTGTTCATTTAACTAAATTCATTTTCACTGACAAAATAAACTTTTATTCAAGCATGCAGGTATTCTTACAAGTAATTTATAACATTTAAATGGAATATGTATCTTGCATGAAGATTTAGAGCTAAATGATTCATATTCAAAGCCACTGGAAAAAAAACTCCTAAAATCCTGATTTTTAGGAATTTTCAAAGGTTTTACCCAAAAATATATTTGTTTTTAAATAATATTTCATTTTTTATCTGGTAATGATCATTTTTATCTTTATTTAATAGAACATTTTGTGTAACGTATTGAGTTGGAGCATTTATATTCATATTAAAGCCATAATATATAAATTTCAAAAATTCATGTTTTTTTGGTGTTTTTTTTTAAATACATTTTTACCATAAAAACACATTCTTTTAAAACAAATATTTATCTTTACCTAATAACTTACTCGATTTAGAAGGTGTGTGCAACTATTATTTCAAACTTGAACATTTTTTTTCATAGTTAAGGACACAGTATCGAAATTCCAAAAATGTGTGTTTTTTAACTTATTTTTTACAATTTTACCCCAAAAAATCCAGTTATTTTAATTTTTCTTAAAATGGTGTGGTACTAGCCTGGAGAGTAATGGAATATGTGCCTAATCTGAAAAGTTGGAGCTTTTTTGTTCAAAACCATGGTCATAGTGGCGAAATTCCAAAAATTCGCATTTTCGTTTATTGTTTTAGTCATTTTACCCCAAAAATCATATTTCGCATCGTGTGATTTCTTGGGACTTTTTTTCTGTTATTCGGTTCATGTCATAGCATATGAAAACACAAAAATCATTTCTGTACAAATTAGTTCCCCAAAATCTGTAAATGCCCTCTACTATTGTGGTAAAAAATGGCCCCGTTCCTGGGGTCACACATTTACATAGAGTTATATAGTGAACTCTTCAAACCTCCTCCTCTCTAAAGTTAATACAGCTAGAGCTCTGATATTTGGCATGGTTTAACTTCTATAAGTACTTTACCAAGTTTGTTCAAATGGTTCCGGTCTGTTGCATATCTAGGTCACAGGAGCTAAAAATAGATGTTTATGCTCCCCTTTAGGGAGAGCATATTGTCGCCGCTTTGTCCGTCCGTCCGTGTTTCCGTCAGTCCGTCCGCCCGTCTGTGCTTACGAGAGGGTACTTACGTGGCTAAAATTCTTAGCCCCATAATTGAAAAACATTAACCTGGCCGTCTCTTGTGACATTAACCTGGCCATTATTGTGACATTAACCTGGCAAGTTGTGGGACATAGGGTTAGGGGTAGGGTTAGCCTCCAGATCATTATTTTTCAAGTTAGAGCAAAATGAAATAGTCAGTTGTGTCCACGTAAAAGAAAACAATAGAAAATAGCCACATAAGTATCCTCCCGTCACGCTTTTTTTGTCCGGAGCATATCTCTTGAACGGTACACCGTAGGTTGATGAAACTTGATACAGTGATAGAGACTGACAGGAGGAGGTGCAGTACACAAGAACCGTAACTCCCTCATCTCCCAATTTTTAATTATCTCCCTTTTTCTCATAAAAACCCAATTTTGTCCGGAGCATATCTCTGGACCATTACACCGAAAGTTGATGAAACTTGTAACAGTGATAGAGGATGACTGAAGGAAGTGCAGTACACAAGAACGGTAACTCTGTCATCTTCCAATATTGAATTATCTACCTTTTTCTAAATATACGAAACAATTTTGTCCGGAGTATATCTCTTGACTGCTACACCGTAAGTTAATGAAACTTGATACAGTGATAGGTGATGACATAAGAAGGTGCAGTACACAAGAACCATGACTCTGTCATCTCCCAATATTTAAATATCTCCCCTTTTCTATTTAAAAAATAATCAAATTTTGTCTTGAGCATATCTCCTGAGCATTGCATTGTAAGTTGATGAAACTTGATAAAGTGATACGAGATGACAGAGGGAGTGCTGTACTTAAGAACAATAACTCTGCCATCTCCCAATATTGAATTATCTCCCTTTTTCTACATAATGTTTTTAAAAAATCAAATTTTCTGCCACATTGTAACGTGAACCTTGATACTGTGTTAGAGGATGACAAAAAGAAGTGTAGTACACAAGAATTATAACTCTGTCATCTCTAAATATTGAATTGCCTCCCTTTTTCATAATAAATTCATTTTTGTCCAAAGCATATCTCCTGAATGTTACATCGAAAATTGATGAAACTTGATACTGTGTTCACCTACTAAACAGGCTATACCTTGGGCTTTTTCTTTGTGGGGAGCATCCATCGTTGGGAACGATATTCTTGTTTCAATAAAAACTTAAAAAAATATTCTTCTCTGAAACCACAGTACCCTGAGCTTAGATATTTTGTACAAAGCATCATCTACAGGTCCTCTATCAATAGTGTTCAAATTATGTCCCTGGGGTCAAATATGACTCCACCCCATGGGTCACAAATTTACATAGAGTTATATAGTGAAATCTTCAAACCTCTTCTTCTCTGAAACTAATATAGCTAGAGCTTTGATATTTGGCATGGTGCATCTTCTAGAGGTATACTTTACGGTTACCTATATTGTTCAAATGGTTCCGGTCCGTTGCATATCTAGGTCACAGGAGCTAAAAATAGATTTTTTTTAAAAAAAAATTAAAAAATCTTCTACTCTGAAACCACAGTACCCTGAGCTTAGATACTTTACACAAAGCATCATCTTCAGTTCCTCTATCAAGATGGTACAAATTATGTCCCTGGGGTCAAATATGACTCCACCCCATGGGTCACAAATTTACATAGAGTTATATAGTGAAATCTTCAAACCTCTTCTTCTCTGAAACCAATATAGCTAGAGCTTTGATAGTTGGCATGGTGTATCTTCTAGAGGTATACTTTACGGTTACCTATATTGTTCAAATGGTTACGGTCCGTTGCATATCTAGGTCACAGGAGCTAAAATAGTGTTGTTTTTTTAAAAAAAAAACCTTTAAACATCTTCTCTTAAACTTCAGTACCCTAAGCATTTTGCACTCAGCATCATCAAATCAGCAATTGGACAATCATATTGTCATAACTTCTCAGCTTTCCAAGATATGTTACATTTACATCAACGGTCCCAGGTGAGCGATTTAGGGCCGTATATGGCTCTTGTTTTGAAATTACGTCAGTTAAACAGCCAAATATCTAACTTTAAACGATATTGCAGACAACAATATTGAAGCAGACGACAATATGGCGGTGAAGGGGTAAAACTATCAAGATAAATTTGATCATGAAAGGGTTGACGTTTCATTTACATTCAGATTGCTGTACATTGTCCATTTTCTCTGATATGTCCGAGTTATGTTTAGAACAGAATAGTTATTTATGGTAAATACAGTGGAGAATCTGTTATTCTTTCCCGTTTAAACGCAAACGTACGCAAACGCAAAACACTAAAACGTAGAAAAGAACAACTTTTGGACAATTCTGATAATTCTTGTTTATCTTGGTGGCAAACAGTTTGGAGCCTGATCAGACGCCGGGTTACCCGGCGTCTGATCTGGCTCCAAACTGTTTGCACTGCAAATAATAGTTTTAGCGTAAACGCGTTTATTGGGAAAGAATAACAGATTCTCCACTGTAGGTAGGCAAGGTAACATCGAATATGTAATCGTACACTTTCCTACTTGAGATAAGTATGCTCCTCGTGCAGCACGAGACCTCTGCGCTAACTTTACTGATATCTTATTCTTTCCCAATAAACTCATTTATATACTAAAAATATTTTTCCATTGCAAACAAGTTGGAGCCAGATCAGACGCCGGGTTACCCACCAGGCTCCAACCTGTTTTGCTACCCTGATTAAAAATAAAGTTAACATTTCTAAAACTAAATTTCCACAGTTTAGTGCATTGCGTTTGCGTTTAAACGGGAAAGAATAATGTTTCCTCTACTGTACATTAGGCACAAAAATTACAGCTATCCGTATCTCTAACGGGATGTAGAGAAAACTCATCCCTTTTAAAGTTTTAGAATGTTTCAATCTGAAAGTAACTTGGACAGGTCAGAAAAAACACTAATACCACAGTTGGTTTGCGGAAAGTCGGTGTCTACCCAGTTGCCGAGTGTATCGATTGCAAGTAGGCCACCGGTCTGAAATGCAGTGGACAAAACGTAATTATTTCGTTCAAACCCAAACGCATCGCAATGAAATATAGAAAATGACAACATTTTGACAATTCCGACTACCAGTTTTTATCTGAGTTGCAAACAGATTTGAGCCTCATCAGACGCCGGGTTACCCGGCGTCTGATCTGGCTCCAAACTGTTTGCAATGAAAATAATCGTTTAAGCGTAACCGGGGTTATCTTTAAGGAAAACATTATCTGTACTGTACTCTGCACGCTGCACACAGGACACAAACTGCTATTCTAAACAGCAAACAATGGTACCTGAACACGCTACTGTTATTAGCTGGACGTCTCGATATGATTGCATAAATGTTAAGGTGGCTCGACAGCGGGCGGCCCGCATCTCGAGTTCCAGAAATGCTGATGATTTTCGCCTGATCTTTTCGGCACGTGCTTATAGTAGAATATTTACATAAAGAAAAGTTTGATAAGCTATAGTGTCTTCTTTGTTAGCGCAATTGGTAGAGTGATTGACTAGCAATCTGAAGGTTCTAGGATCGATTCCAACTCGCTTCAAAACTTTTTTTAAACAAATTGTCAGATTGTTTTGGCTAGTCAATCCATAACGCAATTATCAAAGGACAGGCTATGTTTAGTCACAAATGTAATAATGAATAATATCAGATGCAAGTATAGTCATGCAAGTGACAACTAAAACTTTGTGAGGATTTATAGGATTTTATTAGAAATAAATCAAATTGAATCAGACTTTTTTACGATATCGCAAATATAACCAACTAAAATGTTTCTGTTTGAATTACTGGCAAAACCGATAAGTGTATTGTTAAGGGTGTTTCAAACCCATAAGCGAATTTTTCAAAGTATTTAACTTTTATTCTTTAATGTTTATTTTGAAAGAGCTGTTTATGATGGATGATACAAGAGCCCAATGGACCCTATGGCGCTCACCAGAGTACACAGTTCCCAGATTTAACTAGACTTAACACTAAATGCTATTAATACCCCCGCTAGTGCATTGTCACAAAAAGTAAAAGTGTCAGGATAATGTTGATGTGTGCCCTCCATATGAACTAAATGGTTCAGAAGCCTTTTCTACGCTTTGACCTAATGACATTCTTTTTGACCTAACAAAACTCATTTCCATACCTTGCCTAGATTTTATCAGGTGATCATTCTAAGCAAGTTGTGTGAAATTCTGGCTAAAATAAGGCCTCTACAGTGTTTAGAAGCTATTTCTCTAGTTTGACCTACTGAGCTACTTTTTAATCTTATGTAACCCATATTCACACAGTACCTAGTTTTTGTCAAGATAACCATTCTAAGCAAGTTTTAAGAAGATTGGGTTAAAGATATGGCAGATTGAGTTGCAAAAAGCTTTTTCTAAGAGTTGACCTACTGACCTACTTAATGACCGGACATGACCTTCATTTATGTACGACCTACGTTTTATTAAGGTCATGACACTGACTAAATCTCATAAAGATATGACCAAAAAATGCAACTTTTAGAAGGTTCTTCAACTTTACATTCGATATTACCGAACACGGAAAATGACCATGCCCTCTTGTGGCCATTTTTTTGATGGATCAAAATTCTTTGAACAAATTCTAAAGTCTATCCATTGAAAAGCATTTTGGTGAAAACCAAAATTAAATCGGACCAGTGGTTTCGGAGAAGAAGATTTTTGAAGATAGTGTGCACGGTTGCAATGGCAACAAGACTATAAGCCGCATCCTCTTTCTTTGAACAACTTTTGAAGCTCAAACCAGAAGTATGTTTCTGAAGAAGCTTGGTTACACTAGGGCTATTGGTTTCAGAGAAGAAGTCCTTTGCAATTGTTGACGGACGACAGACGCCGGATGACAGGGGTATAACAAAAGCTCACCTTGAGCACTTAGTCCTCTGATGAGCTAAAAACAGGTAAAAACATATATTATGCATTATTTTGCACTACGGCAATTTCAAAAAGATGAGTCAAACTCAGACTTTTTCTCAAATTTTGTCAAATTTAAAGTATAAGCTTCAATAAAATCTATTTTAAATAAAAGCAAACATGGTAATTTTGTTTTTCATAATGAATGTCATGTCCGTGGAAGTATTTTGACATAAAGAAACTATATCACGACCAAATAGGCACCATATTTGGAAAATAAGAATCTCTGAATCAACAACATGGTTTTTATGGGTAATTATATTTTTTAAAACTTTAAAAAAAATATAAAAAATAGTAAAAAAAAAAAGGATACATGTACAAGTATTTAACTTTTTCTTATATTCTACCAGATGAAAATCCATACAAAGGCAGTTGAAAATATGAAAAACAAATTGATAGGTAAATGTTGAAAATTTTGAGTTATTGAAGAAATAGGAGTTGTCTCCCTTTACAAAATTTACAAAAAAGTACCATATCGATGATATTTAGAGCTTTATATACTACACATTTTGGTGCCTGTTTTGTCTTAAATTATTTTTTGTATGAAGAAATACTACCATAGACATGAAATAAATAACACAAAAACAAATTATCATGGTTCTTTTCATTTGAAATGAATTTCATTGAAGCGGGCTGTTTAAAAAGGACAAAATATGAAAAATTAGGAGGGGTAAACTTTACACCTTTTAAAATGACCGAAAGCCAAAAGTTGTACACCAAAATGTCACTGTTTCTATTGTTTCAATCATCTTAAATAGCTCTTCAATACAAAACCATCATGGAGTGTTTTCATGATTAAAATCGAAACAAACTGAACGTGTCCATGCTAAAAATAGTACGACAGTGAAATGGGTAATGTGCCAATACCAAAAGCGCTAAAGAAAAACAAAATCAGTAAAGCCCTTCTTGTGCGATCACTAAAGGTCAGCTAATTGATTTGCATACGGGTTTCGACGAAGCGCCTACGTTAGTCTTTTTGAAAACCCTTCTTTCTGAAATAGATCAAGATCCGAGATTTCATGAAATTGTACAGCACTGGGTGTTTAACCCGTTCATGGAAAGCAACTATTTTCTACTGTATACCTAAAATCAATTAAACTACAGTTATCGAAAGTAACTATTGTGCTAGTCTCAAAGCATTCTAGTAAAAACATCCCTTATAACATATTCAAAGTCCGAATTCAGTCACGGTCAAGGTCAAAATTGAGGTTGGGTGATATGGGTGAATTGAGAATGATCCAAAGCCATAACTTTGAAAGTTTCAAAGCATTCTAGTAAGCGATAATAATGCTAGACGAAACGGTAAAATCTAGTTAACCAATAAAACAGCCCTTATAACATATTTTAGTTCCAAAATCGGTGAAGGTCAAGGTCAAAATTGAGGTAAGGTGATATGGGTGGATTGGCAATGATCAAAAGCAGCAAGTATCAAATCATTCTATTATGCGGTATTGATGCTAGACGAAACGGTAAAATCTAGTTAACCAATAAACATCTCTAATAACATATTTGTAGTCAAAATTCGGTCAAGGTCAATGTCATACTGAGGATGGATGATATGGTTGGATTGTTTAAGTATCAAAGCATTTTATTACGTGGTGTTATTGCTAGACAAATCAGTAAAATGTGTTTAACTCGTACGCACCGCCAGTAGGATCACTAAATGCCATCCACATCAAAAGACATTTGTCTTAAGGCATAAAAAGGTGATTTTTCGTCTAAAGGTGATGGCAATTTGTTTTTCGCCCAAGTTTATTCCTTAAAAAATGCCAATAACATTAAATGGCATGTTTCAATACCCGTTTTGATATAAAGCACCAATAAAAATGCATGCATTACAAAAAGTATGATCCTTTTACAACGTTAAAATTGGTGGGTGGGGTAACAAAAATGCCTCAAAAGCCAACAAAGCTTCCATAATTTACTGCTATCACACATTTCCTAATAGAAGAGGGTTTGGTCTTTCCGAAAATCATAGTGAACCTTATTCACCCTGAATGGTACCCGTACCTCAAATTTCAGGTACCCGGCTCACGGCCTAAGTCGAACTTCGATATCTCGCAGTCGGTTTTGTCGAACATATCCGTATTTCAAAGTTAAAACGTAGCTTAACCACGTTTTAGCTTTGAAATAAGGGTATTTTCGAATTAACCAAACTTGAAATAATGCAGTTCATGTGTCGAACTATCGGATAGTTCGAGTTAAACGAGTTCGAGATATCGAAGATCGACTGTATAAGTGTCAGAAAAACATCGAATGTTCGCCATATAGACTACTAGACATGTTATATGTGTCAAACAAATGATTGCATTCATTAAGTATGCATTATACCGTCTGTGTATCTTTGACATTACCTTTAATATTCGCTCCCAATGGCGCCATACGGCGACTTTGCAAACAGTTTGTATTCTGATCAAACGCCGCTCAACGCGGCGTCTGGGCAGGATCCAAGCTATTTGACAATCATATCGATATTTCTTCAGTAAAAAATGCTCTAAATCTGATTTGACAAACCATTGCTACGACACTTTGAGTGCAGACGATAATTTGGCGGTACGAAGGTTAAAGCAGACGATAAAACTTGCTAATGAAAGGGTTGAGGTTCAGATTTCTATCAGAGTTCGGTTCTACAAAGGGTCGTCCTTTTTCAATGAAGAAGGTGCTATTCATCCAAATTGTGCGTAATTCCTTATACCTCATTCAACCCTAGCGGTGATTATACTCGTAATTTACAAAATGTTTTCCAGTCCACAATCCAAACCGTGTATACCCATATCGGAGGGTTCCTAATGGAAACCTCAGATCAGAGTCTGCATTGTTTGTAATTTTGCGGAGTATTTTACGAAACATCACTAGAACTTAAAAACTGGACTATATTGGACACTGGAATTGTTCACGTGAAGTTTCACGGGTGAACGAGTTATATTTCAAACAATTTTGTAACCAGATCAGACAGCAGGTGATATTATACGACATCTCAGCTTAATGAGACAAACACTAAGGAAAACTAACCAGCCACAATGAGATCAAAACTCTTAGAAACCATACTATTAGCGGCTAGTGTCTGCTTGGCATCTGCCACGGACTCGGTTTCGAACACGACGTCTACACAGTCCAATGGCACCAGTCTTTTTCGGCACTACCCATCTACACTGGAGAAATGTTTAGATACATGCTTTTACAACAAAGACTGTCAAGGTGTTGCATTTACTCGTTTGGCAAACTTCTGCAAATTACGAAGTCAAGATGAGTTACCGAGAGAACGAAATGACCAAAGAGTGGAATTCATTCATCGTAGTGAAATAGAGACGGTAAGGGTTGCTTCATTATCTATAGTTGCTACATCGGAAAACATAGTTTTTAACATATTATGTTGTGCGCAACGAATGGAAATCAATTACAAACAGAATGGACCCATATCAGGCTCTGAGACACTGCAAATGTCTGATTAGGCTCCAAAATGTTTTACGCCCAGATTGAAAATACATTGTATATCGTCAACCATTATGAACCACTGTTCATTTCTACATTTGATTGCATTGAATTGCAATCCTGATTAGCTTACTTTGGAAAATAATAAAATTATCCCCAGAGTATCGACTGGACTTATTGAAACATGCTTGTATAAAGAGAAACTGCAAAAACGCTACCTTTAAATTGTGTAATAAATGAAAGTTCTGCATTCTACGTAATCATGTTCGGTTGATTGAAACATGACTTCATTGTACAGTCGAAACTGAATACTGCGAACGTTTTAAATCTATATTACAAGTACATCATAAGTTTAATTTTGAAACGCCGGTCTCACTTAACGGCTTAGTCACATTTTAACTTTGAAATATGGGTATGGTCGAACTACCGCGAGTTCAAAGTTTCGAGTGTGTGTATTTGATATATTTCCTGCACGTTATGTTCCCTGTTGTTATAAATAATTCATTTATATTGCAACGTATTGTTTAGTTCACTCTTTGTTTACATTGTTGCACTAACAGCTCAAACATGAGATTATAATGTTGTTGATATGTGCTCTTTTGTGAAATTATCAGTTGTACTTTTGTAACAAAAAATTGTTGTGCGTCGTACTAAAATTAGAAAATCGTAGTACATGTAGTAGCAGAACACCTTTGGGCTAATTGGACGCCTAAAAGATAGGCAAAGTAGTAATAGAAGTAGTAGTAGTAGTAGTATTAGTAATTGTAGTAGTATTTGTTGTTGTTGTAGTAGTAGTAGTAACACAATGGGCAATGCGTTTTATTCGTTAAAAGAGACTGAAAACAGTTTTGGAATAGTAATATTTCGTTTTGTAAATGGATGCCAAACGTCTACAAAAGCACACGAGTTTAGGCAAAAATATGATAAAAATACATTTTAAAGAAAACAAGTCTGAGCTCGGTGGGTATCAAGCCTGTGTGTTAGCCCCCCTCGGCCAACGGATAGTTCTTATCTAACGGTCTATTTTATTTTATTTGAATTGTATGGTAGTGACTTTGAAAGCAAAGATCTACTCTGTCTATAGTCGGAGTAGAAAAATGACGGAAAAGGTCTAACAAAGCTTCGTACTTTATTTCAGAGGCGACTGGGACAACCGATAGGGAACCCTTCTAAGTTCCATCACACGAAAGGTAATCAATATCCCTTTGAACTCTAGTCATGTATATGGGTGTCCGTGGAAAACGGCGTACATGTGAAGAGTGCACTTGTTCTATGCAAACTCTGCAGACCCAGATCTATATCAATTACAGGTGCCAGATAAAAGCATGGCAAAAGTAATTCAGAAGGCGGTCACCTTTCTTTAATGATCAACATTATCTTTATTCAGTGGTCACGTACATGTACTAATGAATTGAAAATCGAAGGCAAAAATTCCCCTCACATTGATAATTTAAGGTAAAAATCAATACTGTAAAGGATTTAACATGAAAGAACAAACAGTGTAAACATCAGCAAATACTACCACAAAATAGTGTAGTTTGCGGCTTGTCATTAGAGATAACCCTGTTTACTAACGTCTACTTAACCCAAAGCTTGTTTCTAGTTTTGAAGATATGTGATTTCCTAAAGCAGGTTAAAAGTAAAGCACAATGCACCCTAAGGTACATTCTGTTTTACTTTCAGCCTGCATTAAGCAACAATATGCTAGAATATAGAACATATTTATGATACATATTCATGACAGTATAACGTGGAACTATTTTCTTCAGTGGAAGAATAAATTAAATGTGTGAAAATGTGTATCTATGGAGTAATGGGTTAAGTGATACATGTGGGCCTACTTTATTTTCCTGCTGCATTTTTCAACCACAGTAAGTTTAATAAATGTATATTGAGTTTACAGTGTTTAACATGTATTTTTAAGTCTGCCCTTTATCGGACTTTACCGGGTTTCAACAACTGGGAAATAGGAACCAACCAGGTGATCGGGTTATAATTGGTAACTATGGGAACGAGACATCAAACTGCACATTTGCAACGTTCGTATGTGGGGAAACAGGAGAATGGGTCCACACAAAATGCAGAAACGAGGCCAAATCGAGGATTGCAGGTTTGAAGCAGTTTTCACAAATTTGTATTTTGCAGGAAGGTTCAGAATGAACCAATTGACACATTGAAAGCGGTAAAAAGTGTCTGAGATCGTTCTCAAGCATCTGATTGGTATGATTTGAGCTTTTGCTCAAATCTGATAAATGAAATGTATGAGAACGATTTCAGACTCATCTGAAACGCTTTATACCTTGAACTCATGGTTCATCCTTATAAGTGTTTCAGGTTGTTTTCAAACTTTTGATTTTTCAGATTTGAGCAAAATGTTTATAACGATTTCAGCGTAAGATACAGCTCAAACCTCAGGTATATGTCACATTTTGATTTTTGTTTTACTATGTAATAGAGAAAAGGTATAGGTATAAAACGGGAATCGAACTGGTAGTCTTAACTTTTAATTTGAACTGCTGCTAAAATCGACTAGATCACTTCAATTTGCTTGTGGTGTCCTCGTGAAATGTTTTTCTTTTTTAAGATTTACTTTAATTTGATGAAAGTCCGTCAAATAACGGCACAATACGAGAATAAATAACGAAATGTGCATAAAAGTCACCCATGTCGTTTCTGACGTCCATAAAAAGTAAATCTTAAAACAATTAATTATTTCACATAGACACCACAAGCGAATTTTAGTGATATAGTCGATTTTAGCAGCAGTTCAAGTTGATAGTTTAGACTAACTGTTCTATTCCCTAGTATACCTTTTTCTCTATTATATGGTAGATAGTAAAAAATAATCTCAAAATGTGTCAAGTACCTTGGTCTCAATCGCTTAAGCAACGTACTGCGCGGCAGGGTATAACGTTGGCCCGGTACACGTTACAAATTTGTAGGCAGCGGTGGGATATTATTAGTTATACAGTTTCTTCACAGTGTACATGAGGATTTCTTCCCGGCTGAGGTAAATCATGTTGCCCGAGCTGTTAGACGATGGTTACATGAATTTACCACCCGGGAAGAAATCCTCATGTACACTGTGAAGAAACTGTTTAACGAATTTATTATACAAATGTACTGCAAAGTTTCACTTTTCAAACGAAATATTTCGGAATTTGTCTTGTACAGCGCTCATAGTAAACTATACCAAAATCGCGCCAAAGCATATAACGTTGAGCATAAATGACGTCATGTTTCTGACGGTTGTTATTCATAAGAAAAATTAGCATGCTCGTAGACTTCGGCGTCCAACTTTCCCAGAAATAATGCGACTGTTGATAGATCCAAACACCGATTGGTTCTTAGCCGAAATGGAATTAACACGGAGGATGGACGATTGAATGCACTCAATCCTGTCGAGCAGTCGGCCATCTTATTATCTGCAAAGCAAGACTCAGGAACCTGTCAGTCAATGAAAACAGCTGCATTTGTACGTACCCTGTCATCTCACAGGGTACTTAGGATCATGTCTAGGTCTCGGTACCCAATCAAAAGTAAGGAATTTACTTTGTAGTATAATAAAGGATGACATCACCATCATCCCCGGATCCATATCGCATTGTCCCTGCCCTTAGGACTGCCATGTGAGCAGGGTCACTTCGGGGCGAAGTCAAGGGAAAGAGGGGAGAAATGTGCCGGAAAATGGACGGAAAATGTCTATAAACACTTCTACAGTCTGACTGTGGAAGCCGGCTTTTATAGCCAGATTGTTAAGCGTTTGTCTAGGTTGCGAAGTTGAGCAACGTACGGCGCGGTCAGTACCTGGATAGGTAACCTGCAGTGTATACCGTTGGCCCGGTAAACGTTACAATTACTCCATATAACTCTGTCTTGTGACATCTCTTTGGAATCGTCTTTAAAAGACAGGATTAGATGGAGAAATAAATAGTAATTGAAAATTTTAGAATTTGACGGACCCGGCAGAAGGGCGAACAGTAAAGACCCAGAAAAAACACAGAGTCACTCTGCTATTTTTATTCAAATGGTGTGCAACGGTTACATTCGGGAAGCTATTTGATTGTTTTCCTAATTTACGTTTGTGCATAAAACATGTTCATTGCTAACAGATTTGAGCCAGATCAGATTAAAACCAATCGTTATTAAAGTTTTCTATTACGACGGATGACCTCTAACTTTTGTTAAAAGAATTGTGTTTAGCGCAGATGTTTTGCTGATTTCAAGCAAGCTGAAATCCTTCTTTTTAGTAATCGTAACAGTGGGTTTTTACTGTATTGCGTCTGTCAACTCGCTTAATTCACACTTTTTTTCCAGGGAATTGTCTATATATGTTTGCATGTGAATGTACCTGTAAAATTTCCAGATACTCGGCTTTTCTTAAGATGGTACACTCCTAATGTCATCGGACCAAGTCGGCCCATGTCGGTATTACCCAATAAACGCGTTTATGCTAATATGTAAAAACCCCAAATATTACATTTTCTACATTTCGTTTGCGTTTAGTTTCCTGTTTAACCGGGAATTAATACCTTCATCTCCATGGTGATAATGCCACTTTTCTGTACATTCAGTTTCAGCAGACCCACGTGACTGTGGTGATATCGGAATGTCTGCATACCACTATTCCGGGGTATACAAGATCTCCCCTGCCGGCCTCAATGATTCTATAAATGTGTTTTGCGATTTTGACGATACAGATGGTCCCTGGACTGTCATTCAACGACGTGTAGATGGCTCCGTCGACTTCTATCGCAATTTCACCGAGTATCAAAGTGGATTTGGTGATCTTAGAGGGAACTTTTGGCTAGGGCTCGATCAGATAGCATCAATATCTCAACAGCGAGACGGAAAGTATTCATTGAAAGTTACAGTAGAAGACAATGGGATATGGTTTGCAAAATATTCCCAGTTTCGGGTATTGGGTTCTTCTACCGGGTATGTGCTACAGGTAGGAGGTTACTCGGGCAATGCAGGAGATTCGTTTACGGCCTTTCATAACGGTCGCCCTTTTTCAACGTATGACAGAGATATGGATTATTCGAAAGACAACTGTGCCATGACGTATATTGGCGCTTGGTGGTATGGCAGTTGTCATGAAAGCAACCTGAATGGGAAATATGGTGATCCCCAGTATCACTGGTATACATCGTACAGCGGATGTTGCTCCAAAGTGATACGGAATCCATGGTGAATTGATGTAAACAATGTCAGGCCAGGTAAGAAATACGTCTATTACACAATTATTGCAACAAATAAGTATTAAACGTTTAATCGTACCGAATCAGAACTATTTTCTGCCTGTCGCAAACAAGCCTCTTCTGTTACAAACGTCGAATGGTCCGTGAATTATGAGAGTTTAGTCTGCCCTATCACTAACAACGTATGCCGACTTTACACAAATTGGTCGTATATGTGCATTTTATACATGTAACGTGTAATTGTTTTTCCTCTACTGATAGATAGTAACTCTATGTATTACGATTTTCTTCTCGTGTTAGCGAAATAGTTGCACGTTTTGTAAATTTGGCCATTTCATTCTACCATCACTGTACCGCGTCTTGCAAGCCGGTGACAGTTTACTGTACCGCATCTTGCATTTCTACTGTACTGCATCTTGGAAAATACAATTAGTAAATCTGAACGAAATGGATCAAAAATTAGACCTGGACCCGTATTCTGAAACATTCTACGTATTTTCGCTAAGTAAAATTAGTATCTAACCTTTCCTCTAGGAAAATACGTTTAGCTTAGGCTTTTGAGCCGACGTTTGTGTATTAGTTGCTTCGTGAAATTGGGTCAACTTCGGGGTGGGGTAACGTCACTACAAACGACTGAGGGTACTGTTTAAGACATTATAACCTACGGTCTTTATCGCAAAAACGTGGAAAACATTGATATCTATTCCAAATCTATAATTGAGATATACATGATCACTATACATGTAGGTACCAAAACTAGCGTACATGTAAGTACATAATTAGTTTCACAATTATATAACTAACTAACGAACCGAATTTCAATGAAGTCGCCGTGGCTCAAAGGTGAAAGAGTCGGACTAGCATGTCTTGGAAAATACAATCAGTAAATCTGGTACGATGAAATTGATGTTTGATGTCTCTGGTGCATAACGTTCGGTTGTAGTTTCATGTTCTGTCCCTTGAAATTATTTCTTTGGGCCACCCATAAACCTCAGAAAACGCCCCTTAAACAATTTTAATCCTGTTACCCACAATAACTTAAGGGTGTATCAAACTCATGAGTTTGGGACATTTTCAAAGTATATCTAAACACTCTTATGATGATTTTGTATTGAAGAGCTATTTAAGATGAACGAAAAAATAGAAAATAGTGTACATTTTGCTGTGTACATTTTGCTGAACAACGTTTGGCTCCACGGCCATGTAAAATTTACCCCACATCACCCCATTTTTCTAAGTTCGTCCTTTTCAAACAGCCCTCTTCAATAAAACCATTTCAAATTAAAACAAACATGATAATTTGGTTTTGTGTTTCATTTATTTCATGTCTATGGTAGTATTTCTTCATACAAAAACTAATTTAAGACAAAACATGCACCAAATGTGAAATTTATAAAGCTCTAAATATCATCGATATGGTACTTATTAAGGGAGATAACTCCCTTTTCTTCCATAACTCAAATTGTTCAACACTAACCTATCAATTTTTTTCATATTTTGAAATGCCTTCGTTAGGATTTTTTCATCTGGTAGAATTTAAGAAAAAGTAAGATACTAGAAATATTATTATTTTTACTATTTCTCATAATATTTTGTTGTAAAAAAATATCATTACCCATAAAAACCATGTTGTTGATTCAGATGCATGTATTCATATTTTCCGAATCTAGTGCCTGTTTGGTCTTGATTTAGAGTCTTTTTGTCAAAATACTTCCACAAACATTAAATACATAATGAAAAACAAAATTACCATGTTTGGTTTTTCTCTAAAATAGAATTTACTGAAGCTTTGACATTTGAGAAAAAGTCTGAATTTGACACATCTTTTCCAAATTGCCGTAGTGCAAAATAAAGCACACCAACATATGATGTTTTCCCTTTTTTCCATTTATCATAAACAGCTCTTTCGAAATAAACATGAAAGAAAAAAAAAAGATATTTTGAAAAATTCGCTTATGGGTTTGATACACCCTTAACATCGAGGTTGTATATCATTGCAGTGGTTGTTTCTTCCAAATCGTACCATCGCACCACATCAAGAATTAATAAAAAAGCAATGTTGTTCACGGAAAATCTGCTTTCAGCAAGAACCCGGTTTAAAGGCAAAATACGCGTGAAGTCTACTGGCATTTTGCAGAGTATCAACAACGGCAGGAAGAAGGAGCTCAAGTTGTCGAAGCAATAACAGCAAACGAAACTATACATGAGAAATAATGTGTTTTTATTTTAATGTGTGTTTAAAAATCATAACAGAAATGATAAGAAGTCAAACAGTATTCAATTTCAACTCATTTCATGAAATTTTATGAAAATCTATTGAAGTATAACGTTACGGCGTCGCTTTTAAAGACTGTTAGTATCAAAAGTAAAAATCCACAAATGCCATATTTTGGCACCACAATATCGATGAAACAATTCAAGTTTATATCCACTTATGTGTAGCTAAAATCCACTCTTTATGAAAGTCTAGTATGGAATATGTCCTCCGCTGACACTAGACGTCTACGCATAAAATCAAAGTAACGTTGGATCTGCTGTGCAGCAAATGGATAGATGCCCGTGTGCATACAAATGTCCGTGCAATCTAATTTATGCGTATATTGCACATACACTGTAAGCATGCTGCTAACTGGTGCGTTCGTGCTGGATTTGGTTTAGTCTAGCCACCAGATTAACTCGTTGATTTTAATAAAATACTGTTTTCCCTGTTACCATGACGTCAATAATGTCAATGACACAAAATGTTCAACACGTGGACTTTTATGAAACGCGCACGTGCGATTCGTGGAAAACGGCTTAACAATACCCTGTGGCTAAACGGTTGACCGATATCAAAATTGCACGTGCTAAAAATGGCAGGCGTTAATCAAATATAGGAAAGAAAGACAATATTTACGCTCTTGTATACCGATTGTAATTATTCAATATCTTTACATATGTATAGTTATTTTTGCTGTTCAGCATATTTTGACAGTCGCTGTTTGTTTCTTCTGGTAATGATTCACAACCTAAATCACAGCTTGATTGGTAATCTATTTTAATACTGTCGTTTACTTTCAATATTTTTATCCGTGTACTGTCTTTCGGGATCGTGCCTTCTCTTGATAAGTGTATTTATCTCTCTAAGTCATTTACAGTAATAACCCGTCCTTGCTCACGCCATAAATCAGGGATAATTTAAAAATTTGTTGTCTTTATTTTGTTGTTTTCAACAACACGAATTTTTATTCTCTACTTGGATGGTTTTCTTTGGTGTGTTCAATTATTCCTCTAAATGTTTGGAATGAAACTGCGCAGTAAGCACACTTGTATAGTTGACCTGAAAATAGACGAAGAATGGTCATTTAGTATTAACAAGAAGCAGTACAGTAAATATCACAGCCTCTGCAAGAAACAGTACATACGTATTGCAAGACGCAGTACAATAATGCTGCAATAAATCGATCAAATTTGCAAACTGTAGATCATTTCAGCCAACACTGAGATATTACTAATGCATGTAGTTATTTGCCATCGATCCAGTGAAAAACAATTATATTTTAATTGTATAAATTGCACATATTCAGTCAATTTGTGCAAACTCGGCACACGTTGATAGTGATAGGGCAGACTAAACTCTCATAATTCACGGACCATGCGACGTTTGTAACAGAAGAGGCTTGTTTGCGACAGCAGAAATTAGTTCTGATTCGGTACGATTAAACGTTTAATACTTATATGTTGCAATAATTGTGTAATAGACGTATTTCTTACCTGGCCTGACATTGTTTACATCAATTCACCATGGATTCCGTATCACTTTGGAGCAACATCCGCTGTACGATGTATACCAGTGAGTATGACAGAGGCATCACGTGGGTCACTAAAACTGGGTACTTTAGATCAGCCACATTTGCAACAATGAAAATAAAAGTGGACGTACAAGTTAAATAGGATATGGTTATAAAGCGTTTCACATGGATCTCAGATTGTTATTTAGTTTTTGATTGGTCAAATATGAGCAGAACGCTCAATCTGACCAGTCACAAGCTTAACCCATTACCCCATATCCTTTTTCAAGTATTAAAGATAGGTTACCACTTAAAGCAGGTTAAAAGTAAAGCAGAATGCGCCTTAAGGCGCATTCTGCTTTACTTTCAGCCTGCTTTAAGCTACCAGCTGCTAGAATATAGAAATTATTTCTAACCTTAAATATTCACAACTGTATAAATTGAAACTACTTTCTTCAGTGCAGGGATAAATTTGAGGCGTAAAAAGGCGTATTTATTGGGTAATGGGTTAATAACGATTTCAGACTCAATGCTTTATAATCATTGAACCAGAGTTTTGTGCAGCAGTGTAATAAAATGGTTTAAACACTTCTCTTTCTGAATATTCATATAAAACTCCACCACTATTGGCGAATGTCTCCATAGAAAAAGCGCAGGCTCATCTCCTACAGACAGGTCCTATGAAATAAGTTCAGACCCTCTGTTCAGACCTCTGTCTCGGCTCTACACTGTTTTCGAAAACGTCAATAAAGGGTCTTAGCAGAATAAGGGTAACACCCTTTTTACGCGGTATTCACTGCCATGACGTCATCAATTTCAAACAATTATCGTCTGCTTTTATTTCTCAAATTTGAATTTCAGGTATTTGAACAAAGGAAAAATCCCAGTATATCATTGAGAACCCAACAGTTTGGATCCTGATCCTATGAGGCATCTGTTTAGGATCCAAACTGTTTGCAAATAACCACTCTACTTGAAAAGGCAATACGGGGGTTCAACAATGAGTGACTAAAATAATACGTTCAAAATTCGAATTTTAGAATACAAAATAATATCCGTTATTTTTGCGCTACATGTGTATTGAAATCATGACTTTAAAATGTGTTCTTACATTCAGGCCTTCCCCAACTTCCGTGTCACGTGAGTTAAGTATGGTAACAAAGATAGCGTAATGATCCAAACAACTTCCCCTTGGGTACCTACATTATTTCGTGTTCCGACCCCTAAACTGCTGCAATCTCGATTCCTCTATAAGTATTGCCGTTTAAAATGGGATAAGGTTTGCGAATTTCTCCTAGTTCCAGTTCTTGAATTCTTCTACCGGGTACAGTGGAGAATGTGTTATTCTTTCCCAATAAACGCGTTTACGCAAATACTATTATTTGCAGTGCAAACTGTTTGGAGCCAGATCAGACGCCGGATAACCCGGCGTCTGATCAGGCTCCAAACTGTTTGCCACCAAGATAAATATGAAATAGCAGAATAGTCCAAAAGTTGTTCTTTTATATGTTTTAGTGTTTTGCGTTTGCGTACGTTTGCGTTTAAACGGAAAAGAATAACATATTCTCCACTGTATGTACTACGGGTAGGAGATTACTCGGTCAACGCAGATGATTCGTTGACGGCCACTGATAATGGTCGCCCTTTTACAACGTATGGCAGAGAAAAGGATGATATTGCAATAGGCAACTGTGTCGTGAATTATACTGGTATTTGGTGGCATGAGAGATGCCATGTAAGCAATCTGAATTGGATTTGTTGTGATTACCATTAGGACAGAGGCATCACGTTGGCCACTAAAACTGGGTCCTTTAGATGAGTCACATTTGCAACAATGAAAGTAAAAGTGGTCGTACGGCCAATATTTTCGTAAGACAGATTCTAAATTTCCTAATCATTGAAAAGACGATTCCAAAGAGATGTTACAAGACATGTTTTGATGGAGAAATCAGAAAATAAATATATTTTAACGTTTTGATTTACGACTGTTTTCGTCGTACGACCCCAGGTCACTAGTACACTGCAGTTAACTTACAGTATATTCAAGCTGAAAGCATTATCCCTTAAAACATCAAACGAACAATTCCAGTGCCCACTATGAAATGGTTTTGACAATACTTTATATAATGACAGACAGTGTAGACCCTGATCAAAGAATTCTGAAGGAACCCTCTTATCTGGGTCTACACTGTTTGTACATTACAAGTCTACCAGTCACAACAAGACTCTTAGCAACTAAGCATTTTCAAACTTAACCCATTATTCCCCTAAGCATCAAATGAAAAATTCAAATTTCTAATTAGATATTTTTACTATTTAACTTACGGTTCATTTTACAATATCACACAAAATGACAAAGTGCAGACCTTGATACGTCGTATTAAATATCACCTGAAGCATCAAATTGACAAGTCCAGTTTCCAGTTACGGCAAGTCCATTTTTGACGTATGTTATTATAAAATAACAAACAGTGCAAACATTACTTTAACTAAGGACATCCTCTGGTCTGGTTCTAAACTGTTTGCACAGGACATGCGTACTCGTAACGAGATCTAGTATACCATTAGCAAATTCAAACTTCACCTCATTTTGAATTTAATATACGTAATGTTCGTTTTTACCTATATTAATGGTTTTAACCCATTACCCTATAAATACGCCTTCATCTACTGAAAATATTATTTCTTATTTAGCGGTAAATCCGTGCCTGGAACCCAGTGTTTATAAATAAGCCCAGAGGTTCAACAGTTTGATCTCAGCAGAAACACCATTTACAGCGGTTTCCAGTTCAGTGTTTTAACACAATTGCCCCATAGCTAGTTTCTAGTATGGAAGATAGCTGTCCAATTAAAGCAAGTTGAAAGTAAAGCAGAATGCTCCTTAAAGTTATACATATTCAGGAATGCATTTTCTTCAGTATTAAGAATGTATGAAAGGCTTATTAATGGTTTAATTAGTTGAAATAAAGAAGGGTTGGAAGCAAGACTAAAGTTTTTGTCCGGTTTAGAGAGAATTCCGGTGTTTAAAGGTTCCGGTTCGTAGGGGTTCAACAACATCGCATCAGCTATGGTTACCGAGTACATCCTGGTAGTACGTCATGTTGTCCTATAGCATTTTTCGTTTACTGTAACCTCGACTTTGACCTCAATTATAGACACATAGAAAAAAGCTTTTCCTGGGAATATCTCCAATTCAACACAAGCTACAGGGCTGCCATTTCTCCGGATTTTTCCTAAATCTCCGGATTTTTATCTTGTAAAAGGTAGCTTAAAGCAGGCTGAAAGTAAAGCAGAATGCGCCTTATAGCGCATTCTGCTTTACTTCCAGCCTGCTTTAAGCAGCCACGTGTCAACAAAACTAGAAACAGATGATGGGGTAAAGGTACGATTCGTAAAATCGCACTTGAAAAATGCAAATTTGGAAATCTTAGGATTTTTCATGTCAACTTATGGCAGCCCTGAAGCTAGTGGCTCCAAATTTAAGTTGTCGTGTGAGAAGAACTTGTAATTGGGCAACGTACCGTAACATTTACGAGGTATTTGTTTCATTAGTTCTGATATTTGACCTCAGCTATGTATAAAAGCTTGTCCTATACCTAGTCTCTGTACCCCATCAGCTAGAGATGTTAAATGTAGTGTGTTTGTACATATTGGGATATCGGTGTATGGCATGCAATTTTGAGGCAACCTTGACACTGACCTTTGACCAAGCGTATATAAAAAGCATATTTCCTCTACCACATCATCTAAAGATACCAAAGTTAGGTATTATGACAAAATAAATTTATTTGGGGCATTTGTCAATTGCTGTCACCCATTTTGTTCTATTGATATTCACCATAACAGGACAGTAGTACCATGCAAAACGTACATCTATGAGGAATGTGTAACGGCGTAAACAAACAGTTAAATCTGATGAAAAACGATAAAGCAAACCATATTCAATACCTTGTCAATGGTAATGTCTCTAAAACATAAATAAAAAGTTAAATGCTTAAAAAGTTCGATCCTAGCGACAAGGAAGTTTCTGTTTTACTTTAACCTTGCTGTATGGAGTCGCCTGTCATATATGCATTCAAATGGCCGTACTTCTTAGTTGTCGTTATAGGTAAACGATTTAAGAAACAAGCAAACAAAACAAATTTAAACAGGATCACAGACATACATGCAGATAAACAAAGAAGGCGGATTGATCTGCATGCATGTCTGCGGACTGGCGGAAGGAGGCCGAGGGAAGGACGGGTGGACAAGACAATTTCTATATGCCTCTGTATCTAAAGTTGCCGGGGGAATAAAAAGGCTGGCCAAAATTGTATCAAGCAACCATTAGTTATCAATGCAGGACGAAAGCATTTTGCAAAAAGTATTTCTTTTGTCCTGCACTAAGTGGGTTACATGCCCATATCCTAAATATGTAAGATGTATAGGCATGAGCCATTAAATAACAAAACAATGGCCAATATAAGATGTATAGGCACGAACTATTAAATAACAAAACAAGGGCCAATATAAGTGATATAGGCACGAACCATTAAATAACAAAACAATGGCCAATATAAGATGTATAGGCACGAACTATTAAATAACAAAACAAGGGCCAATATAAGATGTATAAGCACGAACCATTTAATAACAAAACAAGGGCCAATATAAGTGATATAGGCACGAACCATTAAATAAAAAAACAAGGACCAATATAAGATGTATAGGCACGAACCATTAAATAACAAAACAATGGCCAATATAATTGATAAAGGCACAAACCATTAACTATCAAAACAATGACCAATATAAGATATATTGGCACGAACCATTAAATAACAAAACAAGGACCAATATAAGATGTATAGGCACGAACCATTTAATAACAAAACAATGGCCAATATAAGTGATATAGGCACACACCATTAACTATTAAAACAGTGAACAATATAAGATATATTGGCACGAACCATTAAATAACAAAACAAGGACCAATATAAGATGTATAGGCACGAACCATCAAATAACAGAACAATGGCCAATATAAGTGATATAGGCACAAACCATTAACTATCAAAACAATGACCAATATAAGATATATTGGCACGAACCATTAAATAACAAAACAAGGACCAATATAAGTGATATAGGCACAAACCATTAACTATCAAAACAATGATCAATATAAGATATATAGGCACGTACCATTAAATACCCTTCCAGCATGGATTCAGATCCAAGCACAGTTGTGAAACCCAGCTCCATTCATTTACCCAAGACATTTTCGGCAACCTACATTCTGAAAAACAAACAGACTTAATAGTGATGGACTTCAGTAAAGCCTTCGATAAAGTGGACCACAGCGTACTTATTTTCAAACTGTCGCAACTTGGAATCAACATTGAAGTAGCTTCATGGGTCAGATCCTTGCTTAAAAACATAACACAGACAGTATTAGTAGAGGGCTCGCAATCTGACCTTGTTTCAGTCATACTGGGAGTACCCCAAGGACATGTCTTCGGACCTTGCCTGTTTCTGACTTACATTAATGATCTGCCACAATCTGTTAAAAGTAAAGTTCGCCTTTTCACTTCACCATAAACACTGAATCTGACTCAGAATGCCTACAGAAAGACTTAAACAGCCTTGTAATTTGGGAAAAGAAATGGTTTATGGACTTTAATCCAGAAAAGTATGAATCTTAAGAATTTCAAAAAGAAGAACATCAGCAAATATCCATACAAGCTCCATAAAAAATAACTGAAAGAAACTGAAAACACAAAATACGAGTACTTAGAGGTAACAATTAGTAAATATTTTTCCTGGAACAAAAACATTGAAAACATCTCATCTAAAGCAAATAACACACTCAGATTTATTTTTGTTTAAAAAAACCCAATCAAAATCAACAACCATAGAATTAAACAAACTGCTTACAAGACCTACGTACTACCACAACTAGATAAATGTGAAGTCATAAGAATCTCAAAAAGAAGAACATTAGAAAAGTTCCCTGCAAGTTCGATCAAACATAACTGAAAGAAACTGAAAACGCAAAATAGTAAAGATTTTTCCTGGAACAAACGCAATGAAAACATCTCATCTTTAGAAAGCAAACAACAAACTCAGATTTCAACAACCATAAAATTAAACAAACCGCTTACAAGACCTACGTACGTATTATCACAACTAGAGTACTGTGACACAGTATGGCTCCCATGGCAGGCTTCACTGACTTCCGATAATTAAAGAATGCAGGGAGCAGCTGCTATACATTTTAACCCGTTCGCTCTCAACATGACGCTTAAAAGCGCGTTTGCAAACAGTTTGGCTTCTGATCAGACGCCGCGTAATGCGGCGTCTGATCAGGATCCAAATTGTTTGAAACTCATTTTGAAATGTCTTCAGTCATACTGCCTTATTTTTTAAACTTTTAAACGACATTGCAGACAAAAAAATTGAAGCAAACAACAATGACACGGTGAAGGGGTAAAACTCTCACGAAAGATTTGGTAGTGAAAGGGTAGCATGACTATTCATACAACAGTAGTGTTATTAACATGTTAAATACTTTAAACTGGTCCACACTGGAAAAGAGAAAAAACAAAGAAAGCCTCCAGTCAAAATCACACAGAACTTTGTAGTTGTGCATCACAGCCATCTCAACGTGTCAACAGGGCTGCCATTTCTCCGGATTTTTTCCAAAATCTTCGGATTTTTATTTCCAACGGAGGAAAGCTTAAAGCTTTACTTTCAACCTGCTTTAAGCATCACGTGCCTAAAAGAATAGAAACATGCTATGGGTAAAAGGTATAACTCGGAAGATCGCGCTAGAAAAATTGAAAATTTTGAAAATCTTAATTTTTTTTATCAAATTATGGCAGCCCTGTGTCAAGAAAAACCAACTTCATAACTCCAATTTCTAGAACACAATTTCACGCTAACTCATTTTTTCCTCGTAGTGTCAGACTTTTGAACCAGCTCCCTTATAGCACCATGGTCAGTGACAGCCTCTTGGGATTCACTGCTAGCCTCTGCTCTTTCAAACCCTAATCACTTAAAACCTGTTTAAACTGTTTTTAACTTGTCTGTTGACTGCACTGTTTGTGACTACTAGAAAATAGCAGTCACTTTTATTATTCTTATTTTAACACTGTCACCGACCTCCCTGTAATTATCAGCAATTGATAGTAGGGAGTAACCACGTAGAATAATTTAGAATAGAATAGAATAGAATCTTTATTATGCAATAACTCTAACATGAGCCATGAGCATAGCAACAATAAACACATATCAGATAAAACGGTATGGCAAGATGGCGTTTGGCAGAATACTTTTGGACTACGTATGTAGTTTTTCAAGAATGAACCAATTTCTCGAGGTTCAAAATATGATTTATTATCGTAATCTGTTTTGGATACGGGAGAGACAGGCCCATACACCTATGGCCTTTTGCCGATGGTAAATGTGCATGTATCAAATAATACTTTGCCAGAACACCATATACATGTATATCAGTTTCGAAAATAAAGTTTTCATAAAAACCGTTTCAAGAAAATTTCTGCACAAATATGCTTAACGGGGGCGTTTTTAAATTTCAATTGAGATTGTATTCGGGTATGATGTATAGATTTTTAAGTTTGGTATAGCAATATGTAGCATATTACTGTACAGTACAGCACAACACAACACATTACATAATAGAGAAGTGTTTCACAGTACAGCGCAGTAAAAATATAGTACACTATAGCACCGTATAGTTTAGTAAAGCAAACAATAGCAGCGTAAGCTTAGTATATAGTACTCTACAGTATCGTACAGTTTAGTGCGTCATTATATAGCACCGTATACTATAGTATAACATATTACAGCACATTACTGTACGCTAACAGTTAAGTACAATTTAGTTCGGCACAATATAGAACACTATACTACAGAACATCACAGTATAGTAAATTCTAGTATCGTATAGTTCAGTATAATATATAACAGACTAACAGTATAGTATAGTACAGTATAGTACAGCACAGTATAGTACATTAAAGCACAGTATAGTATAGTATACCATAGTGTAGTACAGTATAGTACAATATAGTTTAGTTCAATGTAGTACAGCGCAGCATAGTATAGCACAGTACAGTATAGTACATCATAGTATATCATAGAATAGCATCGTATAGTACATGTATAGTATAGTACAGTATAGTACCTAACATACCACATTACAGTACAGTTTAGTATGGTACCATACAGCACAATATTTCATTGTAAATCACAATACAACACAGTATCGTAATAAGGTACTCTACCGTTAAATAAAATTTAGAGCGGCATAGTACAGTTTACTATAGTATAAAACCCATTCAGCACATGATAGTATGGTATGGTGTACTACGGCACACCACAACACAGTGTGATAATGTATATCACAAAAAGTATCAGTTAGTATAGTATAGTACCCCGCAGTACGTTACAGTATAATGTAGCGCATTATGTTATTGTGTATCATATGGATAAGACTTATAATTTGTATATAATGATCTGTAATCTCATAATATGTCTGTAGAATGTAAGTTCCCCTAAGACGTGCCGCGTATTTAGAGGGTGTCTTAGATTTCAGTGTGCAGTTGGGCTTACATGAACAGCTTGTTAGATTATGAAACTATGTAAGTAGAATGTCTGTAAAATGCAAGTACCCCTAAGACGTGCCGCATATATAGAGGGCGTCTTAGATTTCAGTGTGCAGTTGGGCTTACATGTACAGCTTGTTAGACTATGAAACTAGGTAAGTACAGTAGAGAGAAAAGTGTAGTATACGACAATATATTTCATAAACATGTAGTACAGATATTAAGGTAGTGTGGGTAATTTCAAAGTTAGCAATGTTACTAAGTAGAAGTAGAAATAGACAAACAAGGGTCTTAAAGCTCCAGTATATCACTAAACAATATTCTATAGTTAACTCTTTCAACCCTAAGAAACTCCTAATTGTGGTTTATTAGGTTTCCTTGTGAATTATTTTAGTTACCAAACATGAACCAGTCTACTTGAAAAAATTGGCAAACAGTGTAAATGCAGATCAGATGGCTCCTTTAGGAGTCCTCTGATCAGGGCCTACGCTGTTTGCAAAATTAATGTAATCATAAATGAGTATATTTTAAACAGTTTCATGGTGTTGAAATAGTTAATTAAGACTCTTTAAAAATGTTTAAAAATGATGCTGCTTCAAATGACATAATTTGCTTCTGATCTAAAGTTAAAAAGAAACAACGTCTTGAAAGTGAAAGCCGTGAAATGAAGTAGATTTCTATTTCAATAAGTTGATAAACTGATAAATAATTAGCAGGGCTGCCATTTCTCCGGATTTTTCCTAAATCGTTGGAATTTTTTTCTAGTACATGGATGATCTAGCTTAAAGCAGGCTGAAAGTAAAGCAGAATGCGCATTAAGGCGCATTCTGCTTTACTTTCAACCTGCTTTAAGCAGCCATGTGTCAACAACAAAACTAGGAACAGGTAATTGTGGAAAAGGTACGATTCGTAAAATCGCACTTGAAAAATGCAAATTTTGAAATCTTAGGATTTTTTATGTCAACTTATGGCAGCCCTGAATTAGAAAGAAGTCCCGATTGGTATTCTTCTTCCTTCATAGCGCAGAAAACCACTATCTAGAGTATTATCGTACTTGGTAGGTAAGGTTGTACATTATATATATTATTCCCTCCCTACAACGACCCTCCCAACAACGACTCCCTCCTTACAGCGACCCTTTCCACAGTTCCCCAAACTAGACATTTATGTCCACCTTTTTCATGGCTACAATACCGTCTGTTTAAATTTATCGTCTGCTGTTTTTCTCAAAGTTACTTTTATCGGCGTCTGGTCTGATCTTGATTCAATCTGTTTGTAAATATAAGCCAAGTCTTAAGTTTCCCTCCGTATAACGACTCCCTCCTAGCAACACACACACACACACTCTGTGTCTCTCAATGGGGGGGCAATGTACTTATAAACAACACGTTCAAAAAAAACTTTCCCTACTACTGTGAGTAGACTACACATGCCAGAGTAAGGAAGACGTAATCTATAAAAGTACCGCAAGAACGGCCCTAGTTTTTTACCCACTCCTTTTTTACCCACTCCAAACGCTTGACATTGCTTTTGAAAGCGTCAAATGATTCCGATTTATTTGGGGAAACCCAAACTTCATCAGGAAACTCCATAATACTTGCAGCAAATGTTTATTACGTTTTTAAAGTTGATTTGGACATGAAGTAAATGAAAACAACACGGCTGGTATAGTTTTAACTCTTATTTATTGTTAAAAGAATATTGACGCAGACAATAATTAAGAGTCAGTGCAGGCTGGACTTTCGGTTTACAGGCGACAAAGTTATCAGTTTACTCCAACAAAGGCAAGCTTTATTTAGCATATGGTAAACAATCAACATAAGCTCTGTAGAGCTTTTATTGCGACAAACAAGGTATCATTAATTTAACATGCATACTCACCTGGGCATTAGTCACCTTCCTAGCACTACCGAGCGTCAGACAAGGGAGCTACTAGATTTACAGACGTTTCGGTAAATGACCAGTTCAATAAATTGATTTTATAAAGTGAAAGGTCTGGACGTTTCGGTAAAAAGGTAAATTATAGTAATTAAAGGATATAAAGGTATATCGCACCTCTCCTGGTAACAATGAGACTATGTCACGGTGTTTGTGACAGTTTTGAAGGATTGTTTTATTACGCGTGGATCCTGATCTACCAACGATATAGATGGATAGTGAAGGGAGTAAAAATAACTTGATTTCTTAAATAATTTTATATTAATTTCATTTCTTCCATGAGGAGATGAGATGTTTTTTACATCTCAAATAACTTAATAACTGAAAAAACTCTTATATTTATTTGTGTCTTCAATTCATTTCATGTTTAACATACATGTATATTTGACATCACAAAAAGACCAATGTACATATAGGCCTAATAATAAATATTAGACGAAATTTACAAAAAGGTTTATTTCTTTATTTGAAGAAACGCAAAAATGTACACTCGATCATTGTTTTCCATGTCCCACTTTATTACTGACTTTATTGACCCGACATAGAATTTTTATCGTTTCCAGAACTGCGTCGTATAGTTTAGATCCAACCCATATGTAAGGCACTAAAAGGTACAAGTGATTACATATCAATTAGTAATTGGTCAAGCGAGAGGTGTGATATACAGGTACATGAACCTTTAATTACTATAATTTACCTTTTTACCGAAACGTCCAGACCTTGTACTATATAAACTCAACTTACCGAAACGTCCGGCACGTCCCCTTGTAGATAAGCAGAGTATCCGGGTATTTACCCAATTAAAATTGGTGAAATACCCAATTATTTTAAAACTTATGGGTGACAGAACCCAACAAAAGCAAAAGGAAACCCAATTATTTGAAAGTGATTGGGTAAAAACCAAACGGATACTCAATTGCTTTTTAATTTCATAGGGTTATCAACTGAACTTTTACTTTAGTCGAACGAGTGCAAACAAAAGTTGCATAAAGAACTGTGTAAGGTAAACACTGAAAATCATTTAAGACAGTTAACAACAATACCATGAATGCACTGTTGAAAGGACAAGGATAAGAAATCCAAGTTTATTTTCCTACTGACAGGGTTCCCGCTGGCCATCGCCAACGGCGCCATTTGCGCAAAAAAAATAATTCTGGCGACAGAAATTTCGAATCGGCGGAAGTGTCTGGCGCCGAGAAATTTCGGAATTGTCGCCATATAATAGTACAGTTTAATTTCTCGCCGACTGTAAAAATCTTAAAATTGGCTTCAGAGTTCGGCTAATCCATACACACGCTTAGCCTATCACCAAACTCTACTGATGCGTGTAAACACGTTACGCAATCGTCGATAACTGCATGTGTAATGGCAGGCTGCCAAACAATGTTTGACCACACGCGCCGAGATTGCTTTTAATGTGTTGTAGATCTAATTGGTTATCAAAAAAAGTGATTGACAGGTTCGCCCCGAATCGGAGACGTTTACAACGACAATTTTTAGAAGCGGTGATGCGAAGGATAAAGATCTATGTCGCCGATACGGGTCGGATTAAAATCAGATAATTATCCGTAAGTTCTGGACAAACACACAATTTATATGATAGCTGATCAGAATTTATCATTCATGAATTGATTTCCACCACAAAAAACTTTGTATATTCACGTAACAGAAAAATACTTCGAAAATGAGACCGTTACAAAATGACGGGGCGCCGTAACATTTGCTACGAGAACTACGTATATTTTGTTAGTCTAAAAAGTATTCCCCAGCGCCGTTTTCTAACAATCAATTAAAATTAAACATTGGACCTAAATTCTTCTGTTTGTTACATACGATTTGTGCAAATGTATAATTATTAAGTTAGGTTTTACAACCAATTACGCTCGTAAAATTGTGTTGCAATCAGTTTTCGCGGTAGAAAATTAAGACACGTTATTTCGTTGTTAAAACCACACCCACTTTATGGCGCTAGTAAATATCGTCTGCAGAATTTCTCGTCTGCAACCTTTGTCATCTGCAACAATTCTCTGAGTTAATTTTTGTGCATTTTTTTTCCAGAAAATATCAGTGTCAAACAGTTTGTATCTATATAAGATGACGCGCGTCTCATCTTGATCCATACTGTATGCATAATTTAATGAATAACAGATTGTTAAGTTGCTTACTCTTTCTAGATCTACTCCATAGATAGAAATCTAGACCATTTGAACTACTTCATTTATTCTCTCAAGAAAATAGATATAGTTCCAGTTTACCTTTACTAGTCATGAATGAATAATATACATATAAGAACCATAAATTGGCATAATAAATAGTTCTTATATCCTAGCAGATGTTAGATCTAACTTAAAGCAGGCTTAAACTTAAACTTTCAGCCTAGATGCTAGAATAATAGGCCCATGTCAGTATTATAAAAAGTATATCTCTGGGTGAAAATTGTCTAGAGCTGTCTTTGTGGTCAATAGACTTATCTATTCACTGATTTAAAAAAAATCGCGAAAAAGGTGTGGCGAAAAAAGCTCCCTATTTGGCACCCCAATCTCCCTATTAAAATTACCAAATCTCCCTATTTGGGTCCAAGAAAATACATAAAAAAATGGCGAAAAATTTGGCTCCAAAAATATTATTTTGGCGCAAACTTTTTTCATTTGGCGCAAGTGCTGGCGCAAGAAAATTTTAAGCCAGGGTGAACCCTGTACTGATACCCAATTATATTACAAATCAAGGGGTACTGGACTGTGGATACCCAAATGAATTAGAAACCAATGTTTTTTTTGAAAATCCCAATTCATTTAAAATCCATAGAGTGATACCCAATTCCAAGACAAAGCTTATCTACAACTCTGTAGTACTGTTTTAATAATGGTCTTTGGTATGACCCGGCCGGGGAGCGAACCCACAACCTCCCACCTCGAAAGCTGACGCTCTACCAATGAGCTATCGAGGTGGTACATTCATGAATTATAAACAATAGTTTCCATTCGCATATCCATTAAGTTTTAACTTAAATTTGAACATACAATGGCCATTGTATATTCACCCCAACAAAAACAAATCTTTTTAATGGTCATGCCAAACCAAACACCGTCATTTAAGCCTTAATAGGATTCTACGACGTATTGATACAGATACAGAAACCATGCAATACCTTAAAACAAGTCAGTCCAGCTAAAAAGATATAGACCTAGGAATTCCTTCTGCCTTGTATTCAGGACTCCCTGGATGGGGATACAATGTCATATCCGTATTTTTATAAGTATAGAGCTCTAGGTTAAAAGTGGTATCTATATAGAGAGTGTGTATGAGTTAACAGGACAACGTTGAATCAACATTGAAACAACGTCCGTTTATATTTCAGTTTAATAAAAAAAGAATGTCGCATCTCATTTCAAATTTTATAAATAAACAAATTTGGATTTTTTAATCTATATACTTTTTTCTGAGTAGATCTGCATATCTGCATGCCAATTTTACGTGTTCTTTTAGTTTAACTCGCCATTGAAAACTTCGCGCATGTGGCAGTGCGATATACACAACTTCGCTTTTTGAAAAATCTAGCATCGCTGCAGAAACATTGCGTGAATTAGCCGCTTACTGAAAGTGGTTGGTATCCTTCTCTTTTTGCTTTATCTTTTCAAAATACCTATTGCATATTGTAATTTATGGTAGAAAAATTGTAAGAGGCACTTTTGTCAACATCACAGGACTCACCAGCTTAAAATGAACATGTTTGCTTGCTTTGAAATTAGTCAGTTTAGTGTCATGTATTTTTGCGAAATCAGGTTTGGTACTGTATGTATATTGACAACATACGCGAAGTTGACAAAAGTTGAAAATACCATGGTGATATTTTCATCTGTGGGTGATAAACAATTTCCTTAATTTATTTAAGTTAATCTCATCCGCAGGTGAAAATACCATATGACATCGGAGTACCCATGCCAAATCACTCAGATTTTCAAAGATTTATTGCAGCCTAATCCCAGAGGTTCCAACGTAACCCTAAAAACTTACCCAGGGCTCCAGATAAGGGGGTTATTTCAAAAAATAAAATCTTTATTTCTGCATAAAACCCTATGGTGTCACTACTCATTAGAATCGTCTCGAAGAGACGATTCTAATGAGTAGTGACACCACAGGATTTGGTGCTGAATGAGTGAGAAAATGCTGGATTTGTTCAGTTAACTCCCTCTTATCTGGAGCCTTGCTTACCACTTACATAATTATAACCTTGCTATTTTAACTTTCATATAAAAGTGATATAGAGGATGGCGGATGCACAGACAATACCAAATTGCCCGTCCATTAATGGACAGGGTAGAGTTCCTAGCTGGCGGACACAGCAGGCAGTACAAGATGATAATGAGGAGTGCGACAGTGTAGGAATAGAGGAAGAAGAAGCCCAGGAGGTATTCCACCAACAACTGATAAACATTGATGAAGAGATGGGCGTTGAAGACTTGCACGCCCTGAAATTTCTGTGTGTGGACTATATCCCAGGTACTTGTATTGTGTGTTTTAGTGAACCCTTTACCTAATATATACACCTTTTTACACCTCTAATGATTCATACACTAAGATAAGTAAGAAAAGTAGTCCTCAGCTAGAAGTCCTGAACATGAAATATAAAAGGCACTTCTAGAACCATTCAAATAGGAGCTTAAAGCGCCTACTGAAAAGTATTTAACAGAATATTCCCCTTACCTAGAGCCCTGTTTTAAGCACTGTAACTTTTGATATTTCAGTTTCTAAGCTAGAGGCTGCCACTACCTCTCTGGAAATATTCATGCACATGAAGAAAGCATTGCTTATAGACTGTATGGGAAGTGTGGACTTTCTTCTGGAATGTCTCGGCAGAATGCGTAGATTTGACCTTGTTAGAAAGTTTGGCTTTGAACCGGATGATGTGAAAGCAGCACTTCCAACCATGCAGAAAATAAGCCCATACAGGTAGGTGTTAACTCATTGAAACATATCGACAAGTATACTCATCATTTATAAACGGAGTACAGTAAAACCCCTCTATTACGACCACTAAAAAGAATGCTAATTAATTATTCAAAAGACAGGTGACAGCTTAAAGCAAGGTGAAAGTAAAACGGAAAGCTCCTAAAGGACCTTTCGGTTTTACTTTCACCTTGCTTTAAGCATTCACCTGCTTTTAACCACCTAATAAATAACACAATTTAGTGGTCGTAATAGAGAGGTTTAACTGTATCTGTGAAGAGTACACATGTCCGAAGCATTATAGTGTAGACTGAAATCAGTAAGTACTATTTTTCATTTTGCAACAGATAGCAAAATATAGCCCAAATTAGTCAAAAGTGGACTAGACCTAATCGGAAACTTGAAGTGTCCATTAAAAGTTTCATGGGTTACTTGGTTAATACAGATATCCTGATGAGGCAAATACAGTAAAACCTCTCCTTTACAACCACTAAATGATTTTTAATTATTTTCTGTTTTAGGCAGGTGCAGGGCTCCAGATAAGAGGTAGTTATTTCAACGAATCCAACATTTTCTCACTCATTTCAGCATCAAATCCTATGGTGTTACTACTCATTAGAATCGTCTCGAAGAGACGATTCTAATGAGTAGTGACACTATAGGGTTTAATTCAGAAATAAAGATTTTAGTTTTTGAAAAACTACCCTTATCTGTTGCTCTGCAGGTGGTTGCTACAATAAAGTTTTCCATAGATATGCATTTTACACCTTTAATTTATTCCTCCATTGAAGAAAATAGTTCCACTTGTAGGGAGGGCTGTTGCAGGTAGGGAGCACTATACAATTATTACTGTTCACTCAATCCATGACTCCTTATAATCACTTGGGTTCTGTTTCATAAAACTTCGTACGACAAATGTTATCGTAAGTCAGATTATAAGAGTATCAATAATTATTCATTTCTCCATTTAATACTGTCTTGTGATATCTCTTTGGAATCATCTTGAAAAGACGATCCCAAAGAGATGTCACAAGACAGAATTAGATAGAGAAATCAGAAATTAAATGTATTTTAAAGTTTTGACTTACGACTGATTTTGCCGTAAGAAGTTTTATGAAACGGGTCCCAGGACCTCAGATACAGTGGAGAATCTGTTATTCTTTCCCGTTTAAACATAAACGTACGCAAAGCACTAAAACGTAGAAAAGTACAACTGTTGGACAATTCTGATAATTCTTGTTTATCTTGGTGGCAAACAGTTTGGAGCCTGATCAGACGCCGGGTAACCCGGCGTCTGATCAGGCTCCAAACTGTTTGCACCGAAAATAATAGTTTTAGCGTAAACGCGTTTATTGGGAAAGAATAACAGATTCTCCACTGTAAGAGGGAGTAAACACAAGATTTTCAATATTTTCTCCTTTATGCCTGCAATAAACCTTCGGTCTGCTATAGTGTGACTACTCATTAGAATTGTCTCTTCCAGATGATTTAAATGAGTTGTCACATCATAGGGTTTGGTTCAGACATATAGATTTTAAATTTAAAAAATACTCTCCTTATATGGGGCCCTATTATCTGGTACATTTTCAGACGTTTTCTGATGGAACTAGCTGAGGACATGGATGACAAGGACCTAAAGAAAATGAAATTCTATTTGTCCGGACAGATCAAGAAGAAGAAACTGAGTGATGCCTCAACAATCCTTGATTTGATCGTTCTTATGGAACAGGAGGAGATAGTGTCGACAAGAAAACCCGAGACAATGGCTGGCATTATGAGAGCGATTGGTCGCCCAGATCTAGTGACCTTGGTGGATAAATTCACAGGTATAGTGGGGAAGACAACATTCTGAACAC
The DNA here is from genome assembly GCA_922989275.2 of Gari tellinella. Taxonomy (NCBI): domain Eukaryota; kingdom Metazoa; phylum Mollusca; class Bivalvia; order Cardiida; family Psammobiidae; genus Gari; species Gari tellinella. The sequence continues at coordinate 11,882,428 of OV277873.1, forward strand.
ATTCAACCGGGTCCGTCTAAAGACCCCAAACCTCCACAAACCACTCCAAACCTCTCCAAACCTGCCTAAAGCACTTAAAAACAATCCAAACCACTTAAATTCTTTAATATCTAATTAAAAAGAGCTTATAAATGACAAATTTAAGCTAAAACAATGAAAAAATGTTAATTTAAAATTAAATATTCTAGGTTTTTCGTTTCATGGGGAACAACTCGAACAAAACTTAAAATCACTTTACACAGTTACCTCTAAATATTAACTCACTATCCTAATAGCCTGTTCCTGGTTTTGAAGACAAGTATTCTCTTAAAGCAGGTTGAAAGTAAAGCAGAATGCGCCTTAAGGCGCATTCTGCTTTACTTTCAGCCTGCTTTAAGCTACAATCTGCTAGAATTATAAAAACTTGCTTTTAAAAGTGGTTTTGGGAGGTTTGGATAAGTTTGGGGAGGTGTGGGGTCTTTAGACAGACCGCATTCAACCCTAGTGAGGTGTATACTTGTCATTTACAAACAGTATACCTGTAAATAGTACAATTGTCCTATGCAAATAGTGTAGGTTCTGATCAGAGCTCTTGACTTAGATCGAAAATATTTGAAAATCATCTTAATTTTTTAACCCATTACCCCATAAATACACCTTGTTACGCCTTTAATTTATTCCTCCACTGAAGAATATATTTCCAGTTTATAGTCATGCATATGTACCGTCATAAAAAAATTCTATATCCTAGCAAATTATAGCTTAAAGTGCTTAAAGCAGGCTTAAAGTAAAGTGGAATTTGCATTAAGATGCATTATGCTTTACTTTCAACCTGCTTTAAGTGGTTGTCTGTCTTTAAAACTAGAAATAGGCAATTGGGTAATTGGTAAAGGTTTCTTTAACTGAAAAATGCATTACTGGGCAATCCTAATATTACAATCTTTACAGACCATAGTTACTGCTTAAAGCAAGATGGCAATAAAGTTTTAAATCTGCTGTGATTTAATGAACTTAGATAGCCAGCCTTCTTAACCCTCTATACCCCATAGACTGTTTCTAGTTTTGAAAACGGGTGACTACTTAAAGCAGGTTGAGCATAAAGCAGAATGTACTTTTAAGTGCATTCTGCATTATTTTCAGCCTGCTTTAACTCTTTGAGCCCTAGGCCCGCTTATAGGCGTCCTTTTCAAACAGTGTACATGTGAACAGTACACTTGTCCTGTGCAAACAGTGAAGACCCAGATCAGAGGGCTCCGAAAGGAGCCCACTGATCAGGGTCTTCACTGTTTGTCAATAATGCCAAACATTGACAAAAACAACCCTTAAAAGTCAGAAATGGACTAGACTAAAATGGAAACTGGAATTGTCCATTTAAAGTTTCAGGGAGGAAAAAGTTAAGCTACAATTTTTAAATAAATTTTAAAACAAATGTATGCTGTTCTCGTCCTTTCGAAGTTTTAAGTTATAATTAAGTCATTAGTTAAGAATTTATATCTGATGTTTTGTACTATATCAATAATCGATGTACCTGACCTAAATTTGTTGAATGTGTGTTATGGAAATTTCTCGTGTACTTGTACACATTCAAACTGAGAAAATAAAGAGTACTTTGAATTGAATTGCTGGAGTAAAGAGTATATTTCTAGTGGTACATATTCTTGACTCTATAAAATCAGTGGAGGAATAAATAAAAGGTGTTAACCCTTTCCCCCATAGAAGCGCCTTTTAGCGCATTCAGTTTATTCTTGCACTGAAGAAAATGGTTCCAATTTATACATTCATAAATATGTATAATACAAAACATTTTCTATATTCTAGCAGATGATAGCTTAAAGCAGGCTGAAAGTAAAGCAGAATGCGCTTAAAGCGCATTCTGCTTTACTTTCAACCTGCTTTAAGTGGACACCTTTATTCAATACTAGAGATATGCTATGTGGGAAAGGGTTAAAAGGTGTATCTATGGGGTAAAGGGTAAAAGCAGTCCGTCAGTTTGAAGAAACAGTTTACCACTATATCTGGGGCCTGTCTTACGAAACATCATACAACCAAAACAGTAATTAGTAAAAACTTAAAAATTCATCTAATTTCTGATTACTCGATCTAATCCTGTCTTGTGCCATCTCTTTGGAATTGTCTTGAAAAGACGATTCCAAAGAGATATTACAAGACAGGATTAGATTGAGAAAAAAAAATTGATTGAATCTGGCTTACAACAATATTTGTCCTACGACGTTTCGTAAAATGAGCCTTAGGCCTTACTGCAGGCAGTAATGTACATACAGTCGAACTTCGATATCTCAAACTCACTTAACTCGAACTATCCAATATGTCGACAAATGAACTAGATTAATTCATTCTCGGTTAAGTCGAAGTCGAACATACCCGTATTTCAAAGTTACCACGTTTTAACTTTGGAATATGGGTATATTCAACTTAACCAAGTTCGAGATATCGAAGTTCGACTGTAATTATATGAGGAAAAGAGTAAAGACCGCAAAATTGTTTCAATGATAGAAAGAGCTAAGATTTTCCTTTGCTTGTATATGAACATGTAATTACAGTACAGTGCTGAACCTTATAAAATTAAATTGATAATCGCAAGCGAATTGCCATCGAATCAGGCGCTTCAAAAGGCGAATCATACGCTTGAATATTTGTAGGCAATTTTTCCGAAGCGGTTGTGACAAAAATGGAATCGAAAACATTAACGAAGGCATATTTGCGAATATTCATGAGATACACCATTCAGGCAAACTTACCTGAGGGTAAAGTTACTTTTTTGTATCGCAAGCAAAATGCCATATAATTGCAAGTGAATTGCCATCGAATTGCAAGCGAATTGCAATTTTTTTTTATTTAATATGGTTCAGTACTGTAGTTTAAAAGACACAAAATATATTCTAGGAAAGGAGCAAATAAGGCCGGTTCCACTAATTACCAGAGCTCCTGCTCCAGCAAACCCTCCAGCTGGTAACCAGTGGGCCACTGAACGACAACCAGCATTACCTGTACAGAGCAACAGAGCGGGGGACCAGCCACAGGGCAGTCATTTACCAGGTTTGTAGAATTGGACAATGTTAAAGCATATTCATGCATACATGGTTTTCAATATTTAAGACAAGTGGTTGCTTAACCCGTTACCCCATGGCCTCTTTCTAATATATAAGAAAGGTAACAGCCTGCTTTAAGCTACCATTTGCTTGAATAAAGAAAATATTTCTTATAATACATATTCATAAATGTATCAAATGGAACTAATTCTTTCAATGGAATAATAAATTAGAGACAGAAAAAGGCGCATTTATGGGATATTGGGTTAAAGCAAGCTGTTAGCCTGCTTTAACCCTTTCCCCAATATAAGCGCCTTTTAGCGCATTTAATTTTTTCCTCCGCTGAAGAAAATAGTTCCAATTTATACAGTCATGAATATAATTCATAAGAATTGTTTTCAGTTTCCTTGCAGATTATAGCTTAAAGCAGGCTGAAAGTAAAGCAGAATGTGCCTTAAGGCACATTCTGCTTTACTTTCAACCTGCTTTAGGTAGCCACCTATCTTCAAAACTAGAAACAGGCTATGGGGTAAAGGGTTAAGCATCAATCTGCAAGAATACTAATAGACACTAGTGATTGGTAGTTTTGGCTCTGGAAGAAAGGGTTAACCCTTCTCCTGCTAATAGTGTATCAGGGCTGCCATAAGTTGACATGAAAAATCCTAAGATTTCCTAATTTGTATTTTCCAAGTGCGATTTTACGAATCTTACCTTTACCCCATGGCCTGTGTCTAGTTTTATTGACATGTGGCTGCTTAAAGCAGGCTGGAAATAAAGCAGAATGCGTCTTAGGGTGCATTCTGCTTTACTTTTGGCCTACTTTAAGCTACCATGTACTAGAAAAATAATCCTGAGATTTAGGAAAAGTCCGGAGAAATGGCAGCCCTGGTATATTTTGAAACTCTTGAAAATACTACAGACCCAGATCAGACAGCTACTATCTGATCTGGCCCCAAGGTTATAAAGCTTTTGATTTGAGTCTGAAATGGTCCAAAAGCAATTTGAGCAAAAACTCAAATCTGACCAATCAAATGCTTAAGAACGATTTCAGACTCAACTCGAAAGCTTTTAAACCTTGGACCCATGAAATGTACTCTGTCTGATATGAGTTTGCAATCATTCCTTGGATGTTGTTTTTCTTGGTCACAAATGCCTTACGCTTTAACCCTTTCCCTGATAGAAGCGCCTTTTTGCGCATTTGATTTATTCCTCCACGAAAGAAAATAGTTCCAATTTATATAATCATAAACATATTCCAGCAAAATTATTTTCTATATCCTGAGAGATGATAGCTTAAAGCAGACTGAAAGTAAAGCAGAATGCGCCTTTAGGCGCATTCTGCTTTACTTTCAATCTGCTTTCAGTGATCAACTTTTTTCAAAACTTACAACAGGTTATGGGGTAAAGGGTTAAATACAAGTGCTAGCTTAAAGCAAGATGAAAGTAACACAGAAAGCCCCTAAAAGAGTTTTCTGCTGTACATTAATTTTGCATTGAGTAGTGTTCTACCTTAAATCACAATTTGATATATGTGATTTGCACCATTGCCTATGGAGGCGCGGGTTAAAGTAGATATCACAGTCATGCATTTGTAAACAACCTGAATTTTGATCAAATGCTTTTATCCTGCATTGAACTGCCACCTGTATGAAATACATACAGCGTTCCTTCCCTACAACGGCCCTCCCAACAACGACTCCCTCCTTACAATGACCCTTGCCACAGTTCCCTAAAAAGACATTTATGTCCAAACCTTTCATGGCTGCAATACCCTCTGCTTAAATATGTCGTCTGCTGTTTTTCTCAAAGTTACATAATGGACATTTTGATAGAAAAACTTAATGACGATTGACAAACAGCTTGAATCCAGATCAGACGCCGCGTTACGCGGCGTCTGATCTGTATTCAAGCTGTTTGCAAATATAAGCCAATATCCCTCTCTGTAACAACTCCCTCCGAACAACGCACATATTTTTTGTCTCCCACTGGATGTCGTTGTAGAGAGGGAGCGCTGTATTTCCATGCCAGGTGACGATTAGTCGGTGGGAGGGGCATACTGTTTCACCCCTGTCCATCTGTCCTTTCTTCCTTTGTTTGTTTGTTTGTCTGCTTCGTCCATCCAACTCATACATTTTTGGAGCTATGAGCTTATAGCTTTACAGGATATTTTCACATATACATGTGCATATCTTCAGGATTGCATTATGCTTCAACTTTTCACAGCTTACGGCCACTTAAACATAATCACGTTTTGCAAATATACTGTTTTAGTGCATGTGCACTATGCTATGCAGCTAGGAACATCATATGAGTCTAATCCTTTTGTTGACACATACAAGGTTGAATGTAACTTTTCATGTTAACAGGAAACATTCCTCAACAAAGGGAGACAATGCTTGGTAGTGGTACAGTGGCAGGAGTCAGTGGTCAGGCAGGAGTTAGGCCCCCTGTTGACAGGTCTCCAAGTGCTGGCACTTTGTCAGTGTCAGACAGTGAAAGTGGTTCTTTTGATGAAGCCAGGGGTGGAGAAGGTGAGTCATCATCATCTTCATCATCATCATCATCATCAATGTTTTGATTAACATGCAGGGATGGCAGCATTGTCCACAACAGTGGGCTACCTTCCAGGTAACTGGCTAGCTGCACGCATGGCGGATTTTACACAGGCTCTCCAGGCTTTTCTATCATAGGGACAACTGCTCTGAATCCCCATTCTTTGTTGTCACTTACAGTCAGCTCCCTCCATGACATCTTGGGCCTCCCAGGCCCACACTTTCCTGCAACTTATATGACTCTGGCACACTTGATAGCTCCAGAGGAGTGTTCAACATGCCAATACCAATGAAGCCCTCTCTCTCTCAATATGAGCTCCATATCCTCTATGCAAAGCTGTGTTAGCAGCTACCTGGAACGACGTGGTCACATCTTCTGCTTTGACATTGCAAAGGACAAGGTTCACGAAGCCTCTGTTTTGGCCCTGTAAAAATCTTTTTTTTCCAAATTATCTTTTAGCCATATTTTCTCTTTATTTGTCAATTTCAGATATTAATACTTCATGTAATACACAAAACTCAATTCATATTCAAGTTTTGACAACTTTATAGTTTCTTGTAAATAGACCATGAGGCTAAAAAAGGCCAAAAAGGCAGATTTTTGGTACAATTCAGGGTATAAATCATAGAATTAAACAATGATGGCACTAATGCGACACAAAGATATTTTAAGTACACAATAAATATATTAGTTGTAGTAACATATCAAAAATTTGAAGTGTAGCATGCATGCCTTCATAGTTTATTTTTAGGATTTATACCGAGAATTGTACCAAAAAATATGCTTTTTTGTCTTTTTTGACCTTTCGGCTCATTTACAAGAAACTATAAAATAGTCAAAACTTGACTTTGGGTCGTTTGTGTGTGTATTATGGAGTATTAGTATCTGATATTGACAAATAAACAGAAAATAAAGATAAAAAATATTTTTGGAAAAAAATATTTTTACAGGGTCAAATCGGAGGCTTCGTAAACCTTGTCCTTTGTCTGATCAAGGCCCTGTTGTTACGCTAGAGGCTTGGCTTGGTTAGAGGCCAGGTTTCACTGGTGTGGAGCATAATACTTCACATGCACATGCTGTGGGTGTGGTCACGTGTCTTGTAGGAGAGGTGGCATGACAAGAGGGCAGGCAATAGCTTCTTGAATTTCTTCCAGGCAGACTTAACACGAGCCGTTGTTGCGAGGTCACAGCCGCCTGCTGCAGACAACATGTCCCAACGGTAGCAGAAGAAAGTAAACACCTCAAGGGTCCAAGGTTATAAAGCTTTTTAGTTGAGTCTAAAGTCATTTTCAAGCATTTAATTGGTCAGATTTGAGCCTAGGCTCAAATCTGACCAATCAAATTCTTGAAAACACACAAACTCAGCTCAAACGCTTTATAACCTTGGTCCCAGCTTGTCTGGCCAACTTGGACCTCTCTGTGCCCTGCAGTCAATGGGTCAAGGGATTCCAAGGCAGCGGGAACATATGAAGTCAGGATTTTCCACCAGCCTCCTGAGACCACTGCATTTCTTGTGCACACAGTGTAAGAAACCATTACAAAAGATGCTGTTTCTGGCCACACTTGTGCAGCAGACAGCACAATGGTACTTGCCAACACTCTGTAGGAGGACCATGCCAGTGCCACAGATCATGATTTTTGTCTTGCCAGCATTCACTCGAAACCCTTTCTTCTCCATGGCCTCTTTCCAAACCGGAAGTCTCCTGACATATTCCTCAAGTGACTCTGTGATGATCACATGGACGTCTATCCGAAACTCATGTGATATTTATTTTTAACTACATGTATTTACAGTAGAATCAGAAAAGTATTCCCCAGGAGGCATAGCAAACTCATGTCAGCATTACTTCCAGCCTGTTTTTAACTATCATCTGCCAGAATATAGAACCTATTTCTAAAGATACATATTCATGACGATATACATGTAAAATTAAAACTATTTTCTTCAGTTGAGGAATAAATCAAAGGCCTATTTAACCCATTACCTCATAGCCCTTTCCTTGTCTTGAAGATATGTGACCACTAAAAGCAGGTTGAAAGTAAAGCAGAATGCGCCTTAAGGCGCATTCTGCTTTACTTTCAGCCTGCTTTAAGCTATTATCTACAAGATTAAAGAAAATATTTCTCCAGGTAAATATCTATGACTGTAAAAAATGGAACTATTTTCTACAGCGGAGGAATAAAATAGAGGCATAAAAAGGCATATTTATGGGGGAAATTGGTTAAATGGTAACTGGTTAGGTTTAGAACATTATAATTTCTTGAAAAATGTTGTATCATTCATGATTGTCTCCTCTGTATTTCAGATATTATCCCAGCTGAGTTGTTCCATCAGATAGCTGATGGGCTTCAGCACCAGTTCAATGATACAGGAATAGAGCTTGGCTTCACCAATGATCAAATAGAACAGTATAATGAACAGTATGATAACCCATTGGCAAGAACCAAGAAACTCCTGAACGACTGGCAGGCGAGAAAAATTGATAAAAAACAGGTAACTTTAATCCTTTCCTTCTTAGCTTGGGAGGCCTTCCAGCAGGCTAACCGAAGGTCTGTGGTACTACCCGGTTGTTGAATTGTGCCTCGAAGAGTGCTTAAAGGGCATCTGGGGTCTTTAACAACCTGTAGTTAGCTGGATGTCATGACTTGACTGAAATACTGTTAAAGACATCTCCTGACGACCTTTTGGTCATAACGCCTTGCCAGACAATTTCCTTGCAAAAAGCATGGGTCTTGTGCATATTGAACCATTGAAGCGTCTTATGTGAGACCCGACCTTTATATTTGATAGTTTGGTTAGAAATAACCATTCAAAAGCACTAGAGCATGAGTATAATCTGGGCCTCACCAGGTAAACTGAGATTGGTATACCCGCTTGCAGCATTAATTGCATGCTTTTTCTCACCTATCCAGGTAGTCCATCAATGAACTGGGGAAAAGTCTTTAAAAGGGATGTAAAATCCTAACAAATTAAAATCAAAATTCTTTTCAGCATTTCTTAAAGCAGACTGAAAATAGCAATAAGCTGCTGAGAAAACTTGACAGTTTAATCAAATTCTGAATGTATTTTTGGACCTAAGTTTTAGGAATTTTTACTGAAATGTGAAGAAATGTGGAAATATGCACCAAACAGTAAGGACCCTTATCAGAGGTAGTTTTAAGCAGTGTCTGATCAGGACTGGAACAAAACTGTTTCAAAATAACCATTGTTATCAGAGTAAGGCAGTGAAGTTTTTTAAGTGATGTAATTGATTCAAGCAAATGTCCCAGTATTTAAGGTAATCATCACTTTGCTTGAAACTTTTAGCTCTCAAAGACTTATTCCCAAGAATCGGTATTAGTATTTGCTCGTAAGGGAGTGAGGTGCATTTATTAACTCTTCCTCCCTGAAACTTCACATGGACAATTCCAGTTTCCATTATAGTTTAGTCCATTTCTTACTTTTAAGGGTTGTTTTTGTCAATGTTTGGCATTATGACAAACAGTGAAGACCCAGATCAGAGGGCTCCTTCTCGAGCCCTCTAATCTGGGTCTTCACAGTTTGCATAGGACATGTGTACTATTCACATGTACACTGTTTGAAAAGGCCTATATGGTGGGACTAGGGTTCAAATTGTTAAACAAGCACTGTATGTTTTTCCCCATTTCAATACAGATAGCACCTGGCCTGCACTATGCTCTCATAAAAATGGGTCAGAAGGTATCGGCAGCAGCCTTGAAGCGTTGGATGGAAGAACAGTACCCTGGGAACCAGCCCACACAACAGAGTCAAGGTCAGTTGTTAGCTGGTGCACCGAGCAGGGTACCAGTAGATGATTTCAGAAGACAACAGGTTGGCCCTGAACATGATATCAATTACACATCAAGCATGAGTAAGTTCTTAGTTTATTTCAAATATTGATTGGGGGCTGAGGCCCGGTTGGAGCCATCCTAGAACCCTAACAACCCCAAGCTCTTTGAAATAGTTATGCCGTGTTGTTTTACATGCTGGCACAGCATGAGAAATATGTACTAAATCCTAGTAGATGGTAGCTTAAAGCAGGCTGAAAGTAAAGTAGAATGCCCCTAAAGGTGCATTCTGCTTTACTTTAAACCTGCTTTATGTGGTTATCTGTCTTCTAAACTAGGCAAATTGAGTTTATCTGTTATCAAAATTCATTAATTTCTCCATAATTTCTGCCCCTTTCAAACTTATAATATTAGAAATATGTCGGTTTTCACACATTTTCCACTCATACTTTGTCATACTTTCGGCTCCAGATAAGTGGGGTATTTTAAAACTAAAATCTTTATTTCTGCTTTAAATCCTATGATGCTACAACTCATGAAGAGACAATTCTAATTTGTAGTAACATCATAGGATTTGATGTTAAAATAAATGGGAAAATGTTGGATTGTGCAGTTTACTCTCTCTTATCTTCTTCTTATCTGGAGCCCTGGAGCTGAAATTTGATATTATGATACATGTATTGAATTTGTTTTGATGACCTACATATCAAGATCATGTTTCCTTTAAATTTGTCATGTTATACATGAGTTATACCCCTGAAGGGTGTATGATGTACTTGTTTGTAGTATTACTTGTAATATTTCAGATGAGGCAAGGCCTCAGGATTATGGCTTCCGAGACCCAAGACTAGGTCAGCCGGCTCTCCCAATCACTGTCGGCCCACCTGGAAATAATTACCAAGCTAATGCATCAGAAAACAACTGCATTAGTTGTAAGTTGAAACTTTCCCATTAAGCTTGTTCAGTGTTTATCCCTGTTCTCCACAATGTGCCTCATCCGTATTATGTATGAAACCATAAATTCAATGAACCTTCCAATTAATCAGTCTGTCAACAAATATCTTATCTAGAAACCTCCTCCTTCAGTTTTAATCTCAGGCACTTGACTCTTGGCATACCTGTTAATCACTAGTTGTAGACTTCTGTGACGCAATTTCACATACTTATAGGACTTGAAAAGTTTGGTATTGTGCATCACAGTTTGGTGATCTAGACATTTGACCTTGATCTCAATGACCCTGGTTAAGGGTTTTGTGTTTAGATCAATTATGGACTAATAAAGTGTTTGCAATTATGTGGTAGGCTACCTGTTTTTTACAAACACACTTCTAGTTTGAATAAGGTGAAGGCCCAGTTCAGACAACTCATATGGCAGGCACTACACCATTTTGATAGCAAATATCTTAAGCTACATGTACAAAAACAGTAAAATCTCTCTATTACGACCACTAAAACATAGGCTAATAGATTGTATAAAAGACAGGTGACAGTTTAAAGCAAGGTGACAGTAAAACAGAAATCTCCTTAAGGAGATTTCTGTTTTACTGTCACCTTGTTTTAAGAACACCTAATAACTAACGCAATTTATTGGTTGTAATAGAGAGGTTTTACTTACGACTTTGCAGTGAAAGAGGCAAGATCACAGAATACAGAAATAGATCCTCGGGTGCAAATAACAGATTTGCAGCATATAGAAAATCTCCTCAGAACTATGGACATATCTGGGCAGACAGAGCAGCAACAACGGAGGTTTAACAATTTTCTGAGACAAACAGGCATTCTTAATCCTCAAGTGCCAGTTCCTGATGCAGCACCAGTAGACCCCGCCCCAGTTGCAGGAGGGACTCCAGATGCTTTCCCAGAGTACAACATGAGCAGGAATCCAAGAGGTGATATAACGCATTTACCCCTGAAACTTTAAATGGGCAATTCCAGTTTCCAATTAAGTCTTGTTCAATTTTCAATATTTAGGATGGGGTTTTGAATTATATTTCAAAATGATAAACAGTAAAGAACCTGTTCAGAGGGATACCTAAGGAGCCCTCTGATCATGGTCGACACTGTTTGCATATGAAAAATGTACTCCTCACAGGTACACTATTAATTCTGTACAAGAAAAGTATATTTGCCTCTAGTGTTGATGGTAGCTTAAAGCAGGCTGAAAGTAAAGCAGAATATGGTTCAACCTCCTTTAAGTGGTCACATGCCTTCAAAACAACGAAGAAATAGTGTATGGAGTAAAGGATGAAATGATCTTAATCATGCTTTTATGCTTAAAAAGCTTCTGCAATACTCTCAACCTGCATTAAGCAACTACATAACTTTAAAACATCACAAATAAGCTTATGGGGAAAGGGTTAAAGTGATTGCTTAATCCTTTACTCCATAGCCTATTTCTGGTTTTGAAGACAGATGACCACTTACAAAAGGTAGATGACCACTTACAAAAGGTTGAAAGTAATGTCTTATTAAAAATATTCATGACAATATAAAGTCGAACTATATTCTTAAGTGTATGAATAAATTACAGCTAAAGGCATAAAAATATCTATCTATGATGCAATGGGTTAATTAGAGTTTGACTGTATCAGGGCTCCAGATAAGAGGGAGTGAACTGAACAAATCCAACATTTTCTTACTCATTTCAGTACCAAATTATATGGTGTTACTACTCATTAGAATCGTCTCTTCGAGATGATTCTAATGAGTGGTGACTACATAGGATTAAATGCAGAAATAAAGATTTTAGTTTTTGAAATACTCCCTTATCTGGAGCCCTGCTGTTTTTTCACAGGTTGGTGTGTGATAATCAACAACCGTGACTTCTTTGTGGACAGATCTGACCAAAGGGCAAAGGAAATGCCCCCCAGAATTGGCACTGACAAGGATGCAGGTATATGACTCCTGACTATTTGCAATAGAATTAATTGCTTCAGCAAACATAACTGTGCAATGGAAAGGGAATAACAGCTGTGTATAATGATTTCTATAATTTACTAGTTTTAACAAAAATGAAATAAGGTACAGTGCTACATCTGCTATGTGACACACTTTGACAAAATAGCCCATTACCCCATAAATACGCCTTTTTACGCCTCTTAGTTTATTTCTACACTGAATGAATTTATACATTATGAATATGCAGAAATAGAAATTGCGATATCCTAGCAGATTGTAGCTTAAAGCAGGATGAAAGTAAAGCAGAATGTGCCATTCTGCTTTACTTTCAAGCTGCTGTAAGTGGTCTACTGTTGTCAAAACTAGAAAATGGCTATGGGGTAATGGGATAGTGAGTAGAGGGCCATGAGAGGCAGCTAACCAGTTGGAGCAGACAAAAATGACAGAGAAAGCTCCTTGAAAGAGCTCTCTGCATCAAACCTACCCTGCCCAAAGCTGCCCCTTTTCTTCAATGCAGGAATAGAATAAAGCTATTAAAAGGTGCATTAATATGGGGTAATAAATTAAAACATAATTTCTCTATTTTACAGAAAGTCTACAACATATTTTCGAAACCCTTGGATTCAGTGTTCGCCGTCGAAACAACTTATCTGACACCGAGATCATGCAATTTCTGATTGAGGTGGCTCATAATGTAGACCATTCCCTGTTTGACTGCTTGGTCGTGTGTATACTCACCCACGGGGTAGAGAACCATGTGTACGGTTCTAATGGAAAGCTGGTATCAATTAAAGACATCACATCCACATTCCAGGCTAACAGATGCCCTAAGTTAGCTGGCAAGCCAAAACTTTTCTTTCTTCAAGCATGTCAGGGAAGGAATAAGATGGAAGGTAAGATTACACAGTGAAGGAGATATTTTTTTACCCTATAACCTTTCACCACATAGAAGTGTCTTACAGTGCATTTTATTTGTTCCTCCCCTAAAGAAATTGGTTCCAGTTCCTATGTTGTTAGTTGTTACTACTGATTACAATTGTCACTACTCATTAGAAAAGTCTCTAGACATCAAACGGATTGTTTTATATATAAGAAATTAAGAATACGGTATGAAATACTCATTTTATCTGGGGCTTAGGGAAAGAGATCATCTTGATAGATATTAAGAAATCGCATCATAGAATTAGTGGAGACATGTCCAGGAAAATACCTGGAATCTCTCTTCTCTTGAGCCCTGGGTCTGAGATTATAAAGCTTTTGACTTGAGTCTAAAGTCATTCTCAAGCTTTTGATTGGTCAGATTTGAGCCTAGGCTCAAATCTGACCAATCAAATGCTTGAGAACACACTCAGACTCAACGAAAATGCTTTATAACCTCGGAAGCCTGTTCTATTTGATTTAAGCAACTTGTCATCTTTACATCATGACATACATGTGATGGTAATACTAAAATACATGAAATGACAATCTGCATGTACCATGATGTTGCTTATCGTTAGCAAAATACACCATCTGTCAATATGTTTATATATCCTATAATATAAAGTAATAATTATTAAGTGTATAATTTCAGTGCAATTTAGTCTAATTTAGACTAAACTGTTTTCGGAATTGAACAAACTGACAAATTTATTACTGCTCAGGTGATTTGAATAAAACCTTGGAATTCATGTATATATATTTTGAATATGGTTTAACACAAGACATTTAAGAGTAAAGTGATAATTGCGTTTCACATCATCTAACCCTTTGAACCCTAGTCCCAAATATAGGTGTCCTTTTAAAACAGTATACATGTAAAAAGTGCACTTGTCCTATGCAAACAGTGAATACCCAGATCAGAGGGTTCCTTACGGAGCCCTCTGATCTGGGTCTTCATTGTTTGTCATAATGAAAAACATTGATGAAAACAACCTTTAAAAGGCAAAAATGGACTAGACTAAAAAGGAATTTTCTATTTGAAGTTTCAGGGAGGAAAGAGTTACATGGCATAATGTATGTAGCCTTTGATTCCTTACAACATTTCAATCACAGCCATTTACCCTATACAAACCATGAGAATTTAATCATATTCTTGCTATGACATAAATGCAGTAAAAACTCTCTACAGTGTACCTCCATTATATCGCGGAAGTTGGGGTCCACGGAATGAAATCCGCGATGTGGTCGGATCGCGATATAGCCCAATTCTGAGCTGAACCAAATTCTATTGTATTTTCCATTGTCAAACTCTATTATATCAATGTCATGCAATAAACGTGATTTCTTGGTTATTTACCTTGTTATTTCTTGTGAAAACAAGTCTTTATATGCATTGTTATATTAAGCATCAGCGTTTTCGTGTGTATTATAGCAAATGCGTACTTTCGTTTTTGACAACGGCCGCCATTTTGCTTGAAATGTGCGTGTATCAGTAAGATTCAGTTACTCGTGAAAATCACACTTAATACCTATATCGCGACAATAACGCAGATAAAATGGGATTTTCTCGGTTGTAATGTCAAGAAACAAGTAAATGTAAATGAAAGCGAAAGAACAATGAAGTTAATTTACAGTTTACAAGTTTAATTTCATTAATTGTTTGGCCGACATTGTTCGCGTACGTTATTATCTAGTACGAATCGCAGTTATGATTGTAAGCGTCTGTTGATGTATCAAAATGCGAAGGACTGTGATTTTAACGTCTGTGGTTATCTCTCCATTGCTATTAATATGGATTAGTCGACTTTGATAGTAACTTAGTTAAAAGTCAAAGTCAATCAGGTTAGTTTTCTAATTATTGCAAAATAATGAGCGAAACTGCACATGCGCGAGTTCACTCATTGTTTGTTGTTATTGCATCACACCTGTCCATCAACGCAGTGGGATGACACGCTGCGCGATGACAAGTCCACAGATGGTGATAATTGACACTGATTACGCAATTATAGCGACCTGTTAAAGGAAGATATAATTATTAAACAAACAGAAATCATTGAAACTCAGCTTTTATTGACTTAGTATATACGTAGGAAAAAATGGGGTCCAAGCCGTGACCGCGATATATTGGCTTTCGCGAAATAGCGGACCGCGAAGTAACGGAGCTACACTGTATTACGAAGGAGAATAGACTGTTTACAAGACAGGTGACAGCTTAAAGCAAGTTAACAGTAAAACAGAAAGCTCCTACAGGAGCTTTCTGTTTAACTGTCACCTTGATTTAAGCAATCACCTGCTTTAAATACACAATAATTATAACAATTTAGAGGTCTTAATAGAGAGGTTTGACTGTATTTAACCCATTACCCAATATACTTTTCCTAGCAATGAAGATAGGTGACCTCTTAAAGCAGATTGAAAGTAAAGCAGAATGTGCCTTAAGGCACATACTGCTTTACTTTCAACCTTCTTTAAGCTATAATCTGCTAGGATTAAGAAAATATTTCTTGTAGTACATATTCATGACTGTGAAAAATGGAATTATTTTCTTCAGTGGAGGAATACATAAAAGGTGTGAAAAGGCATATTTATGGGGTATGGGTTAAGATTTTCAATATTATTCACAGGTAATGATATTGAAATAGATGCTGCTAAGGTGCCAAGCAACAGTCTTGAAACTGATGATGCAGGCAAAGAGATGATTCCTAATGAGGCAGACTTTCTAATTGGTTACGCAACAGTACCAGGCTATGTCTCCTTCAGAAGTAGAAACCATGGATCTTGGTACATACGCAAATTGTGTGAGCTGTTGGACAAATATGCCTCAAGGTAAGAATGAGTAGAATGCTTCGTAGCATTTTCCAGTATCCTGCTTAAAACACAGTTTGATATAGGTGATGTGTTCTTTTGACTTTGGCCCCGGATACCTTCCTACCTTGTCATGGTTCTGGGGCTTAATTGTCATAGTGGAGGTTTCTGTTTATCCTCTCTGCTAAGAACTAAATGGAAGGCATGTCGGTAGTTTTGATCCCATGTCCTTCTTTGCAACAAATGAAATTAGCCAAAATATCTTTCTGAAATCCACATCATCTCATCTCATCATCCCTCATTATTCATCAGGGCTCCAGATAAGGGTAGTTTTTCAAAAATAAAAGTCTTTATTTCTGAATTAAACCCTATGGTGTCACTACTCATTAGAATCGTCTCGAAGAGACGATTCTAATGGGTAGTAACACCATAGGATTTGGTGCTGAAATGGGTGAGAAAATGATTGATTTGTTGAAAAACTTCCTCTTATCTGGAGCCCTGATTCATCGGCGTTATATGACCTATTTTGTCTCACAGTGCCTTAAAACCCAACTCACCTATCCATCTTTTGACCTTGTTTTTTTAAAACTCTTTAACCCTTTCGCTGCTTGAGTCACATAAAATCAACATTGCAAACAGTTTGGATCAAGATTGTAAAGCTTGTCACAATGTGTCTGATTAGGATTTGAACGTTTTGACTCTCGTATCAATATTTCTTCAGTCATACTATCTTAAATCTAACTTTGAAACGGTCTTGCAGACAAAAGTATTAACCATTTACCTCATAGCCTGTTTCTAGTTTTGACGGCAGGTTACCTCTTAAAGCAGGTTGAAAGTAAAACAGAATGACTTTCAGCCTGCTTTAAGCTAAAATCTGCTAGGCTATATAAAATATTTGTTATGGTAATAATTGTTCATGGTATAAACTGGAACTATTTACTTCAGCAGAGGAATAAATTAAATACGCTAAAAGTCGCTTCTATGGGGGAAAGGGTTAAAGCAGAAAACAAAATAAAGATGTAGGGGTAACTCTCCACAATAATTTTGGTGCAGAAAGGGTTAAAAGTCGATATTTACTTTTGTATGTCTGGCTGTTGATGTGTATTTTTGTTTATTACAGACATGACCTGTTGAGTATTCTTGTGGAAGTGAACCGTGAGGTTAGTCATGCCAATGCCCACCTGGATGGTGGTGTGTTCAAACAAACACCCGCACCACTGGTCACCTTGAGGAAAAAGCTGTACTTCCGATGATTGATCGAAAGTAGTGACATACCTGCTTGAAAGTGCTTAACCCTTTCACCACCGAAGTTGCATAAAGTCAACTTTGCAAATCAGACACTGTGTAACACAGCATCTGATCAGTCCAAGTCGTTTGACATTTGCTTCTGTATTTCTTATGTCATACTGCCTTAAATCTAATTTGGACACTTTCTTGCAGACAACTGTATTCAAACAGACAACACTATAGCCGTGAAGGGGTAAAAACCTCTTGTTTAATTTGGTGCCAAAATGTTTTATCATTGCATGTTGAAAACATCTGCTCGTTTTTTGTCGTACTGGTATTTGTTGATATCAGGATTGGCATTCAAATTACAACCAGTTAAGAACTGCTTGGAATTTTTCCAAGAACAGGAAATCGCAGGATATTAGTTCCAATTACAACATGTTAGGATCGCGGAATTCCTAGGAATTTTTAGATGAAGTTTCCCTTGGATTTTTCGGGATCACCCCAGGAAATTCTGCTAGAGTAAAAGAGCATTTTTGCACCATGTGTATCTAATGCAATATTTATGTACAAAGTATTCCACTTTTGAAAATGGTCAGTTTATGAATTGATGATTTTCAGAATGTGTCTATTTACTTTCTGTTTTCGTTAAATCATTAAGCTCATGTGATATATATGCATCATTTAAATGCAGTTTACACTTGACCTATTCAAACAGTGAATACTTTGATCAGAGGGCTCTAGTAGGTGCCCTCTGGTCAGTGTCTGCACCATTTGCCATTTTGCTATGAATGTAAAAACAACCCTTAACCCCATGGCTTGACATCAATTTGTTAGACAGGTGGTTGCTTAAAGCAAACTGAATGTGAAGCAGAAAGTTACTTAACCCATTACCCCATAGCCAGTTTCTAGTTTAGAAAAGAGCAGCTTATATATTAATATTAATTTAATTCTCTCTCTGGAATATTAAAAAAAAAATATTGTCTAGTTTTGGAGACATGTGACACTTTAAGCAGGTTGAAAGTAAAGCAGAATATTTCTTAAGGCACATTCTGCTTTGCTTACAGCCTACTTTAAGCAACCATCAGCAAGAATATAGGAAATACTTCTAGTGATACATATTCATGACTGTATAGTGTATACATTTTCTTGTGAAAGAATAAGGTAAATGTGTAAAAAGGCATATTTATGTTGTAATTGGTTAAGGAGCTCTATGCATTTGATTGGGTCTGCTTTGAGCTACAGTACTGAACCACATTAAATTAACAATTTTTGCGATTCGATGGCAATTCGCTTTAAAATATTTTCCAACGCAATTAACGTGTAAAGTTTACCTCAATTGTGTATCTCACAAATATTCGAAAATATGCCTTCGTTAATGTTTTTCGATTCTATTTTTGTCACAACCCCTTCGGAAAAATCACGTTAAATGACTCAAGCACACAGTTTGCTTTTTGAAGTGCCCGATTCGATGGCGATTCGATGGCAATTCGCTTGCGATTATCAATTTAAGTTAATAAAGTTCAGTACTGTACCACCTTGAAAGATGCTGGAAATTTCTTCTGTGTTTTATATCCAGGAGGCTCCAGGTACGGACTACTTTCTGTAGTGTAGAAATAATCAGAGGTGTTAAAAGGCATATTTAGGAGTAACCGGTTAATAGCCAAAAACGGACTAGACTTAATTATTGGAAATTGGAATTGTCCTTTTGAATTTCCAGAGGACAATGAAGTGACTCTTAGAATGCTAGTTGCAGAACCATGATTATCTGTGCAAATAGTTTGGACCCTGGTGAAATGCTACATAAAGAAGACAATCATTGCTGACGAAAAAAAATACCCAGCATGCAAAGAGTTAAGCAATCATCGACCTTCTTTTAAATACAAAGAAGAAGATATTCTTTTCCAATATTAATATAAAGCATGTTTACGCTAAAACTATTATTTTACGCCAAAACTATTATTCTCAAATTGAAAACATTTTGGAGCCAGATCAGACGCGGCGTAACCCGATGTCTGATCAGGCTCCAATCTTTTTGCCACACAAATTAAAATAAATTGCTTGGAGTTTCAAAAGTTGTAATTTTCTACATTTTAATGCATTGCATTTGTGTTTCCCTTGCGTTTAAATGGGAGATAATTATGTCTTTTCCACTGTATGAAAAAAGTTTGGATTTAATTGTTAACTATATTTTTATGCCTTTCCACGAAGTTGTGCATGGTATCTAGTGTACTCCTGTTATTTATGTTTGCAGTTATTATAGTACTTCATTTCCATATGACAAAACTGTAAATAAATATAATGAATTTTGAATATGATGAATTTTACTGTAAATAGATCTATGAGAAAGTTGTAAAGCTGTGTATTGTTATCACATTTCATCCCTTAGACCTTTTTATACTGTATAATTTTAGTTTGAATGGACTATTTAACTTTTAGAGTTGGTAAATGAAAATAATTCTTATCAGATATTTAAATGCACAAAAAACAATGCAGACCATGATTAGAGGCTGGTTGTTGGTTGAATTGTTGATGATTTTCACTGTTAATCCCACAACCCTGCTATTCCACTGTAGAAAATTTACCACTTTATGATGATAATGGTTGATATTAGATAATATTACATAAACAGTGCAGACCCTGATCAGAGGGCTCCTGAAGAAGCCCACTGATCAGGGTCTACACTGTTTGCAAAGTATGCATGTACATGTACATATTTTCCAGCATAGAAAGGATTAACTATGATGTGTGGGGATGAATAGGGACTAGGGGCCCGTTTTACTAAACTACTTACGCAAAAATTTTGCGTAAGTCAAAATTTTAAATTTTAATTTATATTTTTTATTATCACTTGCTACAAACAGCAAATAGCCAGATCAGAGGACGCGCTTGTAGCGCGTCCTCTGATCTGGTTATTTGCTGTTTGCAAACGTTTATGATCGAAAAATAAGAGTAAAACGATTTTGACTTACGCAAAATTTTTGCGTAAGTAGTTTAGTAAAACGGGCCATTTTATTATTATGATGTTATTGAATATTAAAGTTTGATTGTAACACATTGTAAAATGCTTAAAACAGAAATTCATGTTTGTTTGATATTGAATATCTGTAAATAAATACTATAAAAAATATGTTTTTTGTTTTAATCTTCTCCGAATGACTTGTTAATACATAGTGTTTTGACAGTTGGTTACTTGACCTATTTCACCGTAGTGAGAAGAATATGTCTCCACAAATAGTGTGCATGTAAATAAGGCACTTGTACCATGCAAACAGTGTAGACCCTGATCAGAGGACTCGAACAGAGTTGTCAGGTCAGGATATAGACTTTTTGTCATTTTGTAATGTATCTATATTATTGTTTAAATCGAATAATTGCTAAACTTAATTGGAAACTAGAATTGTCCATTTAAAGTTTCAGGGATGAATCAGTTGAACAAGCTTAAATTTAATCGTGGAACTCTCTTTGGGAGATTTTTGCTTTACTTTCCGCCAGATATGGAATTATCTTTATTACATTCAGTCAGTTTTAAGCAGCCAATAACCCAAGAGAATAAATGAGTTGTGTTTGAGGAGGTAATGAATAGATCATGCAACCGAAATCAGGGCTGCCATAAATTGACATGAAAAATCCTAAGATGTCCAAATTTCCATTTTTCAAGTGCGATTTTACGAATCGTACCTTTACCAAATCGCCTGTTTTTAGCTCACCTGAGCCAAAGGCTCAAGGTGAGCTATTGGGATAGCCCTGTGTCCGTCGTCCGTCGTCGTTAACAATTGCTTCAAATGACATCTCCTCCTATACCGCTGAACAGATTTCAACCAAACTTTACAGAAATGTTCCTTGGGTCAAGCTCTTTCAGATTTGTGCAAAGAATTAAAAACAATGCAGAACTCTGGTTGCCATGGCAACCAAAGTGAAAAAATAAGGAAATCTTAAAAAATCTTCTTGTCAAAAACTACCAGGGCCAGAGCTTAGATATTTGGCACATATCATCACCTACAGGTCCTCTATCAAGTTTGTTCAAATTATGCCCCTGGGGTCAAAATTGGCCCCGCCCCGGGGGTCACAGTTTTACATAGAGTTTTATAGTGAAAATTTCAAATGTCTTCTTCTCTGACACTAATATGACCAGAGCTTTGATATTTGGCATGGTGACACTTCTAAATGTCCTTTACCTATTTTGTTCAAATGGTTAAGGTCGGTTGAATGTCTAGGTCATAATTCACATTCAATAAATGTATAGCAGACAGCAATTCACCATTATAAGAGTTAGACACTAGCCACATTTCCTACTGGCAGAGTTACATAACTGAACTCAGGTCAGCTGAGGTTCCCTTTAACAGCAGCATATGGTGTTGTCTGCTACATTTTTTATGCCCCTGCAGTTGGGGGCATATTGTTTTTGTCTGTCTGCTTTTTTTTGTCTGTTTGTCAATTTGTTTGTCTGTCAGTCCACAACTTTAATCTTAGCCATAACTTTGTTAAAGTTAGAAAGGTCATGTTCTACAAAGGTCAATGTCATTTTTAGCTCACCTGAGCCGAAGGCTCAAGGTGAGCTGTTGTGATCGCCCGCCGTCCGTCGTCCGTCTGTCCGTCTGTCCGTCCGTTCAAATTTACTTCAAGCGACAACTCCTCTGAAACCGCGAGTCTGAGGAAAAAACTAATTTGCTCACGGTGTTCCTTGGATGCTTCTCTACAGAAATTGTTAAAATGAAACTTTAAAGTGGACTACTTATTGAAATTTATTAAAAAAAGTGAAAAACTTTAAACAAGTTTTTTGTAAAAAACCACTGTTCCCACACCTTAGATATTGCATGAATAGTATCTTCTACTAAATCACTTTCAAAATTGTAAAAAATCAAAACCCTAGGATCAAATTTGACTCAACCCTGGCCATATCAGTGCTTTTTGATGCAGGTCTGACAGTAAAAACTCTCTAATGATCCGTTTTATACAGACGCATTGTATCTTCCAGGCTAAGAAGCTACCCTTATACTAAATGCAACATTTTTGCAAACAGTTTGGATCCAGGTCAGATGCCACATAATGCTGCATCTAATCTGGATCTAAACTATTTGCCACTCATTTACATATTTTCTTATATTTAGAAAATATAAGTTATTATTTTTTACATATTTCACATACAAACATTTGGAGCAGACAACAGTTCAGCATAATAATAGTCATTTCTCTCTGAGACCGTCTCCAATTGCATAACTGACCCATAGCTAGCTCTGAACTCAGGTCACTGAGATACATAACAGAAATGAAAGTGATGTCTGCTATTTTATGCTCAAGCACAACTTAGTTCGAGGCATATTACTTTTGGTCTGTCTGTTTGTTTGTTTGTGTCTTGTTTGTTTGTTTATCTTTCTGTCTATCAGTCCACAATTAATTCTTGGCCATAAACAGTATGGATCCAGGTCAGATGCCACATAATGCTGCTTCTAATCTGGATCCAAACTATTTGCCACTCATTTACATATAGTTTCTTATATTTAGAAAATGTAAATAATGATATTTATTAACCTATTAACCCATACATATTCTTTTTTATGTCTTTAATTTATTCTTCCACAGAAGAAAATATTTCACTTTATACAGTCATTGTTGTCTTTAACAATTGCTTCAAATGACATCTCCTCATATACCGCTGAAAAGATTTCAACCAAACTTTACACGAATGTTCCTTGGGTCAAGTTCTTTCAAAATTGTTCAAAGAATTAAAAACAATGTAGAACTCTGGTTGCCATGGCAACCAAGTGAAAAAATAAGGAAATCTTAAAAAAAATTCTTGTCTGAAACTACAAGGGCCAGATCTTAGACATTTGTCACATAGCATCATCTACAGGTCCTCTATCAAACTACAAACTATGCCCCTGGGGTCAAAATTGGCCCCGCCCAGGGGGTCACAGTTTAACATAGAGTTATATAGTGAAATTTTCAAATGTCTTCTCCTCTGAAACTAATATGGCCAGAGCTTTGATATCTGGCTTGGTGACACTTTTAGATGTCCTATACCAATAAGGTTCAAATGGTTCTGGTCGATTGCATATCATCTACAGGTCCTCTATCAAGTTTGTACAAATTATGCCCCTGGGGTCAAAATTAGCCCCACTCCGGGGGTCACAGTTTTCATACGTCTTCTTTTCTGAAGCTGATATAGCCAGAGCTTTGATATTCGGCATGGTGTTACTTCTAGATGTCCTTTATCTATTTTGTTCAAATGGTTCCAGTCTGTTGCATATGTAGGTCACAGGAGCTAAAAATAGATTTTTTCAATGGAAACTTAAAAAAAATCTTCTTGTCTAGAACCCTAGTACCCTGATCTTAGATATTTGGAACATAGCATCATCTACAGGTCCTCTATCAAGATTGTTCAAATTATGCCCCTCGGGTAAAAAATGACCCCGTCCTGGACTTAAATCATTATCTCCATTTTGATGTACAGCTATTCTCAGGTGAGCGACATATGCCCCATGGGGCTCTTGTTGAGTTATTTCCCAGTGTCATATTTTCTTGTCTTTGAGATAACTCCAGTTCTACTGATGTTAACCCATTACCCCATACATATGCCTTTTTATGCCTTTAATTTATTCCTCCTCTAAAGAAAATAATTCCACTTTATACAGTCATAAAAATGTAAGATATAAGAAATGGGATCTATATCTTAGTAGATGATAACTTAAAGCAGGTTGAAAGTAAAGCAGAATGGGCAATGAATAATCATATGGAAATATATGTAGCTTGATAAAAAGAAGTGTCATGGATAAGGGCCATAACTCTGCCAACAATATTTTTTTAAGTTATTCCAATTTGTCATGTTTTTTTTGTCTGGAAGATAATTCCATTTACAGCTATATTAAAATGTTGTCTTGCCTATTAAGCTAATGCACAATGACCTCAGGTGAGCGAATTAAGGGCCATGGTCCTCTTGTTAGTTTTGTTGTGACTGCTTACAGCAGACTGAAAGTAAAGCAAAATGCGCCTTAATGAGCATTCTGCTTTACTTTCAGTCTGATTTAAGCTACCATATACTAGAAAAAATCCAAAGATTTAGGAAAAATCCGGAGAAATGGCAGCCCTGCGAAATCGTCAGCTTCTAAATAAGAATTACAATGTTGGAATATGAGAATCATTTAAAAACATAATGCATCTAGGTATACACTATACCATATATTTCACGTCAAGAGTCAGGGACCAGCTAAGCGACGGTGAGGATGGGGCTTACCTTTACCCCCTGTTTCTAGATTTGAAAAGAGGTGACCACTTAAATAGGGTATAACCCTTTCCTCCCTGAAACCTCAAATAGACAAATCTAGTTTTCAATTTAGTCTAGTCCATTTTTGACTTTTTAGGGTTGGATTTTACAATATATGTCAAAATGACAAACAGTGTAGACCCTGATCAGAGGGCTCCTTAAGGAGCGCTCTGATCAGGGTATACACTGTTTGCATAGAATAAGTGTATTCCTCACAGGTACGCTGTATGCAAATGACGCATATATGCCAGGGGCGTAGCTATACCAATTAGGAAGTGTACGCACTCGTATACTAGGGGGGTCGGGGGGCATGCTCCCCCGGGAAATTTTTATTCCTAGATGGTCTCAGGTGCGTTCTGAGGGCGTTTCCCGCATTCAAAACAGGTGATAAAATAACATCAATCTGTGCAAATTTGAATAAAAAAACCCAAAAACGACATTGACTCCTGAAATCATGGATTATAATTTTTAACCGACAATCAGTAACATTCAGATCTGCAACATAGCCATTTGCATTTACGATCCGTTTTGATAACATGATAAAGCAGGACCGTAGGAAGCCAACTGTGATTTGAGGGGGCACACGTCGACGTCAGGGGCAAAAGCTATTTCAATTGGCGAACGCACTCTTACTGGGAATGCGGAAGGCTCCTCCGGAAATAATATTCCTATATGGGGCTTTGGTGAGTTCTAAGGGCATTTCGAGCAATCAGAACGGGTTAAACAGAAAAATACCAACCTCATTTTTTAATCTGTATGTAAAATTCGACTCCCAATTAACATAATCTTACCCCCTCTGATTGGTTTAAACACTCTTATTCTAGAGGGGTCCGGGGGCATGCTCCCCCGGAATTTTTTTAATCCTAGATGATCTCTGGTGCGTTCTGACGGTGTTTCCCGCATTCAAAGACTATGTAAAAAATTGACTCAGAATAACAAATTATTGATTCTAGGATAATGGTGGGTTTTTTTTCTGACAGCTTGTCTTCCAGGCTATGATCTCTACCCCCTACCCCCTACGATTTTTATTGCATTTTTGGACTTTTAAATTTTTCTATTTTTGAGGACAATGTGTACGCAGTTGCGTTTTTTGCGTACAGGTAGCTACGCGCCTGTATGCGTGACTAGGGTTCAAAGAGTTAAGTAAAGCAGAATGCACATTCTGCTTTACTTTTGGTCTGATTTCAATTACTCTCTACTAGGGTATAAAAAAAATCTGCTGCATATTCATACCTAGAAAATTGAATTATTTTTCCAGCCAATTTCCCAAAGCAAGATGTGTCGAGTCCATTTCATACTACACGTACATGTAATAAGGTCTTTTATGACAGTGTCAATCCTTGAGAGGACCGCTGATCAGGGTCTGCACTGTTTGCATGGGATATGTGTACTCTTCATATGCACACTGTTTGCAAATGAGGCATCCTAATCAGGGTCTGCGCTGTTAGCATAAGACAAGTGTACTCTTCACCAGTAAACTGCTTGTTAATGATGAGTATACTTGTCATAAGTGTTGTGTAAGTGTTAATACATGTTTTAAAGGGTGAGTGACTATTTGAAATTCAAGTATCCTTTACACAGCTGGAAATTAGCAATTTGTAATTTACAGGGAATAAAAAAAATATGTGATTAATATCATCGTTGAGCTCCCCATTTACTCAAAACTCGGACACATTGAGCGCATTCAGTTTCATGAAAAGACAACAATCGTTGAACGTTAACCAATTGGAAAAAATAGGCAACAATCAAAGAGTGCCGAACTTTCTTTTCGACTTTGAAATATTATTGACTTTCATATCATTTTCCAGCCAATTTTCTAAGTAAATTATTCATATACAGTGGAGAATCTGTTATTCTTTCCCGTTTAAACGCAAACGCAAAAACACTAAAATGTAGAAAAGGACAATCTTTTGACAACTTTGAGCTTTCATATTTATCTGAGTTGCAAACTGTTTGGAGCCTGATCAGACACCGGGTTACCCGCCGTCTGATCTGGCTCCAAACTGTTCGCACTGGAAATAATAGTTTTAGCGTAAACGCGTTTATTGGGAAAGAATAACAGATTCTTCACTGTACACAAATCACCTGTCGCTGAAAATATTCTGTATACCTGGGAAAGTAAATGAAGCGTCCCCGTCATAAAATATTCAACCCCTCCACTGCCATAACATCATCAATTTTAACACAAATTATCGTCTGCTTTTAAGTTGTTTGGCTTAGGAAATATTGAAATGGGTGTCAAATAGTTTGAATTCTGATCACACGCCGCGTTACGTGGCGTCTGATCAGGATCCAAACTGTTTGCAAATAACCGCTATTCCCGGGTAATGAAGGGGTTTACTCCTGATTAGATGGTAGATCTAGGTAACTCGGTGTCTTGTAAGGATCCAAAATGTCTGCTGATAGCAGTCAGGTTACGAGTAACGGAATAAGGTTTTAAGTATTCCCTAATTTATAGTTAAACTCATCAAACTTTGTGTGAACATTGTTTCGCTACAATAAAACTGCCTGTTTTTCACCTGCAACATAATTATTCTAATTTCAAATATCTTTAAGTTGTGAAGTTTTATTCTGTAATTAAACTGAGGGATTAATGTTTAACATACTACAGAACCCATCTATAGTATAACCACTAAAATGTTAGTTTTCTGTATAAGGCATGTGACTGCAAGAGGAAAATTAAGCAGAAGGCTCCTTCAGGAGCTTTCTGCTTTACTCTCATCTTTGCTTTAAGCTGGTACAGTGGAGAATGTGTTATTCTTTCCCAATAAACGCGTTTACGCTAAAACTATTATTTGCAGTGCAAACAGTTTGGAGCCAGATCAGACGCCGGGTAACCAGGCGTCTGATCAGGCTCCAAACTGTTTGCCATCAAGATAAACATGAAATATCAGAATTGTCAAAAAATGTTCTTTTCTACGTTTTAGTGCTTTGCGTTTGCGTACGTTTGCGTTTAAACGGGAAAGAATAACAGATTCTCCACTGTACATGTCCTTAATACAATCAAATAATCCTCTATCCAGTGGTCGTAATAGAGAGGTTCAGCTTTACGTTTCGTTTGCAAAATGTCTGCAGAAAACCAGAAATGCTCAAAACAGTGATCGGTACTTTCAAATTCCAGAAACTTCAATTGACTCTTCCTGTTTCCTATTAAGTTCAGGCCATTTTCACTCTCATGGAGGAATGAAATTGCAGGGCTGCCATTTCTCCGGATTTTTCCGAAATCTTCGGATTTTTATTCCAACAGATGGAAGCTTAAAACAGGCTAAAAGTAAAGTAGAATGCGCCTTAAGGCGCATTCTGCTTTACTTTCAACCTGTTTTAAGCATCACGTGTCTTAAAAACTAGAAACAGACTATGGGTTAAAGGTATAATCCGGAAAATCGGGCTTGAAAAATTGAAGAATTTGAAATCTTAGGATTTTTGTTATCAACTTATGGCAGGCCTGAAATTGGACGCACACTATCTGTATTGTACATCTAGAAGTGTAATTGGAAATAATGGACACAAAAAGAATACAAAAGAACAATAAAATAAAAAACAACCTTTTTTCAACTATCACAGTGGGATATTCTTGATCCCCTTACTCTAAGCTACAGTGGAGAATACATTATTCTTCCGTTAAACGCAAACGAAACACATTGCAATTTAAGGTAGAAATGACATTTTTCGACAATATTCACTATTCATGTTGATCTTAGAAGCAAAATGTTTGCAAAATGTTTGCAATGTTTGGAAACGCGTTTATCGGGAAAGACTAACGTCTTGTCCGCTGTGGTTGAATGATTAACACACATTCACACCTGAGACTCAAAATGAGCAGTTTTCAATAAAGTCTAGTTATTTTATTTATATTTAGGTTAAACTATATGTTGTAAAGTGACAAACTGTGCAGACCCTGATCAGAGGGCTCCTTAATGAACACTCCGATATGTGTCTTTACCAGGGCTGCCATAAGTTGACATGAAAAATCCTAAGATTTCCAAATTTGCATTTTTCAAGTGCGATTTTACGAATCGTACCTTTACCCCATCACCTGTTTCTAGCTTTGTTGACATTGCTGTATAAAGCAGGCTGGAAGTAAAGCAGAATGCGCCTTAAGGCGCATTCTGCTTTACTTTCAGCCTGCTTTAAGCTACTATGTACTTGAAAAAATCTGAATATTTAGGACAAATCCGGAGAAATGGCAGCCCTGCTTTACTGTTTGCACAGGACGAATGTGCCTTATAGATATACAGGCTCACTGCTTGTAAAGGACGAGTAAACGTGTCCCTTCGGTTCCGTGTGATGATCACAGGATTCCTTAAAAAGAATATTGGTATTCTTCTGAGAAAATGTCATATTTTAGATTGCTTACACTCGTTGATTTAACACACTGTTGAACACACACACACGAATGTATAAAGTTGTTGGGTACGCATTCGACCTGACAAAGACACAGGTTCTTGGCACATTCAAAACGATAATAATATAGTAAAGTCCTTTTACTCCTGTTTTGTTTTAATCTTTCAAGAACCTGTAGACAAAGCTGTCGCAAGCTGGATTCGCAGGTGGTACACAACTACAGTGGAGAAAACGTTATTCGTTACCCTTTAAACGCAAAACACTAAAACGTATAAAAGAACAACTTTTTTTTTTAACAATTCTGACAATCAACAGTTCGGAGCCTGATCAGACGGCGGGTTACCAAAATGTTTGTACTGCAAATAAGTTTTAGCGTAAATTGGGAAAGAATAACGTTTTCTCCACTGCTATTTTTCCCAAACGTAATTACAGCGGAGAAGACGTTAGGAATTCCAAATGTACGCCTTTTCCCCTTTCTCTCTCAACGACGCTTAACTCTTTCCTCCCTTAAACTTTAAATGGACAATTCCAGTTTCCATTTTAGTCTAGTCCATTTTAGACTTTTAAGGGTTGTTTTTGTCAATGTTAGGCATTATGACAAACAGTGAAGACCCTGATCAGAGGGCTCCTTTCGGAGCCCTCTGATCTGGGTCTTCACTGTTTGCATAGGACATGTGTTCTATTCGCATATACACTGTTTGAAAACCACGCCTATATGCGGGACTAGGGTTCAAAGAGTTAAAGCGCGTTTGCAAAAAGTTTGAATCCTGATCAGACGCCGCTAAACGCGGCGTCTGATCAGGTCCCAAACTGTTTCACACTCGTATCGATATATTCTATTTCGTAAAACATTAAATCTTACTTTGAAACGTGTCTTGTATAACCAATATTGACGCACACGACAATAAAGCGCTGAAAGAATAAAATTCTCCCGAATAATTTGATCATGAAATGGTTATGCTTGAACTGTTGCAAAGGTTTGGAGCTATATCAGACGCCAGATTAGCCGATGTCTGCCAAGACATTAAACTATTGTTCACTAAAATAAAAATAAATCATCAAAACTTCCAAAAACTAAAAGCTTTCGTTTTCTATTATTTATTTTATTGTTATGTGTTGCCTTTAACCCTTTGAACCCTAATCCCGCATATAGGCGTCCTTTTCAAACAATGTACATATAAAAAGAACAATTGTCCTATGCAAACAGTAAAGACCAGATCAGAGGGCTCCGAAAGGAGCCCTCTGATCAGGGTCTTCACTGTTTGTCATAATGCCAAACATTGACAAAAACAACCCTTAAAAGTCAGAAATGGACTAGACTAAAATGGAAACTGGAATTGTTCATTTAAAGTTTTAGGGAGGAAAGAGTTAAGCTTTGTCTAACCCTTTCACTGTTTGTCCTCACATGTATTCAGAATTAAAGCCTCGATATTTTTCTTCTGAATCCTCGCTTTGCGAGATAAAGGGGAACGAACGCAATGGAATGGTGGGTTCCGACTGTGCCTGGGCTCTTTGGGCGACTAAGGGTTTTCGTTTGACGAAAACTCTGTTGTCTATGTCTATAGATGCTGAGTGTTCAGCTTGTTTCGACAATGGGATATATCCAGGATTGTGTGATCCAGAGGGCGCTGCCATCGAGTCATCGTACACATTCGCGAAATATACATCATCCAGTTGTGGAAGGGACCGGGGACGGTTTCCTTGTACGCCATGCTTTTTGTGTTTCTTTCCGTGTCTGTCTGACCTTGGTCCATCTTTATGACCTTTACCGTGTTTAGATTTAACCTTGGCATATTTATCTCCAGAATCAATGTAATGGTCACTTATAGAAATGCTCGGAAAGCTTGTTGATGACACGATGCCATCAGGAGTTGGGACAGCATCGACAGGAAAGCTTTGTCGCCGTTCTCCATGTTCGTTTGAAGAGTAAACAATGCAATTTTGTTTGTCCGTATCCGCGAAATCTAGTGACATTTTGTTGAAATTGTTATCCATGTTGACATCACTAACTGGGTGATGTTTCTTTCGTTCGGGCTTCGTCTTCTGCTGCCGTTTGTTGTTGAGGACCTGTTCTTTAGTATTACGTCGTACATTTTCTTCTATCAAAGCTCGATCTGGTATGTCCGTTAGTATTGCCCTTGAAACAGAAGAACTCTTTGGTCTCACAAGAGGCTTTTCGTCATCAGAGGTGGTGTCATTGCTGTTCTGGCTGATAAGATGGTCTGGAAGATGATATGGTTTAGGTGGCGCGGCAGTATAAATGGAGACGTCGGCTTTATCTTGTTCAAAACCAACAGACTGTCCAAACTGGGACTCAGGTAACCTTGGATGCGAGGAATGTAAACCGACTGGTGATAGGCACAAGTCCGTCATTGAAATGGCGTGTGTATTTGTCATGATTTTCCTGTGAAACATAAAAAAGAAATTGTTTACTTCAAACATACAATACTACGTACCGTTTCTATATTTTTTATTACAAAAACAATCGCTTTATACAGTGGAGAATGTGTTATTCTTTCCCAATAAACGCGTTTACGTTAAATCTATTATTTGCAGTCTGATCAGGCCCCAAAATGTTTGCCACCAAGATAAACATGAAATATCAGAATTGTCCAAAAGTTGTTCTTTTCTACGTTTTAGTGCTTTGCATTTGTGTACATTTGCGTTTAAACGGGAAAGAATAACAGATTCTCCACTGTACCGTTTCTATATTTTTATTACAAAAACAATCGCTTTATACTGATGTATTAATTCATTCGCCCCTGACACTTCTAATTGACAATTCCAATTTTCAATTAAGTCTAATCTGCTTTTGACTATTTAGGATTGATTCTAACTACACATTTTATAATGCAAAATGACAAGTGATACACACACTGATCAGAAGATTCATTCACACTGCTCTTCATAGGTACGTACAGTGTTTGATAATGACGAGCATACTCGTCGCTACGGTCGAACGAGTTAATTTATTTTTTCTCAGATAATACAACAGTACAAATAAAATATTATACAATGAAATGTATTAAAAACCCAACAAACAAGACCATAAGCAAACCTTAAAATAAATGGGAAATGGAAAGCATAAGCATGAACTGAAAATTTGTACACAAAGTACCCTGTAAACCGTAATCGGTTAACATTATAATTATGCTTTTCAATACAAATGTATAATGTAAATTATTCTAAACAAACAAATCTAAAAATTCGAGTTTGTGTGACTTTTGTGCCATAAACTTCTCAAACACAGGTCATTAAACTAAACGACAGCTTGTCGGATATTGCCGAGGTGTTCTGGGTGATTGATACTCACCGAGCTAAACTTTTCTTCTTGTCCCTGTAACTATACCCTGGTAGTAACATCGAGAAACGCTTGATGTACTCCTGTTCTCTTGACCTCTTGACCTGTCGTTTGTGGCGGTACCGAATGAAAGAGACAACGAACATGATAATCAGGCCCGCAGATGAAATAGCAGTGAAGAGCCAGCTCAGCAGAGGAGCATCTGGCTTGACCATCGTGACGTCAGAGATGTCGTCCTTATGTTACCTGTAAAGTTCAAAGTGATATACGACATGTGTTATCTCGTTTTTAAAATGTATTGCATACTAATGAACAACATATACATTGACTGGAAGGCTCCTTAACCCTTTACCTGATAGCATTGTTTCTAGTATTGAAAATGTGTGACTACTTAAAGCAGGTTGAAAGTAAAGCCGAATGCGCCTTAAGGCGCATTCGGCTTAACTTTCAGCCTGCTTTAAGCTATCATGTGCTAGAATATAGAAAATATTCCCTATAATATTATATTCTTGACTGATTAAATTAGAACTATTTTCTTCAGCGGAGGAATAAATCATATTTGCTAAAAGGCACTTTTATGGGGGAAAGGGTTAAAGAGTCGTTTGATACAACTCCACAAGTGATTTCATCTGACAAATGCACTAGGGTTTATTGTGTTCTTTCAATGAGTTCTTTGTTTCAGTGATTTGCGCAGACTGCAGTAACCCTTGCATGATCAAATTGTTCGTGAGAGGTTTACCCCTTCACTGCCAAATTGTTGTCTGTCCCAATATTGCTGTCTGCAATATCGTTTCAAAGTTAGACTTAAGGCAGTATTCCAAACAAGTGGCAAACAGTTCTGATCCAGGACCCAAACTGTTTGCAAATGAGCTTTATGACGTCATTGAGAATGAAGGGGTTAAATGCAAGAACTCCAAATATAAGGTTGGTATTTCAAATACAGTGAAACCCCTCTAAACCGGACATGAGTGGGGACAAAATAAATTTCCGGTTTAGAGGGGTTTCCGGTTTAGAGGGTTTTTAACCCATAGCTTGTTCCTAGTATGGAAGATAGCTGATCACTTAAAGCAGGTTGAAAGTAAAGCAGAATGTGCCTTAAGGCGCATTCTGCTTTACTTTCAACCTGCTTTAAGCTATCACCTACTAGAATATAGAAATTATTTCTGATGATTCATATTCAGTGTATGAATAAGTCAAGGTCGTAAAAAGGCGTATTTATGGTGTAATGGGTTAAAATAAAAAAGGGTTTGAAACGGGGCCAACGTTTTTGTCCGGTTTAGAGAGAATTTCGGTATTTAGAGGTTCCGGTTTAGAGGGGTGTCACTGTACTACCATATTTACGTCCCAGCCAATCTCTAGTGTGGGACTGCTTTTTCTCTATGAGACAGTTCTAATGAGTAGTCATCTCACAGGGCTTGACGAAGGCATTCTTTGAAAATGTAAATGCTCATGCATATTACTCAATCTTAATTCGAGCCCTCGGCTATTTAAAGTACACGTTTTTATGGACCAAGACAATAGGAGAGCTAGATGTAATTTAATAATCCATTTAAGACTAGTTTCTATCAAAGGGGACATTTGGCAAATAGTTTAAACTCTGACGAGACACCGCGTTACAAAACGTTGGTGCGTGTTTTGGAATAAAATGAGTAACATAGAGGTGAATGTATCTAGATATGAGAAATCACCACATGGTGCATTTTCCGGGCAAGGTAATGTCCTCTACGTGAGATGGCGCATCTCCTATTATCGAAAGGGATTTAACCCATTACCTTATAAATGTTCCGTTTAATGTTTATTCCTCTCGATAAAATAGTTCCGCTGTATACAGCTATAAATATGCACAATAAGAAATATTTCCAATATTCAAGAGGATTCTGCTTTACCTTCAACCTGATTTAAGCAACACTCTGTATTGAAACATGTAATTGGCCAGGGAAAATCTGCTAATAACAGACTAGAACCCCTAATGTGGCTTGTCTCTGTGTTAATAAATGAAACATTGCATTGAAATAAATCCATTTGAAAATCATAATATAAATTTAATACATACACAATGTGTTCTGTGCACTCTATATTTTGTTTAATAAATTATTCTATTGTATAGTATACAATTCTGATTGGTGAACAATGTGCATTTCGCAGGGGGCTTTCTATTGCTGATTCTGTGATTGCATTTAACCCTTTCACCGGTAAATTTAACCGTCTGATTTAACACTTTCGCTGACAAAATATCGTCTGCTAAATGATTTCGTCTGCAACTTAATTCCAAATTAAAATTGTTAAAGTTTAATCTGAAGAAATATTAACACAATTGACAAACAGTTTGACTCCAGATCAGACGCCGCGCTACGCGGCGTCTGATCTGGATCCAAACTGATTGTCGAATTTCAGTTCCCTATTGTAGTGAGAAAGTTACAGCTAGATTATCGATACGTATCCGTATAATTGAAGGCGTTTAATCTGGTGCAGTGGTCGCTTGTGGCGGATGGTGACAGATTTTAATGCTATTAACGATACGTATCTGTTTGACTGAAGGCATTTATATTGTGCTGTTCTTTTCTAATCCTATCATTGCTAGACTCATTTCACTGGAGTATTAAATTTTATTAGATTAATGCTGTGTTAAACCATTATCCATAAGTTCCCTTTTAAACCTCTTATTTATTCCTACACTGATAGTACATGTATATGTAAGAAGCACACGACGTTATAAATACAGTCATAGATATGCATCATAAAGCATTTTATAGATTCTAGCAGATGGTAAACAGACAGGGTGAAAGTAAAGCAGAGATGTTCATGGGGATATTGCTGCTTTACCTTCAACCTGCTTTAACGTTTTAATGGAACTTTCCAATTTCCCGTTGAATATAGTCTACTTTCAACTATGTAGGGTTGATTTTAACAATATATTTCAATACGGCATATACATGTAGTGCGGACCCTGATCAGAGGCCTCAAACAGGGGGACAGTCTGTTCTTTGCAAATGACAATAGTACTTTTTTGTAAATAACGAACATACTCGTAGATAGGGTTGAATGTGTTAACAACCAGCTGCTGGAAACACCGAAAATAAACTATAAACAAACGAAAACCATGTCAATGAAGAGCAATGTTATAGATAACATAAATAGAATACACCTAGTCACTGTGAACAAACCGAAAACTCAAGTCACTATTTTCCCGGGCATACAATAATCAACATAACGGAGTTTGTCAAATAAGAGACTTGGGCCTAGATATCATGTTCACTTAGTATTGAAGATTAAAATAATCAATAAAATGATGCTGTATATTATCCATTCTTTTGTTAAGGATTTAAGTCAGATTAAAACCCATTTAACTGTGAAACGTTTAATGGGAAATTCCTGTTTCAAATTAAAGCAGGCTATTTTGGGTTTTGTTTTTACAATAAATTGCAACAGTAAATTTTACAAACAGCGCATAGCCTGATCAGTGGGCTCCTTTAGGAGTCCACAGATATTGATCTACACTGTTCGCATATGGCAAATGTACTCTTTACGTGTACACTGTTTGTAAATGACGAGTATACTCGTCACCAGGGCTCAATATTTTAATTAATTAAACAACCTCACATTGCTATCTCTCGACTAAGCAGAATGCATGTATATTCGTTTATTAATTCATATATAAAGTAGAGTAAATGGTATTCATTCCCGTTTAAACAAAAGCACAATGCTATAAATTATAGACAGTGAAAGGCTGTTGAAACCATTTAACCCTTTCATCGCCGGAGTCGCCTAAATGTTATTGCAGACAACAATATTGAAGCAGACGACAAAATAACGATGTAGGGGTAAACAGCTAGAAAATAATTTGGCGCCGAAAGGGTTAAGATTCAGTTCAAGCTGGGTGGCAATCAGTTTTGAACTTGACC
This sequence comes from Gari tellinella, assembly GCA_922989275.2. Lineage (NCBI taxonomy): Eukaryota > Metazoa > Mollusca > Bivalvia > Cardiida > Psammobiidae > Gari > Gari tellinella. The sequence continues at coordinate 11,918,461 of OV277873.1, forward strand.
TCTGTTCTTGCGCCAAACTGTTTACAATGGAATTAAATGGTTCAGCATATACGCATATTTTGCGGCGGGTCGGGGCCCGGGGGTTGGGAGAGGTTATCCAATTACCCAATAGCATTTTTTTTAGTATTCAAAATAGGTGACCACTTAAAGCAGATTGAAAGTAAAGCAGAATGCGCCTGAAGACACATTCTGCTTTACTTTCAGCCTGCTTTAAGCTACCATCTGCTAGAAAATAAAAGATATTTCTCATCATACATATTTATAACTGTATAAATTATAACTAATTACTTCAGCAGAGAAATAAATTAAAGGCGTAAAATGCGTATTTATGCGATAGCTGGTTAACGTAGTCGATTTCCACTACATCAGCAATAAAGGATACCTTTGATCGCATAGAATCCATTGGCTGTCAAATACTTGACACCGTCTTGTAATTTCCTACATTCCAAGTTAATAGGTAAAGCCAATTACTTCACAATTACTTTACACTTTAACACTAGCTTTTCCTAAATGAGACTGCCAGATGAAATCTCCCGCGTGTTTCTGCCACCAGCCACTGTATTGATTGACACAATCTACCTTTCATGAATTCCTTATGAGTAACATGAGAATTTCAATTTAAGGTAGAACGGCTCTAATGAGATCAGGCCAATGTCGGGTTATATCGGTACTCTGCATAGAGCGATCGGCCATTCTCGTCAACTGATGAGGGTTCCTACCGAACTAGCTCTGGTATTGGTGCGATCTTATTGGGGGCGTACTACCTTAACCATTATTTTGTGTGTCATTTTCGTGCTTAAATTAATATTAACACATCATAACCCTAGCGACGAGTATACTCGTCATTTACAAACAGTGTAGCTATAAAGAATACATTTGTATATCGTTAAAACAACTCTAAATATCTAAAACTGGACTAGATTTAATTGTAAACTGAAATTCTTCGTATGAAGTCTCAGGGGTGAATGGATTTAATCCTTTCATGATCAAATTTGTCGAGAGTTTTTTACCCCTTCACCGCCATAGTGTAGTCTGCTTCAATATTGTTGTCTGCAATATCGTTTCAAAGTTAGATTTAAGGCAATATGACGGACGAAATTTCGAAACGAGCGTCAAACAGTTTGGGTCCTGATCAGACGCCGCGATCAGGACCCAAACTGTTTGCTTTCGCGCTTTAAGGCGTCATTGAGCGGAAAGGGTTAAAGGTAGGCACTACATTATTTTCTCTCATTCGACCGAACAGCTTAACGCAATGCAAATTAAATTAAGAACATCAGATTTCAAAAGTGACGTTTTGTTTTAATCTGCGTGTCACACTGTTTCGACGATGATGATTTCTAAAGTTGGTTTAATTCCACACAAACACGTATAATGATGCTCTATTCTTGCGGTTCTGGGGCCCGTTTCATAAAACTTCGTACGACAAAAACGGTCGTAAGTCAAAACTTTAAAATACATTTAATTTCTGAATTTTCTATCTAATCAGGATTAGATAGATAGATAAATACTAATTGAGACTTTTATAATCTGACAACATTTGTCGTAAGAAGTTTTATGAAACGGACCCCTGGTCAGCATCGGCTCAATATTGTGGGGATTTCAGCCTGGTTTTATTGTTTTAAAGCGATTGAGTTGAGTCTGAGATCATTCTCAAGCTTTTGATTGGTCAAATTTGAGTATTTGGTCAGATTTGAGCAGAATCTCAATCAAAAGCGTGAGAACGATCTCAGACTCAGCTCGAACGCTTTCTAACCTTGGGATATAACATGGCCCCGAGAAACTGCATCATTACATGGCTTTGAGCGGACGCCAACTCCTTCTTAGAACCAGCAACAACATGTACAGAGAAAGGCGGAGTTTGAAACACTAACCAACTTTAATTATTAAAATTGACAACTACGGTAGCCTTAAAAAAATAAACCAAAACACAAAAACATAAAAACCAACAACCAAACACATGCCTTTTAACAGTTCACTGTCCAGCTATGCTGAACAGTTAAGTAACTCGAAATCTGACCAAGAGTAAATATGTATTTGAGAAATAAACGCAGACGACAATTTCAAGCAGACGAATTTATGGCAATGAGATAGTTAAAACATGATATGCGTTCAAAGATCGATAGGGCTGATCGATTCTTGTGATAAACAGTCGAACCCAGATATCTCAAACACACTTATGTCGAAGTTATCCGTATTCCCTATTTCGATATCTTGATATCGTTGAAGTAGAACATATCAGTATTTCAAAATAACAACGTGGCTTGGCTACGTTTTAATTGAGATATTTGTTAGTTCGATTTGCGCGAGTTATCGAGTTATCGAGGACCGATAGTATTTATTGTCGCGCGAGAGCGGAAATGATTAATAACGCTACATCCGGTTTGATCGTGGTATGCGCAGAAGACGCGCCTCGCTGAACACAGCTTTGAAGTGTGTATGGAATATTTCTCTCTGTTTTCTAAAAGAATCAATTTCCAGTTTGATTTGAAATCAGTTAATACAATTACATGTATATACTGTGTCTATTATTATACAGTAAAATCCCTCTATTACGACCACGAAAACGAACGCTAAGTAATTGTATGAAAGACAAGTGGCATCTTCAAGCAACTTGCTTTAATCCTTTCATTCTCAATGACGCTTTAAAGCGCGTTTGCATTTTACAGTTTGGATCCTTATCAGATGCCGCGTTACGCGGCGTCTGATCAGGACCCAAACTGTTTGACACTGTTAACGATATTTATTAAGTCATACAACCTTAAATCTAACTTTGAAACTTGTCTTGCGGACAACAATACTGCAGCAGACGACAATAAAGCGGTGAAGGGGTAAAAATCTCCCGAAACATTTGATCACGAAAGGGTTATGATGCCACTTGTCGTTCATGTGAATGTAATACGTAAAGTACAAATGTAGCCATCTGCATTAACCCTTTCACTCTCAATTTTTTGCGTGAGATGTTTACCCCTTCACCGTTTCATTGTCGTCTGCTTCAATTTTGTTGTCTGCAATGTCGTTTCAAAGTTAAAACTTAAGGAAGTATGACTGAAGAAATTTCAAAACGAGTGTCAAACAGTTTGGATCCTGATCAGACGCCGCGTTACGCGGCATCTGATCAGGATCCAAACTGTTTGCAAACGCGCTTAAAATTAAGCGTCTAGTTGAGAGTGAAATGGTTAAACACCTAATAATTAAAACACTTTAGTCGTTTCACTCTACTTTTGCACCCTAATACATGTATATATATATATGTATTGCTATACACAGGGAAGCGACAATCAAGAAAACCAAACTCACTTTCAAGACACGGCTTCTGAAACCGATAGTTCAATGGAAGATAAATTACGCGAGAGTTTAATGAAGGCCAAAAGTAAAGCAGAAAATATTTTAGGATACCTGCAGTCTTAACCCTTTCCCCCATAGAAGTGCCTCTTGGCACATTTATTTTATTCCTCCACTGAAGAAAATAGTTTAATTTATACAGTCATAACCATTATTTTTAAGAAATATCTTCAATATTCTAGCAGATTGTAGCTTAAAGTAGGCTGAAAGTAAAGCTTTACTTTCAACCTGCTTTAATTGTCATATATCTACAATACTAGAAACAGGCTATGGGGTAATGGGTTAAGTAGTCAAATGACATAAAAAGTGCAATGCCTGTTAAACCCATTGGCGTTTAGTGGATTATTCAATGCTTATGTATTGGATAAGTTTATTTTTTATCTAAGGGTTAGTGCATTGTCTAAATTCATTTTGTTTTGTATAGAAATTCCTATCAGCAAACCGTGTAGACTCTGATCAGACACCGCATTATGCGGCGTCTGATCAGAATCTACACTTTTTGCCTACCGGGATGCCCCATATACATGTATGGGATCGTGAGCACAAATGGGTTAAGAAAATTACCGTCTAACAGAAGTTACTATTTTCTTTTATCTGTCATTTTTTTACTACATTTACACTATTATCCAATTCATGTCAGATTCGACATATCTGCCATACCTCACCATATGCTGCTCATAGGTTAACTACAGTGTTCCCTCCCTACAATGGCCCTCCCAACTACGACTCCCTCCTTACAACGACCCTTGTCGCAGTTCCCTAAACAGGACAATTATGTCTAACGCCTGCACTGCTGCAATATCGTCTGCTTAAAATTGTCGTCTGCTGTTTTTTTCTTAAAGTTACATAATTTATAAGGGAACATCTTGATAGAATAAGTTAGTATAATGATGAGCGACAAACAGTTTGAATCCAGATCAGACGCCGCGTTACGCGGCGTCTGGTCTGGTTTCAAGCTGTTTGCAAATGTAAGCTAAGTCTTAATGTTCCCTCCCTATAACGACTCCCACCGAACAACACACACAATCTGTTTCTCCCATTGGGTGTCGTTGTAGAGAGGGACGCTGTAGTTTCATAGTGCACAGTATCAAGGGACGTTAGTATAAGCATGTCATGTATGCTTACGTGAGCCAATATTCTCTTTGTTGTCTTCCCACTGACAACTAATTAGAAATAGTTTCAGAGTACAAATCACCATGGGGACTGAGTAAATATTATCGGGTATTGTCAAACTGGTACATGTAATAACCCACCACTGAATGTACGGTAGAGGATACTATTTATTATGATTTTACGTCGCTTTTATTGCAAAGTATTTTTACCCTTAATTTATTTCATAGAGCTATGATATTCGCGGAGTATTATTATTGTTTCAAATTTTATTTTTGGTCTGAAAACAATTTCAGTTTCAGACTAGGTCTAGTCCATGGTTGACTATTTAGAGTCTGATCTGGTTCCGATATATCTGGCTCCAAACTATCTGGCTCCAAAATATCAAAATATCTGGCTCCAAAATAATCTTTGTATAATTGGTATAATAACTGTATACCGAAAACATTTACGTCCGTAAAATTCAATGAATAGTGGAAAAATACTAGTACATTTGTATGTGATTCTTTTCTGTCCAATCCCTTCACTACTTTAAGCCTCGAGGATCCATCGGACCCCCTTCACTGCCTGAACCCAGAGGATCCATCGGACCCTCTTCACTGCCTTGCCCCGATGATCCATCGGACCCCTTCGCTGCCTTACCCCGATAACAATGGCTATTTGCAAACATTTTGGATCCTGATTAGACGCCGCGTTACGCAGCGTTCAACACGATCAGGGTCATAACTGTCTGCAACTCTATCAATATTTTATAAGTCAAAATACTTAAAATTTGAATTTGAGAAATAAAAGCGGAATACAATCGTTTAAAATTTATGATGTTACAGTGGAGAATCTGTTATTCTTTCCCGTTTAAACGCAAACGTACGCAAACGCAAAGCACTAAAACGTAGAAAAGAACAACGTTTTGACAATTCTGATATTTCATGTTTATCTTGGTGGCAAACAGTTTGGAGCCTGATCAGACGCCGGGTTACCCGGCGTCTGATCTGGCTCCAAACTGTTTGCACTGCAAATAATAGTTTTAGCGTAAACGCGTTTATTGGGAAAGAATAACATATTCTCCACTGTATGGCAGTGAAATTGTTAAAAAAAGCAATTTAACTCAGTGAAAATACTGATTGTTTTATTTAAATCTGTGTTGCAAACAGTGTCGAGCCTTATACTCGACGTTTAATCTGGCTCAAAACTGTGGACATCATAGTTTTAGTACCAATGCGTTTTTTATTATGAAATAATGATGCTCGTATTCGCCCCACATGTGTCTGATGCACAGATGCTAGCTTAACACATAACTCTATAAATACGCCTTTGTATACGCCTTTAATTTATTTCTCCACTGCAGAAAATAGTTGCATTTTAAACAGTCATGAAAATGCACCCTAATAAATAGTTCCCTATATCCTAGCAGATGGTAGCTTAAAGCAGGCTGAAAGTAAAACTGAATGTGCCTTAAGGCGCCTTACGCTTTACTTTCAACCTGCTTTAAGTGGTCACTTGTCTTCAAAACTAGAAACGGGTTATTGGGCAAAGGGTTAAACAAGAAAAGAAACCACGGTCAATCCATTTATACCTGGCTATTGCAATGAACTCTCCCTAGGAGCTTTTGATAGAAACATTCGTTATAGTTTGTGTTCATATTGCAGTTCATTTCATATGAAATAGCAAATATGCAGACCTTGATAACAACCCGTAGTTGTGGCGTCTAATCACGGTCTATTCTGTGTGCTAATGTCTATTTTATTTTGGAGGATAGGCATTATTCGTTAAAATTAGATGCAACTCGAAGAAGTGTATGGTGGTGATGGGGTGGGAACGTATATTCGTAAATAACCACGCTTTAATTGAATATGAATTGCAGAGAGGGATGGAGATGTGACTTGAAAACAATTTTAACACATGCATAATTGTGGTCTTACATTTTGTAACTCAAATAAATACATTTCTTAATGTTGTTACATATTATATCCTATAACTGTTCACCTTACTTAATATATTTTAAATAGACAGTCTGCTTAATTCCAAAGGTGTTTTGATTGTATGGTTGATAGAGGCTGTATATTATCTAAAACTGTTTAAATGAAATGTGTATCCTATGCATTTTTAAGTAAACATTTGCAATGAATTTTATTGTGATAATAACATTATGCATAATTTTATATTCTCTTGTAATTCTTATTTGAATGGCACTGTTTTATGTTAATTGAAATGAATGTAATATGTAGTTCATGTTGAAATCTGGACGAGACTCTATTAAAGAAATTAATATACATTATGTAGGTCAAGGTTAGATGTCACAGTGACCTACTTATAGTATGCGACTGGTATGTATATACACAGAAACCAACAGCAATGGAGATTTGCTTCAGGAACGTTTCGGTCGATTTTATGTAGGCCAAAGGTAACAGTTGAGATTACAGTGACATGCTTATGCTCGGCGCCTCATCTGAATATAAACTGTTTGGCTCTGATTGCGTTTTCTTATATAAAATGCAACTAATTCAACTTTGATAATTGTTGCAGACGATAAATTTTGCAGACAAAATTTGTATAGCATCTCAAGGGAGAAAAGCTTTCAGATTTTCCAATAAATATTCACATAATATTGACAATTCTGGTTTCACTCTTTGCACTCCATAATTACCATAATTCATAAACCACAGTTCCCTTTCAAAATAGTTTGGGTGTAGATGAGACGTCGCGTACCACTGCGTCTCATCCGGACCCAAGCTGTCTGATACACTGATCCTATAGTGTAAAGAAATTTAATTTTCAAAAAATAATAATAAAACTGAAGCAGACGGAAATAGTGCTTGTACCTACATGTAACCGTAAGTGTAAAATCGCCTACAGTGTCAGTTAGCAGTCAAATATTATTCTGTCAAGGAAGGGTTCTCTGAAAATAGATTTGGGCCTGATCAGACGCCGAGTTACTCGGCGTCTGATCAGGTCCCAAACTATTTGACGCTCGTTTAAAGATCATCGTTTGCCGATGAGATAAAAAAAAAACACTACTAAATTAATTTGTCCTGCAGACGACACTTTTCAATTAGACGATGTTACATCAATAAAATGGCTAACGATTAATTCTTACCCCGCAAACCGCGACTATTTTGACATTTGCAAACAGTTTGGATCCTGATCAGACGCTGAGTTTCACTGCATCTGATAACCCTGTGTAGTTATTTACAATTAGAATACACATATACTTTGGAATATAAGTAGAATTTGAAAATAAATAAGCAACTGCAGACGACAAATTTGAAGCAGACGATATTGTAGAAAGATAATGGTTTAAGCTCAGATAATAATTAACTTCATCAGCCGTTACCCCATGGGTGTTCTTGGAAATTCCGATGCTGTTTCGATTTATGGTTCAATACTTAATGTGTATATAAAACACCACAGTCAAACCACAGTTAAGAGATCATGACATTGTTAGGTAGCCTTATATAAGACAGGTTATAGCTTAATGTAGATTAAAAGTAAAGCAGAAAGCTCCTATAGGAGCTTTCTGCTTTACTTTTGATCTGCATTAACCAGCCACATATATTTAAAGAACCATTGCTCTTTCAAAGAGAGGCTGTTTAATACAGTAGTACATTGTAGCTGTTTATACCCATGGAAAGTTGGCGGCTGCTTTCCAGTCTGTTGCCCATCACGCGACACTGTTTCTAACAACAATGCTTGGGTGATTATTATTTAATGCCTGTAGTATTTGTTTTTTCTCTGCATCAATAAGCACATGTATCCGAATTATATCGATACATGTAGTTCTGTCTATATTCTACATAAAATGTCACAGTATATCGGGTATAGTTTTTACGTGTATGGCATATGACTATGGGCATTGTTAATATTTAATGCCAATAGAATTTGACTTTATTTGACTTGAATTGATTATAGTTGAATTGAATTGAATTGAAATGAATTGAAATGAATTGAATTGAAATGAATTGAATCTGTAATTGAATTGAATTGAATTGAATTGAAATTGAACTGTACTGAACTGAACTGAACTGAACTGAACTGAACTGAACTGAACTGAATTGAATTGAATTAAACTAGATTGGATTGGATTGAATTTAGAATCTACTTGAATAGAATTGAAATGAATTTAGACTTTCTAATAGAGGGCAAAATTGAATTTAACTGTTAAATTTTAGACAGGATAAAACTGTATTTTTCCCTAACAGAACTGAATAACGCTGCAAACAAGATAAGGCTGCATATTGTTTTACGCCCAGATTTTAATGTATCGTGACATTTATTACAATTTCAAGAAGTTATTACTGTTATGCACCAGGAAGCATTTAGTTTTGCAAGTTTCGTTCAAAGGGAAAAGAATCACATATTTCCAACCCTTAAATAAAACTAGAGATGTACTCCGGTCAATAAAATGTAACTTAAAATTCTCAAACTAGTGATTTTAGTTTGGGGATTTGCACATTGAAATCGGTCTAAACTAGACACTTGTAAATCGACAATTTCGGTCTCTAAACAAGTCGGTAACAAGCGACATTTTAATACAGTAAACAGGAAAGACAGAAAGCTCCATTTGAAAGCTGTCTACCTTACTAATATTCTGCATTAAGTAGTCATCCGTCTTTTGTGGACTACCTTCTTTAATAAAGAGTACCCGGTTTAGAGAGGTTTTTACTATAATTATTATTGCAATATGGAAACAACGTGTATTATTATATCATATATGAACAGTTGTATTGTGGCACTGTGAAAACTATTGTATTAACTCATTGAGCCCTAGTAACGCATATATGCGTCGTTTACCAAAAGTGTACCTGTGGAGAGTACACTTGTCTAATGCAAACAGTGAAGTCCCTGCTTAGAGGGCTCCTGCAGGAGCCCTCTAAGCAGAGGCTTCACTGTTTGTCATTTTGAAATATACTATAAAAACAACCCTATATAGTCTAAAACTGACCAGCCTTTGTTGTAAACTGGATTCATAGGATTTGTCCATTAGAAGTTTCAGGGGATAATAAGTTAAACCGAGACATTATAAATGGTACAATATAAACTGCAAGGTATGATTTATACCAAACTATTCAGGTTCGGTGAAACCTTAACCTTTAGTTGCATCGTGGTACTGTGACAACTGTTGCATTAAACCCAGGCAATATGATAAAATATAAATTTACAAAGTATATGATTTTAACCCAACTGTTAATTAATGTTCAATGAAATCTATAACTAAAACCGTTGTATTATGGTACTGTGAATACAATTACATTTTCAAAATTAAATAAAAATGATTTTAATCATGGGATGAACTGAGCAGTTATATGATAATAATATTTATGTCAATAACTTTTTGTCAATTATAAATGGAATTAAGATATAAATTGGTAAAAAGCAGAGAATTTATATCTTACAAAACGTCTATTTTTGTATATTTCTAAGTTATAATAAATGTAAAAGGCTAAAAAAGAACACATTGTATATTTACCAAAATAAGTTTATTTTTTCTATACTACTTAAGTAATTAGTTCATATACTTAATAATTATATTGCTGAATATATCTTCACAACAAATAATAGATCGAAAGTAACGAATTATATTAAATAGATAGTGTCCTTTTTATGAGAAAATTCGAGCTAATTTTAATGTATTTCAGTAAAAACGAATTATTTATATTTCAAGGCTAAATATAAGAGACTTAAAACTGACGTGTTATGTTGTACCCAACGTATATCATTATTGTTTTAAGGCATTTTCATATCATAAAACTGCGTGGAATTTTTACACATTTATTGTATATATAAGGGGGTCCGTATAAGCTTCCGTAGAGCTTCCTTGATGACTATAACTTAAACAGTTGTATTGTGGTACATTTTAAATATGAAATAATCATGACTTAAACCATTGGTTGAGCTATCTGGTTTCTTTGATAACTATAACTTAAACAGTTATAATATGTATGAAAGCTTATATGGATACCCTTATTTATACTATAAATGTGGCAAAATATAACGTAGTTTTGTTATATACCGTAAAATGCTTTAAAACAATAATGGCATATGATTGGTATAGAACACATACGTCTTTGTTCTCTAAATTTTATTCTTGAAATATAAATAATGATTTCTATTGTAATGCATGAAAATTTACTCTAATTATCTCATTAAAGGACACTTTTATTATTTTCTATAACTAACTAGCAATGGTCTCACTAAATGTTGTGAAAATGTATTCAGTAAAATAGTTACTAAGTATATGAAGTACAAACTAAGTGGTACATACAAGAAACTTATTATAATTAATATACAATGTGTTAATTTAGTATTTAATATTTATTTTAACTTAAAAACTAACAAAAATATACGTTTTGTAAGATATAAATTATCTGCACTACATTGTACTGACAAAACATTACTTAAATAAATGATACTTTTCATATAACTTCTAAAAACTTTAGCTTATATATAGTGTAGGTATATAATATTATGAATTTCGATAAAGATAAAACTTAATGTTGGCAGATAGCTACAAAGAAAACATCACCTTATACAACTGTATATATCAACGTATAACTTGTTGTAGCCATATTATTACATATAAGGGTATAAGCTTCCGTAATTATGGTACTTTATGACTATAAATTAAACCCATATAGTTATATAGTAGTATCAAACTATATCTTAAACAGTTGTGTTTACGTACTGTATAATGATAACTGAATTTGTCGTTTATGGTACAGGAGAAGTTATCAATCTGTCCCAAAAACGCATTTATGCTGAAAGTAGTATGTCCGTTGCAAACAGTTTGGAACCAGATCAGACGCCGGATAACCCGACGTCTAATTAGGTTCCAAAAATGTTTGCCATCCAGTTTAGCATGATACATCAGAATTGTCAACAACTTTCGTTTTCTAAGGTGTATTGCCGTGCGTTTACGTTTCATTTCCGTTTACAGAAAAGCGACTTCTCCACTGTACTACAAGATACTTATATACTCATTGTATCAAATATGACCGTGTTATAATTTTACCATATCTGTATCCGTAGCATCGCGGTACTTGTAAAATTAATATTCTTACCTCTCAGGTTTATTATTGTGTGAAAGCTATAATATCAATCCACTCCTTGATGCAACGGTTAAATCTATAAACTTGATCCATTCCATCGATGCTATCAAAATGGTATTGACTAAAGTATTGGTCTGCTGCACCGACCGTGAGCTTATAGTAACGGATTCCTGATTTCCGCGCCCCGTCAGAAACTTACACAACTTTGAAAACATGTCATACCTGACCCTCAGACACGACGTAAAATCGCCTGGCTATCGCATGGTCATCGCACCATCTAGGAGCCGATATACATGTAGCACTAAAGCCGTCCGTACGATTTCCGTCAAAAGGCCGCAGAGGCCGCGCGGTTACAGCGCTACAACTTTACGATTTGCGGATAATCCTCAAGCAACTTCTGTATGGTCTTGCCTCAGTCTACATACAACCTTAGAGCCTAACGGTGTCCGTAGACAACGTAAACACACACGCACGGCCCAAAGCCACATGTGCACAAACGGTGCTGTACAAATCAAACGCAAGATCGGAGACTAAATTATCGCACGACTCCATTGACAAACTATAAACTAGACATTAAACAGTATTCACTGCATCGCGATATTCGAGATAGTAAAATGATCCATTGTGAAAAATTTAACCTTGTCTCATTGTGTCGTGAGACTCTTGGCATATAGAAGTGTCGTATGCAAAATTTGCCGTTAATGGTTCCTTTGCTAACACTTCACGGGAATTGATTTATCTGCATTTCCATTCAATAAAAATCAACATAATGCAAACATTATGGTACAGATGAAATAGCAGAGTTAAAATTGCCAGTGCTGATTAAGCTGTGCATCTTTACATGAATTACATTTGTACATTGTCTGAGTTTCAAACAGTGTGTATCCAGATGGATCCAAACAGTTTGCAACAGTAATTTACAGTGGAGAATCTGTTATTCTTTCCCGTTTAAACGCAAACGTACGCAAACGCAAAACACAAAAACGTAGAAAAGTACAACTTTTGGACAATTCTGATAATTCATCTTTATCTTGGTGGCAAACAGTTTGGAGCCTGATCAGACGCCGGGTTGGCTCCAAACTGTTTGTAAAAGAAAAAATAGTTTTAGCGTAAACGCGTTTATCGGGAAAGAATAACAGATTCTCCACTGTAGCAATATCGTATTCACTCTTTACCCAAAATCCGATGGTATGTTTCTAGTTTTGAGGATAGGAGATTACGTTAATTAGGCTGAACGTAAAGTAGAATGTGCCTCAAGGCGCATTCTATTTTACTCTCAGCCTGCTTTAAGCTACCATCGACTAGAATATAAAATATATTTCTTATAGTACATATTCATGTCTGTATAAAGTGGAACGATTTTCTTTAGTTGTTGAAAACAATGGCTTTAAAAACGTTTAATTATCTGTTTATTTGATAATGGGAATAATGTTATAGTCACGTATGTTATACTTAACTGATGAGGAACAGTCACAGACGAACCAAAATAATTTCTAGTAGCTCATGTAGATTTACAAAAATTTCCGCGGCTGCAATTCAACAGCGACAGAACTCACTTAAGTCAAACATACCATTATTTCAAAACTAAATAATGGCTTAGCTACATGTAGCTACGTTATAAATTTTCGATGTTTGCGAAATACAATCATTGAGGTTTGACTATAGTTCTGGGGCCCATCTTACGAAGCGCCGTTCGACAAATGTTCTCAATTACAATATATTTCCCTCACTAATTCTGTCCTGTGATATCTTTTTGGAATCGTCTTGGAAAGGCGATTCCAAAGAGTTGCCACAAGACAGGATTATATGGAGAAATCTGAAATAAGATGTATTTTAAAGGTTTCACTGACGACCCTTTTTTTCGTACGACGTGTTGTAAGACGGAACCCTGCAAGTTGGGCCGGAGTAATGAAGAAAGTCCTAATCGGTGTTATCTGCTCAATTTTGAATGAGATCAGACCGCGTCTTGCGGCCTTCCACCAGGATCCAAAACAGTTTGACACTTGTTCCAATATAAATTATTTTCATACAAAAGCCCATGAATCTACCTTCGAGTATTAACTAAGATACCGTGGTAGTGAAGTGAAATTGCTCACCCTTTTACTGCCTAACAAGGGCACCGGCGTTAGTTGCAAACAGTTTGGATCCTGATCAGGCGCCGCAAAACGCGGCGCCTGATCAGGATCCAAACAGTTTGAGACTCATTTCGATATATCACAAGTCAAAATACATAAAATCTAAATTTGAGATAATGTTATGCTCAGCAGATGACAATTGTTTAAAATTTACAACGTCATGGCATTGAATGGGCTTAAACAGACGTTAAATTAGTGAGTGAAAGAGTTACGGGTAAGTGCGCATGGGGTGAGCAGGTAGACGGGACGAACAAGACTAGGGGAAATAACTCTTTCAGTTTGCGTCTATGAGTTTCAGCTAAAAGTGATCTGCTCTGAAAATCAAATACGTAAAGGACATGACATGACACTATCTATTTTACCCTTTCTCCAATGTGAATGTCCTTTGACGTCATTGTCTTAATGCCTATGTCTCATACACATGCCTTTGAGTATTTCTAACACGCCCTGTTATGGAACCATTTAAAAATGTTATTTATAATCGTTTCGTCTGCTTTCATTTCTAAAGTTTTCAGTGAAATTGAGGCAGTTTGATTTAAAGCATGTCTATTGGTATCAAACATGTTGGAATCTGATCCGGACCAAAACTGTTTGCAAATGTCCGGATCGTCTAGCTTTGAACTGAAGCTGTTGAATAGTTGAAAACAGGCGGTAGCTTAAAAAAACGTAATCGGACGTGCAGTGCCGCATACGATAGTTTAACGAATATAAACACAATTCATCATAATGTAGAAATTTAACATTCTTTGAAACTGAATACGATATATTTCAATCTGACTGACAAACAGTTTTGAGGCGAAACAAACATCGGGTTACCAAACGTCCGATCAGGCTCAACACTCTTTTGGATGGAAATTATTGTTTGACCATTAAGGTGTTTATTGAGATAGAATATTATCTTGACTACTGTAAAACTAATACATATTATTTATACATGTAATACTCTAAAACATGTAACTGTCTTAAAAATAAACAACACTTTCGCTTAAGAATCAGTAACAGAACTAGACGGTGCCCCCAAACACCTATTATACTATAAGTGTAAGTCACAGAAGAATAGATTGTATTTTATGTTTATTTCTATACGACTGTGAACCAGTCAAGGGGCACGTGTCTTTTGTTTCTATTATTGTTCCTATTCAAGACGTTGTTAATCAACAGTGACTGTCACACCCTTCCCCCGCCAATATCTACTGCTGTAAATGTGTCGTCTGCAATATTTGTCGATTGTATTTTGTTTAAATTTTAAAGCACATGAAGACATGTGTCAAACAGTTTGGACCCAGATCTGACGCCGCGTAACGCGGCGTCAGACCTGTGTCCAAACTGTTTGCAAATGACAATAAAATCCAGATAAGCAGTAGTAAGGTTGACCCCTTGCTTGCTATTCGCTTTTTAATACAATTTGCAAACAGTCTGGATCCTGATCAGACACCGCAATACGCCTTGTCTGATCACGATCCAGACTGTTTAATACTCGTGTTAATGTCTCTAAAGCTAGAATTTAGTTAAAAGTTAATCTTAAAAATAACTGCCGACGACATTTGCAAAGCAGACGATATTGAAGCAGACGGAGTGTTTTTATGTGTACCGACTTCTATGAAATTTGACACGCTCAACTTTACGCATACTTGTTTTCTCGTGATATGTCTTACTTTCATGGTTGCGGATCAGATCAGTCAATTTGCACATTGGTTTATATATGTGGATTGTAAAACAATAATTATAGACTGGTGGATACGCAATTCAAATCAGCATACAATAGACGACGTGTTTGAAGACACCGACGATCAGTAAAAGTAAGTGTTAATGCAATAAGAGAAATGGCGGTGACAATCGCAATGAAATATTTTCAATTTCCTGATATGTATTGTATATTGTTTTGAGAGACTGTATAGCACTTCTCTGGCGACAATCGTAGTCGAAAGTATCTAGAATTGAAATGAAACACATTCATTTAGGTTAAGGTAAAATGGAGGAGAATTATTCTTTCCCATTTGAACGAAATCGAAACACAAACGCATTATAATAAAACTGTTGAAGATGACAGCATTTTGAATGTTCTGACGGGTTGTCCTTTTCTATGTGGCAAGCAGTTTGGAGCCTTAAAAAACCGCTGGATTATATAATTTCCGGGCGTCTAATCTTGCTCCAAAAAGGATGGCAAAATACATAAATGGAATCAAATTGAATTTCTTTATGAGATTTCTGTTTTACTGTCACCTTCCATTAGGCTTTCACATTTAGCACACAGGGAACGTTCATTGATATTCGATTACGAATCTACATCGGGGAAATAAAACAAGTGTGCGAATCCATAATAATGAGTTGGTATACTTTAAATGGTTCCCTTTCCTCCTTGCACACTGGTTGCCCAAGAGCAATTTAAATGAGCCGTGTCATGAGAAAACCTGCATTTTTTATTGCAAACAGCGTAGATCAAGACAAGCCGCCGCATCAAAGACGCGTAGGCTGGACTTGATTAACACTGTTTGACACCAACATCCGTCTGAAGAATTTTATGTAGCTGTATCATATATAGTTTTTGGTAGTGTAGACCAAACTCAGGCACATAGCCTGGGATGACAACATTGCTTGGTATGTAACTCTGTATAATGTTGCTATGCAATAATGCAGGTGTTGTCATGCCACGGCTTAAATACAGTAAAACCTCTCTATTACGACCACTAAATTATGTTAATTATTAGAGTGTTTACGGTAGGTGACCGCTTAAAGCAAGGTGACAGTGAAACAGAAAGCTCCTTTAGGAGCTTTCTGTATCACTGTCGCCTTGCTTTAAGCTGTCACCTCTCTATTATACAATCAATTAGCCTTCGTTTTAGTGGTCGTAATAGTGAGGTTTTACTGTATATTATAACTTCACTGTATCGTCAAACTTGTATTACGCCACTACTCAACACAGGGTAGATTTAAGCATTTAGACGTGCAGGTAATTCAGAACTATTCGATAGAAGCTTTCTGTCCTCGTCGTATATCCTGAATTAAACTGCTATAAAAGTCGCTAATCTTCTTCGAGGAAAAGTTCGAATGCAGTTCATTCTGGAATGACTTTTGTTGATTATAACCAATGATATGTACATGTATATATCTATGTAGGAAATGCAATAAGAGAAATTTTCATTTTCCTTTTGAAAATGTTGACATTTTCATAACATTTAAGGGATAAAAACTTAGAGCCTGGTGCCCGTTTCATAAAACTTAAATTCGTACGACAAAAACGGTCGTAAGTCAAAACTTTATAATACATTTAATTTCTGATTTCTCTATCTAATTATATCTTGTGACATCTATTTGGAATCATCTTTTCAAGACGATCCCCAAGAGATGTCACAAGACAGGATTAGATGGAGAAATAAACAATAATTGAGACTTTTTTAACCTGACTTACGATAACATTTGTCGTACGAAGTTATACATGTATATAAACAGGCACCAGGCTCTAATCTGGTTCCCACTCAGATGTTTAACAAATCGTCAATATTTTCAAAAGAATGTAACCAATGGTCAACAACTCTACGAATAATTGGTTGATACAGCGGCATCAGAGATGACTGACCAACCTAACACTACAGCCTCACCTGTTGATATGGGTTCCTCTACTTCTAAACAGCAAGACACTTACCAACCTACAGACGGCGGTGTAGATCACAGCAATGACGACACGGAAAGTAATGTCTCAAATGTTCCCTTCTCATTCACCTTTGAAACATTTACCCCTTTCATGATCAAAATATTCGGGAAATCTTTACCTTTCACCGTTTCATTGTCGTCTGCTTCAATTTTGTTGCCTGGAAAGGCAGTATGACTGAAGAAATTTCAAACCGAGTGTCAAACAGTTTAGATCCTGATCAGATGCCGCGTTACGCGTTGTCTCATCAGGACTCAAACTGTTTGCAAACGCGGTTTGAAGTGCGATTGAGAGTGAAAGGGTTAAAAGAGAATTCCAACTTCCTACTAAATGATTTTTTTTATTATTTAGTGTTGATTTTAACAATAATTTGCAAAAAGACAGATGAATGCTTATGTATGATGGTAACAATTGATAAGGTGCTATCCAGTCCAGTTTAAATCAAGCGAAACTCAGACGTACAGTGGAGAATGTGATATTCTTTCTCAATATACGCGTTTACGTTAAAACTATTATTTGCAGAGCAAACAGTTTGGAGCCAGATCAGACGCCGGGAAACCCGGTGTCTGATCAGGCTCCAAACTGTTTGCCACCAAGATAAACATGAACTATCATAATTGTCCAAAAGTTGTTCTTTTCTACGTTTTATTAATTTGCGTTTGCGTACGTTTGCGTTTAAACGGGAAAGAATAACAGATTCTCCACTGTAACGCATGACATTATTTAGTATTTATTATTTACCATTTTTCAACATGGATAGCAAACAGTTTGGAGCCTAGTCTGACTCCGGGTCTCAAATGGTTTCGTTTCTAAGTTCTTATGATTATTTTATGTCGTCTGGTCAGGCTTCAACTGGTGTGCTATTCAGATTAAAAAGCTATAATTTTCAAAAATAAAAGCTGTCATTTTCTCTATTTAAGTGCACTGCACTGGCGTTTTACATTCGTTTAAATGGTAAAGAATATCGTTTTCTTTACTTATTAGTTTCTCTTCTTCTTCTTGTTCTTCTTCAAAAATGGCAAACACTCCGACTTAAATATGACGGTTTCATGGCATTTAGTCTTTCTCTATTGCAGATGATTTACCAGACAACCTCCCAGATGTTAACAAACAGGAGCAAAATAAAGATCCAAAAACTGCCGACTTGTATGGCAGTGCTAAACACCGCCAATCTTTAGATGAACCGACCAACGGAACAGCAAATGAAAGCATAGTTGAAAACGAAGATCTACACACAGAGTTGCGCAATGAGGAAAACGTCCGCCGTAATAGAGATACCCCGCTTAACGATTCGTTTCGTGACCGGCAAATTGAAAGCCGAGAAAGAACAGATGAAACTGAACCTTATCGTTTGAAAAACAAGCAGGATAATTTGAATAAGCATAAAGATAGACAGCTGACGAACGACCTTTTAAGTGTGTCTGGTGATTTTGGTAAAGATAGATTAACCGATATCAACAGTCCAATGAGGACCGTGTCGTTCCAAGATGGAATTCCTAAAGTACAGAATGCGCAGGCGGACAAGAAGGCCAAGGCAGCTAAGGTACGAACAGTCGAGAGGACAATAATCTTTTCCAATAAACACGTGTTCGAAAACAATAGTTTCCAAAGGAAAATAGTTTAGAACCAAGTTAGACTCCGCGTAAACTCCAAAATGTTACCCACTCAGATTTACCCACTACCCCATAAATAAGTTTTTTACTACTCTGATTTATTCTTTTATTGAAGAAAATATTTCAAATTTATACAATGGTAAATATGCCGCGTCATTAGAAATATTTTCTATATTCTGGCAGATGGAAGTTTAAAGCAGGCTGAATGTAAAGCAGAATGCGCATAAAGGCGCATTCTGCTTCACTTTCTACCCGCTTAAATTGGTAACATGTCTACAAATATGGAAACAGGCGTTGGGGTAATGTGTTAACATACAATATTGTAAAGTATTTGGAAACTGAAAGTCTCTGAAACATTTTTATGGTCCGCAAGCTCTGAAAAGATCTTTCTGCACCATCTATATTCTCGGTCTATGATTATAAAGCGTTTGAGATGAGTCTGAAATCGTTTGTAAGTATTTGAAGTTTCGCAGATTCAGAGCTGCCATTTCACAACATATTTCCGAAATCTTCAGATTTTTATCCTAGCATATGGTAGCTTAAAGCAAGCTGAAAGTAAAGCAGAATGTGCCTTAAGGCACATTCTGCTTTACTTTCAACCTGCTTTAAGTAATCGCGTTTAAAAAAAAGAAATACTTGGAAATCTAACGATTTTTCATTATCAAATTATGGCAGCCCTGCAGATTTTAGTACAATATAAAGCGTTTGAGGTGAGTCTGAGTAAGTTCTCACGCTATTGATTGGTCAGGGTCCAAGGTTATAAAGCTTTTCAGTTGAGTCTAAACTAATTCGCAAGCATTTGATTGGTCAGATTTGAGCCTATGCTCAAATCTGACCAATCAAATGCTTCAGAACAAATTCAGACCACTCAAAAGCTTTATAACCTTGGAGCCTGGTATGTTACCCACTGTACATGTACCTATTTATTTGACGTGTTAACCAACTGAGTCCTAGTCACGCATATAGGCGTCCTTTACAAACAGTGTACCTCTGAATAACACATTTAATATGCCAACAGTACAGACCCTAATCAGAGGATTCCTTAGGAGCCTTTTGATCAGAATATACACTGTTTTCACATTACAATACAAAAAAAAAATCTCAATAGTCAAAAATGGACTATACTTAATTGGAAACTTGAATTGTCCAGCGGTAGTAGTCTAGTGGTATCACATATGCCTACGGTACCAAGGGTCGTGAGTTCGACCCCGCCAGACCAGGGGCCTGGCTATGGAAGTTCGCAAAGAAATTGTTTAAATACAAACGCGCTTACTGAGAAAGAAAATCGTCTTCTATATTATATTCTGCATTTGTGTGTATTACCAGGACAAGTTGTGATTCAATACTTAGATACCATTCTCTTTTTCAGAAGACAAAGGCAGCTTCCAAAGTGACTCCTAGATCAGACAGGGGTGGGTACGATCGTTGGTTAAAGTCACAGAAGAACAAGATTGCCGACAAAACCATATTAAGTGATAGGGTAGGTGAAAAAACGTTTCAGTGATATAACTTAAATTTATCTAACCATTCTCCTGTTGACAACCCATATAATCAGGCTCAAAACGGTTGTTATATTTTTACACCTTAACATTTAAATGTCATGCGTTTCCGTTATGTTTCGATTTAACAGACAAGAATAACGTCTTCACCAGTGTAATGACCAGCAAATAACGTCTTCTCCATTGTAATGACCAGCAAATAATGTCTTCACCATTGTAATGACCAGCAAATAACGTCTTCTCCATTGTAATGACCAGCAAATAACGTCTTCTCCATTGTAATGACCAGCAAATAACGTCATATCCATTGTAATGACCAGCAAATAACGTCTTCACCATTGTAATGACCAGCAAATAACGTCTTCTCCATTGTAATGACCAGCGAATAACGTCTTCACCATTGTAATGACCAGCAAATAACGTCTTCACCATTGTAATGACCAGCAAATAACGTCTTCTCCATTGTAATGACCAGCAAATAACGTCATCTCCAGTGTAATGACCAGCAAATAACGTCTTCTCCATTGTAATTATCAGATAATATTGTCTTCTCCTGTGTAATTACCAGCGAATTACGTCTTCTCAATTGTAATTATCAGCGAATAACGTCATCTCCAGTGTAATGACCAGCAAATAACGTCTTCTCCATTGTAATTATCAGATAATATTGTCTTCTCCTGTGTAATTACCAGCGAATTACGTCTTCTCAATTGTAATAATCAGGGAATAACGGCATCTCCAGTGTAATTACCAGCAAATAGCATCATCTCCATTGTAATTACCAGCAAATAACGTCATCTCCATTGTAATTATCAGATAATATTGTCTTCTCCTGTGTAATTACAGTGGAGAATCTGTTATTCTTTCCCGTTTAAACGCAAACGTACGCAAACGCAAAGCACTAAAACGTAGAAAAGAACAACTTTTGAGCAATTCTGATAATTCTTGTTTATCTTGGTGGCAAACAGTTTGGAGCCTGATCAGACGCCGGGTTACCCGGCGTCTGATCTGGCTCCAAACTGTTTGCACTGCAAAAAATAGTTTTAGCGTAAACGCGTTTATTGGGAAAGAATAACAGATTCTCCACTGTACCAGCGAATTACGTCTTCTCAATTGTAATTATCAGCGAATAACGTCATCTACATTGTAATTATCAGAGAATAACGTCTTCTCCATTGCAATTATCAGAGATTAACGTCTTCTCCATTTTAAATACCAGCAAATGACGTTTCTACATTGTGCATGATTACCAGCGAATAACGTCTTCTTCATTGTAATTACCAGCAAATGACGTCTTCTACATTGTAATTATCAGAGAATAACGTCCTCTCCATTGTAAATACCAGATAATAACATCTTCTTCATTGCATTTACCAGCGAATAACGTCCTCTTCATTGTAATTATCAGAGAATAACGTCCTCTCCATTTTAGTTACCAGCGAATAACCCTTCTCCTTCGTAATTATCAGAGAAGAACGTCTTTCACTGTAGTTAAAATAGAATAACGCTTTCACCACTGTTATTACCTTGCAGGGAGTTTCAGGACGACAAAAGAGGGAGCGGGAGATTCTGAAGCAATCCCGAGCGTCCAAACGTTCCATAACGCCAACACGGCCATATTCTAACTCTTACGTCATGGAGCACGGCCGGGTACCAGCAGCGAAGCAGCAGTCAACACTATTCAAAGCAGCAAAGATCCGGAAACCATCGCCTCGCTTCTCAAGTACATTGGTGGTGGTATTAAAAAATAAAGTGTTGATAATATTGCTAACAGTTTTGAACTAGATCAGATCCAACAAATGTTGGTACAGTGGGGAATCTGTTATTCTTTCCCGTTTAAACGCAAACGTACGCAAACACAAACGCAAAGCAATAAAACGTAGAAAAGAACAACTTTTGGACAATTCTGATAATTCTTGTTTATCTTGGTGGCAAACAGTTTGGAGCCTGATCAGACGCCGGGTTACCCGGCGTCTGATCTGGCTCCAAACTGTTTGCACTGCAAATAATAGTTTTAGCGTAAACGCGTTTATGGGGAAAGAATAACAGATTCTCCACTGTACTTTCTTATCAGAATCAAATAGAGCATTATAATCCTTTCAATGCATTACCCCGAATACAACTATTATTTGTAAAATGCTTGGATCCCGATCAGACCCCGCGTAATACTCGATTCAATATTTCTTAACTCAAAATACCTTAATTATAAATTTGAGAAATACGAGCAGACGACAATAGTTTAAAATTGATGACCTCATGTCAGTAAAGGAATTAATATGCCGATACATGTACATTGATTTCAATTTCTATTATCGCATATCTAGCATTATTTAAAGTTGGCTACATTCGCTTTGAGTTTCCTAAACCTGTTTCAGACAATGCTATGAAATAATGATGATAGTGACATCATTATTTGATATTAGAACTTTTTAATTTAAGAAAAGAGATTTTATTATTTAGAACAGTTGCTAAGCGACTATTTCGCGAGGGAACGATACTGTCTTAATGAAGACATGAGGTTGTCTGCTGCAGAACAAAATACATGCAGAAAATCCCCTAAAGGATTTTCCCTGCATTAAACCATCACCTTTTTTAACACATTCAACCTCAGAGACGATGACACTCGTCACTTACAAACTTTGGCATTGCATCCATAGAGTACATTTGCCATGGGCAAACAGTGTAGACTTATACCAGATAGTTCCTAACCGCATTTTGACAAAGGCATGCATCGTGTGTCATATTGCAATTACAGTAGAACCTCTCTATAACGACCACTAAATAGAAGGCTAATGGACAGGTGACAGCTTAAAGCAATGTGAAAGTGAAACAGAACGCTTCTGTAGGAGCTTTCTGTTTCACTTACACATTGCTTTAAGCATTCACCTGTCTTAAACGACTAATATTTGACACAACTTAGTGGTCATAATAGAGAGGTTATACTGTATATTGTTAAAAGCCCCCCCCCCCCCACCCCACCCCTGTATAGTACGTTAGACTTTATTAGAAACTGGAAGTTTCCACTTTTAAGTTTCAGGGGTGAACGGGTTAAAGTCTGACCGTATTATTTTCTATGGTATATGTAAGGTATACACATGTATATAAGCGTAAGGTATGACGTAGTCGCACAGCAGTAGAGAAAATGAATATTCCAACCGAATAGACACGTAAATAATTATGATAACACTCAGAAAAGTCTCTTATGTCTAATCTAAACAGTTTGGAACCAGATCAGATCAAATGACTATTTACCAATTAGATACAAGTATTTCCTCACATTTTACAATTTAAAGCTGCCATTTTCTACATTTTATTGCATTTCGTTTACATTTAATTTCTTTTAAAGGGAAAATGATATAGAGTTCTATAAAATAAAGGGCTACGTCACGGTAACACAATATTGCACGTATACAGTGGAGAAAACGTTATTCTTTCCCAATAAACGCGTTTACGATAAAACTATTGTTTCCAATGCAAATAGTTTGGAGCCTGATCAGACGCCGGGTAACCCGGCGTCTGATCAGGCTCCAAACTGTTTGCAAGTCCGGGTTAAAATCAGCATTCAGAATTATCTACAAGTTGTAACTTTTCTTCATTTTATTGCAATGCATTTGCGTTTCGTTTGCGTTTCTAAAACGGGAAAGAATAACGTTTTCTCCACTGTAATTACAGATTCTCACCTCAATGTTAAACTGCCTGCCATTGAATCTCGGGAACGATCTCCCGCGCCAGTCATCAAACACCTAGAGAACTTGGACAACGATCCCATCAAGAAGTCGTACTATGTAGCCGTGCCAATGATCTACAGGGAGAAGGGTGTCAAACATTCCAAGGTGGTGGCATCAAAGGGCAAACAAAGGGCAAGTAACTCTTGTTATGTTATACAGTAGAACCTCTCGATTACGACCACGAACATGTGTCAAATATTCGTCGTTTAAAGCGACTCGCAACCGGATGGTGTACATGTCAAAATAAAATAAAATTCTCAAATAAAAGCAAATTTGTGGCATTATTTGGCTTCTAACATTAAAAAAATATGATCAGTCCAAAAAAAGTCTCAAGAATCGTCACCGAATCTTAGTTCTTTTAGATATTTTCCATCGTTTTTCTATAGCGTCAGCTGACGGTATAGGTGTTGTTGTTGCTTCTCTACACGGGCTCAGACATAAACCCGAGCCGAATAAAGTACTATTAATCGCTACCAGTGAAGTACGTTAATTCGCTACCATATAGTAGAGAGAGCGCTGGTAGCCGAGGTGGTAAAGGCGCTTCCTCGTTTTTCATGTTTGTCTCCGCATGGAGGGTCACGGGTTCGAATCCCACCAGGGCTTCTTCTTTTCTTTTTTTTTTAAATGCATTTTTTAACAGAATTTATTGTCCTAAACTAAATCTTACCAATTTATATAAGCATTTGACATATATTTACAAATTACTATTTTAATGCTAAATCCGGTTTCGAGCCTCTTTAAAGACAGGTGACTGCTTAAATCAATGTGAAAGTGAAACAGAAAGCTCCTCCAGGAGCTTTCTGTTTCACTTTTACATTGCTTTAAGCTGTCGCCTGTCTTTTATACAGACGCCATGATTAGCCTTCTTTTAAGTGGTCGTAATAGAGGGGTTCTACTGTATTTCGTTTAATATAACTCCTGTTCTACTGATGCTTTTCATATGCAATTTAATTTGTTTAAAAAGTTTGATGAGTCCATGGTTCAAAGTGTCTTGTAAACACGTGGTTCGTGTCTCTTGCATAGATACCACGAGAATTATTACCCCTTAATTAACTTTCTTTTGCAATAAATAACTGCTGCTAGATTCTATAATGAATATTTTCATTTTGGTTACAACTCTTGTTCGACTGACGCCCGCTGGCAGTTGACACACGTGTTCCGATGAACAACCTCATAGTTTTATCAATAAGGGATGCCTGGTCTGAATACATTCTTTGGATAACATTAAATAAAATATTAAGCAATACAGACGAGCCTATAATTCTGGGATCCATTTATCTACCTCCCGAAAACTCACGATTTTTAAATGAAGACTATCTTGATGAGTTCGAAAACGAAATAATGGAAAAATGCGCAAATTATAAATATGTATACCTTTTGGGTGATACAAATGGAAGAACCAGCCAACTCCCCGACTTCAGTCCCTCAGATACGCACTTGACATCGGTCTTTGGTATAGACGCCGACTCCCAAGCATCCCTTAACAGTTATATCACTCTTGAAAACTTAGACATACTCCTGGAAAGGTGTTCCTGTGATAAAAAATCAAATATGAATGGCACGCGATTAATTGAAATATGCAATAACAACAATTTATTTATTGCTAATGGTCGCTTGTACAAAGATCGCAACATTGGAGCTTATACATTTAGAGATCAATCAACTATTGATTATGCAATAGCGACCGCAGACTGTTTTAACCATATCTCCGATTTTGAAATTATACAAACCGACGCACTCTTCTCTGATGGCCATAACGCCGTGCACATTACACTTAATATTCCAAAAATTATCATCCAGCAAACTAAACATGTTAATAGACAAACAAATCCTAAATGGGAACCTGAACTTTCACACACCTTCTTAAATTACATAGATGCTGACGACATAAATTACTTAACTAATTACCTTAAAGAAAATCCACATTCCACTGAAGCCATTGATCATGCAACTGAGAAATTTGCATCAATACTTGTTAATGCCGCACAAAAAACATCTCCCCTTCAACACAACACACAGCACTTCAACGTAAATTACGCACGCAAACCTTGGTTTGGGCCCAAATGCGAAAAGGCAAGAAAAAACTACAACAATGCAAGGCAAACCTATAAAATATCTCCAAATGCTGATAACAAATTAAGACTGCAGACTTCAAGTAAAGAATACAAAAGAACAATGAACATTTTCAGAAAGAAGTACGAGACTGCACACCAGGTAAAACTGAGAAATATGACCGATAAAAATCCAAAACAGTATTTGGAAATTCATAAATAATTTAAAACAAAAGAAAACAAATGAACCCTCCCCATCTCTTGACGACTTCTACAAACACTTTAAGGAAATAAACCAAAATACTATAAATGACGACAGAATAAATTTAAATCTAGATCCCACAGAAACAAATGAATACCTAAACGCTCCAATTACCGAAACGGAAATCTCACACTGTATAAGCAAACTAAATAATGGAAAATCACCTAGCCACTACGACAACATACTAAATGAGCATCTCAAGACAAGTAAAGGCTTATCGATGCCATTCTACTGACACTTATTTAACCAAGTACTAAACACGGGCCATATGCCCCAGACCTGGTTAGAAGGTTCAATTACACCAATTTACAAAAATAAAGGGGATCGCAAAGACACAAATAACTACCGCCCAATAACTATCCTAAGCTGCCTAGGTAAACTTTTCACTGCTGTTTTAAATCGACGTTTGACATCCTTCCTCGAAACCTATAACATTATCGAAGAAAACCAAGCAGGCTTCAGAAAAGGTTATTCTTGCTCCGTCCACATATTTACTGTACATTCACTAATCGAAATACTCAAAAAATGCAAACAGAAACTCTACTGTGCATTCATTGACTTCTCCCAAGCATTTGATAAGGTATGGCGAACTGGATTATGGCACAAACTTATTCAAAATACCATAAATGGTAAATTCTTTAAACTGATTCAAAACATGTATAATAACATCAAATCTTGCATCTTTCACGGCGGTTCTATGTCATCAACCTTTCTCTCCGAAATTGGAGTGCGTCAAGGCGATACTTTATCTCCCATTTTGTTCTCTCTCTTTCTAAACGATCTCCAAACCTATCTTTATACTAATGGTGCCGTAGGAGTAGAGTTAAATGATACAATTACCGCAACCCAATGGCTTAAACTTTTAATATTGCTCTATGCGGATGACACAATCCTTATCTCAGACTCGCCAAATGACCTTCAAAAAAGTTTGGATACATTTTATGAATACTGCAACGCCTGGCACCTGAAAGTAAATATAAAGAAGACAAAAGTAGTTATTTTTGGCGCAAGACAATTGAAGAATTTTAGTTTCAACCTAGGGGACCAGTCATTAGAAATCACAAAACAATACCATTACTTAGGAGTAACATTCTCAAGTAACGGTTCTTACCTAAATGCAAGAAAACATGTCGTTCAACAAGCCAAAAAGGCCTTAAATATTCTATACACAAGAGCTAAGAATGCAAACCTACCAATAGATTTAACAATTAAACTATTCGACCACACGATAGTCCCAATACTTACATACGGCTCTGAAATATTCGGCTATGAGAACACAGATATCTTAGAAAAGGTCCATATCGATTTTCTAAGGAAAATCACAAAAGCTAGAAAATCCACTCCATTAGCGTTCCTTTACGGAGAACTTGGCAGGTATCCCATGTCAATCGTCATTCAGAGTCGCATGATTTCCTACTGGGCAAGGTTATTATCAGGAAAAGACCAAAAGATAGCATATCATATGTATACTTACATGATAAACCAACCCCACAACAACTTTAAATGGTTAAACAAAATTAAAGATATATTGTGCTCTGTAGGGCGACCCGACATATGGGCAAGCCAGTTCGAAGTTAATCTCAATAATATACACCTAAATATTAAACAAATCTTGATTGACCAGTTCAAACAAGGCTGGCACACCAGTCTTCAACAGTCAAACAAAGGCAAAATTTACTATAGCTATAAACAAAACGTAAATTTCGAAAAATATTTCACACAGCTTGACAGACACAGTTACCTCAATCTCTTTAAATTTCGGACCGCAAACCATCTCTTGCCAGTCGAAACAGGGCGCTATGACGGAACACTTTTCCAGGAAAGATTATGCCCACTATGTCAGACTAACGACATTGGATCTGAAAAACATTATTTACTTGAGTGCAATATCTTTCAAGAAGAAAGGCGTAATCTCTTGAACCTTAGTATCCCAAGTGCATATCGTCACACCCCCTTGTATTATTTGCTATCTGAAGCCCCAGTAGACACGCTTATAAATATGAGCAAATTTGTTAACCTCATTATGAAAAGATTTTCACGATAATATCTAACACCTCCAGATATTTTCTCTTTTTTTTCTTCTTCTATCCACCCAGAACGCCAAATAATGGGAGTATCCCAACATCCTAAACCCTTATGTCAGTATAAGACCCCCTATTGTCACTGCTCTTTAGAATCGCCTCACCGAGACGATTCTGTTGAGTAGTCTCACCATGGGAATATGTGTTGAAGTGAGTTAGAAATGCTGGATGTATATACTCCCTTTGTCTGGAGCTCTGGCGATAAACTGATATGTAGTCAATCCTATCAACGAGTTTAGTCATTAAACAATGTAACTGTAAATAGTACACTTGTCCTAGGTAGGCAGTGTGGATCCAGATCACAGAGCTCCTTAAGGAGCTCTCTGAGCAGGAGCCTCACTGTTTTCCACGTTTAACATATTGCTAAAATAAAACATAAATAGTACCAAATTGACTAAACTTAACGGGAAATTTATATTGTCTAATGTCTATTATAATTTTAAGGGATAAATGAGTTAAGAAACTACATATCTATATATGTTTAACGATTATAACTATTGGTATCGTATGTCATATCAAATACTGTTGACGGAGTGGACCCAAACCAGACTGCCCATGTAGAGCGGTCGGGTTTGGATCTACCCTGTTTGCTACGACCAAACTGAGTAGAGGACAGTTTGGATTCCAATCAGGCCCCTCACCAAAGGTGTCTGGTATGAATCGAAACTATCTGCATAATATTCAATGTCGAAAATGTCAAAGTCCTGTTGTTTACTGTTAAAATGTTATAGTTATACCATTGATAATTCATGTAACCTCTGTATAACACAATCAACCTAGCGACGAGTATAATAAATTAACAAAGTAAATGTATAGAGTACACAAGCCCTAGGTAAACAGCACAGACCCAGATCACAGGGCTTCCCATTTTAACATATTGCTTAAATTAGACATACATAGTACCAAATGGATTATTAACTTAGTACCAAATGGACTTAACTAAACTGAAATTAATATTGTGTATCATAATTTTCAGGGACACATAAGTTAAGAAACTACATACCTATTATGCTTAACGCTTAACAGATCGGTGTACCTTCCAACTCTTCTAGATATTCTTGTAGGCTCATTAGTACCCGCGTTACAGCTGTATAGTGTATACTGTTTCATCGTAGTCTACGCATGCTTTTGTTGGTGAATAGTACTCAAACGCATAGCGTACTGCGAAATGTCATTGACGAGCGTTTCATGTCACAGGTGT
The DNA here is from genome assembly GCA_922989275.2 of Gari tellinella. Classification (NCBI taxonomy): domain Eukaryota; kingdom Metazoa; phylum Mollusca; class Bivalvia; order Cardiida; family Psammobiidae; genus Gari; species Gari tellinella. The sequence continues at coordinate 11,948,175 of OV277873.1, forward strand.
TTTGAAACAACATACCAGTGACCTACAACCACTCGTCTCATATAGCCTCTTTTATTTCAAAATATCTATTTCAAAAGATTTTACCCCCATAACCGAACCACAAATATATTCTTTACTTTGTATACATAACCCCATGCTGTATATCATATACCTGGGTGAAATACAGTTATGTTCTGTTCTGTTCTTCTAAATTTTCATTTTCGTTTTGTTTTTATTGAAATTCCTATCAGCAAAAAGTGTAGACGCTGATCAGACGCTACATTATATGCAACGTCTGGTCAAAGCCTACACTGTTTGCTTATGTCCCATATATGGGATCGTGAAAAACATGTCCACTCCACTTAACATAACATAACATAACATAACATAACATAATCTTTATTCGGCATAAAGTTGCACAAAGCACATATATAGCCGTACATGTATATAGCAGTATTGTGAAAAAACAGATGTATATGACAAATTTAAACGCGTTTCAACGCTAAAACTATTATTTGCAGTGCAAACAGTTTGGAGCCAGATCAGACGCCGGGTAACCCGGCGTCTGATCAGGCTCCAAACTGTTTGCCACCAAGATAAAGATGAATTATCAGAAATGTCAAAAAGTTGTACTTTTCTACGTTTTAGTGTTTTGCGTTTGCGTACGTTTGCGTTTAAACGGGAAAGAATAACAAGTTCTCCACTGTAGTTCTAAAGGGTTAAAGAATTAATAAAAAAAAGATGACTGCTTAAAAATTAATGTAACGCAAAGTACGGTTTCTTGAAAGCATTTATATCAGAGACAAATCGATACGTTGTCTATAAGCATAGCTTATCTAAAGCAGATGTCGAATTTCTTGGCGTTAAACTCGATCTGTGAGTGTCTATAAATCACAGCGTCGAGGATGTTTTACCCGCTACGTGTAAAGGGAGGTAATAAATTGAAGGTGCAATATTTAATTGACTTTTGCATAAATAATATATTTATCTCTCGATGTATGCACATCAAATATTCTTTTAAATATGTATTTATGCTCATCTGAAAACAAACATTTGCAAATGTTAGTTATATGTAATTGTAAAATAAAAACCATTTCACATTTGCTTAAAATATATATTTTAAATTTTTACAATACAGTTCGCTTTCAAAAAATTATGCTTTACTTTCAATCTTTGGGGGTGGCTGTTGGCTTCGGCTCGCAGCTGTCTAAGTAAATTAATAACCCAATGACCTGTACTATGGGGCTCTGTGTAGTCTACCGTGCACCTTTAACCCAAATCCGCGGGTACCAAAATGTGCCGAAGAGTAGATAGTGAAATTATGATACATGTATCTAGACTATGGATGTCATTTTACTTAACTTTAACTGCCGGTGGTACAATGTTAGATATTGCTCAATAATTTAGCCTACTTATTTGGTTAATTTATGTGTCATATTCATCATTCAAATACAAGCACACAAAAGTACCCAATCATTGGCAAGTTATTGGGTCTAATTTTACCGTACATGCTCATCGTTTGTGTACATATTGACGTTGTAGATCTACTTAACATAATTCCTTTTTCTTAAGAAAATTAATGTTTTCTTGTAAACACTGTTTTAACATTTAACTATTCTAGCCAAATGTTCTTTTAGCGTAACCTGTCACGATTCTAAACGTTTAATTCAGCCATTCATGCATGGACATTGCAATGAACTCTCCATAAGTGTTTGCTCTAAGATTTCATTATAGAAATACAAGGGTTGTCTAAAGCAACTTCACATTGTTTGTTCGGCAATATATTTACAGAAGATCATATCATATGTATAGTTGTAACAGCAAACAGTGCAATCTCTAATAAAACGCTACAAATTGCCTTGGGTCCCGTTTCATAAAACTTCGTACGACAAAAACGATCGTAAGTCAGATTATAAAAGTCTCAATTACTATTTATTTCTCCATCTAATCCTGTCTTGTGACATCTCTTTGGAATCGTCTTTTCAAGAAATTAAATGTATTTTACAGTTTTGACTTACGATCGTTTTTTGTCGTATGAAGTTTTATGAAACGGGCCCCTGGATATACATCCACGCTGTGTTTGCATAATGTGTATCGTCCACACATTCACTATAATATCATGACGTCACCAATTTTAAACAATTGTCGTAGCCCTGCTTTTATTTATAAAATTCAAAATTTAAGTAGTTTGCCTTAATAAATGTAGAAATGAGTGTCAAACAGTTTAGACCCTGTCAAACCCTGGTCAGACGTCTTTAGTGCGGCTTCTGATAAGGATCCAAACTGTTAACAAATAACTCTTGGGGTCATAAGAGGTTCTCTCAAGTTGAGTTTTATATCCTTAATACTGTGACTAAATGTAGTATAATGATATAAATCCAACTCGAGAGAACCACCTATACTCGGAGTAAGGCACAGGGCTGCCATTTCTCCGGATTTTTCCTAAATCTCCGGATTTTTTCCCAGTACATGTTAGCTTAAAGGAGGCTGAAAGTAAAGCAGAATGCGCCTTAAGGCGCATTCTGCACAACTTACAGCCTGCTTTAAGAAGTCGCATGTCAACAAAACAAGAAAAAGGCTATTGGGTAAAGGTACGATTCGTAAAATCGCACTTGAAAAATGCAAATTTTGAAATCTTAGGATTTTTCAGGTCAACTTATGACAGCCCTGAAGGCAGTGAGGAGGGTTATGGGTTAAAGTAAAATGGACCGGTCATTGTCTTACAGTGGAGAATCTGTTATTCTTTCCCGTTTAAACGCAAACGTACGCAAACGCAAAACACTAAAACGTAGAAAAGTACAACTTTTTGACAATTCTGATAATTCATCTTCATCTTGGTGGCAAACAGTTTGGAGCCTGATCAGACGCCGGGTTACCCGGCGTCTGATCTGGCTCCAAACTGTTTGCAGTGAAAATAATAGTTTTAGCGTAAACGCGTTTATTGGGAAAGAATAACAGATTCTCCACTGTATGCACTCCTTTTTGATGTAAAATTAAATTACAACTAACATATACACTATTATATTTGTGTTTTCAGCTCTCAAGGAATGAGCAGTTTTATGTTCGATTATTGAAGATGGTGGCCCGGGTTGGGTCGGACCTTCTTAGAATGATCTTCTATAACTACCTAGAGAGACAGCACACGCCCAGGAAACTCTATGATTTCCTGAGAACCAATAAAAAACGACTGAAGAACTTCGCCACCTCGTACAAGCTTATAAGCAGAAGGTAATATAGTTTATATCGATCATAGAATTATTTAACACCTAGCTTTTACACCTTGCTTTCAGTTTAGCTCATTCACATATTTCAAAATACCAAATAAGCAATTCAATTTTCCAATTATGTATAGTCAATATATGACTATTAGGAGTGATTTAAGCAATGTAATGTGAAATGGCAAACTGCAGACCCTGATCGGATGTCTCCCTCAGATATACCCGGTATTTCAAATTTAAGTTAAAGAGGGTTCAACTGTGACATGCGCGGATCCAGAAGGGGGCAATGAACCCACCGGACAATCCTATGTCCGTTTCATTTTGGTTGGACCGCCCCCTTCCCCCCCCCCCCCTCACACACACTCACACACACACGCACACACACGCACACACACAATCACCATCACCCCCTTTCTAAAAGATTTCGGTTCGATACCCTGTGAAAAATGACTGGTTCTGCGCATGTGTAATATAATTGCTTGTTTACAGATGGGGATTGATGTATCCAGATGAGGATGAGAATAAAGCAAATCTGGTTCAGCTAGACGCTGCTTTAATGTTCTGGTTTCTACGTTACATTTGTCACCTCAAGCGTCCCAATGATTTTATCTGGAAGCGGAAACCAGCTGCTGACGACCTAACGGAAACAGGAGATTGCGCGAGAATTCGCGATATCAGGAATTTCCTGCTAAACTTATCGGTGCCAGCTTTGTATGATGACGAGTACGAGAGAAAAGTGTCTGACTTGAAACAGGTCAGTGCGCACGTTTTAACCCATTGCCCCATAAAACGCCCTTTTACGCCCTTAGTTAATTCCTCTACTGAAGAAATAGTTTCAATTTATACTGTCACAAATAAAAATCATTAGAAATAGCAGGCTGAAAGTTAAGCAGAATGCGCCTTAAAATGAATTGTGCTTTACTTTCAACCTGCTTAAATTGATCACATATTTTCAAAACGAGATACAGGCTATGGGGTAATAGGTTAAACATAAAGATTGTAAAGAGACTGAAAACAAGATGGCTAATAGGCATTTAAAAAGAAAAGTAAGGATAAACGAAACATAAAAAGGCATTAAATTATATTTTTCTGACACATTAATTCAGCCTTACATTTTTTTACATTTTATTGCATTGTAATTACGAGTCGTTTCGTTTGAATCGGAAGCAATTAGGTATTCCGGAAGATGAGGAGTTTGCTGAGAGTTACAAGAAATATTATATGGGTGTATTTTAACAATCAAAACACACGATGATTTAATAATTTCGATAAATCACTGATTGTCGGATAATCAGGAAAAGCAAGAAAAGCAGCTCTATTTTCTAACAGAAAGTAATACATTTTCACAGATATTAATGCGCGTCTGCTCTATTTTGTAACAGAAGTATAGTACATTTTCACAGATATCACTGCGCGTCTGTGGAGAGAGGATAGGCAATGAGATGGTGAAAATCCTCGATGAGATGACAGACGTGCAGGCAAAGTACGCCGAGAGAGAACAGTACCTCGCTGTACTAAACTACTGGGCCGAGGAGACAGCCGACAGAATAATAGGTTATCTCCCTTCTCTTCATTTTAATCACGGATTATATCCCTTTGAGCAAAAAGAGTTATAGGTTATCCCCCTTCTGTTCATTTCAACCATAGGTGATATCCCTTTGGGCAGATAAAATCAAAGGTTATCCCCCTTCTGACCATTTCAACCATAGGTTACATGTATAAACTTTCGAGCAGATAAAATCACAATTTATCTCCCTTCTGCTTATTTAAAATCATAGGTTATATCCCTTCAAGCAGATACAATCATAGGTAAGCCCCCTTCTGTTCATTTTAACCATAATTTATCTCTCATTCGAGTAGACGATATTACGGTAACTAATGTGTAAGACGGGTAATGACGTCATTATTGAAGAGAAATGGTTTTCTTGTGAACGCAAAGGTAAAACTGTTTGCTGAAGATGGACTTTATCTGTGCCAGTCCTGGGACGCCTGCATCTTGTTTTAAGCAACCGCCTTCCTTTAAAACGAGAAAACTTTAAAACGTCATTTGGTTGTCGAAAGAAAGCAGTTTTATTATTATTTGGTTGCATGCTTTTATGTTTTTTATGATCTAAGAAATAAAGTTTGCCTCGCTTTTAAACACATTGTATCATTCTATTTTCAGCTCCAGCTAAATATACAGGAGAAGCGATGAAGATTCGAACAGGTAAAAGTTTTAGTGATACCGACAGTCGAGTAAACTTTAACCTTTTCGTAGATCGTAAAGAAAAAGAGTATAAGTGTGATAACGAGTCAGATGATAATGAAGAAATGGAAATAATTTAATTCATTTTGCTACTTACAGTATATAAAAATCGTTCTCAAGCATTTGATTGCTTTGGGATTATTTCGGACTCACCTCAAACGCCTGATAAGTTCCGTGAAAATTAATTGTCAACATTTTGAAATCATTGTCATTGTTTACATTTGTGTTAGTTTTGAACAATTTGTTATCACGTGATCAGGGCTATGTTGCACCCAAGGCACAGTTGTCTTGAGTGAACTTATCCATATCTTGGGTGTGGAGGGTTTGGAGAATAATATATGACCCACTGTTACACTGTACATGTACATGTATTGTACGTTTTAGACTTGACTAAACGGTTTCTGGAAAAGAACAGGAATCCTACTGTGTTTGTGAGTACGAAGAGCTACCAGAAAGCGAAGGAGAAACTGGCCACAACGAATTGCATAGTTCTGAAAGGTTCGAGTTTCTATATAGTACTTAACCTATTGTTAACCCCTCACTACAATGACGTCGCCTGTCCTTGTTTTTTCAAGCTTAAATTTTAGGTATTCTGACTTGAGAAAAATTAGTGTCAAACAGTTTGGATCCTGATCAGACGCCGCGTTACGCGGCATCTGATCAGGATGCAAACTGTTTGAAATTTACTAGTATACTCGGGGTAAGGCAGTGAATGGGGTTAATGCTCTGTTTTGTCATTCACTTATCTCATTCAGTGTCAAGCTGGACAACATGACAACTTCATAACTACATGTAGTTTCTAGTATAGAAGATAGGTGGACACTTACAGCAGGTAGAAAGTATCAAGCAGAATCCATCTTCAGGCACATTATGATTTACTTTCTGTCCGTTTTGAGTTACCATTTACAAGAATAAAGAAAGCATTTCATATAATATAAATTGAAACCATTTTTCTTCAATAGAGGAATACATTACAGATGTTAAATGTGTATCTATGGGTTAATGGGTTGCAATTTGTTTCTTAGGCAACATTGGCGACGGTAAGACATCTATGGCGGTGGCGTTGATGCTGTCTCTGTTTGACGAGGACGAATGTGTGCTCGTCTCCGCCCCCGAGCAGTGGCATTTCATTGATCCCCGGGCGGTCAAGGCCATCTTGATGGACGATATATTCGGCAGCGGTTCATTAGATGAGCAACTTCTGAAGGAGTGGGAAACCAAATTTGACGAGGTTTGGACTTTGAATATTCAAACGTGCTTCAATATAAAAAAATTAAAAATCTTGGCTCCAAACTGTTTGTAATACATGTAGATATTTTTGTTTAAGCAGGCACAAATGAACATACGGATAACAATGAAGATAAAATAGTCAAAATAGAGGGAAACAGATTTTACAGCAGTGAAATTATAAAAAAACCTTTTCCTAACATTTCGAGCTCAATTGGCCGTTATTACGGCAAACATTTAGTTTGTTTCTTTGAGAAAGGCGTACATAGAGGTTTTTAGAAAGAAGTTTTTAGCATAAACGCGTTTATCACACACAGGGGAAGACCAACGTCTTCTTCACCGAATAACATCACGTTTTGGCTCCGGGAGTCTGTTTAAATCCTAAGGTCTGAATGATGTGCGAGTCTAGCTCCCCTACAAAAACTTCTGTCATATGGGGTTTACATAGGCTTTCTAAAAGAGCTTCCAGCGGAGCACGCCACTATCGCAGCGAGTGTAGGGACTAACTATAGAGTTAAACTCTCCTTATCCTGTACCTGTTTTATTTTAGTCTCAACATTCCTAAATCCTTTGATTCCCTTTATTTTGACTTTTTTATCTTCATTGAATGTAAGTTATATTCTAATAACGTGTTTTTTGTTATATTTCTGTAGATACAGGACCGTGTTACCCGGCAGGGAGTACAGGTGATTTTAACCATACGACAGCACATCTTGGACCAGTGTCTGGACAGACTTCTGAAACACAGTATCTTCACCAAGGACAAGTTCGTTGACTGTGGCTCAAACGGTACACATGGATACATCTTTTCTAGATGAACCCTTTGCACTTCATCCCATAAAACGCCCTTTTACGCCCTTAACTTCTTCCTCCGCAGAACAATATCGTTCCATTTTATACAGCCATAAAAATATACCGTTATATACAAATTATTTTTATATCTTAGATGATTGTTATTTAAAGCAGAACTTTTTTATGATCATTCTTTTTAAATATAACATTTATCCTATCCAAAAGGTATATAAATCCAGATCAGAGGGTCATGAAGGAGTCCCCTGATCAGGCTCTATACTGTTGTGTCGCTTTGCACTTAATAAGAAACAGAATATTCAATTTGGCATTTCAGGAGTCAGCGATTAAAATTTCTCTATTAAAACGTGTACATGTAGGTCGATGCCTCGTTAAAACGTGTACATGTTGTTCGATGCCTCGTAACCATTCCCCATAGAAGCGCATTGTGACACCAATCTCGTACAGAGGAGAAGAGTCTACCATCTAACCCTGTCTTGTGATGTCTCTTTGGAATCGTCTTAAAAAGACAATTCCAAAGAGATGTGACAAGACAGGATTAAGCAGAGAAATCAGATATTAAATGTATTTTAAAGTTTTAACTAACGATCGTTTTTGTCGTGCGAAGTTTTATGAAACTGGCACCAGGGCAGAAAGTTACTTCGAATACAGTATGTAACACCATTGTCCTGCATTAAGTAGCAACCTGTCATAGGAGTTGTGATATACGCGATAGCTCATGCTGAATGATTGGATATTATAAAGACTATGAAGTTTGGAAAGAAAATTTTAACCGAAATTCAAATTCTTCCGGTTAAGTGTGTCCAGTTGTCGGGTTTCACACTGTTTTGTTTCCCTTCAGAACTGGTCTATTCGGAGAAGCGCTCAATGCTTGCACGCCACCTGTTGGCAGACAACAAATCCCTGGCCAAGACGGAAATAGACAAGTCAGCCAAGGCCCATGACTCCAGACTAGGCTACCCACAATGTTGTGCTCTCTATGTGTCCAAAGAGGCCTTCCTCATCATCGGATCACAGTTCTTCGAGCGACCAATAGGTTCGGGTCCTAACATTAACATATTCACACCAGACACGTATTGGACAATTCCAGTTTCTAATAAAGTTTAGTCCAATTTTGACTATTTGGGACAGTTTTAGCAATATATTGCAAAGTGTCAAACAACGCAGACTCTGTCCCGATGGGTGCTTCTTGGGCCTTCTGGTCTAGGTCTACACTGTTTTGAAAAGACAAATGTACTCTTTATAGGTATACACTGTTTATAAATGGCGACAATGCTCGTCTCTAGAGTTAAAATAGTTTAAAGCCGTCAGTTAAAGTAAATACGTGTGTATAAGCAAACAGTATACATGTAGACTCTAATGAGACACTGTATTTTGTGGCGTCTCATCAAGGTGTGCATTGTTTTCTATATCCTGTGAAATGATCTACGAAATGGACAAACACTTGCACTGTGACCTCCTACAAGAAGAAGGCACTTGCGTAATATTAATCCTAGATGGTTGCCTAATGCCTATTGCAGGTTAGAAATAACTTTGTCTTCATTAAGCCTTGTGCAAGTTTTATTTCCTAAACTGTTCCCAGGCACGGTTTCTATAAACCAGCATTTCTAACTTCATCCCTACATCTCTACAAGACCTTTCCTAAACGTATCCCTACATCTTGCCAGTTCTAATTCAATCTCGCAGAGCGCGCACGCTCTTTATATACAGTCTGTACGAGCTCGAATGAATAACGTCAGAGCTACGTAAGCACCTTCCATCCACGTCCTAGCAACGTTGCTATCATGCGTTTCGCTAAGCCAATGTATCCATAATATGGCAATCTTCCCTGTCTCATGACCAAATAAATAATTAACGTAGGCGATTGAAGTAACATCCGTTGTTATGTAATTTTCATAACGGAAGTGTTGGATGACAGGAAGTTGCCTTTTTCGGGACAAGGGTAGTTACTCAAAGTCAAACTAATCAGTGGCGTAGTTTGACCTTTCGTAATCCGCCGCACATTCCAGAAGGCGTTACGCAGATTGAGTAATAGTTTAATATAGTGACGCAATGCTAAAAATACTTCACTGAACAGATAAACTGGTAAAATGATTATTCAGTATTTTCTGTATGCTGCTATAAAGTAGCTATGCTACATTAGTTGTGTTTTATTATCATCAGAGCTGTTGTTTGACATGTTAAACCGTATGTATGACGGGGAAAAGTATGCTTATCTAGGCATGGTGCTCATGATGTTCCAGAAAGATGGTATTCTCTACGTAAGGAAGCTGCAGGTATTGTAAACCCTCTCTATTACGACCGCTAAATTGTTTGAATTATCATGTGTTTTTGGACAGTTGACCCATTATCCCATAAATACACGTTTTATGCCTTTAATTCATTCCTCCACTGATGATATTAGTTTCTCTTTATAAGTCATGAATATGAATCATAGTGAAACTGTGAAACTTGAATTGGACAATTCAAGCTTTCCATTAACCCTTAGCCCGCCAAATAAATTGTCGTCTGCTACATTTCTCGTCTGCTTCAAGTTTCAAAGTGCTTCACAGTTGTTCAAAATTGCTGAAAATGTTGTCCGAGTGTCAAACAGCTTGGATCCGGATGAGACGCCGAGTTACTCGGCGTCTCATCCGGATCCAAGCCGTTTGCATATGGAGCTATAGTCGTGAGTGGCAGGCTAAGGGTTAAATCTACTGAAAGTATTCAGGGTTGTTGTTTTGCAACATAATGTAAATGTAAAAAAATAAACAGTGCAGAACCTGATCAATGAAACTTTGGGAACCATCAAAATCTACACTGTATCTACACAGTATGCAAAAGACAAGTGTAGAATTCAGTGTAACACTGTTAGTAAATTACGCAAGTACTCCTCACTAAGGACTGGTGGTTAAAAGTACATAGTACTGCTTTAAAGAGTTTCGTTCCTTTCTAAATGGAGGAATTGAGAATTGGCTGCAGCTCTAGGCATAACAGTAACATTTCATCTGAACTGAGAGAAATAAAGGAAATTTGATTCATCGCGTTTAATCTGAAAATCAGGGCAATAAGTTTCCTGATTGAACAGCAACTAATTAACTTCCTGTATACTGCGAGCGAACCTTTGAACAACGTGGCAAGCAGTTCAAATCCAGCAGCGTGTTCAGTTGCCACTGTTTGCAGTTTAGATTAGCAGTTTGGGTACCGTGTGCTGCGTGCAGAGTACAGTAGGGAAAACGCATTCTTTTCCAATAAACGCGTTAACGCTAAAACTAATATTTCACTTGCAAACAGTTTGGAGCCAGATCAGACGCCGGGTAACCCGGCGTCTGATCAGGCTCCAAACTGTTTGCCTCTCAGATTAAAACTAGTGGTCAAAATTGTCAAACAATTTTCATTTTCATTTAATTAATTGCAAAAGCGTTCGTGTTTGAACGGAAGATTAACGTTTTCTCCACTGTATTACAGACCGGTAGCCAACTCGTAATCGATGGTCATCGACGGCCATCGATTTCTTTGCTGAACTCAAGGCAGATGAGACGCTGACTTACTCCAAACTGTTTGGCACCCTTATGATATTTTTCTGGCAGAAAATATCTTCGCATCGATTCCGTGAATTGTTGCAGATGACAATTATAAAATCACGGCGTGTAGAAAGTTCGTGTATCTTCTTTCAGGAATTTACCGATCCTGACTTTAAAACAAAGACATTGGACCTTGCTTACCTTTGTCAAGTACCAATATCCGACCACATCCATTCGTGGATCCTGCAGGCCCTTGACAACCAGGTACAATCCTTCGTCACGTTCTATGAGGACCGGAAGTGCTACACGTTTGCTCACGAGAGCATCATGGAAGCTCTAATGGCGTCATTTGGGGAGCGGCACCCACAGGAAGTGCTAGAAGGTAAATACAACTGTTGAATGGGGTTGAGGTTGAGGGCCCTTAATGAGATCTAAACAAAATTAGTAATCTACATAGCATGCTCCGAAACGGGTTGACAGTAACTGTTGACGAGAATGACCGATCGCTCTCCGTAGAGTTTCCGATAATGACCAACTTTGGCCTGATCTCATTATAGGGGGTTCTAACTTTTAAAGCCCATGGCTGTTCGCCAAACAAGCTGTCCCCATTTACATATTTACTCTCACCCATTTCTTGCTTGAATATTTCAATATAGACACTGAAGTTTATGCCATTTACACTTATAGTGGAAAAGACGTTATTCTTTCCCGTTTGAAGAAAGTTAACTAAATGGCAATACAATAAAATATTAAAAGTAAAGGGTTCTTTCCAATATTTACAATTCATTTCAGCCCGAGTGACATACATTTAGTAGCATGATCAGATGTCGGGTAACGATTTCAGATTTAGCCTCAAACTGTTTGGTAATGGCAATAAAAGGGAAAGAATATACTTATAGTCTTCTGCACTTTATCCTGTCTATATCGAGAATGTTTGAACCCAGATCAGAAATATTAATGTAATCTAACGTGTGATATGGGCCCAAACTATTTGACAATAATTTTTAACTGTACTTTAATATTCTAGTAAAACCTGAAAGATGAAAGCAGATGACAAAATGGCTGGACAACCGTTTAACCACCTTCATATACAGCGATGAAGATGCTATCCCTTGATAATTAGTGCGTTTACGCAAACAATATTATTTCTAGTGCACACAGTTTAGAGCCTGTTCAGGCGCCGGGTGACCCGGCGTCTGATCAGGCTCCAAACTGTTTTCACATCATATTAAAATAAAAAGTGAGCATTGTCAACAAATTGTCCTATTTCTATTTCATTGCGATGCGTTTGTGTTTCGTTTGCGTTTAAACGGGAAAGAATAACGTCATCTCCGCGTTCATACAAATCAGTTAGAAGCATCACACTTTATTCCATGTATGCCCAGTGGATTCTTCCATGTTTATATATTGGATTAGTCTATTTTTATCAAAGGGGTACCTGGTAAAAAATGTCATTTTCATTTTGTTTTATATTGAAATTCCTTTCAGCAAACAGTGTAGACTCTGATCAGACGCCGCATGATGCGGCGTCTGATCAGAGTCTACACTGTTTGCCTATGTCCCCTATATGGGATCGTGGGCACGAACGGGTTAAGCATGTTCGTCCAACAAAAATAAGCGGTGTCTTTTCTCTATCCAGGATGCTCCTTTCCGTTCCTGATGGATTTCGTGGGCACTGATATCAGTTACGAAGAGCGCGGGGACGAAATATTCATAATGCGTGTAAAGAAGGAGAATTTCCTCGTCCTAGCTAAAGTCATAGAACATTATATACTAAATGGTGAGGTGAAGAGGGTGTCCTTGCACAGGTCTATGAAAGATGTGCGGTTTGTCGAGTTCTTCTTCAAGTACATCAAACAAACTAATAGCACGGTAAAGGTCGTTTTGGGCGAAGATAAACACATACAAGTAAGTTGATGTTGTATTAATACTTAACCCATTATCCCTGAAACTTCCAATGGACAATTCCAGTTTACAATAAAAGCTGGTTCATTTAGACTATTAAGGGTTGTATTTTTACAATATATTGTACAATGACAAATTGTGAAGTCCCTGATTAGAGGGCTCCTGGGGACTTCACTGTTTTCATAGAACAAGTGTTCTCTTCACAGGTACAGTTTTGATAAAGGACGCATATATGCGTCACTAGGGCTCAATGAGTTAACCTTAGTGTATAAATACATTTTTGATACATGTAAACCAAGATCAGGTTGTCTCTAATGGAACTGTTTGACCATGGTCTGTGCTGTTTTCTAATAAGGTGTATGTGCCTAAAATGGATAGAATTGGCTCCTTTGCCTAGTGAAAGTGTTCCTTATATTATCAGCCAATATTCATGTGATATATGTTTGTGATATGTGCAGTTTTATTTGCGATGGGCATTTTAGTTTAATGCCAGGCTATTCATTTGCTTAAACATTACCATCTACTTTGAAATTTCGTATTTAAAATTTAGGCTTTGACCATGTTGCCCAGGACTACTAGTGTCTTTGCAATTATTTATGTTTTTTCCAGTACATGTATCTATTATTTTGCCTATGTTTATGCCGTTGTTTCTACATAATGCTGATGCCACTAGTGTGTATGTCTTTGCCAGTGTCCAAGTTTTTGTCAATGTCTTTCTTAGTGTCAATGCCTTTTACCAATATATGTATGTCTAAGTGTCGTTTACTGTTTGTCAATATCTTTCCTTGCGTTAGTTGCTGGTTTTGCAGTTGTCTATGGATGGATTAGCTTGTGTCCATGTTTTTGCCTTTTGAGTACCCTTTTCTTTTCCAGTGTAAGTATCAAATCCAATATCTATGCTTTATTATCGTCAATAATTCTTTTCTTTGCAGGAGAGCAAAACGAACAAACGTAAAGTGGGCTTCCTCTACGGGGCTATAGACCAAGAAACTCCGAACGTAGAGCTCGTGACGGCAATCCTGGCAACAGGTAATACAGTGGGGAAAGATGCTGTTTCCTTTTGAACGAAATTAAACACAAATGTAATGTTATAAAATGTATAGAAAATAAATTGTATACAGTGAAGGAAGCGTTGTTCTTTCCCGTTTAAAATGAATATACAACACAAACGCAGTAAGGTGGACGTTTAAAGATGACGTTTTGTTGTTCTGACTTTTTGCTGTTTTCTAAGTGGCCAACACTAGTATTGGCTACTTAGAAAACAACAATAAGTCAGATTTTAATATGTATAATTACCTTTTTAAGTATAGGTTACTTTGCGTCTGACCTGGTTCCAACTTGTTCAGGACAATGTTTTAGTTTCCTGGAAAAAAATAGCGTATTAACCTACGTTATATTACAGGGATACACAAGGAAAAGAACATGAAGAAGAGTTGGTGCCGAGCGGAACTTCAAGCCTCGTTATGTATAGCTATAGAGAGAGGGACATATGATATCTACAAGGTACTGCTCCCTACTGGGGTCGACATCCCTGAAAAACTCTTCTACGAGGAAAAGTACCTGGTGTCTGTCGACATTGTTAGAGACCTTCTTACGGTAATTTAAATGTCTGATTACATGTATCCAAATACGGTTTGCCCTAGTTTTTTGTCATACAAAATCGTAATGTTTGCAATAACTTCTTCAATGTTTCATCTGCAACATGTTCAACTTGACAAGTCCTATCTAAAACATACAAATACCAGTATACGTTACCAATTGACCTTGACCTTTTACCTAATTTTACGGTATTTTCACTGATCTGCAAGTTAGCCATAACTGCTTTACAGTTTTAATCTATAACCTTCATTTTGTGTACGCATGTTCATCTTGACAAGTCCAGTCCAGATATTACAAAAATGTTCTACCAAAGGCCCTGACATTTTACCTAATTCTATTTATTATCCCCTGCCGAAAGGCAGAGGGATACTGTTTTAGGTCTGTCCGTCCGTCCGTCCTTCCGTCCGTCACGTTGTCCGTCCGCAACTGTATCTCTGAAACCGATAAACAGATTTGGATGAAACTTGGTAAATTTTTATCAGAAAAGTTTAGGAATTTATGAGTTATCTGCCCCTTTTGTGTTAAAAATGCCATATTTAACAGTTTTTACACTCCAGCAACTACAGTATTCAACATATTTTGTTTATACTTGCACACAATGTCTAAAAGTACAACTTCTTGAAGGTGTGCAATTATTTTCAAAAAAGAATACTTGTGACAAGAGTTATCTGCCCTTGATGTACTTAGAAATGCAAGAAAATGCTTTATTTTGATATTGTTTACATACTAGTGTCTGTAAATATGCATAGCTTTTGATAAAAACGTTCTTGAACTATGTATGGCTATTAGATTTCAAATGATTTTGAATATTGTTGAAAACGGAGAAATTAGTCATGAGTTATCTGCCCTTGATAAATCAAAAAAGCCATATTTAACAGTTTTTACTATCTAGCAACTACAGTTTTTAATGGATTTGAATTATACTTGCACACAATGTCTATAAGTAAAAGTTCTTGAATGTTTGCAATTATTGTCAAAAAAGGATACTTGTGGAAATAGTTATCTGCCCTTGATGTACTTAGAAATGCTAGAAAATGCTTTATTTTAATATTGTTTACATACTAGTATATAAAAATATGCATGGATTTTGATAAAAAAAATTCTTAAACCACGATGGCTATTATTTTTCAAATAATTTTGATTATTTTTGAAAACGGAGAAACTAGTCAATAGTTATCTGCCCTTGATGAGTCGAAAAAGATATATTTAACAGTTTTTACCATCGAGCAACTACAGTCTTTAATGGATTTTGATTTTACTTGCACATGATGTATATAAATATAACTTCTTGAAAGGGTGCAATTATTGTCAAAAAAGGATAATTTGTGGCAAGAGTTATCTCCCCTTTATGTACTTAGTAATGCTAGACAAGGCTTTATTGTTTACATGCTAGTGTGTACAAATATGAATGGATTTTGAAAAAAACTTATTAAACCATAATTATATGGCTATTAGTTATAGAATGATGCCTGCCTTGATAGTTCATTCTACGCCTTTTTGATTTTCCTGCTATAATTATAGAATGAGTTCAATTATTGTCGAAAAATGTGCAAATTAGTCAAGAGTAATCTGCCCTTCATGAGTTGAAAATGTCATATTTAACAGTGTTTACACTCTAGTAACTCTAGTTTTAAACTGAGTTTTATTAACCATTTACCTTATAGAAGCGCCTTTTAGCGCATTCCGTTTAATCCTCCGCGGAAGAAAATAATTCAAATCTATACCGTCATGAATATGTATCAGAAGGAATAGATACTTTATTCGAGCAGGTGGTACCATAAAGCTGGCTGAATGTAAAGCAGAATGCGGATGAGGGCGCATTCTGCTTTACTTTCACTTTGCTTCAAGTATAGTCACCTTTTTTGCAAAACTAGAAACAGGTTATGGGGTAAAGGGTTAATACTTGCATAGAATGGAATTATTGTCAAAACAAGATACTTGTGGCAAGAGTTATCTCCCCTGTATGTACACATGAACTTTGGAATGCTAGAAAAGGCTTTATTTTAGTACACTGTTTACATGCTAGTATGGAAAATTGTGAATATTTTTTTATAAAAACTTTATTATAGATCTACAATAAAGTATAAATACATAGCCATTAATTTTCAAATGCGTTCATTTATTGTTGAAAACGGACAAGTTAAATGCGTTTTTAGGGTTGACGAGGTGAGAAAATAAATCTAACACCACAGTTGAGTGTCAGATGAATATCCCACCCTCGTTTGAAGATATTTTTGGAACACTCGGCAAAGCCTCGTGTTCCAAAAATATCTTCAAAACTCGGGTGGGATATTCTTATCTGACACTCACGGTGGTGTTAGATTCACTTTGTTCTGTACAGTGTTGAAATGCAGCAAGGCTGGTTTTGTCATGGCACGTCTTATTTATATGCACGTATGATGTGTTTACCTCAGAGACGACACTGGAGCGCTGAACAGAAGGACATTGCCATTGTTCGGGCTGCAAGGGGTTTGAGACCCGAAAGTCAGGAAATAGTGACCCTACTTCTACAGGAAGGGGCTTCGGCAAATTCTATACGGGTAGGGACCACTGCGCTGTGCGAAGCTGTGAAGTCAGGTAAGAATTGTGTTTCAATGTTTATGCTTGCAGAAAACTGATCTTTCACGACCCCTGAAGTGGTTTGATCATGTTCTTCCTTTGCCCCAACACAAAGTTAAAAAAAGGACTGTTCTACAGGAAAGTGACACAGCGTGTGTCAATATTTTATGTTTTACAATGTTCATTAGGTAAAGTGCAACTAAATTTGTGATATAAAAGCTGAAAAGATTGTAGCTGGAAACATACTTGCTATGGGTGACAGGATACAGGCGTTTTAAAGGGAAAAAGCCACGACGTCTAGACGGCTAAAAGACCAGTTGACAGCGTTGTGAAATTTCTGACAATCTTTTTATCTGATTGGCGAACAGTTTGGAACCTAATCAGACACCACTTTAAACGGCGGTTGATCTAGATCTAAACCTTTTGCAATGGAAAGAGTTGTTTTATCAAAAACGCGTTCAGTAGAAAGTTCCATTTGTTGTACATGTAAGATATCACTGTTTCAGTTTTGAATGATGCATTGAACTCCATGAACGCTTTATAATGCATTTTTCGTCTGCAACAAATGTGGTCTGCTTACTGTTTTAAAAAATATGTTTTAACATTTCTTTTCACAATATGATCAGAGTATCCAACAGCTTGGATCCTCAGAAAATCCGAAGGTCGACGTTGTCAAAAACCTGATCATTTATATATTTTATAGTAGATCTGTAGTCTAGTTTCGTTTAGCCCTAAATGGTAAGAAATCATGTTACAATCTTTAAAAGTTTGATGAAAGTTTAAACTTTATTATTTTTCAACAGGGAAAATGAAGACTGTTTCGCTGCTTTTGACTAGCGGCGCCAGTGTCCACGACCGTGACGCCACACAGCAGACGCCACTCCACCATGCCTGTGACTGGAACAACATAGAGGTCGCCAAAATGCTGTTAAAGAAACATGCTGACGTCAACGCACGTGACGCACTCGGATTCTCGCCGTTTCTCGTGGCCGCGGGATGGGGAAGGGAGACAATTACAGAGTTGTTTACGTTAGTCAAACTTGATGTGTTGGCCACTGACGACCAGGAGAATAATGTTTTACATATCTGTGCTGCGAATGGACAAACAAAAGTCATGAAAATGATCATGGATCAGTTTCCTAAGGAAATGGAATCTGTTCTAATATCGCGAAATAAACACGGTTGGACGCCATTAGATTTTGCGTTGAGGTGTGGCCATATTGGCGTGACGAAGTTGCTGATTCAGCACATATTAAATTGTCCATCGTTGAAGACGCAGCAAAGAACTTTTGTTCACACAAGATTTTACGTTGTCAAGATGGAAGACTTTGATGTATCTGAGAAATATCAGTATCGGTTCTTGAACGAGAATCTCAGTCGGACGTGCTTTCAGATGCCAAGAGGGAACTGGTTTATTCAGGCCGGTAATAGAGAAGAGTATGAACAGGTTCGACAGTTTGCCTTGCGCTTTGAGAGCAGACTTCGACAGTGTATGGCCAAATCATAGCTGACCCTTATTGTATTTTATTTGTAAACTCGTTCATTGACAAAATATCACCTTCGTCAATACTGTTGTCAGATAAGAAGTTTAGAAGCCATGCTTAAGAAAGTAAGACTGAAGAAATACCTGTTTGGCACTCTTATAGTGTGCTCTTAACAGGTTTATGTACTTTATGTCAATGACGTATATTCGCGTCACTAAATGTGAATGAGTTAATACAGTTTAATCTTAGACAAGGCAGTTTTCCTACCATTCACCACTACAGTTCATCGTGCTGTCGCCAAAGAATAGCTGCTAAATACAGGTGAATATGTATACATGTATTGATTTGGACATGTTTGTCTGTGAATCAATTGTATAATGAACAAAAAATTACCCTAAAAACCCAAAATACCAATCCATTACATCAGCTACATTGTAAGAGAGCTGGTCCCAAGGTCAATAAAACGTTTGCGTTGAGTCATTGGTCGTGTTCAAGCATTTGATTGATCAGATTCAAATTTGACCAAATAAATACCTCAGAATGATCTCAGACGCAACTCAATCTATATACGGAATTATACACAAATGTACAAATGTATGTCATGAACATGTACCATAAGACATATTTCTATATCCGTGCAGATTGTAGCTTTAATCAGGTTGAAAGTAAAGCAGAATACACCTTACATTCAACCTGCTTTAAGTGATCACCAGTATTTAAAACTAGAAACAAAGATGGATCAAACGGCGAAGGCAGGTGACTCCTACAATCTAGACAAAATTAAAACTGAAATTTCATTTCAAAGCTTTGATTTATTTTTTAACCCCGATTTAACTTCCATCTGCATTAAAGGTTAATGATTAAGTAGTGCTTATTCAAGTTGCAGTGTTAAATATGGGTTTGCTATTTTGCTACGCAACCGTGCACGTGTTTCAGATCGTGGGTCCAGAATATTGTCGCATGAAATTTATTTGATGAAATGCTTGCGTGGAGCTATAGTAAAATATAGATACTCGCATGACTAGACCATCTGTTGTAAAATGTACTGTGAAAAAGACGTTATTCATTCCCAATAAATGTGTTTATGCTAAAAACCGTATGTCCGTTGTGAACAGTTTGAAGCCATTTCAGAAACCGGGTTATCCGGCATTTGATCAGGCTCTTATCTGAATCACGAATGAAGAACGTTATTCATTCGTGTCTGAATGGGACGCAGGTTAAAACTAATTGTTATCTTTAAAAAACAAAAGTCTTTTTTCCCGGTTATTATTTGCTTTTACACTAAGAATAAAGTTTAAAGTAAGCACTTTCACAACAACAGTGAGAAAGACAAATTATTCTTTAAAGACGTTTGTACCAAACATCTACTGCACACATATTGGAGCCATATCAGACTTTGAACAACGTATACTTGCAAATGTTAACTCTTTCGCTGCCAAATTAATCGTAATATGTTTACCCCTTCACTGTTTCATTATCGTCAGCATCAATTCTGTTGTTTGCAAGATCGTTGTAAAGTAAAATTAATTGTAGAATGACTTAAAACATATCAATATGAGCGTCAAACAGCTGTGTATCCTGATAAGACGCCGCGTGACGCGGCGTCTGATCAGGATCCAAACTGTTTGCAAAGTTGCTTTTGGCGCCATTGACAGTGAATGTTGTTGAACCTTTCAAGGGAATTAATTACTACGAGTTATGTTATTATTTCGCTTTAGTTATTTCCCTCTGTAACTGGGATTTTCTCTAAGTAGCAGTTTACAGCCAACCATCTAAAAACCGTAAAATGTAAAAATGTTGTCGGATAAGGTCATTGTTATTTGAACACCTGCTGCTTGTTTAAATGTTTAGGGTTGGTGGTTGCGCAAAGCATATACTTACAGTTTACGAAGTTTCTGCTCAAGTAACTTTTCAGCCTGTGTTAAGCATCTACCTGACAGTGTACATGAACATGTTTCATATGGCTCTTTTAAATGGGCATGGTACAATGTAGTAATGTGTAGAACGTGAAGAAACGAAGAAGCACAAATAGATATGCTAAAAGGGGCTTTTATGTAGAAAGGGTTGAAAGAAGTTAAATTTGCGCTATGAAGCCCCTTCACTGCCTTACCCCGAGTATAATACATGTAGTTATTTGCAAACAGTTCGACTCCTGGCCAGACGCCGCGTAACGCGGCGTCTGACAGATCATGTCACTGTTTGCCATTCATTTCAATATGTGTATGTCGAACTTACTAAATGTTAGATTTGATATGTAAAAGTACACGACAATTGTTTAAAGTAGATGTCGTTATGGCAGTGATGGGTTAAAGACACGTGACAGTTTTATTCCTATGAGCTCGGCATACCTCTTGGTTAACCCTTTCCCATAGCATCATTTAATTATTCCTCCACTGAAAAAGATAATTCCGATTTATACAGTAATAAACACGAACCATAAGAACATGCTCTTTCTCAAACTTGCTTAGATTGTATATGACTACACGGTCTCAAATGAATTCAAAAATGGTTGAAACATGTCATGTTTCGGTTTTCAGAGGCTTCTGTTATAGGGAAGGCCGTTTATCGGATATTTCACTGATATTTCTAAACCTTGTACATGTACAGTAACCCCCTCTCTTACGACCACTAAACGAACGCTAATTGATTGTTTGAAAGACATGTGGCGAACTTAGTAGCGTAATTGATGGGTGTTACTGCATGGCTTGGTATCAAATATTTCGAATGTTTGTCTATTAATATTTCATGCAAATGCTTGTGTTTATTTGTTAGACGGTTATTCATTAACCAGGGGTACATTTATCTTTCTTACCGTAAAAGCAATTTGCCTATACATTGAAATTAACTGCGTATACAGCATCTCTTTATCAAGCGTTGGGGATCAGAAGGGATTAGATATAGTTAGATGTAGTTATCTTGACACACGCTATAAAGAAAACAGGATTTTAAAGAAAATACATTTGTTTATTTCGTGGCAACAGATATAGCCGTATCGGTTTTTAACCCTTTACCCCATTCACATGTTTTTGCTGTTGTTGTTGTTTTGTTGTTGTTGTTTGGGTTTGTTTTTTGTTTAAAACAAAACAATTGCCCAGATACAAGTGTCTTTTAGCGCAGTTACTTTTTACTCATAGTGATACCGTTTCATATTTTTACCGCCTTCTTTTTAAGGCCCAATCTGGGTTTCAGTCTCTTTAAAGAGACCGAGAAAACAAAGTTGGATCTTGATAGGTGAATTCTTAAAGCAGACAGAAAGGAAAACACAGTATCGTTTATTCGGCTTTACTTTAAAGATGCTTTGAGCAATCATCTATTTATAAACTAGAAATTAGCTATGGAGTAAAGTGGTAACCCATTGACTCCAGGTGACGTATAATATTATACAAGTCCTTTTCAGGCAGAGTACATTCGAAGAGTACATGTGTCTTGGGCAAACAGTAAAGACCCTGATTAGATGACTCCTAGTCAGGATCTGTACTATTTTGCAGTAAGTTTGCAGTAAACACAGGCCCGTAGGAAGCAAAATTGGATTGAGGACACACTCTTCATCTCTACATTGACATCTCTTCATTGGATTTTTTGTCTTTTGACAACGGTTTTGTTTTCGGAGGGGGGGCGCTATTATTTGCGTAAAAACAACGTCTGAAAAGCGTTTTCTGGCATTTTTAGTACGAATAAATAAAAATTAAACTTTCTTGGTTACTATAGTTGGCAAAATTATAGATACGGGCCGGAAACAACCCTAAGTAGTAAAATCTCGCCAAATCTCGCCTTAACTGACAGCTATTTGTCTCCTTGAAGTATCAGGGATCAGTGAGTGAATCAAACCAAATTGCAGCGTCTCGTCGGGGTCTACACTGTTTACTTAATGTGTTGTCTACTTCTGTTGGCAAAAAAGGGGCAATGGTACATAAAAATGAAACTCGTTAAAACCATGCTTATATTTCTTAAAACGACATAAGTTAAACATTAACAATATAAAAGGCAATAGACTACTTAGTGTATATTGACAGTAAAAAAGATACTCTTATATTAGAATGATTTTTGTTTTCGTTCCCGGCTAACTCCTTCACTGCTCAGCACAGCAATACAAGCATTTACCAACAGTTGGGAGAACCAGATCAGACACTAAGATAATCGGCGTCAAACAAGCGAACCTTGCTGCGTTACACTCATGACGAAGTTTCTACCGCCAAACTGATTTAAATCTAAATATGAAATCAGAAAAGTAATAGACGCCAATCTATTTTTGCGTTTTAGGCGTTACAGAGAATTATTTTCCAATAAATGCAATTGTCTGTTGCAAACATTTTCCCGGGACCAAATTAGATACGATCCACTGAGAATTAAATAAATAGCCAAAACAATAAACAAAACATCCTGCCATTTTCTACATTTTATAGCATTTCTAATAGCTACATCGAGATCATGCCGTCATTTACATTGTCAAAGTGAAGCTTTGTTGTGGTGAGGCAATGGGCCGGACTTACACGTGCCAGAAACCAGACGACATCACCCGAGATACCATGGAATCTCGCCTCTTCCAAACGAGATTAGGGACATTCGGCGTATGTTTGATCCCGCCTTAGACTATAAACAATCACATAATAGTGTAAGCACAAGAACAAACTCTGCCCTTAAATTCCTTTACAATGTGCTAAAATCTACTTCACAGCCTTCTGTGCGCTAGTTGCGAATTTCCAACAACTGTTGCAAACAATTTTGACCCAGATGAGACACCGAGTATCTCAGCGTCTCATCTGGATCCAAAATGTTTGACGCTCTGGAGGTATTTCATGAATAAACTTGTAGATACATCAACTCTAGGACTTGATGTAGAGTAAAAGAACAGCAGACGACAATTATATTGCATGCAAAGGGATTAATACAACGAAAGGCACATCAAACGGCTGTGGGATTCAGATTTAATTTGAAATAATTTGTAAAGAGGCTTAGTCCGATTGGTCAAGGTGATATAAACGCTTTAATCTTAGGCCTGTGCGCTTGCAGGATAATCATGGTCTTGTGAACGAAAATATTTGGCTTTGAAGGGTAAATGTTTGTCCATTGTTTGGAAGCGCTTTGATGGTTTTAAAAATATTTTCTTCTTCTTTTGACGTAGAAACCCAGTACGTCAACGCAAGTTTTCTTCCAGTTTGGGGACTGCCGGGCAAACAGCAAATCTTAACTACTCTCTGCCTTACAACTAGTTCAATGATTATTTGCAAACTGTTCAGATCCTGATCAGCAAACGCGTAACGCGGCGTCTGATTAGGACCAAACAGTTTGACACGCATCGCAATTTTTCAAAATGACTAAATTTTATATTTGAGAAATAGAAATAGAGGACCATTGTTTAGAATTGATGACGTCGTGACAGTGAATGGGTTAAACCATTCAGCCCAAAACTGTTTCCATTTAACCCTTTGAACCCTAGTCCCGCCTATACGCGTCATTTCAAACAGTGTACATGTGGATAATACACTTGTCCTGTGCAAACAGTGAAGGCCCAGATCAGAGGGCTCCGAAAGTAGCCCTCTGATCAGGGTCTTCACTGTTTGTCAGTAATGCCAAACATTGACAAAAACAACCCTTAAAAGTCAGAAATGGACTAGACTAAAATGGAAACTGGCATTGTCCATTTAAAGTTTCAGGGAGGAAAGAGTTAACACGTAAACTGCAGCAAACTTCTTTCCTTCTTGTTGTTTTCTTTCGTGTGCTATATTAAGTCTTCAATTAACAATGTAGGGGATCGAACCTACGTACAGTGGAGAATCTGTTATTCTTTCCCGTTTAAACGCAAATGTGCGCAAACACAAAGCACTAAAACGTAGAAAAGTGCAACTTTTGGACAATTCTGATATTTCTTGTTTATCTTGGTGGCAAACAGTTTGGAGCCTGATCAGACGCCGGGTTATCCGGCGTCTGATCATGCTCCAAACTGTTTGCACTGCAAATAATAGTTTTAGCGTAAACGCGTTTATTGGGAAAGAATAACAGATTCTCCACTGTAACTGTAGCCGCTTCATACAGTGTAGAAGACGCTGTTCTTTCTAAATACAGTCGTTTGTGTCAAAATGAATATTTTCATTGCAAACAGTTTGGCGCCAGATAAGACGCCGGGTTACATGGCGCTGATCTTGTTCCAAATTCCTTGCCACTTCAATTTTTCTATTTCAATTCATTGTGTTTGCCTTTAGTATCGTTTATTCTTTGCCCTTTAAACGATTTGTTTAGGTGGGGAGGATCGGCAGTGGGCGGGGATTCAGGTAGTGTGACTCTAATAATATCGGGAAACATCAGCATGTGTCGGTCAATATCGGCGCTCTAATATTAAGAAAAAAACAATAACAGAATAAGTTATTGTTTTCGTTTCATTAAAAAAAATACACAATGTATATCTAATATATGCATCAAGCGACTATCAATTATATTCTATCACATAATTTGCGGTCTGGGAGTTGCATAAAGCGATTGTATAAATATCGTAATCCACTAGTGGAATATCGTTTTTTGGGCTCCGGCCTAAGTTGTTCGTCCATAAGCGCTGCATGTAGCGGGTGCCAAAATGATGTCATTTACTATGACGTTAACGTAAACAACGTAACGTTTGGCGCAAAGTCTATATAGCGGAGGGTCTACAAACTACGGCTTCAAATCAATTTAATAGGTGCGTCATATTATATTATTTTAGTCAACTCGTTTATTAAAAATGATAAATAATGAACACTCATACAATATCCTCTATTTATAGAACAAAAACAATCGAAAGCTGACGAAATGCCCAATATTTCTACGTAGATTTCCGATATTTGCCGATAGCATTGGAGCTGTATTACCTTAAACATAACTCTTTTTGTGGTTTTAAGTAGTTTTACAATGTATTGTACATACAACAGTATAATAAAAATGTTGCCTTCGGGACCACTCATAACTTTATACGGAGTACACATCCAACATATTTTCATCTCCGATTAAGTTAATCTATTTGTGCCCACGATCTCATATATGGGACACAGGCAAACAGTGTAGACTCTGATCAGACGCCGCATTATGTGGCGTCTGATCAGTCTACATCCCTTTGATAAAAAATGGACTAATCAAATATGAAACATGGAAGAACCCACTGGGCGCAAATGGGTTAACCTTTTCAATACCATAGGCGACTAAAGTCGACTGTGCAAACAGCAGGGCTGCCATAAATTGATAAAAAAAATCCTAAGATTTCAAAATTTTCAATTTTTCAAGCGCGATTTTCCGGATTATACCTTTTACCCATAGTCTGTTTTTAATTTTTTTAAGACACGTGATGCTTAAAGCAGGTTGAAAGTAAAGCAGAATGCGCCTTAAGGCGCACTCTGCTTTATTTTCAGCCTACTTTAAGCCGTACCATGTACTGGGGAAAATCCGAAGATTTAGGAAAAATTCGGAGAAATGACAGCCCTGAAACAGTTTGGTTCCAGGGGTCAGACGTCGCATTACGCGGCGAATGATCTGGATGCAAACTGTTTGCCACTCATATCCGTGATATCTTCCACTTCAAAATTATCAAGTACGATTTTTTTGGCAGACAATGTATTTGAAGCAGACGACAATTTATCATGACAATGGTAAAAGCAGGCGATATATAAAACTGAGAGAGTAAAAATCATGAAATGGTTAACAGAATATAAGACAAATGCAAGCTTTTAAATGATAAATAATATTCATAAAAATCATTCATGCAAATTCAAGTGAAGGGAACGCTAATCTAGATGTTTGAATGAAGTACATAATCGAGTGCTTGAATGAATCACTCACTCAGTCATTTATTCATTCGTTCTTCAGTTTTGAGGCAAAAGTGAAAGTAAGAAATTTCAGAGTTTTGTGCCATTAGTTGTTAATGTGATAATTAACATTTTAAATGACTGAGTGTGTGTTTCAATATTGAATTTATTTATCTTATTGGATAAAATGGTATGTTGCTCGCCAATAGCTCTCAACATATTAATTAAAAAAATATATTTTATCCAACTCGTTTAATATATTCAATACTGAAGACACACTCATTAAAAATGTTGGAAGTTATGCGGTGTGAAAGTGATACATGTACAGTGGGGAATCTGTTATTCTTTCCCAATAAACGCGTTTACGCTAAAACTAGTATGTGCAGTGCAAACAGTTTGGAGTCAGATCAGACGCCGGGTAACCCGGCGTCTGATCAGGCTCCAAACTGTTTGCCACCAAGATAAACATGAACTATCAGAATTGTCCAAAAGTTGTACCTTTTAACGTTTTAGTGTTTTGCGTTTGTGTACGTTTGCGTTTAAACGGGAAAGAATAACAGATTCTCCACTGTATGTTCAATGCATTGGAACCTATGGCGGGGTTACCCCTGGTGCTTAAGCAAACGTTGACCCTATGTAGACCTATTCAATACCACCAATGAATATTCTTCTGCCGCACGCATCACGCGCTTCTGTTGAGGGAATTGTGAAGGATTAGGTTGGTCCCCTAACCTCCCCATGATAAAAATATCTAGACCCGTGCATGAAACCCCATTGACATATCAAAGATAATGCATTTCGGTTAGTGGTACGTGTAATGCAACCATCAAGATTTTTTCAAAGAAAAAACAAGAAAATAGTGACGTATAAAACAGCGAATACACAGTAAGTCTGGTTGAACTAAAACACAGAATCATGTCTGTTCTTTGTCAAAATTATACTTTTTCTCCTTCAGATCGTAAACTTTTCAAAGGACAAAAGTACAAAAACTCTATAAGATGCTGTATGTGCCCTGCGGGCTATCGGCGAGGCACATCGAACGTCGGCGCGGCTATTGGCGCGACTATCAACACCCTTAATCTTACGTCTATAGAGGCACTTATGATCACAGAAACAATCCGCCATATCTCATCATTTAGTGCGTACTTAACCATTACACTGCCGGCTTTTCGCATGAACTCTTCTTTTTCTAAATAATGAACAGTTTAAAAAAAGGCTCTTGTGATATTTGTCCCAAATATATTTAAAAATATAACAAACAGTGTTGACCCTGATGAGAGGGCTCCGTAAGGAGCCCTCTCATCTGGGTCTACATTGTTTGCATAAAGCTGAAAATACACTGTTAATTTACAGAAAGGTTGAAAATTAAAAGTTTATCAAAAGAGGCGGTCTTCTCCAATCTTTTTGATGTTAGAATTATTACTGTTCCTTACAAAATCCACTCGAGAAACGCACTAGGGGCGGGATTTCAAATTGCTATCAAGATGTAATGTGAACGACTCATAGTCGCCAATAATGGGGAGCACAAATAATGTTTGCTCTCTGTTTTATTTTCATGTTTTGAGCAGGTTAATCGCAATGAGAGAAACTGTTAGACACTCAGATTAAAATTAATGATAATAGAAATATACAATGCATGCATTGACAATTCCATATTATAGTGTACAGTGGAGAATCTGTTATTCTTTCCCAATAAACGCGTTTACGTTAAAACGTTTATTTTCTCTGCAAACAGTTTGGAGCCCGATCAGACGCCGGGTAACCCGGCGTCTGATCAGGCTCCAAACTGTTTGCCACCAATATAAAGATGAATTATCAGAATTGTCAAAAAGTTGTACTTTTCTACGTTTTAGTGTTTTGCGTTTGCGTACGTTTGCGTTTAAACGGGAAAGAATAACAGATTCTCCACTGTACAAGTAATTATTTTGCATTTAGATCGGTTAAAATGGGGATAAGATGTTTGCTATTTCTACTTTAAATAATCATTAAGTTTAACATTTAAATACATTTGCGTATAATTTCGTTATTTTACGGGAAATGTTCGGGATTTTTTTTTATCTTCAAAATAAACAACCCATAGCTTCTTTAGTTGTATCGGACGCCGCGTAAGTCCGATCAGGATTCTTATTGTAACATTTCTAGTCAAAATAGCTGAATTTTGAAGTTTATAAATAACAGCAAACGACAGTTTTCTAAAGCTTATAATAACATGGCAGTGAAGGGGTTAAATCTTAATTTGATTAAAAAAAAGCCGACGCGGACATTTAGCGAGCGATATAATGACAGAGGTGGGCTTATAACCCTATCAACGCTAAATGTTATCGTCTGATGTAACCATTTCATCGCCATAATGTCGTCTGCTTTAATATTGTGTCTTGAATATTATTCAAAAATAGAAAAAGGGGAAATGACTAAAAAATATCAAAATGATTGTCAAACAGTTTTGATCCTGATCAGACGCCGCGTTAAGGATCTAAACTGTTTGCAAAGTCGTCTGAAGTCACCTATGGCTTTGATGGGGTTACTGCAGCACTTCGGTTATACGGAATAAAACATTAACAAAAAGCGGAACATACAGACAAAGGAAGGGTTCGCTTAACTCTCTGCATGCTAGCGGCGGATATATCTGCCACAGTGATTACCTTTGCAAACAGTTTGAATCCAGATGAGACGCCGCGTAACGCGGCGTCTCATCAGGATCCAAACTGTTTGCCATTCTGACCATGTTTTGAAAAGAAATTTTGAAAATTCTATCATTGGAACAGTTGCAGACGACAAATGTTGCAGACGAAACAAATCACCCAGCATGCAAGGAGTTAAAGGACAAACTTAACAGCCTTACATTTAGTTCCCCATCCTCTACTATCGGGTAGCCCTCGGGGGAAGTGCTTTACATCAGAGGGAACTTTCTAAGATCTAATCAAAATACTTAACTCTTTATCATCATACACTGGAGAATGGGTTACATGTATATTTTCCAAATTAAATGCGTTTATGCTCAAGCTTTTTATTCCGTTGTGCAAAACAGTTTGGAGCCAGATCAGACACCGGTTAACCCGGTGTCTGACCAGGCTCTGAACTGTTTGCTTTTTACATGACAGCCATATTCTCAAAATATTGACCCATTTTCCATTTTAATAACGCAAACGCATTGCAATAAAAGTTGAAAATTAAACCTTTTGACAATACTGACTTCATTTTAAACATACGATTATGAGCATTAGACACCGGTTGACCATACATTTATGACTGGTCTTGTCTTTGCAATGGACACAATCTTTTTATAGCATAAACGCGTTTATTCGGAAAGAATAATGTCTTCTCCGCTGTTTGATGGTATAGTGGGTACAGTGGAGAATCTGTTATTCTTTCCCAATAAACGCGTTTACGCTAAAACTATTATTTACAATACAAACAGTTTGGAGCCAGATCAGACGCCGGGTAACCCGGCGTCTGATCAGGCTCCAAACTGTTTGCCACCAAGATAAACATGAATTATCAGAATTGTCTAAAAGTTGTTCTTTTCTACGTTTTAGTGCTTTGCGTTTGCGTACGTTTGCGTACGTTTGCGTTTAAACGGGAAAGAATAACAGATTCTCCACTGTATTAACAATACTCAGCCTATTGATGACTAGATATTGCAAAACCCCATCACCAAGCACTTGCTTTAACATAAAGGAACATGCTGGAGTTTCGTTTTAAATATACAGTAGTGATCTAAGGACACTGCAGTGTTTGTCCAAACTCCTCGTGTTTTCATGTAAAATCATGAACTGAGTGTAATAAAGAAAATTGAAAAATTGAATCCAAATAGCAAATAATTTCATAAGCATACAATAGCAAACAGTGACGACCTCTGATGAGACGCCGCAAATTACAACGTCTCATCAGGGTCTGCACTGTTTGTAAAGGCCTACTGTTTTGGACTATAGTCATTAATGGGTTAATTAATTACGGCACTGTCTCGGTTGTTCCCATGCGAAAACAAGAGTAAGTGATTACATGTAGCGCAATGTGTTAATTTAATCGTTTATTTATCTGAAGATTGTTCTTTTAATTAATTTCAAACATTAAAATATTAAGATCCTTTGAAACAGAAAATTGAAGATATTGGAAAAGATTAATATTAGCTCCTTTTGTTTCAATTTATGGCTTTTTTGCTTTTCCCACGGACTTCGACCTTTCTAGTGGCGAGTTTGTGAAAACTACTTTTTGGATGAACTTACGGTGACTGAAACAAACAGTCTGGATCCAGATGAGACGCCGGGTTACTCGGCGTCTTATCTGGTTCCAGACTGTTTGACACTCTAGTGATATTTCCTTACATAAATGATAAATAAATAAAACTTTCAAACCTATCGCAGCCTGCAATATAAGCAGACTTAAACTAGTAAGCATGTGAGAGGTTAAATAGAAGATTATCAGTTTCACAAAGAAGACTTGTTTTAATAGTTTAACAGGGATAATTAAAAGCTATAATTAATCGTACTATGAATATGAAAGATACCCACAAGGGTTTAAACAACACGCACGTGTTTCTTTGAGACCTAGATCAAAAAGGTTTTTATTGAACTTGCCCTACAAAGATACGAACCCTGCACATACATCTATTAGAACAAAATACAGTCATGTGAACGTATAGATTGTCAGATTTTCGGTGCATCCCGCGTATACATCGAACTGGGGTACATGTAAATGATATATTAATAGGGGTAAAAAGAGCAAGTTAGGAGTAAAAATGATACATTCAAATCACTGTACTTTGATCAGTGCAGAATGAAATCTGACACAGTGAACTGTCAATGAAGACGAAGCAGGATACATTGGGGAATCTGTTATTCTTTCCCGTTTAAACGCAAACGTACGCAAACGTACGCAAACGCAAATCACTAAAACGTAGAAAAGAACAACTTTTGGACAATTCTGATATTTCATGTTTATCTTGGTGACAAACAGTTTGGAGCCTGATCAGACGCCGGGTTACCCGGCGTCTGATCTGGCTCTAAACTGTCTGCACTGCAAATAATAGTTTTAGCGTAAACGCGTTTATTGGGAAAGAATAACACATTCTCCACTGTACAACTTATTTGAGTTAAACTGTGCATTATTGTTTCTCGTCATAATTTATATACTAAACAGATATACACTATGATATAATATAAGGTCAAATCTGATATGTAGAATTCGCTATATACATGTACATGTATCTACTAAATTTCAACCAAAATTATGAGAGAAGTTTCCTGAAATGCATTGTTTTACTCTCTGTTGAACTCTTATATAGAGATGCCCCTCACACGATTTGGTCCAGAGACGTTACAAAAATGTTTCTATACAAATTTGGTCATCCTGATGATTCAAATCGAATTTCCAATTTCCAGTATTGTCCATTGTTACATACTGTTTAGCGTCATTTCAAAATACCAAGCAGTGCAGAGCCTGGTTCGGATATACATGTACACTGTATGCACAGGACAAGTATACCCTTCACAGGTACGCTGTTTGTAAATGACGAGTATGTTGCTGTTGTTGGCGTACCTGTGCTCAACACTCACAGGACAGCTTGGTACAGACATTATTGTCTGTCAAGCTGGAGGATTACGTGCATAGCTGTTTTCAATTACCTCGCCATATATGCAGCCATGCTCCGTCTTCAGAGGATTTTAAATACCCAATAAAGGGTATAGAGCTGCTATTGAATGAGATGAACCATATTGGCCCACTCCACTAAACCAGGCAAGTAACAGAGCTGAACATAGCTTCCTATGAGCAACTCCATTCTGACAAAGTAAAACTTTAAGGGTGCTTGATCTCGCATAATTTAATATAGGTTCTCTCTGCTTAAAAGAATAACAACTTTTTTCTATTGGCCCCATTGGTTTCATTTCTTACCAATTGTGTTAGTGTGAAGCAACTGAACACTGTACAATACCCAGTGAAACACACAACTAAGGTAAGAACTTCAACCAAGAGCCGGAATGATGAGTATACTCGCTCGTAGGGTTAAATGAGTCAAAACACCTTTTTTCTTAAACTCTAGCGTCAAGAGTTACAGTCATTTAAATGCAGTGTGTTTGTGAACAGTGCACTTGTCCTATTGGAACAATATATACCCATATCAGAAGCTTCATCTATTAGCCCTCTGTAATGTTTATAATTTTGCAATATAATACAGAACACAATGCAATATTGTCAAAAACGGACTATACTTTATCAGGGCTGCCATGCATAAAGTGATGAAAAAAATCCTAAGATTTCAAAATGTTCAATTTTTCAAGCGCGATCTTCCGAATTATACCCTTTACCCATAGTCGGTTTTTAGTTTTTTAGACACGTGATGCTTGAAGCAGGTTGAAAGTAAAGCAGAATGCGCCTTAAGGCGCATTCTGCTTTACTTTCAGCCTGCTTTAAGCTACCATGTACTGGGGGAAAAAATCCGAAGATTTAGGAAAAATCCGGAGAAATGGCATCCCTGCTTTATTGGAAACTGGAATAGCTAAGTTTAGGGCTCAAGATTTTCCACAAACCTTACACTATAAAAGGGATTCTGTTTTCAGAGGATTAACTTATTACGTGGTCTCCATTAATACTTTTACGCCTTTAATTTATTCCTCTACTGAAAAAAATATTTCCACCCTATACAGTCATGATTATGCATAATAAAAAATACATGACATTGAATATGAAAATAACAAGAAATATGAATATGCATAGAAGGATTTAATTTTTTATATCCTAGCAGGTGGTAGCTTAAAGTAGACTGAATGTAAGGTATAAAATGAAAGGAATGTTCCTTATTGGACATTCTGCTTTACTTTCAACATGCTTTACGTGGTCACCTGGCTTCAAAAGATAGAAACAGGCTATGGTGTAGTTGGCTAACTTTATGGCATTTCAGTTTGCATTCTCAGTGCATAACATGTATGTTGCATCAGCAGCTCAAAGACGTTACTTCTTTTGGCTTTAATCCGTTCTATCTGGAAACCCCAGTATATACAGTCAAATCCCTCTAAATTGCGATCATTACAACGAATGCTTTTTAATAATGAAGGCAGGGCTGCCGTTTCTCCGGATTTTTCCTAAGTCTTCGGATTTTTATCCTAGCAGATGGAAGCTTAAAACATGTTGAAAGTAAAGCAGAATGCGCCTTAAAGCGCATTCTGCTTTACTTTCAGCCTGTTTTAAGCAGTCATGTGTCTTCAAAACAAGAAACAGACTCTGGAGTAAAGGTACGATTAGTAAATTCGCGTCTGAAAAAATGAAAATTTGAAATCTTAGGATTTGTATGATCAACTTATGGCAGCCCTGATTAAGGACAGGTGACAGCCTAAATCAATATGAGAGCAACACTAGTGAAGTTTTCTCTTTTACTATCACTTTGTTTTAAGCAGCCCTCTGTTTAAACATCTAATAATTCACAAAATTGAATGGTCGAAACAAAGACGTTTGGCTGTGTGTATGGATATTGTAAAACCTCTTTATTATGACCACTAAATTGTTTTAATAAGTAGGTGTTTAAGGCAGGTGACCGCTTAAAGCAATGTGTATATAAAACAGAAAGTTCCTTTAGGTATTGCATTAAAGAGACTAAAACCCAAATGCTGTATTTGAAAAAAAAAAAACACCACAAAAACAATATACATAATTCAAGTAGGATAAAAGTAAAACTTAGATAAAAGTCCTCGGTAGTCTATGAGTTGAAGCGTTGCCACCTCTTTAGGGCATTTCTCGCTTTGCTTTATCCGCACGTGTTCGATCCCGATCGAGCTCAATACTGTATAATGTACAGTAAAACCCCTCTAAACCGGAACCTCTAAGTACCGGAATTCTCTCTAAACCGGACAAAAACTTTAGTCCCGTTTCCCACCCATTTTTACAACTTTGATTTATTCCTTCACTGAATAAAGTACATTTAGAACATATATCATCAGAAATACTTTCTATATTCTAGCAGATGCTAGCCTAAATCATGTTGAAAGTAAAGCAGAATGCGCATTAAGGCGCATTCTGCTTTACTTTCAACCTGCTTTAAGTGGTCAGCTTCCTTCCATACTAGAAACAAGTTATGGGTTAAAACCCCTCTAAACCGGAAACCCTCTAAACCGGATGTTTTTGTTGTCCCCACACATGTCCGGTTTAGAGGGGTTTCACTGTATGTCCTTTCTTTGAAGTTTCCCTAAACTACTATCCGTGTGTTATATATCCACTTACAGACAGATTTTAGGCCAACTTTGGTGTTCAGTCCCTGTAACAAAAGTTTCATTGTAATGCATTAAGAATCTATTTTAAACAAAATTTAGAATCGCCAAGCCCCGTCTGTCTGTACGTTCTTGAAATTGTGTTGGCACGCTCTCTAACATAATCAGCTTTGTCGGCTCTCTAACTCGACTAGATAGTATCATGTCTTTATTAAACAGTTTAAAGGCATATGCCCAATATTTCAATATCAATTCTGTTGAGAAAGAATAAAGTTTCACCCCGTATAATACAGGTTTATCATAGCTGTACATGTATGGAAGGGCGGAGATGAAGATTGACAATTAAGATAGTATCCCATATTTATGAAACAGTTTAAGGGCATATGCGCAATTTTTGAAGATCAATTCTGTTGAGAAAGAATACTGTTTCACCCCGTATAATACAGAAGTATCGTAGTTGTACATGTATTAATGGGCGGAAGGCGAAGATTGACAAGTATAATCCTTAAATACCCCTCCCCGGCGGATTTGACAGTGGAGACAGAAATATTTGGGTTTAAACCCAGATAATTGTCAATTCTGTGTTTCATACTGACGTTTCACTTTTCATCATGGTAATGCTACGTTTCCTAGGTGAAAAAATCCGTTCACAATCTAGTTTCATCATTAAACCAGTTCACCGCCATAGACAGGTTTGAATCTAGATCGGGAATAGATTCCTTACAACCCATACAGGTGTATTTTAGTCAATATGATTAATGTAATTATTGATTACATTCAATCTCGTCTTGAGTATAGACCGATTTCTTTCACCTGGCATGGCGGAGCTAAACTTTGGCAATGATAAACTGATTTGCATTTGATTTTAGGGGTGGTAGGTATAGTTCCGTTTTAAATTGTTATTTTCCGATACTTTCAACATGAACAAACACATGGGCGTGTAGCCATATCCACGTGAAAAAGATGTTTAAAGTGCTCCTCTCTACAACAACCCTCAATGGAAATCGGAGGGAATGGTAATTGGGAGGGGAAATTAAAACTTGGCTACGTAACGCGGCGTCCGATCTGAATTCAAGCTGTTTGTCACTCGTCAATATATTCCTTCTGTCAAAACGTTTAATTACATGTAAAGTTGAGAAAAAACGCCAGACGACAACGGTAAATTCCGATAATAAAAGAACGTGATGCCGCCCCAAAATTAGAAAAGCAATGGTTTACATCGAAACTCCGCCCTGCTAGGTCATTAAATCGGCCTATATACGTATGACATAATTTATACTCTAAAAACAATTGATTTATGATTGTAGTACAGTGGAGAATGTGTTATTCTTTCCCAATAAACGCGTTTACACTAAAACTATTATTTGCAGTGCAAACAGTTTGGAGCCAGATCAGACGCCGGGTCACCCGGCGTCTGATCAGGCTCCAAACTGTTTGCCACCAAGATAAACATGAAATATCAGATTTGTCCAAAAGTTGTTCTTTTCTACGTTTTAGTTGCTTTGCGTTTGCGTACGTTTGCGTTTAAACGGGAAAGAATAACAGATTTTCCACTGTATATGAAAGACTACAGAAAGCACCCATCTGCCCAGCTTTCAAATCGGAATCGGGAGTTTAAGCACTACAATTAGTATAAAGCTGATGTCTGTCAAAGTTTTTTCCATGCCTGTTGCTTCAACGCTTTATTCTGTCTTGACAGTTATTCGTATTAAACGTAGTCTTTATCATGTACTTATTGAACATGTTCAATAAGTACTTGAGAGAACGTGTCTAAGCGTCACCTTTTAAAAATGGCATCTAAATGTTAATAAGGTGGTTTTACGATTACCCTTAAATCTGTGATAGTCAAAATACATGAAGCTGCGATTTTACTGAACCAACACATTGTAAATGTATAAACATGATAAACTTGGGCATTTATCTATTGAGAAATATGATAACATGACATTACAGTCTTTAGCATGTACAGTATATAACTATATATAGTGTATTATAGTATGAACAGGGAATTGTTTCTGTTTATTAGACCGAAATTATTCCCTCTGCCAAGAACTAAAAGGAAGGTCATCATCATTTCATCTCATCACCCCTTATCAATCATCGGCGCTATATGACCTACTTTGTGCAGTGCCGTAAAACCCAACTCAGCATCATCATTATAATATGAACAGTAATAATAATGCAACACTGTTACGGCGAAAATTTGAATTGTTTTGCCTGAACCACTGCATATATAGCGATTTAAATTGGTTAACAGAGTCATTGGGTTTAAGTTAACATGATGCGGCAAGTCGTTCAAAAAAACTGAGGCAGATTTACAGCACAAACATACGGTGTATTGTTATCGCCATAAACAACATGTATTCATCATTTACAAAATTCGTTCAGTTATGTTATAAAACTGAAAACATATGGAATGCGCATCTGAAACACATTCCTTATTATCTATGATAATAATACTGTTTGACACTCATATTCAACATTTCTTCGAATCGTAAACTGTTAAAACTATTTTTTAAATATTTTTCAATAAACGGTAGTCGATATTTTTGCAGCAGGTGACAATTCAGCTTGATAAGGGTTATAAAGGTTCAGAGGGTAAATGAGCTAAACAATCTGTACTCAAGAGTTGAAATGCAAGTGAAGAAATATAGAAACGTTCGACTTGTGAGAATTTGAGGTTCAGTTGTTCTATAAATTGCTACCAGTATTATGTTACATTTTACAGCAAAATGTAATTTCAATTTCAATAGGACGATAAAGTAATATATGTGAAACATGAAATACCATGTTACAAATATTACAATGTACTTACTCATAGTGTAACCATTTTTAAGCCCTAGTGACATGCCATATGGTTCATTTAACAGTTTACGATTTGAAAAAATGATGAATATGAGTGTCAAAAAGTTAGGACATATAAGCAAAGCATATTAGCACCTTTAGAGTTATTGAAAAGTTGAGTTTCCAAGTCACTGTAGTCCATTTTTGGCTGCTGAGGGTTATTCTTTGCCATATATATTGCAAAATGAAAAAATAGTGCACTGATCAGAGGGTTCCTTTACGGGCTCCCTGGTATGGGTCGACACTGTTTGCATAAGACAAGTGTGCTATTTACAGGTAGACTGTGAATGACGAGTAAAATAGATGCTGTGGTTCAACTGTTAACCCTTTCCCCCATAGAAGAACCTTTCAGGGAATATATTTTATTCTTCCGCTGAAGAAAATAGTTCCAATTTCATCAGTAATGAATATATATTACAGGGAATATTTTCTATATTCAAGCACATGATAGGTTAAAGCAGGCTGAAAGTAAAGCAGAATGCGCATGAAGGCGAATTTTGCTTTACTTTCAAACTGCTTTAAGTAGTCACCTATTTTCAATACATGTACCTGCATTTTGAAGTTCAAATCTTTTTACTGTGAAATACGGACAAGTCCAACTTAACGAAATCTTCGAATTTTTCATAATTTCTCCGGACCTTCGGATTTTTTCCGAAATTCTGCTCCTACTTTTCAAATTAGGAATTTCTTGCGTTTGTCCTAAGGAAACATTAATTTGGATGTCAAACATTTAAGATCAAGATCAGATGCCCCATTACGCGGCGTCTGATCATGATCCAAACTCGTTGCATAATTATTTTAAGATACGATTTCTAAAATCGCGCTTGAAACTTGAAACTTTGGAAATCTTAGGATTCTCTTGAGCAAAGTATGGTATACCTGATGTTTCAAGTAATGATCTCATTTTAATGATAACTTTGATTTGAGTCTGTACTTGATGTTATATATAACACGACTCGAATAAGCAGGATTTTAATAAAAAAAAATAATCACGACAAAAGGACTCAAATTGCTACATGTAAAAGGAGGAATAGAGACAAAAAGACAAAATACCATATAGCATTTAAAAAGCACTT
This sequence comes from Gari tellinella, assembly GCA_922989275.2. NCBI lineage: Eukaryota > Metazoa > Mollusca > Bivalvia > Cardiida > Psammobiidae > Gari > Gari tellinella. The sequence continues at coordinate 11,986,588 of OV277873.1, forward strand.
TAATTAGTAAAATTGGATCGTAACAATACATATAAATTATAAATGCACTTTATTTGCATGCACTGTACCTTTCTTTTAAAATTGGATTTACAATTATTTGTCGACCAGCAAAAATACAACATTTACATCACAGATGATCACATATCGGTCTTTATATATAAAAAAAGAAGCATTTTTTGTTGCTAAAGTGGGGCGTAGAATAGATATAATATCTGATAAGCATTAAGGGGCCAGTTTCAAAAAAGGCTTCATGCAACAAAAACGGTCGTAAGTCAAAACTTTAAAATACATTTAATTTCTGATCCTGACGATTCCAAAGAGATGTCACAAGACATGATTAAATTGAGAAATAAATAGAAATTGAGACTTTATAATGTAACATACGACAACATTTGTCGTACAAAGGTTTATGAAACGGGTCAATGTTTTGTACTTGTGTTGCTGTTGGCAAACACTATCGCGTTTATGCTTAAACAATTATTTCATTTGCAAACCGTTTGGAGCCAGATCAGACGCCGGGTAACCCGGCGTCTGATCAGGCTAAAAACTATTGCCACTCAGTTTATATAAAACCGTTATCATTTTCAAGAAATTACTTATTTCTGCTTTCAAAAAGTTACTAATTTCTACATTTTAATATTCCGTTTTATTCGTTGAAATGTGAAATTATATCCCCGTTCTACACTGTATTTCACAATGATGCAGTTGCACAACACGGGTACTTGTACTATAATGATATGCAACAATGGATAATCTGTTATTCTTTCCCGTTTAAACGCAAACGTACGCAAACGCAAAGCACTAAAACGTAGAAAAGTACAACTTTTGGACAATTCTGATAATTCTTGTTTATCTTGGTGGCAAACAGTTTGGAGCCTGATCAGACGCCGGGTTACCCGGCGTCTGATCTGGCTCCAAACTGTTTGCACAGCAAATAATAGTTTTAGCGTAAACGTGTTTATTGGGAAAGAATAACAGATTCTCCACTGTATAATGATACGCAATCCCGTATTTAAGGATCATTCAAGATGCATTCACGGTTAATCTGCTACAATGTAGAAAAAGTTATTCTTTCCCAATAAACGCCTTTATGCTGTAACAGTTCTATTGAAAACAGTTTAAACCATACCAGACGCCAGATAAAAACTGCATATCCCCTCTTTGCTTATGTCTACCCTTATGTATACAATGTATATCTATGCGATGGACACTGTTTTAATATAATATAGACCGATATGTAATAAGCAAATATACAAATGATTCTTTTTTGGTCATTCATGGTGACTGGTTGACCAGGATTTTAAACAAATTAATGAAACCATTCTACAAGGCGTATATATCCAGTCAATCAATTAAACTCTAACAGCTTCGTTTAACACATCCATTGTCATACCGTCATCCGATTTAAATAATTGTTGTCTACAAAAGTTAACTTTTTGTTGTTTTGACTTAGAAATGATTGAAGTAAATATCAAGCAGTTTTGGATTCTGGTTAGAGACCGCGTAACCCGACGTTTGATCAGGATCCAAACTTTTTTGGCAAACATTCATTGTACTCGTGGTATGGCAGTGGATGAGTTAAATTGTAAATTAATTCAAAGGCTGGTGGATATTGAGTTAACGTTAATTTAATCTATCTATTCATCTATATAATTATGTGTTAGTTACAGCCGAAACTCGATATTTCGAAATCATTTGAATAGATCCAGTACCAGTATTTTGGTAAGTTGAATTTCGATAATTCGATCTCACTTAAGTCGAAAATACCTGTTTTTAACTTTGAAATATGGGTATTTTCGAACTTACAATAGTTCGAAGCATCCAGTCTCGACTGTAGTTTGAAATTGTTAGAATAATATTTCAATTTCTTGGTACTATTATATGTCATGTAGAGATTTCGGCTTTCATCCAACAACGGCAATAGATATTTTGGAGAAAAACTTTTACTGTCAATTAAAACGTTTATGCCAAAACAATTATTTTTATTTTAAATAGTTTGAAGCCTGATCAGACACCACATATCCCGGTATCTGATCAGCATCCAGACCGTTTCCAAATCAAATGAAAATAAATCGTCAATAATGCCAAAAAAGGCTGCGTTTGCAAATGCATTTACATGTAATGTAGTTTCGTTTACTAAACGATGAACGGCCCTTCACAACCAAAATATTACTTGGTTGCAATTAACTGCCTTTTCTAACTTCTGACATCTATATATTTTAAAATTAGGGCACATTTACTGAATCATCAGAATGACAAATCGTCAATAGTTTGGATTCTAATCAGAAGCCGATATACTTAAGTAAGATTCCTTACGTTGGTCCAAACTGTTTGCAATTTACAAGTGTTTTTGGTATATGGTAAACTATTGAAGCTATTAGTAAACTAGTTCACAGAGATTTGTTATGGATTTCAAGATGTCTTATCACAATAACCAAATATTGGTACAGTTACACTCTTTTTCCTACAGTGGAGAAAACGCTATTCTTTCCCAGAAATCGCGGTTACGCTAAAACTATTATTTCCATTGCAAACAGTTTGGAGCCAGATCAGACGCCGGGTAACCCGGCGTCTGATTAGGCTCTAAACTGTTTGCCACTCAGATTTAAAACAATAATTAGATATGTCAAAAATGGTAATTTTTTAACATTTTATCGATTTGCGTTTGCACTTCGTTTGCTTTAAAGGGAAAGAAGCACGTTTTCTTCACTGCACAGCTTAAAAGGAGATTTGTGGTCTGTAATAACTTCTTAAATATCTGACACATCAGAATCGTCAAACTCAACATCAATGTCAGAATCCTCGTCTTCCGTGATCGGGGACGAGATTTCCGGAGCCTCGTTTTCGTTATTTTCATTGTCCGATTCTCCTTCCGTTTTCACTTTGGTACGTTTGGTCTCGTGCGTTTTGGCGTGTTTGCTTAAATGGTCACTTCTCATAAATCGTTTACCGCACGTGTGACATGCGAATCGTTTTTCACCAGTATGTGTTCGTAGATGGCGCTGTAACTCGTCTGAGCGCGTGAAACTTTTCCCGCAAAACAACCAGTTACAAACAAACGGTCGCTCCCCTGAATGCCATCTTAGATGTGCTTTTAAATGACTTGTTTTCCCATAGACTTTTTCACAGCCTGGAAAATGACAGATGTGAACTTTCTTTTTAGAACTTGAAGAGTTTGAAGGGTTTTGGCAATTAGGGCAGCGACACCGTCGGCATCTTCGTGCCGGTGTAATAGGTTTAATGTTCTGTAAGAATGAGGCAAGTTTTGCCTGATATTGCACATCTGTAGCACTTTGGGCGAATAGTAAGTGGTGGGGAATTTGGAATTTCACATCAGTTTGTTGCGCCTGCGTAACACTCCACCAAGGCGTTTCCGCTTCCGCTGCTGGTGGCGGAGACACTTGTTTATGTCCTACGGATTGAGGGTGTACTGGAACTGGTGCTGACAATGCCGGTGAGGGCATTGGAAGGGACAGCTGTGGGGTCTGGTCTTGTGGGAAATAAGGGCGTCCAGTCGCCATGATATTTTGTTGCATTAATCTCGACTGGTGATATTCATATGAAAACTGTGCGGGTTGTGGCTGGGGTATGTCACGTGGTATGAATTTAAACTCTTCCCGGCTGGTGTACTGCATCTGTAATGCAGGGAAATGTGGTCGATGTGGCATTATGGGTACTTCCGGTATTCCTAAATGTCCCTGGACAAGGGAGTTTGGTCTCCATCCCGGGTATGGGAGTGTTGGAGAGGGTTTGTGTATCTGGCGTGGACAAGGCGTCAAGATTTGCGTCATATGCGACTGTGGCGCTCCAAAGTTAGGACCCTGAAATGAAAGAAATTAGTATTTTAATGGTATTGTACAAAGGGAAATTCAAATTATAATCCATTGTGGTGTTCCTTCTACATGTACAGGGCTGCCATATTGTGATCATAAAAATCTAAAGATTTCAAATTTCAATTTTTCAAACGCAATTTTACTAATCGTATCTTTACCCAATAGTCTGTTTCTTGTTTTGAAGACATATGACTGCTTAAAACAGGCTTGAAGCAAAGCAGAATGCGCCTTAAGGCGCATTCTGCTTTACTTTCAGCCTGTTTTAATCTACGATCTGTTAGGATAAAAATCCGAATACTTAGGAAAAATCCGGAGAAACGGCAGCCCTGCATGTATATTGTTTATCTTTCAAAGAAGTCTACAGCAGTGAGGAGGATAGTCTTCCCCAATGATTGCTATGGAAATAATTGTTTTAGAACAATCGAGTTTATTGGGAAAGAATAGCGTTTCCATTGCAATACACGTAGATCTAAGTTTGACCTTATGACGGCATGAACATTAGAGTTCCCGGTGCACATTTACAGGGATCCTGGGCATTAAGATGTTAATTCAAACATCAGTTTAAATAATTATCTTTTGATAGTCATGTCCATCTTGTAACACGTTGACAGGTTTGAAGGGGAGATGGGGCAATTTTGACACATTGGCCAGGTCTAATGTGTCAGCTAATCAAAAGTTCTTCTTTCATCGTCACCCGCCCACTGCCTTAAGGTTCAGTACGTCATCTTTGATACATTAGAAAGCCAGTGAGTGCATTGCCGGCGTAATGATACTGAGAGACAGTGGTAATTAGGCGGATGTCAGAGCGCACCGGGATAAGGATCTATGTTTAGTCCTTAATACGCTAAGAGCTATTCCGATGTTCTATTTCAACTTTCAAGATTTCTAGATTTTCAATTACAAACAGATTGGATCCTGATTAGATGTCTTTTTCTAATCGAGATCAAAACTGTTTGAAAAACGCACTGTAACTGATCTTCGTTCAAAAAGAATAGTATTGGTGTAAATGTTTGCGTTTATCTTTATCAACATGACATTTTAAACATACACTTTTTTCGTATAACTTCGAGCTTACTGATAATTTGACAAAATTAGAATATGAATGGTAAATGTTTAAAAAACAATTTTGATAAAAACAAAAAATTGACATAATTATGTTTTCTCTTCATCTGATAATAGAAGTAATTTTTGAATTGAGTCATGACGTTTTAAAATAATCTAAATACATATTTAATCATTTAAAAGTATTAAACACATTTTTATTTCCTTATTGAATTATGCTGTCATGATTAATATTTCCTGAATTTCATGAAAAATAAATGATTTAAGTCATACATGTTGTTCCTCCTGCTACAAACGCGGTCATCTCATTTCTTATATTAACACAAACATAGTTACACTGGTTTTACAACATGTTATGATGTGTATCTAAATAAAAAAAATCGAATAAATTTCCTTCTTTCAGCTGATGCAAGTACATGTAATTCGAAACGAAAAAGCAAACCGTGTAGACCTAGCGGCGACGTGTCGTATTGTGGCGTTTGCATCTTGGTCTTTACTGTTTTCAGTGTTATTTATATCCATGCATTTGGCAGATATAAGTATATCAATTCAAATACCGAATCCATGATTGACTAACATTACTGAGGCAAGCAGCATGTCTGATTTAATTTCTTAAGCCCTCAAGTATTTTTAAGATTAAACCTTCGAGCTCTAATCGAGACTTTTTTTACTAGCTGAATTTGCGAACAGTTTGGATGTAGATCAGACGCCGCGATACGCGGCGTCTGATCAGGATCCAAACAGTTTGACACTCATTTCACGATTTCTTAAGTGAAAATACCTACAATTTAAATTCGGGAAATAAAAGCAGACGACAATTTGTTTTTAAATTGATGACGTCATGCCAGTGAAGGGGTTGACCCTTTCTCTACAAAACGCTACTTCAGAGGATTTAGTAAACAAATCAGGCCATTATCAGACGCTTAATCTAACGTCTGACGTCAGGATACTTGAATTGATACTTATTCTTCCTAAATTCATGAGGTCTAAATTTAAATAAAAAGATGAAAACCAAATTTTAAGCAGACGAAATATTTTTGGAATTGGCGGGGTTAACGACCCATTTACATCGCTTAAAATTATTTTTTTCAACCACTTTATCCCTTATCAAGTCACTTTATCGCCCGTTTAAAACTTGATTTAGGCAAAATAATATTGTTTGTAAACATCAATACAATGTCAAAAAGAATGCTAATCATACTTCGATTTTTCTGCTTTTGATCTGGATCCAAACTGTTTTCAATAACCAACTTATACGATCTCAGCGAAATTAAGTGTCAGGTAATAATTACTTAAATTGTTACTTTTCTTCTCATTTCGCGCAAACCTCGGAGTTTTATGATCTTATACTCAAGAGGGTGGACGTTTCGAACCGCCCCATCTGACAAGAATGTCCCCTAGCAGCACACTCAAATTACCCTTAACCCTTTGAGGCGTGAGTTTTTTACCCCTTCACCGCCTCATTTTCGTCTGCTTCAATATTGTTATCTACAATATCATTTCAAAGTAAGATTCAAGGCGTGTGACTGACGAAATTCCGAAACGAGTGTCAAACAGTTTGGATCCAGATCAGACGCCGCGTTACGCGGCGTCTGATCTGGATTCAAACTGTTTGCAAAGTCGATTTTTGTGGCTTCCGGCGGTGAAGGGTTAACATTTTCAACCGTCTGTAATTAACATTCCTGCACATTATATGGTCAGAAAATCAAAGCAGAAACACTACCCCAAGGCTGCAATACAAGTGACCAAGCTAACATCGCGAGTAAAATACAACATTGTGGGTACCCCGGGGCGGCGAACTTCAAACGAATTTACCTGTCACTTCGCCGTATGTACCTAAACTTGAAGGACATAAATTAAACACCTTCTTTGATGTTTAAATCCTCTTTGCAGACATTTTGGGTTGGTCAAAGGCGGAGAATTGTAATAGGCTTAGAGCTAAACGATTAATATCAACAATCAAAATTGCCACCCTACTTCCCGTCCTTTAGTTATAGGCTACCCGAGTAGGCGCAGGAATGGTGTGGGGAAAGACAGCGAACAATGTTGAACAAGATCACAATGGTCTATGGCGAAGACGATAATATTATTTGTCATTAAATGATTCTCAATGCAAACGCAATGCAATAAAATAAAGGAAAGAAAATGACAGTACACATGTATTTGGCAAATATTTAAAATTTATTTTAAACATGAACGGACGAGAAGAATTGTTTTATACAATCACTTTTATTGGAAACAACTAATGTATTATTTTCTATATTCCTTTAGGTATTTGGCTATAGGTATGAAATGGAGCCTTATAAGTTTATACTGGTATAAATCCTATAATTATGTCTTTAAACTAGGAAGGGGTATTACACATTGAAATTGAAATACGGCTTGAACATTCGTGTTTACAACGCAGGGTCTTCATTGTTGCTTCCCCAAATGAGAGTTTTAGACAAAACAATTCACCGATAAAGACACCTTGCCGAGAATTACTTGTTTGAATCCTGAATTCATATAGATTTACAGTATAACATTAATAAGAATTACTATGTATTTCCCATAGTACGTTTTGTAAATATGGTGATATAAAGATGATTAAATTTCCTGTTACAAATGAACACATTTAAACCTTCTCTTGTGAAATAATATAAATCTCCAACAATTATTAATATTTCATCATCTGAACTATTACATCGGCCAACATGATAGGACACTTTTCAGATTGTAAAGAGTGCGGACTCGTGTGGAACAGAACCTATTCGAGAACAGTGTAGACCCTGATCAGCGAGCTCTTTTGTGAAGCAACTCCGTATATTATATAGATCCGAACAATTGCTAATTCCAGCGAAGATGCGATTGGATGCCAAAGTATTAATCAAATTGACAATGTAACTCATTCGAAAATCCAATGTTTCTAAATATTAAAATGAATAAAAAAAAAACTATACAATCATGAATGTACCTCATTGAGAGAATTAAGAGTAATGTTAAGGCTTAATGAAAGCCCTACAGTAATGCTCAAATCCACAAAGATGTACATCTATCAGATAAAAGTGTCTTAATAAATTTTGAGTGCTCTTGCAAAACAAGTTTTGATACAAATCTGACCGCATCTGAAAAAGGATCGAACTACTCAAAATAGTGTAGATTTTCAACAAAAAGGTAGATCTAATTGATTTTTTTTCTAGCAGACGCCCTTTTAAGCATTACAATTATTTGCATAATAATACTGAATGGTTATTTGTCACTACTGGGTGGGCTCGTGAATGTTAAACCCTTTTTTGTCAACTGTTCTATAACCACACTGTATCGCCTGCTTGAACTCTCCCAACGCCATCTTCTGCATTAAAACTGTTGTCTAAAATAGGTTTTTAAATTCCTTTACGTTTAACCCTTTACCTGATAGCATTGTTTCTAGTATTGAAGATATGTGACTACTTAAAGCAGGTTGAAAGTAAAGCAGAATGCGCCCTAAGGCGCATTCTGCTTTACTTTCAGCCTGCTTTAAGCTATTAACTGCTAGAATAAGGAAAGTATTAAATATGACACATATTCATTACGGTATAATTTGGAACTATTTTCTTCAACGGATGAATGAAATGAATGTGCTAAAAGTCGCTTCTATAAGGGGAAGGGTTAAGGCACTTTGACTGAATGAAAATATAAACTAATATAAGTGTCGAAAGATTTTGATACTGGTCAGACGTCGCTACGATATGATGCTTTTAGTTGTACAACCAAGTTTTTTTTAAGTAGTGAACGGGAGAGCCAGATATAAATTTACTTTTAGGTCACAAGATCGGATTATCAGAATATGGCATTTGCAAAATCTATCAAAATACTTTTCACAATATGTTTGCACTTATGAGAAACAATTGCCAGCATCAAAACTCTCAAACTATTTAGGGACAGACCTGGGTACCGTACTGTTTTTCAGGGCTACATACCCGTTTTGAAAGACGCGGATTATATCCATATAATATTTTAAATTATATTATACTTATGTTATATAAACATTTTGAAGCAAATATAACTGTCTGCAAGTGCTAAGATAAGACATATTATTGAATAAAAGCTGTTTTTATTATAATGTCAGCAGCAGAAATGGAGTGAATCTAAACGAATCTAAACGTGAACGCAATGCAACTTAATTCAGAGAATGAGATTTTGACAATTCAGAATATATATTACGTGGCAAAGGGATACCGGACCGGCGGCCTCTGATCTGGTTCCAAACTTTGTGCTACGGAAAGAAGGTTTTAGTGTATACGCATTTGTTGGGAAAGAATTATGTACATGTATTCCCCACTGCAAGCTTTGCTACAGCAGAAATAGATTTCACGAATAGTACCTGACTGTGTTATACGTGTATTCACTTCGGTTTCATTTCTTCTTCTAAAATTAAATTAAATCATTTAAACCCTTCACTGCCTGGATTTAACTCTGTGTACAATAGTTATTTGAAAACAGTTTGGATCCTAATCAGGCTGCTTGATACTCATTTGAAGAGTCATATTAACATTTCTTAAGACAAAATGCCTACTAGTTAAAAATTAAATTTAATACATAAAAGCAGATAACAATTGTTTAAGATTTATGACGTTTACGACTTAAGTTAAGTTATCCAAGAGGATATTGTGACAGTGAGTGGGTTAAACCACAGTTCACCTGAGTGTAATATTTCTTATATTAAACAGTTCTAACGGATAAGTCTGAGAATGTCGATCCTGAATAACTACATATTACATGTATTTTACAATGTTTTAATTACAACCAATGCCAAAAACCCGACCTCCTTCGTGTAGAGAAGACTTATGTAGGCTTAAGAAAACGCATCGGTTTGATTTATAGGTGGAATTATTACTTGAAGCATGCGTTTATGTATATATGTTTCTGATTAACATTACGTCCTACTGAACTGTAGTGACGTGCGTGTGTGTCTTTTACGAACTGCAGGGCTGCCATAAGTTGACATGAAAAATCCTAAGATTTCCAAAATTGCATTTTTCAAGTAAGATTTTACGAATCGTAGCCTTTTTCTTGCTTTGTTGTCCTGCAACTACTTAAAGCAGGCTGTAAGTAAAACAGAATGCGCCTAAGGGCTCATTCTGCTTTACTTTCAGCCTGCTTTAAGCTACTATGTACTGGGGAAAATCCGGAGATTTAGAAAAAATCCGGAGAAATGGCAGCCCTGAAACTGTTGTTCTGTAAAAATAAAATTGCAATCTGCATAATGTATGAGCCTGAAATCAAGAACAATCTCTTTGAATCCTGTTAATAAGGTAATACGCCCTTCAACTGATCAGTAACAAAACTATTTTCACATACCATTGCCGGGAAAATGCGTTTCTAGTAATGTACTTATTCAGAAAACTTTAATAAGAAGCTTGCTTTCAAATTAACAATTGACGAGCGGTTTTGCTAATGTGTTATGTATTTAAGTTGTTATTATTATCATTATTATTGTATATGGTAATATATGCGGCAAACCTGTTTCATACTTCCAATAGTTTTCTCATTTAAATAAAAAATAAACCCAATATATTTTAAGTCTATACGCACCATAAATGCATGTTGTGGTGGCTGCAAAACCGTCGCCATGGTTACATGTAACTATCCAACAGGACTTCTAACCTATGGGCTGGTTCTTTGCACTGGTAGGATAGCGTAAACTGTCAAGACCTTACTGTCACAAGGTAATATTTCAACTTCTTGTCACTTTAGAAACATTATCTCCTTGCATCAAACAGAACTTTTATATTATGTAGTAAAATCCAGCACAAGTGTCAGTGAACGATATTTCTTTAAATGCAAAATATCTACAGCGCTTAACTTCTAGTTGTAAAATGTATTTTCTGTAATCACTAGTGAGCGAGGTTCAGCCATGCAATATAATGTGAAGTCGCTACGCTCTGCTGTAACTATTATACCTAACTGTCTTACTCATCCACGGCAATATTATACTTTATATACTCAGTAGCTCTACCTCGGCCCTATACCTCAATCTGTCTCCTTTGAAGTTCCCGCCCACCAATCAAAAACGCGATAACGATCCTTTGATGTTCGCCGCTAACCAATTGAGGTGAATAGCGATTTGTTGTTAAAAGGAAATTAAGATCTTTTCGCTGTGTGCTTAAAGAGATCTTTTAGGGGTTAAGTGTTGAAACTCATAATGGCCGTGATTATCAGTAGTTATTTTGTCTGTCAAAGAGGTGGGATCGCCGGTCCGCTTGACTAGGGGGAGATCTGACAACCAGGTATCCACAGGGGCCCCGGGACCGGAAATAACTTCTACGCGACTTTGAAGATTTCAAGGGTGGGCAAAGGACTTTCATCTTGATCTGATTAAAAAATACCTGCATTATAGCTTTTGATTTTTATTATATAAAGTAACTGTTATTTTTTTTATATTCTTGTTAAAATTAGTTTAACCCGAGACCATGTATCATTTGGATTCTGATCAACTGCAAAAATTAAGCTGGATCACCATTAAAATATATGATATATTATAAAGATACTCAAATATGATGAACAAAAGTAAATTTCGAGTGTGGTATTGCTGATATTTGTATATTAAAAAAAGTTTTGGATCCAGATCAGACGTATGATAAGAATCTAAATAGTTTGACATTGATGGCGCATTTTTCAGCTGATTAAAATATACTAAAATTAATGAGCTTTTTTAGATTAAAGTTAAGAAATCGGCGACAGTATAAGCGTTTAAAGTAATCATAAATTTCATTAGTATTGCATTCACATGGATGAATGAACTTAACTGCACTTAAACCCTTCCCCTGCTAGTCGCGATATTACTAGATATTGAAAACAGATTGGGTCCTGATCAGACGCCGCGTAGCGCGGCGTCTGATCAAGATCCAAACTGTTTGACAATCGTGTTTAGTTATTTAAACCATAAGTGGCTTTGTTATTACACATAAAACATTTAATGATAGAGAAAAACATTGAGACCGATGACGTTGCAGCAGAAATAGAGCTAATGTATTTTGGTGTGCAGTGGACAGGTTGGGGAAAATTTGACTAGGATTAGAAGTTGACTTTATATGGTTAGTATATTTGCATTAATTGATACTTTATTGGTTTTGAGAATAAGAATGTGCGAGGTAGAAAGAAAAAAGGAGACAGAGAGACGGAGAGAGGGACAGAGAGAGAGAGAGACACACACACACAGAGAGAGAGAGAGACACACAGACAGACAGACAGACAGATGCCAAGTGACTCGACGTCTGATAAGGGTCCAAACTGTTGGCATGAACCTTACCGGTAAATGGAATTGGCACTGAATGGGTTATTTTAAAATATGAATTTTGCCTCGCAATAAAGAGACATTGGCTGTCATTCATTGACAACAATGAAGAACTAAACCAACCGGTGTATTGTAAACGCTGTCACAGTGTGCTTGGTTATTTGATTGTTTCAATCATTGAAATCATCTATAGTCAGCGTCGATTTTCCAAACTTTTGACTGTCCCCTTCTGCTCCAGAAAGCAACACTCAATAATATCGTAGGATATTATAGTCAATTAATTTTAGGAACAGTACATGTATAAGAAGAAACAGTGAAACGATTTAAACAGAACAGAACAGAACAAATATTTTATTTCCACAACTTGTACAATGTACCTCGTTGCATGCGCAATAACAATGACATACATATTTCTTACTAAGACGTATGACGTGTTTTACATTATAATGGTATGAATAGTGTTCCAAGTTACAGATACAAATCATCTTAAACATCGTTAACTATAGAATTACGGAAGATGAAAGCTTCCTGGATATACTTTGCCAAATTAAAAAGTAATGTTTTATCATTAGTATGCATTAATTATATGAATTTCAACATACTTGGTCGAACATAATAATATTTCTTAATGTATATATTTCTGAGCTCTTTTAATTTAGAGCAAATCAAAATAAAATGGTATTCGTCTTCAATGTCAGTTGAGTTACATATCAGACAAAATCGCAGATTTCGCCCATAACGTCCCGTTTGTATTCTTAACGAATGAGATAACAAAATTCAAAATAAATAACCTCAGTCTTCTAGTGAATCAACATTAAACCTTGATGTAAATATGATGATAATGAAATTATAAGAATCTACTTTCACTTCCTTTGTGTAAGAATAATTTCAATGACAATTTCAATATTAATGACATTTAAAGGCCATGTATAGATTATCTTCAAATATGCTTAAAAATGTTTACGTGTTTCATGATATCATTTACAAAATAGACTTTAGGCCAAATTCGGGTTTCAGACTCTTTACAATATTATTCAATGTTGCAAGTCTCTGTATATATAATATAAATACAGAGAACTTATTTTAAATAGTTTCAAATCTTACTATCAATATTACTCTCTGAGATTTTAACTATGTAAACTCCTGATTTTCTTTTCAATCCGAACCTCTGTGTTTCATTTTGAAACCATCATTAGTGCACATAGCTATTTTAATTTTAATTGCAAGAGTTCTTAAGATTGTGTCAATGAATATGGTGCACGCAGCAGCGATTAATATGTACAAGTCAGAGTCTACATAGTTTGCAAAACAGCATGTCCGTTGTAACTAGTTTGGAGCCAGATAAACACCGGGTACAAATCTAGCTAGGCAAAAATTCATGCTCAAAACATCATTCAATTCAAATTAAAGAATAGTTTAAGTTGTCATTTTTCTTCATTTTATGGCGTTGCGTGTGTCGCGGTGTGCGTTACGTTTAAACGTTTTCTCTATTACAATAGCCATGTCATTCCCTTTAATTTACCTCTGGCAAAATCAAATGCTTTCATATAATGCATATTATTATAAAAAAAAAATTAAATCCTGGAATATTATATTTCTAAAACCACGGCACCCTCACTCTCATCTCATCATTCACCGGCGCTATATAACCGCAGTTCCGTAAAACCAAAAAATACTCACTCAATTGTTTGACTGTTTCTTCCTTTATATTTATAGAAAATATTTCTTATATATGATACACAGTCATGACTGTATAATGTGGAACTATTTTCTTCAGTGGATGAATAAATTAAATGCGTAAAAGTGCGTATCTACGAGGTTATTGGTTAAGGAAGGTTTAGAATTTCAGCAGAAGAAATACGTGTACGAGTAAGTTTGACTAGTGCGGGGCTGTCATTCCTTGATCATAACAAATCCTAAGATTTTCAAGTGTCCTATATTTAATATAATACATGTAGTATCACTCCATTAACAGTCATTGCCTTTTTAAAACACAGATCTGCAGAAAAATAACAGAAATACATGTAGATCTAACTTTATTTTCAATAAAATCCGAATAGGTCTACAAATAGTCACTGAAAACAATCTGGAGATCCGGAGAAATTGGAAAAAAAACAGAATTCGGAGATTTCGGAAAAATCCGGAGAAAATACGAGTTCGAATTATCCAGTTTGGACTGTAAATTGTTTGAGGGGCAAAACCATTATATTGGGTATGGGAATTTCTGTTTACTATGGAGTTGTGTTTGCTGAGGTTACTCTGTATCAACGTCTCGTCCGATCCGTGTAATGGAACATTGACATATAATTTGAAAGTTCGATTTCATATTTTGAGCTTTTCAACATTAAATGTAGCATCGTTTTACTGTTGTTTTCCTTCCTTTTCAATCACAAACTTCAAAAGATCAGCGTCGTGAAAATTAATTCAAATTTCTCGTTACGCAGTCAATTAGTGTTTAGGCCCCTGTGGGACGTGGGTAGCAAATTCTGATCACCTAAGCGTGTTTACCTGATGAATTAATTGGATTTTAGACATCAAAGGACGGAGATCCTGTTCGCTAATACCTGATTGGCGCGTTTTTATCCATCGTTTATGGTGTCCGTCAGATCTTAAAGCTTCAAGGCATGTTCCCGTCTTAGGTTGTCAGGTAGACAAGCGGTCAAGAGGATCTATACCCAGCTTATTGCCCAGATAAGAGGGTGATATACGGACAGCCTAATTGTTTCTTGCGCAACTATTCAAATTAGGTGTTATAGGGCGGGAGATAAAGTGATGTAGGCGGGACTGAAGGAATTGATGCGACCTGTTGTTGACAGGTTATAGCCTACAGATGTGTCTTAAAAGGCGGTGGACGTTTATAACTAATTTTTTATATCAGATATAAGAAATGTGGAATTTTATCAAAATGTATTTGCCGTTTACAGATAACCTCCGTGCGCATGCATCCATTTATGCCAGTAGTCCATAAATATAAACTTTAGCAAACAGAGAATGCCCTGACGATACGCTGTGATAAGCGGCGTATCGTCAGGATCTACATTGTTTGCTATTTCACTAATTCATTGGAGTTGGAAAGTACGCTCCAATTGATGGACTTTCTGGTGAAATGGGCTGGAAACCATCTGTAGTCCGCCAGTGGAAAAGTATTGCTTTGTATTGGTTAAGGCTTAGTCGCATGGACATGTTAAGAATTGATAAAATAGTAGCTCTTTCGTCTTATAACAAGACTTGTCGTTCGTGTAAGAATTTGTGTTACAATAGATCAGCTTTTCTTATTGCATTATGATTTTGTTTATAATTGGCAAATAAAAAAATAATAACAGTATTGGTCCATCAGGACGTGGTCGAAATAAATAAAGAGTATATAAAACATTCAAGGAAGATTTTGGTATTGAGGCTTATTGTAAAATAATTCTGCACCGGCTCATCGTTCAGCTTTTGCTAGATTTAGGATAGGAGTGGCACCGATACGTTTAGAAACTGGAAGATATGGGGATCTTGATGAAGAACTAAGAATTTGTCGTGTATGTGATAAGCATGTTGTCGAGAATGAGGTACATGTTTTGTTACACTGTGAATTATATAACGACCTGAAAGAAGAATTGTTTCTACATTTTAATTAAATGTTCTGTAATATATCAGACTGTGATAAATTGAGATATCTCTTTTCCAACAGGGATAAGGTTAGAAGATGTGTCAAAACCTGTTTGAATATTTTACATAGACGGCAGATCTTTGTAAGCAGATAAACTTAAATACAGGGCTGGTCTATTTTTTTTATTGCAACTAATGTATTAATTGATGCTTTAAATTTCAAATGTATTTTGTAATATATATACAAGTTCCATTAATCAGTTTATTTCAAATCTGATCTGAGGTAAATCGATGTTTTACAAGGTTTCTTAAGTTGACTTGTTTGGTCTTTTTTGTCTGTCAAAATTTAATACCTTTTTTTTTTATTGCAGATTTTTAAAATAACCATGTGGCATTTCGTTAAAATGTTATGATTGCTAAGATTAATGGAAGTGGTATTTATTTCAAGCTATCATGTTTATACAGTTAAGTTAACATGGTTGGCATCTTTAGAGATGTATATACGCATGTGCAATAGTTAAAAGGACAGTGAATGTCGATTTCACTGGAAATAGTCTCTTATAATTCACTTATGAATGGAGTGGTTACTTTGTATATTATGATGTGTTTCTTGTTGTTTTTATATTTGTTGTAACCATGGCATGCTGAGACTCAAATAAAGAATGAACTAACGAACTAACTAAACTAACTAAACTGAAATCGAAACTGGAATTGGACGATAAAAGTTTAAAGTCCCATTGTGTTTTCAGACCTTTTCTTAATGTCTGAAATACAATTACGGTAATAATAATGTTTGAATATTCTTATGGGCCAAACTGATCTATGAAATGATGAAGACGGACCTAAATCACCAAAAAGAGCGATTTAAAATCATAACAAACCGAAAATAGAACGTCTGAAATAAATATTACCACACGGCTTAGTAGCACGTGATACAGCCAGAATCAACTTCACACTGGTGCAACCGTATCTACCTCCGCCCGTCCATCCATCAGTCAGTTAGACTATCACACTTTTTTGTCCGCTCTCTAACTCGAATATTTTTTAAGCGTCTTCCACAAACTTGCTGAAAATGTTCATTGATATAAAATCAAGGTTTAGTTTGATTACTAATAAAATCGCATAAGGTATTTTTGAGTTATTGCCTGTTAATTAATAAAAAAATGACTGTTTCAGTCATTTTTGGACTCTAAAACAAACCGTTTATATCGGTGTTTCACCAAACATGCTGAAAATATTGATTCATATAAAGTTTAGGTCTAGTTTGATTATTACTAAACTCGCATGTGGCATATCTGAGTTTTTGCCCTTTATGTATTAAAAAATGACTGTTTTCAGCAAGTTTTGCTCTCTAACACAAATACGTTTTATTGGATCTTCACCAAACTTGCTGAAAATGTTTATTGATATAAAATCAAGGTTTAGTTAGATTACTACTAAAATCGCATAAGGTATATCTGAGTTATTGCCTGTTTATTAATAAAAAATGACTGTTTCAGTCATTTTTGCACTCTAACACATACAGCTTTTATCGGATATTCACTAAACTTGCTGAAAATGTTTATTTATATAAAATCAAGGTTTGGTATCAATACTACTAAAATCGCAAAAGGATGTCTAAGTTTTGGCCCTTTAAGTATTAAAAAATGAATGTTTTAAGCAATTTTTGCTTTCTAACACATACACTTTTTATCGGATATTCACCAAACTTGTTGAAAATGTTTATTAAAATAAATTCTAGGTCAATCATGTTAACTACTAAAATCTCATAAGGCATGTTGGAGTTATTGCCCTTGAATTATTATAAATTGCATACTGCAGGCTTGTCAGCTTTCTGACTCAAACAGTTTTAATTGGATCTTCACCAAATTTGCTGAAAATAATATTGGATAAAAACTTGGTCCAGATCTATGAATACCAAAATCGCCGAAGGCATGTTGGAGTTATGGGTTCTTCAATTATTAAATTTTTTGCTATTTCACCCATATTTTAGCCCTGTCAACTCTGTAACAGAACAGTTTTAATTCTATTTTAGCCAAATATTTAGTCAATGGTTGCATGTGCTTCATCTTGGCCGTGTTGGTAATAAGTAAAGTAATAAATGACTACTTCATACCTCCTTTACCTCTTGAAGAATTTTCAGCCAACTGTATTCGATTTTTTTCTTGACCTATATTTAATACAAATACACAATGCCAGCAAGTTTGGTGAAGATCCAATAAAAAGTGTTTGCGTAAGAGAGCAGAAAAGGCTGAAACAGTCATTTTTTAAATATTCAAGGGCAATAACTCAGACATGCCTCATGCGACTTTGCTAGTTATCAAACATGACCTAGAGTCTATACTAATAAATATTTATAGCAAGTTTGGTGAAGATCTAAAAATAAGTGGTTGAGTTAGAGAGCGGACAAGGCTGAAACAGTCATCCCCCGTATTTTATTGTAAACGGTCACCCCCAATGTATAAATTATTTACACGCTGTGACTGTATCTCATAGTTTAGCACATGGCTTCGAGCTCTCGGCCAATCAGATGCCTAAAAAACCTGCGAATATATCGTTTATTGAACAAAACCATGAAATAACTAACACACTGTTCACTTATTCCTTGCTTCCGTCATCTCAAGGCAATATGACGTCACAACCCTAGCAATCCTCCGAGCAAGCCACCG